>CM042688.1:87512305-88173805 GCA_023614405.1 Avena insularis
TGACAAAATGTGACTTTTTTGTGATTCGGAATCACTATACTATAGATATACAATTTTATCATTTTTGTAGCTTAAAATACATATTATTTCAATTTAAGATTTTGCACGTTTATGGTATAAATCACAGGCTACATCCTGATTTTTTTTTTGAAACTCATAAATATGGTTTTTAATTTTTTTTTCTTCAAAAAAGAGGATCATTGTTGCCCATGTGCAGGAAATCTCCACTCTTCCTCGAACCCGGCTCATCTTCTATCTACACCGACAAGATGAATTGAAAGGCCTTCTCTAGAGATGATAGTTTCTGATTTTTTCGCAGAAAAACGGAAACAAAATAAAAATACGGAAATGAAAACAAAATTTTGCAAAACGGAGCGGAGGACGTCACACCGCACGTTTGACTGCTTTCATTTGGATACCCTGATAGCAGGTTAATTTTGGACGGAAAACCTACTTGTCGCCGTACGCGAGGGAGCTAGCATCGGTCGGAATCGCTGACAACGGCTCACCAGGAAACCGCGCTCACGGGCGTACGTGTCCACCTAGCTATTCCGGCAGGGAGCAACGTCGACAACTCCAGATGTTGTTCAGGCCTCGTGGTCGCGCGCACGTACGTCCGTGTAGCCGGGGCCAGCTGCCGTAAAGGTGGCTGTTGGATCTGGATTACACAAGTCAGCCCCACCCACGAGCATGCGCACGGGCACGTACGGCACGTCGGCACCACTCGCCCACCGGCCCCTGCGCCCAACGCCACCATGCGTATCGCGCGCGAGCTCGGCGCCCCTCTTCTGGGGAAGTCGTTTACAGAGGCAGGGCGCAGCCTGTGCGTGCAGCGGAGCCAAAGCCAACGCCACCACGACCGTGACATGTCGCCGTCGATGGTGGACACGCTCCATCGGACCATCGCTTTTACCGCGTGGTGAACAAAGAAGTCGATCACGTTCTCCCGGCCGATCTGTCTGCAGCCTGGATTAACACGAAATTAGCAACAAAGGTGAGCAGACTTCACGTACGCGCAACATGTCGGCATTCGGCCACAAGTTAGCTGTGATGATTAACGATCCTGATATATATGTACCCGCAAGAGGACACTGCGGAGATATGCAGCAGACATCGGAGCAGCGGCGCAGTTTTGACAGCAAGCCATGAATGTGCTCCACTGATCTGACATTAAATGAAACTGCCTGCCGGTCGTCCTTGTCCTTGAGCAGCGGCGTGCAGTCACGTGAAGGACCCAAGTCCAAAATCCAGTCGCTGAGTCGCGGTCGAGATGTCACGAGTGTCCAATACCGTCAGAATGTTGAATACCCTAACGTACCGCTGCACCCCGAATGTTCAGATGTGTCCAAGCAGAAAACAGAGTCCCTCGAATTGACCATTGCCGTAGTAGCTAAAATAGCAGCTAGTGCGCGCTATCTAGAAGCATGTGTGTAATCATGAGTAGTATCATCAACTTGATAATTTGACCTCTCGTGCCTCGTGAAGTCATTCTTTACGATTGAACTTGGAGAACGGAGACATTCTTCAGACTTTCAGAGGGGAAGGAGTTGGAAAGGATGCCCAATTTCTTCTGCCGTGCCCTCTCGTACCGACTAGAGCCATCATCTGGTAGTTACTAATGCTACTTCGCTCGTCATGCAGCACTAGGAAGATCAGATCAGATCACCAACAAACAAACAGGTGTTCCTATTGGTGGCACGATGCCACTGCGACACATTTCACTGATACACATGTCCCTGAGATGTAAGCACTGACTTGAAAGTGGAGATGGGGTAAAAGCTGTCACCTGTTCAGAAGTTGGATCATGGCTGTATGTTTTTCTGTAACATACTCTTGTCTTTATGCCTCAAATTTGATCAAGATTCTATAGTAGCCTCGGAATATAATGCCACAAGTATTCATCAAATGTTCTCTCATCCTACCTAGGACATTATTGACCGCGCTGCCAACATTCAGTTTTCCACTGACTAAACCCTTAACTACATATTACAGTTTCCAACTTAACTTAATCATGGGACAATATAACATATCTACACATGTCGATGATGGAATTCAGAATCTCCTTATTTCGTCAACAAGCTATGCTAGTACTAGTACACCGTTGACTTCCAACCACCTACTGCCACACATTTCACTGATAAAAATGCTCATCAGACAGGCACCTACTCCAGAGAAAGTTAAGAAGGTTTGTTTGTTTTAAAAGCATTTAGGTGTTTCATAAGAATTAAGAGGGTTCTCTTTACATCTGAATTTGATCAAGTTTCAGAGGCGCCTCAATATAAGAAGGCCATGTATCCATCGAATAGAGCAAGTTGTACCCAGTAAGGCACCAGCTTAGCATATTATTGGCCATACTACCTATATTCTCTGATCTGAGGTCCACATTGTCTAAATGCCTAACTACATAGTACACTTTCCAACTTAATCTTCGGAGAAGATAACATGTACATGTCGATGATGGAGTTCATAATCTCCTTGTACTTCCGACAAAAGATCATGATTCACGACTTCCTACTGCTTTCTAGCAACCGCGAGGAATTCTGAAACGCGCGGCCCGATTTGTCTTGTTCGGAAGGAGGATTGAGCAAATCATCCCAAAAAGAGAGGCTGCACTTTTATACTACCTCGAATCTGACTCTTCACATCATCTCCACTAGTGAGTTGCAGCCATTAGCCACCACCGAATGATACCTCCCTCAGGTGAACTCAATTCCGTGGAGACCATATGAAGAAAGGGTAAAAGGCCCTGCCCATGGTCATACATGAGTGACATATGATCGACTCGACATGACCAAAGTTGGAATCTGATAACCTCTCGGTACTCATCACATGTCTAATTGTTGAATTTTATGACCTTTTGAGTATCCCACTTCTGACCAAAGTAGGTAGGAACGGTTTGGACTAAACTAGTTTATCTTTGCGTATCTAGTTCCTTCTGACATATTTTTTGCGCTTTGTCCAGCCAGAGATATGCATGCACAAATTAATACAGGGAACCGTGAGATCTGGGAACAGATTCTCCAGATAAGTTGGTCCACATTATGTACACGCACGTGAATTTGGCCAGTCAGTCTGTTCCTAAAGTTGGTCTAATTATTCCAGCTTCTTTAGTTGCTTGGAATAGGATGTACTACTATGACACAAGTCAGAACCAGCAAAGTGTTGGTCTTATATTTGGACACGGAGGGAGTACATTGTTACACCTAACACATCACGAAATCAGTTGCCCACACAAACTTTGCAGACTAGACTGTGTATTAACAGCTCCCTTTCTGACTGTTCATTCTTGACTAACGGTACCAGGAATATCATTCCAGCAGCCTGCTGCAGGAGAACATAAACTCTGTCTCCTACTGTACTGTATGCATCCGAAAGGCATGGCTTGAACTTGAGAAGATGGAAAATGTGGCAAAATCATGAGCATCTCAATGACAGATGTGAACAACTCAACGACAGATACATTTGATGCTTCTTGTAGATGGATAGTTCAGAGAAGAAAACCTCCTAGATACTTAGATCCTAGAGCACACTGAATCAATCGGGCAGGGAGTGATTACCCCGCCAGAAGATGAGTAGATGGCGTACACGTACAGTGAAATCTGCCTGTGGTCCGCTGCAGTATAATAATTAAGTAAAGCCTTGATGCAGTAATGGTTCTGATGCTTGCCCTCAAAAGGCAAAAACGAAAAAGCTACAGATTCTTGGTGGAAGGAGCTAACTGATAATCATGACGAGGACAATCCTCTTCCAGTAATTTCGTTACTAGCATCTTTCTGGTAAGAAGAAAAACTGAGAAGGAGTCTCTGCAAAACAAAAAACACAAAGATACGGATATTTTGGGCCTTTCAACCATATGGGCGCTATGGGCCTTAATGTAGGGTAACTCTTGCGGCCATGAGGGCCGGTGCCTCAAATAACCAGTTGACCCCTAGCAGTAGGTGGGCCGGCCCAGCAGGATATAGTTTTTTCTATGCTTTCTTTGCATCTTCTTTCCTTTTCTCTATGCATGCATTTTTTTTTGTGCTGTTAATTTGTTGCTTTTCCCTTTTTGTTTTTCTGTTTTACAGATACATGGACTTTTCCTAAAATTATGAAAATATTTTGTGATAGACATGGACACTTTTTTATGTATACGAACACTGATTTAGTAATATTTAAAATATTTTAATGTATAAGAACATTAATAATGAGTTAAAACAAGAAAAATGTCCAGATATAAATTAGTGTTCGTATCCAACACCCTGAAAAACTCTTGCAAAGTATACATACAAAATTATAAAATACATATTGGGATAAACACATTTATATTTTTCATGCAATTTTCACTAAAACAATTTTTTCATATCTTGAAATTTTACATGCTTGCTTATAGTGTAAATAATTGTCTATATTTAGTTTTTCTCCTGATTTATTTGAAACTTTGTACTGTAATGAAAGTTTCGGAATGTTAAAAATGAAGGGCTATATATATCGTTGGAGGCTCCGTGTCGTCGTCATAATCACTGTCCATTCTTGGCCGCCGTCTCCGGACAAAAATTCCTTTGATGTCTTCCTCCGTAGAAAATGAGGCTCAATAATGCTGAACATCATCATTGCTCCGCATTGCAGACGCTCGCCATGCAAGAGCTGCATCATATTTTTCCATGATTGGTGAACGGCAATCAGAGCAAAGATAACGACGAACCAATAATTTAGTACACGTGGGATGCCACATCCCATACTACCTTTCTTGCAAAGTTTTCCAAGTTGTACTTGCCGTTCTTGTTTGGCAAGTTGGCATTAGCTTCAGAAAGCTCATCTACACGTAAGCCACAAATGAGGACGTGCTGAACTGATCGTGATCGTCGCTCGTGGCACCACGGACCACTAGAAGCGACCGAGCGGCGGAGCGGATCGACGAACGGATTATGTTCACCCGCGGGGTCACGGGGTCGCCGGGTCGCGTGCGTAGATGTTAGTCCATCTGTGATTGTTATTATTCTATAACTTAAGCCTGAGCAAAAGGACGTGCTCTCAGGCCATCTGTCGCGCGCGATGGATTATACCCGTACGATTTTAGTACCCTCAAACCCCGTCCTCCTCCTCCAGCCGTCCAGCGCATCCTTGCACCTCCGCGGCGCGCCGCATCTTCAAGCTCCTCACGCCGGTCGTCGAATCTGATATTCACCACCTCCACCACGAATCCGCCCTCCACCGCGATGGTGGATCCGGACGCCACCGCCTTACCTCGAGTCGTTGTCCTCCGCCAGACGCCTCCAAGGCTGGAGGACCGACGCCTCCGCAGATCGCGAGAAAGAGCAGCTAGATCAGCCCACACACCTCCTCTAGCGCCTCACACCTCCTCCAGCGTCCCCAAATCGACCGCCCTGCGTCGTCGACCACTCTCCATCCCTGGGCAGCACATCTGCTTCGGAATTTATCTGCTTCTTGGATTATCTACTACCTTTCTTGCAAAGTTTTCTAAGTTGTACTTGTCGTTCTTGTTTGGCAAGTTGGCATTAGCTTCAGAAAAGCTCATCTACACACGTAAGCCACAAAATGAGGACGTGTTGAACTGATCGTGATCGTCGTTCGTGGCGACCACGGACCACTAGAAGCGAATCGAGCGGAGCGGATCGACGAACGGATTATGTTCACCGGCGCGGTCGCGGGGTCGTGTGCCGATGTGCCTAGACGCCTATCGTCCATCCGCGCTTGTACTCACATATAAAGTTTTGTTAAACTTTGCGATGTTTAACTAATTATTTTTACTACTCGTCCAAATTACTTGTAGTAGGTTTATGCAAAATGTTGACTAAAATCCATCTGGATTTAACGAATCCGGGACAAGTAATTCTTTATAGACTTAAGCCTGGTGCCGATCCAGCCAGCTGAGAGCCCCGCGCACGCATCTGTGGCCATTAGATCTTTGGAAAGAAGCTATCTAGACTATTTGTAGTGGTCTTTGTCATTGTTTTGACCTAAGCTGATTTTCTACAAGTCATTGTAACTGCACCCAGTCGCTATTGTCCTCTTCGTCAGTATTACTAGTCACCCCACGCTTCGTTGGCTTCAGAAAAAAATCACCGCTCGCCTCCGACCGTTCCCCCATTATCGTATCTCCTCGACCCGTAGAACCCAGGTCGCGGCGGCCACCCGTCGCCTGCTTTCTTCGATCCCCTCTCCCTCCACGATTGCGGCACCTCCCCCCCTTCTCCTGTCCCTCCACCCATCTGCCCTCCATGTGTCGCCCCGACAGGAACAACGCCTTCCCACTCTTCCCTAAGTATGCCCTCACTGGGTTCTAACAGCCGTTTATAGATCGCTGGGCTTGTGACGTCTGGCAAGTGTAAGCTCGGTGTGGACACCAAGGCATCCGATCTAACGGCGGTTGGTCCCTGTTCTGCTAATAGTGCTCTTGATTTCATGGTGTTCATGTGCGCGAGGGCTTGGATCCGAGTGCTGCCATCCCTTTGTCGGTTTGTCACCTTCAAGGGCTCGTGTTGGTGGTTTTGTGTTTGCTGCAGGTGCCACACATTCAATTGCTACCGGCTTGGTAGCCGGTGGCGGTTCAGCCTGTCAGAAGCTAAGCTGGTCATTTTCCATGGTGTTGTGGCCTTATGGGTACTCGCAGATGCAGGTGAGCAATTCCTATTCCTTTTATTCTTTTTACATATATGTATATCATGTTTGTAGTGCTAATCTAGGATGTGAGCAATTGGTGTGGTCATTCATTTTCGATGAAACTTAACCAAGTGCACGAAAAATGGTGTTTATGGATCTCTAAAACCAAACCCCAAAATGGCCGCAGATTGATTTCGTAGAGCTAGACACTTCTCTTCCCCCTCTGTTATCGGTGTTGGAAATATGCCCTAGAGGCAAATAATAAATAGTGAGTATTGCATATTTCATTAAGTTTATAATAGTTTTTATATCATGCTATAACTGATCGATAGAAACGTCAATACATCGCAGGATATGTAAACCACTAGAGTAGTGATCCTCTAGACACTGGTTCATTGGTCAATCGATGATCGATGTTTCCCGATCATAGACATTTATGTCAATTGACAATGGGGTCATTTTTATTAAGTGAATGAAAGTGATGGATATATCCAACACAGGAATTGTAACACAATCAAGTTACCAAGTTCACCGTTACAATGACTAAAAACGTAGTAACCAATTCCTTAGACCATGAGACCATATCAATCACTGTCACCCGAGAGTGCCTTGATTGCATCAAACGTCACTCGGTGAAACGGTGATCATAAAGGTGTCTTTAGGTATTTAGAGGGACATGTAGAGCACCTATGTGTCAAGAGCGAGATTTGTTCTTCCGTGTGATGGAGAGATACTCTAGGCCCACTCGGAGACATGACATCCATAAAGCTACAGCGTGTGACTAGGTCACGAGGATGGCATATCTTGGAATGAGTAAAAGTTATACTTGTTGGTAACGAGATTGAACACGATATGGTAATGTCATTGATTAGGTCTCGGACAAGTAAAGCATCATAGTAACAAAGGGAATTGGACTCTATGTTTAATAGTTCAACGACGAAGATTCTCGTGGAATGCACATGGGTCATCATGGATGCCATCATGGGCATCCAGCTCCCGCTGATGATCATTGGTTTGAGAGAGATCTCACCATATCCGAGTATTTCCAAACCGTAGGGTAACACGCTTAAAGGGTTGGACAATGCTCGGAGATCATTTCGGTATCATAGGAACCACCGAAGAAAAGAGAAGGCAAAATTGGAAGGGTTCTGGAAAGTCCTACGCGTCTGTAAGATTGTCCGAAGGAGTTTTGGTAACGGAATTAAATAATATATAAATATATATTAATTATTGAATTGTATATGTATTTATATTTATTTAATAATTTAAATATAATTTAATAGGCAACCCATGCCTAATGGGCCAAATCCCTAGGGGAAAGGGCCCATGGGGGAAAACCCCTCAAAGCGAAAAGGGAGGGAGGGCGGTTGGCCCATCGCCGGTCAGCCACGGGGGTGCCAAGCCACCAATGCTGGTCGCCCAACCCCTCCTCTCCTTGTTTTGGTTTAGTCCCACATGGCTAAGCCAAGGGACTTTGGGGCTTTCCTCCCTCTATATAAAGGAGGGCATATGGAGGGATTTAAACACACCAATAAATCCTAGACTTCGAGGCGTCCCCCTCCAAGTTTCCTCCTCTCCCCCTCTCTCTTGTGAGCGCGGCCCCACTGTAAGGGTTGTGCGAACAAGAGTGTTCTTCACCGCGGAGCACCGTCGTGTTGCAAGGATTCGATCCAGAGATCTACTCGCAACCTCTCTGGATTAGGTTCCGGAGTCATCGCCAAACATCGCTAGGTGACACCCCACAAGGCGCGCACTTGTGGTGCTCGAGTCGCTCGAGACATCTGAGTCATTGGAGCTGGTGGAACTGAAGCTGGTGGAGCCGTCCGAGTTTAGAACGACCTTGAGATTGGCATCGGTACGACTACATCATCCACGTTCTCCTGAACGTTGACAAAGCTTTTAGGTATTCAAGTGTAAGTTCGTGAAAATCCCCTCATGTTACTGTATTACTAATAGATAGATCCTGGCATTAGGGTTGTTTGTGTAAGAAAAATTATTGTTTTCAGGCACTAAACCCCTACAGACTGCAAGGCCGCCGTAGTGGGCTCTCGAGTACACCTTCTAAGGTTTTCCTTTCAAGTGTTCGAGTGGAACCAAAGTTCTGCTTCAAATCTGTCATGTGTTGGGTCCATCTGCAGGGCTTAGATTTGGGGTTTGTTTCTCAATTTTTTCTTTCCTGGTTAGGTGTTCTATTGCCTCATACTTACGAGAAGGAATCGATACCCCAGTTTATACAGATCTGCATGTACGACTCTTAGTTCTCATATATCTAAGGTCTCTTCAAGCAAGCTAGGATCATATCAATGAGAAGATATAAATATGACAACACATGATAATGATCGTACAATCCAATCAAAATTGTTATGTCCATTTGTCATCATCTAAACAATACAACTTTTACCAAAATCTTATTGATGATCTATTGATGGTTTCTTCTATGTTCTTTTATGCAAAGTAGAACATTTAAGGCAACAATGCCATCTGAATTGTTGAGCCATTTGTCTAGCCATTCATATTGAAATGCTTTGATGAAAAAATTATGCTCTGTTTTTCATCTCTACATTAAACTCCTAAGGCCATAAGGAAAACGGTCATCTCTATACTTTCCTTTATTTTTTGTTTTTGTGTATTTTCTTTAATTATGCATTCTGATTGCCTGACATATATTTATTTGTGCAGGTTCCCATTTGTGTGCTACCTCAGTCCTATTGACGTATTTATTGTGTTAAAAATTTATGAGTTATGCTAATTAATTATTGAGCATTATATAGAATAATATTGGCTTATAAGATAAAATTGTTGTTGTCCATATGTAATCTGAGAATCTTTATTCACTCTGATACTTCTAAGAACTATTTTATTTACAAAGTGTCTTAAAATAAACTTTTCTAAAGCCTAGAAGCATAAATAAACCTTGTGTACCATTGGCATCAAAATTGTTTCTTCTACGACACCACACCTAACCGCACAATGCCTAAAATAGGTGGCGCCAGTTTTTAACTGTACGACAAACTTGCGAAGTAGATCAAATAAATATGAAACTAATATAACTTAAGTTCTATTTTCATCCAAAGATTTGGTTGAATATTCATGTACGCTAAACTATTAGAGTGCATCTCCTTGTGCATAGTGTTGTAGATAGTGTCCAGACTTAAGCTATCTGAGGTAAGCATCAACATATTTCTAGATGGTGGGATGGTGTCGTATACGTTTAACTGATTGTTAATCGGGAAGTCCAGAATGGTATGGATTATCATTTTTTTGATTTAGTTATATATTGTATTCTAGTAAATAGACATATTTTCCCAACACTTATGATGTTTGGTTTGGTATTTGTGCTGCTGGAAGCAGAACTGTATTGCGTGGTGTCGCAGAAGAACTATTTTGGTGATGATGATATACTGGAGCTCCGTGCTTTGTACTCCTCAAATTATTTAGTGCAGATTACCTTTTTGTTGTTCATGTGTATATTTTCAGTTTTGCTTCTAACTAACAACCAAGCTTTGTCGTAGGCAACTCCAAAAAGGACACCAAACATATCTTACAGAAATCATGGAAGTGTCAATTTAGCGACCACTCCAAAACTCAAGGGTATCCTTCCAAGAGGTCAAAACACCAAAGTAGTTGGAGTACATCTTCCAACAATTGGTATTGCTTATTGATCGTACTAATATCGGTGAAGTTCTTTGTATTGTGTCCGCCTGGTTTAGGTAGAATCTTTGGTTGTGCCTGCATCGTGTCTGTCTATACGCCCGGTAGTGCCGTAGCTCTTTTGTGCGAGTGGTAAACCCTTAATCTTGTGGTACTTGTGTTGGGAATATGCCCTACAGGCAATCATGTATGATGATATTTCCTAAAGTATTTATAAAGTAACAAAATTGTCCTTGTATGAACATCAGATGTATATCATTGAATACTTGATTCAGTTGTGGAACTATATATTCATGATTGTTCATACTAGATTGTCCTTGGTCATTAAGGTTGTGCTGGACACACAACTTAGACCAATGTGTAAGTAGGCTAATGACACAGTTCCACTTGTCATGAGTATGGTGATGCTATTTCGACTTACAAGGATTCAGATAAAGAGTTTAGCGAGTCGCTTTGACCCATAGTTGAGATGCAATGAGCATGTTATCATTTGCAGTCTCAAGCAATGGAATCTTTTGACCTAAGGTGACGCATGATCCGAGTTGTGGATCACCAATTTAGATTCTATCAAATGTTGTTCCGTAAATGGGTAGTTATAAAGGTAGAGTTCGGGTTGGTTATGAATCAAGCTGCGTGACATGGGTTATCAAGATGGGATTTGCCCCTCCATAATGGAGAGATATTGTATGAGCCCTCTTGTGTGATATGCTTCGGAAGCATGGTCATGCGCTACTTAGTTAAGTGTTAACTAAGGAGTTGGACTAAGTGTTAGTCTAGTAAATCGCATATCATGAAACGAGAAGAGAGTTGAGCTATTAAATGGATGTCAACTACTCGCCTATAGCTTAATAGGTATATCATGAGGCAAAAGGACTTAGACGAAAGTCACATTGGAAAGGTTCGTCTTTAGACTTTACGGCACTTGGGAGTTGGCACGTCTTGCTAGAGGCCCTACAATCTATCGACTTGAGATCAAGTGTTCATGGGTGTGAGTTAGACTCAAGGCCATGACGGGAAACTTAGAGGTATAGCTCACGTCGTGTCCAGGTGTACGGAACCTATATGGTCACACACCTAAGGGTAAGGAGCCCATGTGGATTAGATCCATGTGGAGATTGAATATTTCCAGATGAGGCTCAAGCGTTGAGCCCAGCTAGGAGTGCATATACGGGAAGTGACAAGAGATAGTCCCGACCTAGTCATCACTTTCTCCACTCCCATTTTGGGCTAGACATGATCTAGCAATCATCTGCTCGAAGCTCTTTCCTATATGTGTGGATACCATTAGAGACGTTTCACGACACTGGAGACAGAGGAGTTTGTTGGGATCCTCTGAAAGAGTTCGTGGGATCCGTAGGAGCTGTACGTGGAATCGTTCGCATCGCCTCGACGTATACATCAAGTTCAGATTTGCGCTGCCTAGTGATAATCTTGTGGCCTATTCGAGCTAGATCTTGGGAGTACCGCCAGAAAAAAAGTTTTGTTCATCTCAGAGCCCAACAACATGTCCTAGAAGATACATAGTAGTACGATCGTTTTCCTGTATTAGGTAAACCTTTAATTATGTACCGGTGTCATTTCTTATGATATAGTATGTTGTAATGCCCTTACTTTGTTATCCAACTTAAGCAATGTAAAAAATAAGGTTTGTATTAGTTTGTTTGCTTAGCGTGTAAGTGGAAACGCTTTGTCTATCTGCATCTTTCGGGTTGCTATGTATATAGAGCGTAAACCAATTTAAGGTGCACAACTCATGACTGCTAGACCCCAAAGAAGCATGAAGACAAGGCGGATCTCTACATTGAGCGGTAATGTATGTTGCAATTCTTTACGGAAAATTCTATCTCTGAAGTTAATCGAGATGTCGCACTACAACATATCCATGTTTTCATATATTTATTTGTTCTAGATAGCTGGCTTTTTAAGGTTCCAAATTTAAGCAATAATGTTTTATAGTAGTTCCTCCAAATTGTATGTTTGACTAGTCGAGGGAAGACCGATCGTTTAGATCCACGGTGTTAAACAAGATCTCAGAATCTCTAACATGTTATGATCAGAGCGGCATAGATGAGAACATTTGTAGATCTACCATGTCGGCCACACAATGCCAAATGAATCGGTAGTTTACGCGAAGCGCGCTTATCCATCTAGTTTGGATTAAAGGTAGTAAAGTACGCGTGCTCACGGAGGTCTCTCAACACTCAATGTTGGACACAATCAAATCGTCTGGTCCATGATGACCCATAAGTATAGGGGGTGTATCGCAATATTTTTGATAAGTAAGAGTGTCGAACCTAACAAGGAGCAGAAGGTGTTGACGAGTGGCTTGAAGTGTGAATTCTCTGTAAATACTTAGCAAACAGATTTTTAGGGATTTTGATAATGCAGATAAATAAAGTGCAGTAAATAAAAGACAATAATAATAAATGCAGCAAGTGGCCTAATCCTCTTTTAGCAATTCTGATAAGCCGGTTGTATTACTTAGGATGACCAAACGCTTTTCGAGGACACATGGGAATATCGCCAAGTGCTTTCGCTTCATGTAGTTGATTAATCTTTTTAGTTTGACAAGTGTTGTGTGGGTGAACTGTATAATATACCGACCTTCCTAGGACTAATACATACTTG
The DNA here is from genome assembly GCA_023614405.1 of Avena insularis. Classification (NCBI taxonomy): domain Eukaryota; kingdom Viridiplantae; phylum Streptophyta; class Magnoliopsida; order Poales; family Poaceae; genus Avena; species Avena insularis. Next base: position 87,525,188 of record CM042688.1, read on the forward strand.
TGATTATACCCCTTGTAAGCATCCGCAAGTACAAGAAAATAATTAAGATAGAAACATACCACAACTTTAAACTCTAAGACCGACATCCCTTGTAAAGGTTTCCTAACGGGGTTCAGATTTCACACCCTAAGAACCCCACGATTAGTAGCCAAATACAAAATGCATTCCCCTAGGTCCATATAGGTGAAGTATCATGTAGTCGACGTTCACATGACACCACTATAAGAAATACACCACAACTTAAATATCAAACCATCGAATCGTTCTCAACACAATTCCACTACTAACAACATAACTTCTCCCATGTCCTCAAGAACTAAACGAACTACTCACAAGACACCATATGGATAAATATCAGAGATGATATAATGATGTGTAACAATCTGAACATAAACGATAATTCAATGGTTCATTCAGTAGCATCAACTATAAGGAGTAATCAACACCGGAAAAGTTTCCCCTAAGAACTATGCAAGATTCAACCCAATTGTTCTAGCGGTATGGAGTGGTGATGATGGTGCCGGTGGAGATGATGGTGGTGATGATGATGATGATGATGATGATCCTGATGAAGTCCAGCTTGATGGTGGTGTTGATGGCGACGATCTCCTCTCCGGAAGGAATTTCCGGCAGTCTCGTCACGGAGAGATCTTTCTCTCTCGGTGTTTTCCGCCCCGCAGAGGCGGTGGAATATTTCTATGGTCGCTCCCCAGGTATTAGAGTTTCGTGGGGATAATATACACCAAAGGGGAGAGCCTAGAGTAGGCCAGACCATTACACAGGCGCTGCTTAGGGTCGCCAAGGCCAGGTGGTGTGGGCCCCCTATGGCCCATCTCCACTCCCCCTTCTGGCAATCTTCGTCTTCTGGAAAAAATAGAATTTTCCATGTATTTCCCGGATTTTCTAATCTTCACGAATTTCGCCTCCAAACAGCATCTTTTCCATCTGAATCCTGACTACAACGGTCTATGCTCCAAAAAAGTCATCAACCATGCAAAAACAGATGAAATAACATAAGTATCATCTCTTAATATGAAATATATCAATAAATAACAGTAAATTATGATATAGAATAGTGATGCAAAATGAACGTATCAACTCCCCTGTTAGACTTCGCTTGTCCCTGTTTAAACTGAGCTCAATAAACATGACCTCAGGTTTATGGAGTGAAGAGTCGATAAAATAATACGGACAAGAAGCATCACATTCATCAATACATAAATCATAATAGAAGACAACTCACTATTATATAACTTAACTTGCAATAAGTAAAGGAAACACAATAAAGATACATAAAGTAAATAACAATTGGTAATGGCAAACTTAGCTCTTGGTCGAAGAATAGTTGACAATTTGCAGGATTTCACACATAAAGGGTTTTCAATGATAGCTTTCAAATTAGTATTCACTAAGATAAGAGCAAATGTGCAAAGCAAGGAACATAAGAAACATGATTGAATAAATCATCATATGAATGAATGAAACACAACAACTCAAAATACTTGCTGAGGTAGAAGGGAATAGGTTTACTGACTCAACTAAAAAGTAAAAGATAGGCCCTTCTGTAACACCCTCGGATCGTCCCTATGCAAGTTTTAGCCATTTCCGCCAAACCCGCATAGAAACGATTCAAGGACGCCCACCAGGCACTTTCGTGCGGGTGGAAAATGAAGTAATACAATTACACAACAGTCCTTGATGTGACCCACGTAATGATGTATATATACAACAAATGACTCAACGAGTCAAGAATACGTATATACAATACAAAGATCCAAATCACCTTGAAAACGTTGAAAAGTACGGACAAGATACAAATGGGGCTAAGAGCCCCAAGAATAACCAATGGCGCCCATAACCCTGCCTGTGCCAAGCCTAAGGGTATCCCCGCTAACGACGCCGATCTCAAACCTACTAAAACAAAAGGGTACGACAAAGGGCAAAGGAAAAGAGGAGCGCAAGATCGAGACGAGATTAGTACACAGCGAGGCTAGAATTGGCTCTCGCCACATAGGTATGGTGGGTCAAGGCGGGCAACGACACTAAACAACCTATAGAGACTTAGATTCACTAGCGGCTATTTAGAGAGGGGTAAGAAAGACCTATTCGGATCCCACCCGGTTAACACCAAACATACCCATCTGGTATTTCCTCGATACCAAATGAGGAAGTCGGGCCAAGGAACTCACACGCTTGGCAATTTTACTCATTCCATTATAGTTGCAAAGACTTACTAGTCGGATATAGCATGAGTCATTCCAAGCATAAGTAGTGGGCGCTTTAATCACCATTCCGTTATAGTTAGAACATTTACTAGTCGATATAATTGTCCCGAGGAATCTCAAACCCAACAGCTTGTTGACACTTTTATCACATTCCATTGAGTTGTAATACTTACTAGGCAGGTATATCACATGATACAACCAAGACCCACCAACATGTTGGCATTTTTAATATCCATTCCGTTATAATTGAGCCGATCATATTAAGTCAAATTTAGAGCACTACTTTAGTTATGCTTGTCTATGATCAAGATATTGTGTTCGAGTCGCTCATAACCATGGACACGGCTTTGAAAGTTTTACCGCAGGGTGCACAAATAGCAACACACACTGATCAACCTAAAAAACCAACTCAAAACCCAACGAGGCTTTCATGACAAAGTAATCACAGGATCCATAAATATTTCAGGGGGCCACCCCATTAAGCTACCCGCAACGAAGTTGGCCAGCTCCGAGACGGACCCAAGGTTTGCACCAATGGCTGTAAACGACTGGGAACCCGAAAGTGTGATTGGGCTTGTCGATACCGCGAAAACACTCCGCAATCCTAAACAGTACAGGTGCTCCACGCACAATCTTAAATAAAGTAGTAAAACATGGCATAAGTACAGGATAGTAATAAAGCCCCAAACTAGTTTGTGGCCCCAAGAAGTAGAAATGAATCAAGCTCTGGCTCAGGGGGGGTCCATAAGGCCTCCCGGATGTGGATAGTGCGAAAAAATCAAGGAACAAGTATCTCGGGGTCCTACGGGACACAAGTGAGCGTGGAAGAACCAAATAACATCTATTGCCCACCGATGCCTCTACATTAGTTATATCTAGCAATTTAATAGTTGTGTTTAAAGTCATGATCATCTCCACCAATAAGCATCTCCACCATAAACATCTGCCAGCATACCAACAAACGTGGTACTCGACAACACGAGATCGCACCTGAGCAAGAAACTACGACTCACAGGGCCAGCTATCTACCAAACACAGGTAATAGGAGGTGTCCAAGGCAATATAGAGGCTGCACGGGATATAACTGGTGTACGGAAACTAAAGCATCGTGACACGGATAGCAATAGATCAACAGGAGGAAATAAAGACTATAAATGCAAAATAGGTAGAAAGGGGGATAGATGCTCGCCTGGGAAACACTGCCGAAGGATCATATCTGGAGAACTTGTCGATACTCGCATCAACTCATCGGCCTAATCCGCGAAGAAGCAAACACTAGAAGAAACACCGGATGCAATATTTAATACTACAACAGAAGATCCGGCATGCTTATGATATGATGCATGGCATGGCATAGATGCGATGCGACTAGACAAAATTAAGCGGAACCGGGGTCCCGACAATTAATTAAGTGGTTCATGTTGTTTAGATACCCCGCATTTTAAATGTTGTCGTAACAAGGCAAAACATAGTATCGGTTTGCTACACAAGTTTAAATGGAGGCGGTATAATACAAGTATAGCCCGCATATAGACTCCATATTTAATTATTAGATGAATCGACATTATGCCCCCAAACCACATGATGGGATGCGAATATGAACCATTTAATATGCAATAAGTGATAATGTCATATTATAAAAATAGGGGCTTAGGGTCACACATCTGGGTTCAGAAGATCTTGGGTTCCGGGGGTCCGGGGTTCGGTCTCAGGGTTCGACGGGGACGGCGAGGTTCGGATACATGATGGAGAACTTGTCGTGTCGCGACGGAGAACTTGGGTACCAAACGGTCGATCTTGCCATCGATGGCGAACTTGAATGGATCGGGTACAAGTGGTCTTTGGGTCCGTGTAGGAGATCTTGACGCCTGTGACGAAGAACTCGGGTTCGGAAGGAGGTCTTGGCGTTCCGATGGATCGGTCCTTAGGGTCGGAGAACTTGGCGCTCCAGGGTCTCGGCGTGTCGAGGGTTCGGTCTGCTGACTCCAGGACTTCGGGGTCTTGGCGTATGTGTCGAAGATCATGGTGGTCCGGGGAACGGTCTTCGGGATCCGGAGGAAGAGCTCGGTGTTCCATGATGAAGGACTCCATGTTCCAAGTCGGCGACCTTGTGGTTCGGCCTCGGGTCAGCCTTGAGTTGTCATGTCCACTTGTCGGTCTTGTCCGGATGATCTTGACTTGTCGGTTCAATGTCGTGGCAGCTCATGTCGTCGATCAAACTTGGCTAAACAGGGTACATGAGCACCAGGAAGATTGTTAAAACAGCGTTGGCCCGTGCACAAGGAATCTAGGCATGAGGCTAGCACGTCCCAGGCTTTAGGAGCGCACACACGCACATGGTGCAGTGAACTCTAGAACGGGGAGGCGCGTGCGGCTTCTAGAGGCGGTGGAGCACGGCTCGGTGGCAGCACGAGGTGGCAGCGGCCGGCAGCGGTATGGGGAGAGGTGGAGGAGCTCCATGGCGGGGTACTGCGAGCAGGCCGGCGAGATCCTGACGACAACGCCGATGAGGCCCACCATGCAGCTGTAGAGAACGACCAGGAGGGCGGGGTGGCGGAGCTCCAGAGGAGGCGCCACGAACTGTGCATTCGGCATGGGCGGCTTGAGGCGCTGGCGGACGTGCAGAAGGGGGCGGCGGCCGGGGCTCAATGGCGACCTCGGAGGGAAGAACAGCGGGGCCGGCGCGAGGCGGCGGACTCGAGGAGATCTTGACGGCGCGCGGCCAAGCTCGGGGCCGGCTCGTGAAGAGGGCGAGGGCGAGGCGCGGGGCCGAACTCCAGCGACGGAGTGGAGGTGAGGTCGCGGGTCGAGGCGGCGCTCCGCGAGGTGGCGGTGCTCCCGCACATGGAGGAGGCGGTGACCGGCGAGCTTGCTGGCGGGCGCAGCGAGGTCGCAGGTGGCGGTGGGATCGGCTCCAACGGAGGGTGGCGATGGGGATCTGGAGGCGGGGAAGGCGCGGTTGGTGGGGGGACGCGAGGCCGCGTGGGGGATCGGGGCAGGTGGTGGGTCCAGGGGAGAGAGAGAAGGGAGAGGTGGGCGAGAACGGGAAGGAGGCGCGGGATTGGCGTGTGGTGGCTGGGCGCACGCGGGATGGGGCCACGCAGGCGCGGTTCACGAGGTGGTCGGGGGAGGAACGGGCCAGGGGCGCGTCTCCCGCGAGGTGGACGGGCGGCGTGGGACCGGGGCCAGGCTGGCAGGAATCCCGAGGTGGTCGGGCGGTGTCTATCACTGGGGAAAGGTGGCCAGCTAGGTTAGCGTACGGCTGGGAGCGCACAGGGGGCATGGGGATGAGCGGCAAGGGAGTTGAGGTTGGTCCACGTCTCTCGCGCGCGGGAACAGGTGGAGGGGTGGGACCCGGCAGGTGGCGTGGGGGAAGTGCGCGGGCGGGATGGGGTAGCGCGCCCAGGCGGCGGTGGCTGAAAAAGAGAGGGAGGGAAACGGGGTAGAGGGAGAGAGGGTGTGGCGGCTGGCTCAGGTTGGGGAGATGGGGTAGCTAGGGTTTGTCTAGATAGGGTTAGGGTTTTGATAGACTAGGATTTGGAGGTGGCCGGCCGGGCTTTCGGGCCTGGCGGGCTGCCTCCTAAAAACAATTGAAATTTTTTATTTATTTAAAACGGGGCTTTTGCAAACCATATTTAGACAAACCAAAATATTCCGGAGACCCGGGTTTTGATTTGAAATATAGACGGGGCGTTTAGAAAACAAAAATAGACTTTTCGAAAATAGTTTTAGACAAAATCATGCATGATGATGACGATGCTCAAATGCAATGTGGCATGATGACATGAGCATGCGATCATGATGATGCAATGCACAAAAACACCGCGATTTTCTAGTAGTGGTTTTAGCGGGGTGCTACAATTCGACACCACTAACAAGGGATCTCGCCCTCGAGATCCGCCTCATGGTACCGGGAAGAAGGTCGGCGATCTGGATCTTCTCGCTTCGTGTAGATCCTCGCGACACCACTAGCAAGAGGTCGTTGTCTGTGATCGTCGAGAGAACACTCTGGAAAACAAAGGACGAAGGTAAAGGTATCCACAAATAAAGCCACCTCTAACTCCGATAGAAAGAGAGAAAAGATGCATTCTCATCTACTTCAATGTACGAGAGCAAATAGATTGAGTATTCGGCATGGGGGCCACTCCATCACGCACCCAAACTATTACTCCGCACATTCGGTGGAAAAGCGTGCAGCCATTCTCGGAATTAGACTGAAGATCTCGACAAACGAGGTTCGAAAACAAGGAGTGATGTAGACTCTGCACCGGATCTGGCGTAGATGACGTCGCTGCATCAGAAAACACCGGAAGGCACAAGAAGGAACAAAGAGAAGTCCAACAGATGAAGGATTCCTCAGATAGCATGAAGACCAGATGTAGAAACACTGTTTCCAAAGGGGAAGCGAAACCCTGAAGGTACGACGGAAAAACCCAACCACGAGAAATCCTGGACTCGAAGAAAAGATAAGAGAGCAGATTCAAAACACGCAGAGGTAAGAGGAGAATAGCAGAGGGATAAGGAGTAAAAGCAGACCTAATCAGATCTATCCAACCGATTTTCAAAAATAGTTTGACACTCTACAACGTCCGTTAGCTAGTTTATCCTACAGGCTGGACTTGTGGGGTATCGCAACTGCTGAGCTCTGATACCACTCTGTAACACCCTCGGATCGGCCCTATGCAAGTTTTAGCCCTTTCCGCCAAACCCGCATAGAAATGATTCAAGGACGACCACCAGGCACTTTCGTGCGGGTGGAAAACGAAGTAATACCATTACACAACAGTACTCGATGGGACCCGTAATGTATGTATATATACAACAAATGACCAACGAGTCAAGAATATGATATACAATACAAAGATCCAAATCACCTTGAAAATATTACAGCGTCCGAGTACGGACAAGATGCAAATGGGGCTAAGAGCCTCAAGAATAACCAATGGCGCCCATAACTCCAGGCCAAGCGGAAGGGTAGCCCCGCTAACCACGCCGATCTCAAACCTGCTAAAACAAAAGGGGTGCCGACAAAGGGCAAAGGAAAAAGAGGAGCGTCAGTACTGAGGCCAACACACGGCGAGGCTAGAATTCGGCGGCTCTCGCCTACATAGGTATGGTGGGCTGAAGCGGCAGCGCAGCGGCACTAAACAACCTATAGAGACTCGGTATCACTAGCAGCTATTTAGAGAGGGGTAAGAAAGACCTGAAGCTAGCTCCAAACATACCCATCCTGGTATTTCCCCCTCGATACCAAACGAGGAAGTCGGACCAAGGACCTCACACAGTTGGCAATTTTTACTCATTCCATTATAGTTGCAGCACTTACTAGTCGGATATATAGCATGAGTCATCCTGAAGCATAAGTAGTGGGCAGTTTTAATCACCATTCCGTTATAGTTGGAACATTTACTAGTCAGATATAATTGTCCTGAGGAATCCCGAAACCCAACAGTTGTTGACACTTTTTGTAGGGGTTCGTAGCATGGAAAACAAAAATTTTCTATCGCATACAAACAAACAAGCCAAGATCTATCTACTAGATTGCAGCAACGAGTCGATAGAGGAACTCACCCTCGAAGATTCCAAAGCGTTAACGAGCAGATTCTCGTGGATGATGTAGTCGCATTTTTCCGATCTCAAGATCGCAGAGACGATCCTTCCGCGCCACGCTCCTAAGCAGCGCCTCAGTCGGTCACACGCTCGGACTGACGAAGACCTTCCTCTCCTTGTTCCAAAGCAAAATGGAGGTTGTAGCACTTCCTTGCAATTCCAAAGACAACGGCGTGGTACCGGAAGTAGAGGGGAGATCCCGCAGGGCTTCGCCTTAAGCCGGTGCGAGTATGGTGGAGCTTATGAGAGAGGCTATTAGTGGTCTAGTAATTAGACACACTAATTAGAAGGCTCTAAATCAATTAGAAGGCTCTAAACCGAAATAGCTCTAAACCGGGTTTAGGTCTAGGGTTTAGTTTAGAGGATAGGAACTTGTGTGTACTAGGAGGAGGCCCCGCCTCCCTTTATAGGTGGGAGGGTCTGGCCAAGGGAGGGAGGAGTCCCTCCCCAACTCGGCCTTGAGGTGGGCGGCTTGGGAGGAGGAATCCTCCCCAACTCGGTTCCACTTCTCCTCCTCTTTCCACTTTCCAAAACTTGTTGCTTGACTTTCAAACTAGCCGCTTGACTTTTTCAATTAGGATTTAAATAAACCCTTTATTTTGGACAGAAGAACACCTAGTACATGATGCAATCATTCCAATATGTAATGACACATTCATGTACCCTTCCTCCGGAGTGCCGGACATTCCGGACCTTCTAGAATGTTCCCGATGAAAACACCTAACCATTCCCCAACTCAAACGGACTTTCCTTATATGAATCTTATTCTCCTGACCATTCCGGATCACCTCGGATATCCCGGATCCCATCCGAGACTCAACAACATTCGGTCTCTTTCTCATAATACCATAACTACTCAAACAACGTCAACTTATGTGTCTCCCCACGGTTCGTGAATTATGCGACATGATCGAGACACTTCAACAATAACCAATAGAGGAATCTGGAAATTCATATGGCTCTACATATTTCTACGATTACTATGATCGAATGAACCACTTACATATGATACCAATTTCCTTTGTCTCACGATAGTTTACTTATCCGAGGTTATGATCGCTGTATCTCCGCATACCTAGTTCAACCTTGTTACCGATAAGTACTCTTTCTCGCTCCCGTGATATGTGATCCCTTGTGAGCGCCACATGCTTGCAAGCTAATTGGATGACATTTCACCGAGAGGGCCCAGAGTATATCTATCCGCTATATGGATGGACAAATCCCACTCTTGATCCATGTGTTTCAACCAATACTTTCGAACACTCAATGCCACTTTTATAGCCACCTGTTACGGTGTGGTGTTTGATGACATCAAAGCATCCATCCGTAAAGGTGATATGCATGATCTCATGGTCGAAGGAATTAGGTTACTATGTATCAGAAAGCATATAGCAATTGAACTATTGAAATGACTTGATCTTTATGCTACGCTTATCTATAGGAGTATGTCCACCATATCATTCTCCTAACGATATGATCTTGTTGTTAATAACATCTCAATGTTCATGATAGGGAAACCACAATCATCTATTAACCAACAAACTAGTGAAGTATAGAGGCTATACTAGGGACTTCAAATTAAGTTTACAAATCACACAAGTATTAATGTTTCCGGTTAATACACTTATAGCATGGTATGTAAACATTTATCATAAGTGTGAAGATATGATAATAACCACTTTATTATTGCCTCTTGGGCATATCTCCAACAGTCTCCCACTTGCACTAGAGTCAATAATCTAGTTTCAAACCTTTGTGTTTTCAACACCTATGGCTTTCTGGTGTTGTATGTACACGATTGCTAGTGGTTAATCGATCTCCGGATCCGACACTTCCAGTCCATGTGTAATTGCATGTCTTCATGCCTCACGCATCACTCATTCTCTAATGAGATGGCTTTGTATGATTTGGTCTTTCGGTGTGACCTTTAGTTCTTTGGGGTTAAAACATGTTGATAATATTGTCGCACAATATATCTTCATAGTATTATCCCACTGTGAACTACACCTAGTTTGATAACAAACTACTTGACACAAATGCCCTCTTTTGCTGCTATAATAGCAGTCATATACTTAGCCTTTTGTTGAAGTATCTGTCACAATGTCTTAACTTTGGAACTCATCCAAATCCATTATGGAACTCACTTTCCATTATATTGTGCCACCCTTAATTTAGATTGAGATAAACTTAATTTGTACTTTGTGACAAAACTAGTATCAATGTAGTACTTTTACAATGAACTAACCATCTATTTGTCACTTCTACAAATAATATACTCTTAGTTCTTCCAAAAGATCATAAGAATATCCTTACTATCGTCCAATGATCATCTTATGAATCATTCTGGTATATGCTCATAATTTTGTAGCATAGGACATATCTGGATTTGTACATATCACAGTATGATTGATATAAATACTCTTTGTGATTTCATACATCAAGTATCAATCTATACTTGAATCTTTGTTTCACTTACCAAGTGCCAATACACTTGAATATATCATCAACATTGAACTCTTTCAATCCTTTTCTGCAACAAGAACCTTTCTTGTAGTTTCTATATTGAATTCATTCAATATCTCGTTTATGTACTTCCGCACAACCATATTAGCGTCTATTGATGCCAAATATTTGGGTTTTGCCTAAGTCTTTCATCGGGATGAAATTCTTAATATGTGTTAATAAAAGATACATTATTTCCAATCAACAATATGTCTTCCACATAATGTATTAGAAACAAGTCTTAGCGCTCCCACTTAATTTCTTGCAAATGCAAGCATCTTCATTGTCTCCGATGAAATTAAACTCTTTTAACAGTTTCATCATAGTGAAGATTCCAACTCCGCTATGCTTACTTCAACCATTGAAGTTTGCATATGCTTTTAGCATCCTTTGAATTAACAAAACCCTTTGGACCGTGTCATGCACACGTCCTAGGTAACCATTCTATTAGAAGAACTTGTTTTGTTTATTCTACTACCACATAACAAATTATATGTAGTGGTTGCTACATTAATCCGTCTAGACTAAAAATCGCTATGAAAGATCAAATCTTGTCATATACAACCTTTGAACATTGTTGTGAACTCTTTCCCAACATGTCGACTATTTCATAGATGTGAAACATCCATGTTCAATTCTTTATAGATCCAAACACAACCGCAAGGTCTTACACCTTTTCGAGGGTCCTTCAAGTTCTAAACTTTATTACTCGAGTCTGGAACTATCACGGATAATATGGCTTCAAGCCATTTGGATAGTCAGGCCCATCATCGCTTCTTTGCATGTAGTAGGTTCATTATTCTCAAATAATGATTCAACCCTCAAATCTTGGTATTTGATTGTTCATCCGCCTACTTGTTTCAATAGAAACTTAGACCTCCGTGACCACAACCTTTGAGGCACGTGAGCCATGAGCATTGTTGCTGCCTCCTAACACTTTTCGGTTGCTGCAACTTTGATCATATAGCTAAGGTTCTTTAACCTTATCAAAAGTTCTATTGTCCTCCTACTTAACTTTTCACGAAAAATTCCTTCTCAAAGAAACTTGACGCTCTAAGCGACAAACACTTTTGTCTCCTGTTTATGGAGGAATACTTAACAAAGAATACAAAGACAGGTTTATCCGACTTTGGTTGCAAACATCTTTCTTATGCATAGCATACCAATGTTTAAGAAAGGACTACTTGGGTTTTATCCCAAACCATAACCTTATATGGTGTCATTTCAGCGGATTATGATGGAGCTCTTTTAGTGGAAAACGGTAGTCTCTAAAGCTTTTAATCTTTAAAATATAATGGCAGTTCTATATATTACACCTTTGATCTTACCATGTCAAACAAGGTTTTAATTACATATCTCTAACACTCCATACTCTTATGGTGTTTCGAAATGCAAATCCGAACGATTCCTTAAATCCTAGGTATTATGCTAAACATGTAACTCAAATATCTTCCTTTATGATCTTATCATAAACTATTTATATTCTTGTTACAATGATTTTGCACTTCATCTTGAAATCTTTGAACTTTTCAAATATTTCATACTTCATCCTTATTAAGTAAATATTCATATATTCACTCAAATTTTCGGAGAAAGCATATGAAGTTGAAATCCATCGCCTTGACTACACATAATGGAGTTCGCATAACAATATGCACAAGTTCCAATAAGCTAGTCTTTCGCTCCTTTTGGCCTATGAACGAAGTTTTAATTATCTCTAGGAAAGTTTCACAAACGCCATTTGATCAAAAATCAAAAGACTCCAAAATTCCATCCACATGGAGTTTCTTCATGTTTTCTTTCCAATATAATTTAAACGGCGATGTCACTTCCTAAGTGATCTTTCAATCAATTTGTCTTTCGACAATTTTAGCACTAGTTTTATGGATGTGATTTCTCCAACGAGATTTGTGAATCATCCATCTTTATGGATTACGGCAATTATTTGAACAACCCTTTTGTTCTCATAATACCGATAAAACAAATCTTGAAGGCAAGCTGATGTTTAACGAGCAACAAAATAACCCTTTATTTGTTCTCGATGAACATCATCACCTATTCTTTTGCTAGTTACTTAGGCCATTGTAGTTCATGAATTGTGTTGTTTCGTATGACGATTCACACCAACAAATTCAGTATCAAATACTTAAGAACCACATTGTTTAATAAGCAAAGAATATAGCCATAACACATATATCATCTATATACTTAAACTGAACAATTCTAGTCTTTTCTTTTCTGCCATATACTTATGAGATTCTCTTTCAGTATTTCCTGTTCTGTTTGAAAGAATCTATCAACATCAATAGTGGAGTCATACTTATGACACATAGTCCAAAGCGTGTATAGTTAAATACCAATGTCTTTGAACTTGCACTTTGAAGTAGATCACCATTATCAAATATTTGGTGTTCTTTCAAATTCCTTTCTTTAGTAATCTCTTGGTGTAGTAAACATTTTACCTACATCAAATATTCACCCTCATCATGGACTTATCCATGATCTAGCTACTTTTAGCTTGTAACGGTGAATCGCGAGTATAATGTTGCTCTCCAAAACCTTTTGGAAGATTAGGACAACTAGTGTCTCCAACCTTTTGCAAATTCTCATCAAACATGAGAACATGACTTTGCCATATTATACTCTATCATGTTGTAACTAAAACTTCGCTTCGTATATCACAATATCTTCCACACATCATGGTTTCAAACAACTCTTTCAGATCCTAGATAACCTTGATATTAAGATAATCTTTTGAATATCAAGAATCATGGAGACAAACATGATACTCATATACTAACACTTTGGAATTGTCACTCTTGTTTTAATACTAATTATTAAACTTTATGGAGTAACCGGAAATTACTGAAAGTTTGCAATAGGACTTTTAAACTTTAGATTAACACTTCAAAACAATACGATACCCAGGGTAAAGTAACTAACCAGAATTCTATAGTTCTATCATCTCAATTATAACTAAGCGCAAGGTGGTAAACGGATGCCAATGACTACAACAACTATGCAAATTCACTTTGATTTAGTTTGAGTTCTAATTAATAATTAAATTAATCTAGGTGAACTCCCACTCAAAACAACATCCCTCACATTGTTTTAGTGATCACATGAACCAAATCCACCACATCAAAACCGATCATCACGAGAGTTGATATAGTTTCAATGGCGAACAATCAACATGTTCATCATATCTACTATATGACTCATGCTCTACCTTTCGGTAATCCGTGTTCCTGAGGCCATGTCTGTACATGCTAGGCTCGTCAAGATCAAACCTTAGCTACCGCATAAGCAAATCTGGCTTGCTTTACGTTGTATTCACCCGCGGAATCAAAGACACCCGATCATCACGTGGTGCTTCGAAGCAGCAAGCTTTGGCAACGGTGCATACTAAGGGTGAACACTTTAGAACTTGAAATTTATGTGCATGAGGGATCATCTTATAATGCTACCGTCGTCTACTAAGCAATACAAGATGCATAAAGGATTAACATCACATGCAATTCATAATATGTGATATGATATGGCCTTTCTCCTTTGTGCTTCGATCTCCATCTTCAAGCACTAACATGATCTTCATCATCACCGCATAGCATCAAGGTCAATGACGCTTCTTCATGGTTGTCGCCCACCAGCTTCAACTATTACAACTATTTTGAATAGACACGCAGGTCTTAACAAAATTAAAGACAACCATATGGTTTCGCCGTTGCCAACTTACAATAAGGAACATTGCATACATCAAATATAATCACAATCATGGCCATATCACATCATCAAGACACCCTGCAAAACAAAGTTAGACGCCTACTTTCTTTGCATATTTTACGTGGTTTGGGGCTTTCAATAAGTGTCGCTCTAACTTACGAACAAGAACCACAACATTGATACTAGCATTGTTGATCACCGTTGTAAATTGGATCTTTACTATGCTAGGAGAAACAGCACCAAGAAGCCACTTATGCAATACAAGTTGCATGTCAAGCGTGGAGCAAGTCTCATGAACGATGTCATGTAAGGTTAGCCCGGGCCGCTTCATCCCAACATACCGCAAGATGCAAAGTACACAAAAAGCAATCTACAATAAAAGTATCAATGCCCACAATGACCATTGTGTTCTACTCGTGCAACAGATCTACATATAGACACGGCTCTGATACCACTGTAGGGGTTCGTAGCATGGAAAACAAAAATTTTCTATCGCATACAAACAAACAAGCCAAGATCTATCTACTAGATTGCAGCAACGAGTCGATAGAGGAACTCACCGAAGATTCCAAAGCGGTTAACGAGCAGATTCTCGTGGATGATGTAGTCGACTCTTCCGATCTCAAGATCGCAGAGACGATCCTTCCGCCCGCGCCACGTTCAAGAGCGCCCCGCAATCGGTCACACGTTCGGTACTTGACGAAGACCTTCCTCTCCCTTGTTCCAAAGAAAATGGAGGTTGTAGCACTCTCCTTGCAATTCCAAAGACAACGGGCGTGGTACCGAAGTAGAGGGAGATCCCGCAGGCTTCGCCAAGCCGGTAGTATGGTGGAGCTTATGAGAGAGGCTATTAGTGGTCTAGTAATTAGACACACTAATTAGAAGGCTCTAAATCAATTAGAAGGCTCTAAACCGAAATAGCTCTAAACCGGGGTTTAGGTCTAGGGTTTAGTTTAGAGGATAGGAACTTGTGTGTACTAGGAGGGGAGGCCCTGCCTCCTTTATAGGTGGGAGGGCCAAGGCCAAGGGAGGAGTGGAGTCCCTCCCCAACTCGGCCTTGAGGTGGGCGCCGGCTTGGGAGGAGGAATCCTCCCCAACTCGGTTTCCACTTCTCCTCCTCTTTCCACTTTCCAAAACTTGTTGCTTGACTTTCAAACTAGCCGCTTGACTTTTTCAATTTAGGATTTAAATAAACCCTTTATTTTGGACAGCAAGAACACCTAGTACATGATGCAATCATTCCAATATGTAATGACACATTCATGTACCCTTCCCTCCTCCGAGTCTTGGACATTCGGGATCTTCTAGAATGTTCCGATGAAAACACCTAACCATTCCCCAACTCCAAACGGGACTTTCCTTATATGAATCTTATTCTCCGGACCATTCCGGATCACCTCGTGATATCCCGGATCCCATCCGAGACTCAACAACATTCGGTCTCTTTCTCATAATACCATAACTACTCAAACAACGTCAATCCTTATGTGTCTCCCTACGGTTCGTGAATTATGCGGACATGATCGAGACACTTCTCCAACAATAACCAATAGAGGAATCTGGAAATTCATATGGCTACATATTTCTACGATTACTTTGCATCGAATGAACCACTTACATATGATACCAATTTCCCTTTGTCTCACGATAGTTTACTTATCCGAGGTTATGATCGCTTGGATCTCTCGCATACCTAGTTCAACCTTGTTACCGATAAGTACTCTTTTCGCTCCTGATATGTGATCCCTTGTGAGCTACCACATGCTTGCAAGCTAATTGGATGACATTTCACCGAGAGGGCCCAGAGTATATCTATCCGTCATATGGATGGACAAATCCCACTCTTGATCCATGTGTTTCAACCAATACTTTCCGAACACTCAATGCCACTTTTATAGCCACCCTGTTACGGTGTGGTGTTTGATGACATCAAAGCATCCATCCGGTAAAGGTGATATGCATGATCTCATGGTCGAAGGAATTAGGTTACTATGTATCAGAAATCATATAGCAATTGAACTATTGAAATGACTTGATCTTTATGCTACGCTTATCTATAGGAGTATGTCCACCATATCATTCTCCTAACGATATGATCTTGTTGTTAATAACATCTCAATGTTCATGATAGGTAAACCACAATCATCTATTAACCAACAAACTAGTGAAGTATAGAGGCTATACTAGGGACTTCAAATTAAGTTTACAAATCACACAAGTATTAATGTTTCCGGTTAATACAATTATAGCATGGTATGTAAACATTTATCATAAGTGTGAAGATATGATAATAACCACTTTATTATTGCCTCTTGGGCATATCTCCAACACTTTTATCACATTCCATTGGAGTTGCAATACTTACTAGGCAGGTATATCAGCACACGATACAACCAAGATCCACCAGCTGTTGGCATTTTTAATATCCATTCCGTTATAATTGAGCTGATTACTAGTCACATATTAAGTCAAATTTATTGCACTACTTTAGTTATGCTTGTCTATGATCAAGATACTGTGCTCCGAGTCGTCCATAACCGCGGACACGGATTTCAGAAAGTTTTACCCTGCAGAGGTGCACAAATAGCAACACACACTCGATCAACCTCGGAAAAACCAACTCAAAACCCAACGAGGCTTTCACGACATAGAAATCACAGGATCCATAAATATTTCAGGGCCCCACCCCATTAAGCTACCCGCAACGAAGTTGGCCGGCTCCGAGACGGACCCAAGGTTTGCGCCAATGGCTGTAAATGACTGGGAACCCGAAAGTGTGACTGGGCTTGTCGATACCGCGAAAACACTCCGCAACCCTAAACAGTACAGGTGCTCCACGCACAATCTTAAATAAAGTAGTAAAACATGGCATAAGTACAGGATAGTAATAAAGCCCCAAACTAGTTTGTGGCCCCAAGGAATAGAAATGAATCAAGCTCTGGCTCAGGGGGGGGTCCATAAGGCCTCCCAGATGTGGATAGTGCGAAAAAAATCAAGGAACGGGTATCAAGTACTCGGGGTCCTACGGGACACAAGTGAGCATGGAAGAACCAAATAACATCTATTGCCCACCGATGCCTCTACATTAGTTATATCTAGCAATTTAATAGTTGTGTTTAAAGTCATGATCATCTCCACCAATAAGCATCTCCACCATAAACATCTGCCAGCATACCAACAAATGTGGTACTCGACAACACGAGATCGCACCTAAGTAAGCAACTACGACTCGCAGGGCCAGCTATCTACCAAACACAGGTAATAGGAGGTGTCCAAGGCAATATAGAGGCTGCACGGGATATAACTGGTGTACGGAAACTAAAGCATTGCGACACGGATAGCAATAGATCAACATGAGGAAATAAAGACTATAAATGCAAAATAGGTAGAAAGGGGGAGAGATGCTTGCCTGGGAAACACTGCCGAAGGATCATATTCGGAGAACTTGCCGATACTCGCATCAACTCATCGGCCTAATCCACGAAGAAGCAAACACTAGAAGAAACACCGGATGCAATATTTAATACTACAGCAGAAGATCTGGCATGCTTATGATATGATGCATGGCATGGCATAGATGCGATGCGACTAGACAAAATTTAGTGGAACCGGGGTCCCGACAATTAATTAAGTGGTTCATGTTGTTTAGATACCCCGCATTTTAAATGTTGTCTTAATAAGGCAAAACATAGTATCGGTTCGCTACACAAGTTTAAATGGAGGCGGTATAATACAAGTATAGCCCGCATATAGACTCCATATTTAATTATTAGATGAATCGACATTATGCCCACAAACCACATGATGCGATGCGAATATGAACCATTTAATATGCAATAAGTGAGAATGTCATATTATAAAAATAAGGGCTTAGGGTCACACATCTGGGTTCGGAAGATCTTGGGTTCCGGGGGTCCGGGGTTCGGTCTCAGGGTTCGACGGGGATGGCGAGGTTCGGATACAAGATGGAGAACTTGTCGTGTTGTGACGGAGAACTTGGGTACCAAACGGTCGATCTTGCCATCGATGGCGAACTTGAATGGATCGGGTACAAGTGGTCTTTGGGTCCGTGTAGGAGATCTTGACGCCTGTGAAGAAGAACTCGGGTTCGAAAGGAGGTCTTGGCGTTCCGATGGATCGGTCCTTAGGGTTGGAGAACTTGGCGCTCCAGGGTCTCGGCGTGTCGAGGGTTCGGTTTTCAGACTCCAGGACTTCGGGGTCTTGGCGTATGTGTCGAAGATCATGGTGGTCTGGGGAACGGTCTTCGGGATCCGGAGAAAGAGCTCGGTGTTCCATGATGAAGGACTCCATGTTCCAAGTCGGCGACCTTGTGGTTCGGCCTCGGGTAAGCCTTGAGTTGTCATGTCCACTTGTCGGTCTTGTCCGGATGATCTTGACTTGTCGGTTCGATGTCATGGCAGCTCATGTCGTCGATCAAACTTGGCTAAACATGGTACATGAGCACCAGGAAGATTGTTAAAACGGCGTGGCCCGTGCACAAGGAATCTAGGCATGAGGCTAGCACGTCCCAGGCTTTAGGAGCGCACACACGCACACGGTGCAGCAAACTCCAGAACGGGGAGGCGCGTGCGGCTTCTAGAGGCGGTGGAGCACGGCTCGGTGGCAGCACGAGGTGGCAGCGGCCGGCAGCGGTAGGGGGAGAGGCGGAGGAGCTCCATGGCGGGGTACTACGAGCGGGCCGGCGAGATCCTGACGACAACACCGATGAGGCCCACCATTAAGCTGCAGAGAACGACCAGGAGGGCGGGGTGGCGGAGCTCCAGAGGAGGCGCGCCGGAACTGTGGCGCGGCGGCTTGAGGCGCCAAGTGACGTGGAAGGCGGCCGGGGCTCAATGGCGACCTCGGAGGGAAGAACAGCAGGGCCGGCACGAGGCGGCGGACTCGAGGAGATCTTGACGGCGCGCGGCCGAGCTCGGGGCCGGCTCGTGAAGAGGGCGAGGGCGAGGCGCGGGGCCGAACTCTGGCGATGGAGTGGAGGTGAGGTCGCGGGTCGAGGCGGCGCTCCGCGAGGTGGCGGCGCTCCCGCACATGGAGGAGGCGGTGGCCGGCGAGCTTGCTAGCAGGCGCAGCGAGGTCGCAGGTGGCGGCAGGACCGGCTCTGGCGGAGGGCGGCGATGGGGATTTGGAGGTGGGGAAGGCGCGGTTGGTGGGGGGACGCGAGGCCGCGTGGGGGATCGGGGTAGGTGGTGGGTCCAGGGGAGAGAGAGGGGAGAGGTGGGCGAGAACGGGAAGGAGGCGCGGGATTGGCGCGTGGTGGCTGGGCACACGCGGGATGGGGCCACGCAGGCGCGGTTCGCGAGGTGGTCGGGGGAGGAACGGGTCAGGGGCGCGTCTCCCGTGAGGTGGACGGGCGGCGTGGGACCGGGGCCAGGCTGGCGGGAATCCCGTGGTGGTCGGCCGGTGTCTATCGCTGGGGAAACGTGGCCAGCTAGGTTGGCGTATGGCTGGGAGCGCACAGGGGGCGTGGGGATGAGCGGTAGGGGAGTTGCGGTTGGTCCGCGTCTCTCGCGTGCGGGAACATTTGGCGGGGTGGGACCCGGCAGGTGGCGTGGGGGAAAGTGCGCGGGCGGGATGGGGTAGCACGCCCAGGCGGCGGTGGCTGAAAAAGAGAGGGAGGGAAACGGGGTAGAGGGAGAGAGGGTGTGGCGGCTGGCTCAGGTTGGGGAGATGGGGTAGCTAGGGTTTGTTTAGATAGGGTTAGGGTTTTGATAGACTAGGATTTGGAGGTGGCCGGCCGGGCTTTCAGGCCTGGCGGGCTGCCTCCTAAAACAATTGAAAATTTTATTTATTTAAAACGGGGCTTTTGCAAACCATATTTAGACAAACTAAAATATTCTGGAGACCCGGGTTTTGATTTGAAATAAAGACGGGCACTTAGAAAACAAAAATAGACTTTTCGAAAATAGTTTTAGACAAAACCATGCATGATGATTACGATGCTCAAATGCAATGTGGCATCATGACATGAGCATGCGGTCATGATGATGCAATGTACAAAAACACCGCGATTTTCTAGTAGTGGTTTTAGCGGGGTGCTACACCTTCATAGAGGAAAGCAGGGATTTCAAGTTTCAGCTCTCATTGCCCCTATCATAGGCATCTTTAGGTGATTAAGGTTAAAGTGACACAACTAAGAGCATATGCTTGACAAGTTCTAAGTTGAAATCTCATGCCCCTTACTTACGAGTACCGAACCTCGTGCTACTCAACTTCAGTCATAAGTAAGCTCTTGTCATTGTAAATACATATATATCATAGAGAACCGCCAACGGGGTACCCCTTGCACATGATACAGGAGCTATCCCATAATCAAAATGACAAGGCAAGCAGACAATGAGCATCTCAGCGATCTTTTTATTTGCTATTTGCATAGGTTTTTATTGAGGATGCTTCATAGAGTCCTCATTATGGTTATGCTGCAAGTTTCCACCATGATTAGACATGGCTTAGGCTAGCGGCCCAAAGCTTTCTAACACACATACAAACTCCATGATCTTACAAGTTCCCTTTATTTCGCATCACGGATCCATAAGCAAAAGAATCATGATATCAACGGAATAATAAGTGCAATGTTGAAAGTGTTCCCCATGATACATGGTTCTGCTAACTTCAACTTATAAAGCGCAAGCATATACGCAACAAAGATGGACGCAATGGTTCAAGTTTATTAAGTGCAGGCAAGTAAAGTGTGCCTTCAAGTTCGTGAGAGCTTTAATCACTAGTTTTCACATAACAAGTTTAATTCGGAAGGTAGATAAAAACATGAATTTACTTGGAATAGCAATAGTGCTAGTAGGTAGGTATGGTGTGTTGGGGTTCCGCGTATGAAAACAATAAATTTTACTCTACGCCCCTGAATCCCTGAAGCTGCTAGGACCTATCTATTAGTAATACAGTAACGGGAGGGGCTTTTCACAAACTTACCCTTGAAGACCGAAAAGCATTGTCGATGCTCAGGAGAGCGTGGTTGATGTAGACGAGCCGAAGCCGACCTCAAGGTCGTGATGAAGTCCTTGCGCTCCCTTGGCTCCAACAACTTGAGTGCCTCAAGTGTGACACCTCGCGAGGAGTTACACATGTCCGATGCCTGACGATGACTCCCGCTTCCTCGATCCAGCAACAGTTGCAGAAGTAGAGCTCCTGGATCCGAATCCCGCAGCGCGACGGTGCTCCGTGGTGAAGATGTCTCTCGTTCGCGCAGTCCTGACTTAGGACCACGGTCACGGGAGAGAGAGGGGAGAGAGAAAATATCAATTAGAGGTCCTCCCAAAAGTGAGAAGACCTTTATTGATTATTGGTGTATTTAATTTGGCCAAATACCCCCACTATATATAGGGGGAGGGGAGGTACTACCTCCCTCAAAGTCCCGGGGTGGGACTAAAGGAGAGGAGGGGGGAGGGAAGGCCGCCGGCCACCTAGTGGGCCCCGCGCGGGGGGGCTTGGCCCAGCCGGCCACCCCCTTGCCCCTTCTCCCTCTCTCCTTTCCCTAATAGGCCCTCTCCCTCTGGGAATTGGCCCATTAAGACTTTGACCATTTACATTGATTTTTCTCTTTATTAAATAATTATGAATAAATGATTAAATCAACCTCCACTTCGGACATCCTCCGGACTTACCGAAACCCTTCCGGTTTTCTTTCTACAAATCTTCGGCGATTCTACCGATCCTATAAACACTCTCTAAGCATCATCAAGCCCTTAAGCATGATACCCCACGGTTCAGGAACATTCCAGACATGGTCGGGACACTCCCGCACCAATGATCTATAGAGGGACCTAGATGGCCATGTGACCCCTGTGCGTTCCACGAAGATCTTTCGTTGTTTGAACCGGGACAGTCGTATCTTATTCCCTTTGTCTCTCGATACTTACATTGCCTGAGATCTGATCAATGACATCACCATGTCGTGTTCAATCTCGTTACTGAACAATGCTATTTGACTCGTTTCGACAAGTGATATCCCTGGGATCAAATCACATGTTGCGCATCTATTGGGTATAACCTCTCCGAGTGGGCCCTTGAGTATCTTCCCGTCACATGGATGGACAAATCCTGCTCTTGACATATATTGCCTCAACGGTTTCCTCCGAGTACCTGAACACACCTTTATAACCACTATATTACCAAGTGGCGCTTGATGCTATCAAAGCACTCTCGGGAGACAATGATTGATATAGCCTCACGGTCTAAGGAATAGTCAACGAGGATCCATTTCTAATCATCGTAACTTGAACTTCGTGACATGATCGGGTCATGATGTTTAGGTTGGGTATTGGTTCATCATCTCATTCTCGGAATGAGATGGCTCCATTTCCAACTAGCATAAATGCCACATGATCAGGAAACATGATCATCTGTTGACCAATGAACCAGTGACTAGAGTTTCTCTGGGAACCCCTGGTTGTTTGTATATCACACATGTATTGATGTTTCCACTCAATACAGTTATAGCATGATATAAAACTTAATCATAAACTATATGAAATATGATAATAGTCCTTATTACTATTTTTCTCTAGGGCATATTTCCAACAGTCTCCCACTTGCACTAGAGTACAAATACACTAGCTGCATTTGTTCTCAATCATTGGCACCATATATCCGATACCCTGAACATGCTTGCTCATGGAAGAGGCTGAGTCTTGGGTCTGTATTTTATAGTCCCAAATCCTTTGCAACTTACTAATGTCACCTTGATTGACATTAATACTTTATCATCACATGACAACATCTATGTGTATGCATCGTTGCTATGGCAATAGAACGAGGCCTAATTCCAGGAGCCTACAGTGACTTTAGATCAACCTCGAGGGCTTTCTCATGGGCACTGTGCCCTGGGACACATCATTCTACGTTAAAAGCGAACTAGCCCCGCCATAACATTATACAACACTTTAGATGGTACCCTTATCTATCATTATAAATGTATTCATTGAAACACCGGTGCACTCTGTGCAACTTTCGATGTTTTGTTCACCTCGCTTCCTACTTGACTTTAATCGGTATTCACAAGAGTTTCCAACATATTCCCTTATAACATAACCCTTTATGTTTTAAGATATGTCATCCTTAATGGATTTGGAAAATGTGTCTACAGTTCTCTATTACATACTGCGGACAAACTTAGCTCAACGTTCTGTGATTCAAACTTAATCACTTTCAAATGTTCTTTATTGGATCATATATTATGTTAAGTTATCACCATGGTTTTCTAAGATAGAACCTATGTCTCAACATAGTGGATGATGATCATCCTTTTTCTTTCTTTCAACCATTGATGTTTAAACTCAATATTATTCCTAACTTGAGTTATTAAGGACCAGTTCCTTAATGAACTTCTATTCTGAAACCCTCTTCAGAATCCCTTAAGGAATACTACATAATATCATAATACACCTATTATCAACTTCTACACCTCATAAATCATTATTTATTGGTACTTGCGCTTTTATTATTAACGTGTCGAATACACACTTAAGAATCACTCTATAAGCTCCCACTCAAAATATGTTCCTATCATATTTGGGTATGAGTCAGTACTCTTACGCAAACTATGTTCCTACATATTTGAATTTGAGACTTATATTGCTCCCACTTAAAAATATGTCATTCACATATTGTTTTAGGAAGACTTTCATAGCGCCCACTCAATTTCATGCAAATTGCACATCTACTCACTATTTTTAACAACTTCAAAACTTTTGATCAAATATCAAATTTGGAGTTTTACTATGAGATACTAGTACTTCTACTAGTTTCAAATCCACTAGACATTTAGCACACTTGAATCAAATTCATTTGAATTTGTCCAATACTTGACAAATTGTGCTTTTGTCATTCACCCCTTTTCCCACTATGGCTTTGCAGTCATTTGGAAAAATTCAAGCAACTCCTTTTACTTGTGAGATCCAGCAATGAATTGCTTTCTAATCTCAAGGGAATTTTGCTTTTAGGATTTCTCATAATTCTAGTTTACCATTATTTCCTTAGTAGTTCATAGGTATGTCATATTCCAAGAATCATGACAAATGATTCACAAATGTCTCCATACAAGATATGGATTACATTTTGAATCCTACTTCATGTAGCGAAAACACTAGTGGGGAAAACACAATGATCAATATCATTGATTCTTTCCTTCTGTGAAGAGAATCGTTCAGGAACGTTGTCCGTTGCGCTCATCAACACTCTGATGCAGGGTTTTGAATCCTCATCGTGTTTTACACTATTTTCCATATGCTCCATAATTAAGAAACATCACTAAAAGTGAGCTTTCTCAAGAATGCACCAAAATCCAAGCAGTACGAATTTTGCTTTCCTTTTGGTTTCAGCTATGGGTTTTGTATTCAAAGTTTCTAATGAATACCCTACAAGGACTTATTCGCTATTGTTTTGGTTATATGGAATAACCCCAAAACTTTCACGAATTCAAATGCTTCACTACATTCTAATCGAGTGCTAACTATTTCTAACTAATGGTCTCTACATCTACACTACAACAATTTATTTGGTGCCATCTATTTACCCACTTTGATATCTAATATCACATTGTGATGCTTTGCATTTTGACGTTTCAAAATGCTTTGCATTTCACAATTACTTTTATGCCATTCTTATAAAGTCGAATTTCATTACTATTGATCAAATCATAGTAATTAGATTCTCTTTTATATTTATACCCTTTGTTGATGAAACACTTTGATCAAATCAAATAGTTTCATATTCATGTTTCCTTTGGTAAACTTCTTTACACATTTAAACGATCATATAATGATAATTACCCTTTTCGTTAAAATACATCGAATATGTATTTACTTTTAACAATTCATCAAACACTTTGTATTCAAGTAATACATGGTGTTCAAGTTAATTTGCCGAACTTAGGCATGATTTATATGTGATAAGAAATCGAATGACTTTCACATATTATCAGCATAACTTTGAATTTAAACAATGGTTTCATTCATCAATGACATATATCATTAAGTTGGGTAATTTTTAAAAGCATTTCAATATTTTACAAATGTTCATGCATTATCAATTAGTTTCAAACAACAAGGATAATTCACACATAATCAAACAAGATATGAAAACGAATACAAATCATTCATAAAAGTAGAACAATTGTTTGTTACAAACTCATATGAATAACCGTCTCACAAAATGTGAGACACACTAAAGAAGTTCACATTCTTTTGATTACAATAATCATCCTAAAATACAAACTAAATGATAAATGTTGAGGGAGAGTGTCGTCGGCCATCATCATCATGCTCGCCATCAACACGCAACGTCACCTCCTCTCCAGCAAGCACCTCTCATGCAGAAGGACCTGTTTTCAGCAAAACAGAACAAGTATCAAATATACTTAACACTACAAATGTGTTTGCAAGATTATAACATTTATAAAACTATATATCAAATATATACCTTTGTCATTGATGACCCTAGCGACACCGGGTTCAACCACCACACCTCTAAAATGCGATATGAACTCGTGGAAATCCAGTGTTTCTGTGTTGCCTCTCATAATACAAATCCTGACTTGTGCTTGGAAGCTTGCTGGTAGCGACCGCAGCACAACTCCCATTGCAAAAGATCTTGTGAACCATTTATCCAGGTAGTATGCCAAACTCATGTATGCATCATACATGCTCAATAAGTGCTCGTCCAGTGAAGATCCCTCCTCCATCTTTATGGAGAGGAAGTCCCCCATCAGCTCATACTCCCATATGCGCACTTGTTCCACGAAATGCGATCTCAGATGTGCCATGACCATTCGGGGATTAAGACTCCCCGCCATTGGCCACAGTCCATCCTCCATCCCGAGGCACATCGTCACTGATATGAATGTGGCCATCACACGACGACGGCAGCGGAGATCCTGATGCTCCTGGGTCTCATGAGAATAGGGTTGCTCCAAGTACATCTCGTAGATCATGTAGTCAGCCACTTTGTTCTCACTGAGGAGATCGAAAAGGCGCATGACCCATGTGTTGGAATTATGCCCTAGAGGCAATAATAAAGATGTTATTATTATAATTCTTGTTCATGATAAAGTTTATATTCCATGCTAGAATTGTATTAAGCAGAAACATTAATACTTGTGTGGTTTGTGAACAACACCGTGTCCCTAGTACGCCTCTATGGACTAGCTCATTGATCAATGATGGTTAAGGTTTCCTAACCATAGACATGAGTTGTCAATTGATAATGAGATCATATCATTGGGAGAATGATATGGTGGACAGACCCAAACTAAGCGAAGCAATTAGATCGTGTCATTGTGTTCATCTTTGCGAAGCTTTTCCTATGTCAAATATTGTATTCCTTAGACCATGAGATAATACAACTCCCTGGTATCGGAAGAAAGCTTTGAGGTCATCAAACGTCATCCTATGAGAGGGTGATCATAAAGGTGTCTCTCAGGTGATCAGAAAGTATCTGTTGGGTTGTATGTATCGAGATAGGATTTGTCCCTCCCAAGTCGGAGAGATATACTTCGGGCCCACTCAGTAATCGATATCGACACTGCTTGCAAGCATGTGGTTAAGGAGTTAATCACAAAGTGATATCGGATTACGGAACGAGTAAAGTATTTTTGAGAACGAGATTGAACTAGGTATGACGATACCGACGATCGAATCTCGCAAGTAAAATATCGCGAGACGAAGGGAATATATATATGGGATTGATTGAATCCTGGCATCGTGGTTCATCCAATATGATCATCGATGAATGTGTGAGTCAATATGGGTGCCTGCACTCATTGTTGATTATTGATAGAAGATCATGTCAGATATTCTCGAACTCAGGGTCACACACTTAACGTGTCTCGACGCTAGGATAGATTGGATAATTGGTTTATGAATTTGTGTTTGGAGTCTCGGATGGGATCCGGGATATCGAGAGGTTCCGGAATGGTCCTGAGAATAAGATTCATATAAGGCAAGGCAGTTTTGGAGTTGAATTGTTCCGGATTAATCGGTATTGTACCTAAGATTCTAGAACCTTCCGGAAGGGGCCAACGTGGTCCCACCTTCCGGGAGGGGCATGGGCCTATGAGGGAGTCCTGGCGCATTGGGCCAGGGCACAAGGCCCCATAGGGCCCAGCCGATCCTAGATAAGTTTAAATTTGTTTAAACTAGAGATAGGGTTATCTAGATAAGGGAGAGTTTAAATTGTTTAAACTAGAGATAGGCTTGGAGGAGGGTTAGGGCTGGCCGCCACCACCCCTCTATATATAGAGGGCTGGTGCGCCTCCCCTACACACACATCTCCTCCAAGCCCTAGTAGCCTCGCTGCCTTCCTCTCTCCCTCCCGACTGCTTGTAGGCTAAGCCTGCAGCAGAAATTCTCCACCATATACACCACGCCGTCGCGCTGTAGATCCAATCCATCTCTCCACCATACTTGCTGGTCCGAGGAAGGAGGAGACGCCGAGGTGCTGCACGCAGCATCTCACGGAGGCACCGCCACTTGTGGTGCTAGATCAGATCGGATCGCGAGGAGGAGAAGCGAGTACGACTACATCACCCACGCCCGATTTAACGTTCACATTGCGTAATCTTCAAGGGTATTAAGATCTAATCCAATCTCTCTCGTTGTTTGCATCTCCTAGATTAGATCTTGGCTTTCCTCTGCTCGCTCAGAGAAAATTTTGATTTACTATGCTACGTAAACCCTTCGGGTATCGAGCTAGATCTATGCGTAGATGTGATTCACGAGTAGAACGCAACATGGTTGTTGCGGCGTTGATGTTTTCTGTTGCAAGCCTCTTGTTTGTGTTCTTCTTATGACGCGGATAGTGAGATTGAAGCGGTCCAGCTAACCTTACGCCGACGTCGTCATGAGACCGGCTCGCACTTGACGTGTGGCTTGTACCACACATGCGGCTGGTGGATGTTAGTTTTCTCACTATAGTTGTCATGGATTAACACCGAGTTTGGCAACCATAATATCACCGTTAGGCTTTCGTAGGTAAGAATCGTTCTTAGCATCTACTCCCATAAGCCACGTAAAACATGCAACAACAAAGTAGAGGCGCCTAACTTGTTTTTGCAGGAGTGTTTTCGTGATATGGTATGGCCCAAGATGTGATGTGTATATTGTATGCGATGATCATGTTTTGTAATGTTTCACGACTTGCATGTCGATGAGTACACCGCAGTGAGCCATATGGTTGTCTTTATAATTGTGTATGACCCATGAGTCAACTTCTTATACGCCATGTAATAGCTTTACTTTCTCGCTAAGTAGTTAGCAATAGTTGTAGTTGCTATTCGTGGTGGAGGCAATCATGGTGGAGTGATGGAGATCATGCCGGAACGCACAAGATGGAGATCATTGCGCGAAGATTGGCTATACCATGTCACATAAATTTATATGCATGTGATGTTTATCCTTTTATGTATCTTATTATGCTTAGATCGCGACGGTAGCATTATAAGATGATTCCTCACTTAAAGATCAAGATAAAACTGTGTTCTCCCCATGTATGCACTGCTATGAAAGTTCGTCGTGTCCAAGCATCACGTGATGATCGGGTGCTATAGACTCTACGCCACATACAACGGTGCAAGCCAGTTTTGCACACGCTGAAATACTTGGGTCTAACTTGACGAGCCTAGCATGTATGTACATGGCCTCTAACACAAGAACCGAAAGGTTAAGCATGAGTCATATGAATGATATGATCGACACTTTGTTGTCCACCATTGAAACCACATCTCTTCACGTGATGATCGGGTTAGGTGTGGTGAATTTGGATCGTGTTCACTAAACAACTTGAGGGATGTTGAATTTAGTGGGAGTTCATCTAGTAATTTGATTAAGTTGAACTATTTATCATGAACATAGTCTAAATTGTACTTGCAAATACTGTAGATCACATGGCCAAGTCCAACTTCAACTTCAACGCTTTTGAGAAAGAAAAGCTTAGAAACAATGGGTCTAACTTCACCAACTGGTTCCGCAATCTAAGAATCATTCTGTCTGGCGGACAAAAGGACTATGTCCTTGAGAAAGCGTTAGGTGACACCCCTTCTGCAACTGTGCCGGCTGATGAGAAAGTTGTCTATCAGTCGCGCAAAGATGATTATGGTGTGATTAAGAGCACCATGTTGTTTGCTATGGAACCGGAACTTCAAAATCGTTTTGAAAGCTATCCTGGCCCTTTGAGATTCTCAAGAGTTGAAAACCATGTTTCACTCAGCCCGCTCGAGAGATATGAGATCTCCGAGAAGTTCTTTAATCGCAAGATGGAGGAAGGAGTTCCGTTAGTGAGCACGCCATTAAGATGTCTGCCACACTCAACGCCTTTGAGCAACCGGATCAAGAAGATTCCAGAGGAGCTCAAGATTGACAGGGTTCTGCAATCACTCCCTCCCAGCTACAAAAGTTTTGTAGTGACTCATAATCAGATTGGTTCCACTGATACGATCACCGAGCTCTTCGCAAAGCTGAAGGCTGCGGAGGTGGACATCAAGAAGGATAATCATGTGTTGATGGTCAACAAGCCCTCCTTTAAGAAAGGTAAAGGTGCAAAGAAGCCCTTCAAGAAAGGCGGTAAGCGTTGCTGTTCTCGCCGAGAAGAAGCTCAAGTCTGGTCCTAAGCCGACAATCGAGTGCTTCTATTGCAAGGACAAGGGTCATCGAAGAATCGTCCAAGTACTTAGCGGACAAGAAGGCTGGCACCATCAAAGGTATATTTGATATACATGTTATTGATGTTTTCCTTACTAGACCTCGCTAGTGCCCGGGTATTTGATACCGTTCAGTTGCTAATATTTGTAACTCAAACAGGAGCTACTAATAGACGGCGGCATGCGAGGGATGAGGTGACGGCGCTGCTGGCAACGGAACAAGAGTTGATGTGATGGTCATTGACGCCTCCTTAGTTTTTCCTTCGGATTAGTTTTAAACCTTAATAAAGTTATTATGTGCATCGTTGAGCATGAACATTATTTCTGGATCGTGTTTATTGCAAGACGGTTATTCATTTAAATCGAGAATAATGGTTATTCCATTTATATGAGTAACATCTTTTATGGTCATGCACCTCTTGTGAGTGGTTTATTTCTTCTAAATCAAAGGGTGAAACACACATCCATAACATTGAGGCTAAGATATGCAAAGTAGATAGTGATAATACTACTTATTTGTGGCAATCGTTGCTCAGGTCATATTGGTGTAAAGCGATGAAGAAACTCCATTCGATGGACTTTTGGAGTCTCTTGATTTTGAATCATTTGACACATGAACCATGCCTCATGGGCAAGATGATCAAAACCCCATTCTCGGTATGATGGAGCGAGCAACGGACTTGTTGGAAATCATACATACCGATGTATGCGGACCGATGAGTGTTTCGACGGTGGATATCGCTATTTTCTCACTTTTACCGATGACTTAAGTAGATATGGGTATATCTATTTAATGAAACATAAATCTAAAACGTTTGAAAAGTTCAAAGAATTTCAGAATGAAGTGGAGAACCATCGTATAGAAAAGATTAAGTTTCTACGATCCGATCGTGGGCGAATATTTGAGTTATGATTTTCACGCATCTCAAAGCAA
Source organism: Avena insularis (assembly GCA_023614405.1). Classification (NCBI taxonomy): domain Eukaryota; kingdom Viridiplantae; phylum Streptophyta; class Magnoliopsida; order Poales; family Poaceae; genus Avena; species Avena insularis. Next base: position 87,555,846 of record CM042688.1, read on the forward strand.
GTGGAATCGTTTCACAACTCACGCCACCCGAACACCACAGCAAGAATGGTGTGTCTGAGCGCCGGAATCGAACCCTATTAGATATGGTCCGATCGATGATGTCTCTTCTTGATTTGCCGTTATCATTTTGGGGTTATGCATTAGAAACCGCTGCATTCACTTTAAATAGGGCTCCATCTAAATCCGTTGAGACGACACCGTATGAAGTTTGGTTTGGTGCTAAACCTAAGTTGTCGTTTCGTAAAGTTTGGGGATGCGAAGCTTACGTCAAGAAGTTGATGCCGACAAGCTCGAACCCAAAGCGAGAAATGCGTCTTCATAGGATACCCTAAGGAAACTATTGGGTATACCTTCTATCACGTAACCGAAGGCAAAGTGTTTGTCAGAAGAACGGTTCCTTTCTTGAGAAGGAGTTTCTCGAAAGAAGTGAGTGGAGGAAAGTAGAGCTAGACGAGGTTATTGAACCTTCTCTTGAATTGGAGAGTAGCGCAGACCTGAAATTGTTCCATTGCCGCCGCACTAACAATAGAGGAAGCTAATGACAAGGATCATGAAGCTTGGACGATCTTTGCTCCAAGCGTCGCAGGTCGACAAGGTCGTGCCTCCCGAGTGGTACGGCAACCTGTCTTGACTGTCTTGTTAGTACAAGACGGTGAACCTACGAACTATGAGGAAGCGATGATGAGCCCAGACTACGAGAAATGGCTAGAAGCCATGAAATCCGAATTGGGATCCATGAGCGAAAACCAAGTATGGACTTTGGTGGACCCTCCTAGCGACCGAAAGGCGTTGAGTGCAAATGGATCTTCAAGAAGAAAACGGACGATGGTAATGTTACCGTCTATAAAGCACGGCTTGTTGCGAAAGGTTTTCGACAAGTTCAAGGTGTTGACTACGATGAGACTTTCTCTCCGTAGCGATGTTTAAGTCCATTCGATTTTATTAGCAATTGCTGCGTTTCATGATTATGAAATATGGCGATGGATGTCAAGATCGCTTTCCTCAATGGCAACATTGATGAAGAGTTGTATATGATGCAACCCGAAGGTTTTGTCGATCCTAAGGATGCCGATAAAGTATGCAAACTTCAGCGTTCCATTTATGGATCAAGCATCTCGAGTTGGAACCTTCGCTTTGATCAAGTGATCAAGAGCTTTGGATTTATTCCAAATTGCTCTAAGCTTGCATCTACAAGAAAGTGAGTGGAGCTCGGTGACGTTTACGGTACTATATGTGGATGACATATTGATTATTGGAAATGACATCAACATGCTTAACGATGTGAAGAGTTATTTGAACAAGTGTTTTTCAATGAAAGACCTAGGTGAAGCTGCTTATATATTGGGCATCAAAATCTATAGAGATAGACAAAGACGCCTCGATAGCTTTAAGCGAGTACATACCTAGACAAAGTTCAAAAGGTTCAGAATGGATAAGGCATTGAAAGGTTCAAAGGCCTATGTTGTCGTAAGATATTGAGCAAGGCTCAAGGTCCAGCTACCATGAAATGATAGGGAAGCTATGAGCAAAGTGCCTTATGCCTCGGCCATAGGTTCCATCATGTATGCCATGTGTACTAGACCGGATGTGTCCAATGCTCTTAGTTTGACGAAAGATATCAAAGTGATCCAGAGTGGAACACTGGACAGCCGTGAAGGACATCCTAAGGTACCTAAATAGGACTAAAGAAATGTTCTTAGTCTATGGGGTGATGAACAGCTCGTCGAAAAGGTTACGTCGATGCTAGTTTCGACACCTACAAGGATGATTGTAAATCTCGCATGGGATACGTGTATATTTTGAATGGAGGAGCTGTGAGTCGGAGAAGCTGCAAGCAAAGCGTGATCATGGGATCTACAGAGAAGCGGAATACATGGCTGCCGCAGAAGGCCAAGTGAAGGAGTTTGGATGAAACTTCATCATCGAGCTTGGCGTAGTTCCAAGTGCATTGGACCCATTGGAGATATTATGTGACAACACCGCGCCATAGCACTCGCTAAGGAACCAAGATATCATCCAAAGACCAAGCATATCAATCAAGTTTCATATAATCCGAGATTATATAGCGTATGGAGATCTGAAGATCAGCAAAGTACATACTGATTTGAATGTCGCATATCCATTGACTAAACCTCTTCCACGTGTAAAACATGATCAAGACCTCGATGCCATGGGTGTGAGATTGTTGCCAGATGTAAACTAGATTATTGACTCTAGTGCAAGTGGGAGACTGTTGGAATTATGCCCTAGAGGCAATAATAAAGATGTTATTATTATAATTCTTGTTCATGATAAAGTTTATATTCCATGCTAGAATTGTATTAAGCGGAAACATTAATACTTGTGTGGTTTGTGAACAACACCGTGTCCCTAGTACGCCTCTATGGACTAGCTCATTGATCAATGATGGTTAAGGTTTCCTAACCATAGACATGAGTTGTCAATTGATAATGAGATCATATCATTGGGAGAATGATATGGTGGATGCACCAAACTAAGCGAAGCAATTAGATCGTGTCATTGTGTTCATCTTTAAAGCTTTTCCTATGTCAAATATTGTATTCCTTAGACCATGAGATAATACAACTCCCTGGTATCGGAAGAAATCTTTGAGGTCATCAAACGTCATCCTATGAGAGGGTGATCATAAAGGTGTCTCTCAGGTGATCAGAAAGTATCTATTGGGTTGTATGTATCGAGATGGGATTTGTCCCTCCCAAGTCGGAGAGATATACTTCGGGCCCACTCGGTAATCGATATCGACACCGCTTGCAAGCATGTGGTTAAGGAGTTAATCACAAAGTGATATCGGATTACGGAACGAGTAAAGTACTTGCTGAGAACGAGATTGAACTAGGTATGACGATACCGACGATCGAATCTCGGGCAAGTAAAATATCGCGAGACGAAGGGAATATATATATGGGATTGATTGAATCCTGGCATCGTGGTTCATCCAATATGATCATCGATGAATGTGTGGGAGTCAATATGGGTGCCTGCACCCGCTGATTATTGATAGAAGATCATATGCATATTCTCGAACCCGCAGGGTCACACACTTAACGTGTCTCGACGCTAGGATAGATTGGATAATTGGTTTATGAATTTGTGTTCGGAGTCTCGGATGGGATCCGGGATATCACGAGAGGTTCCGGAATGGTCCGGAGAATAAGATTCATATAAGGCAGTGCAGTTTTTGGAGTTCGGAATTGTTCCGGATTAATCGGTATTGTACCGGAAGATTCTAGAACCTTCCGGAAGGGGGCCAACGTGGTCCCACCTTCCGGGAGGGGGCATGGGCCTATGAGGGAGTGTCCTGGCCGCATTGGGCCAGGGGCACAAGGCCCCATAGGGCCCAGCCGATCCTAGATAAGTTTAAATTTGTTTAAACTAGAGATAGGGTTATCTAGATAAGGGGAGAGTTTAAATTGTTTAAACTAGAGATAGGCTTGGAGGAGGGGCTAGGGCTGGCCGCCACCACCCCCTCTATATATAGAGGGCTGGTGCGCCCCCTCATACACACATCTCCCTCCAAACCCTAGTTGCCATGCTGTCCTCCTCTCTCCCTCCCGATCGTTGGTAGAAGCCTCGTGCAGAAATTCTCCACCATATACACCACGCCGTCGTGCTGTAGATCCAATCCATCTCTCCACCATACTTGCTGGTCCGAGGAAGGAGGAGACGTCGAGGTGCTGCACGTGTGCATCTCACGGAGGCACCGCCACTTGTGGTGCTAGATCGGATCGGATCGCGAGGAGGAGAAGCGAGTACGACTACATCACCCACGTTCCGACGAACGTTTCGCTGTGCGAATCTTCAAGGGTATGAAGATCTAATCCAATCTCTCTCGTTGTTTGCATCTCCTAGATTAGATCTTGGCTTTCCCTCTGTTCGCTTCCGTAGAAAATTTTGATTTTAACCAATCGTTAATAGGGAAGGTAATCTCGGGGAGAACCATTTTCTACATTTATAATTGCAAAAGGAATTTATACTAAGTTTATAATTAAATGGGTTAATAATAACTCCATCAGAAACACCTATCCCCAAAAGGGTTCCTAGCGATAACACGACCCCTATCAGCCACATCTCCCCCGATCATCACAGCCATCAATGTGGGTTCAAGGGTGGACGTTAAACGTCGGTCACATCATTCATGCGACTCGTGCTCGATCTTTCGACCATCCGTGTTCCGAGGCCATGTCTGCACATGTTAGGCTCGCTAACTCAACCTTAGTGTATTTGTTGTGAAACATGGCTTACACCCACTGTATGCGAACGTAGATATGTCTGACACCTGATCATCACGGCCTGCCTCATACCGAAGAACTTTCTTGGTGGTGCACACTAAGGGGGAACACAATCGTTGGTAATTTTAACAGGGATCATCTTATTAGGCTACCGTCGAGTATCTAATACTAGCACACAATAAGATATACAAACAATAACATTGAATGTAAATGCGATGTGATATGGTCCTTCACGTCATGATCTCCATCGTCGTCACCGGGTTCTGGCACCGTAGACACCAGGGTACCGGTGTCATTCTGGTGTGGTAGTCCGTCACTTCCGTGACTATCTACTACTACGTAAAATAAGGTAATCACTTTACCTTTGCCACAATCATATCACAAAGCAACGCCCCCCTGCAAAACAAAGTTAGACGCCTCTACTTTCTCTTTGCATGTTTTACGTGGTTGAATGGGCTTTCGCACAAGAACCGTTCTTACCTACGAACTTTCAGCACAACGTTGATCAAGTAGTTGTCTCTACTACACCCCTTTCGGGGCCCTCCGTTGCAAATGGTATACCAACTAATGCGAGAGAGACAGTCACCCCCTAAGCCACTTTATACGGTACAAGCCGCATGTCAAGCGTGGACCAGTCTCGCGAATGAACGCGTAAAGTCGGTTGGGGGCCGCTTCATCAAGCATTACTGCGGTATACACAAGTACACGTGGGAGGGTAACAACTAAAAGATCAACGCCCACACGCTAGTGAAGGAGATATGCCCTAGAGGCAATTAATAAATATGTTTTTATTGCCAAATCTCAATTAGTTTATAATAGTTTCATATTGTGCTATAATTGTGCCAAGTAGAAACATTGGTACAGGTGTGGTATGAAACAACCAAGTTCCTACTAGCCTCTATTCATACTAGTTCGTTGGTCACGAAGATGATCTGGGTTTCAAGATCGGGCATTTATGCCGACTGACAATAGGATCATATCATTAGAGAATAATGTGATTGGACATTCCACGAAGGATTGCAACACAATCAATTCATATAGTTTATTGTTGCAACAGCTATACCTAGACTCATTCTCCTTAGACCGTGAGCTCATATTACTCATTGTTTCCCTAGGCTACTTAGACTATATCATCCGTCATGTGGTAATACGCTGGCCATAAAGGTGTACGTTGGGTATTCCGAAGGAACAGTAGATGACATGCGACTACAAGACCGGGATTTGTTCACCCACATGACGGGTAAAGATATATACGGCCGGCTTGGTGAGATTACATCCATAAATGTTGCAACATGTGACTAGGTCACGGGGATGTAATATCACGGTAACAAGAAAACATAACTTGTTATGAACGAGATTGAACAAGGTATGGGATACTAATGATCGGATCTCGGACAAGTTGTATCGAGAAACAAAAGGAAGAGGATGCTACATTTAGCGGTTCAAACGACATTGTCATCGGGAATGCATAGGGGTCACATGGACATCCTTGGTCCCTCTATTTGACATGGTTATACCCTATGGGTACGTAACTTCAGCATACCTAGTCCAGCCCAAGGAAGGCCCACGGCAAACATACGCTGGCCCATGAAGATTTTCGGATGACCAAGGCCCATGACGTCTTCGGATCCTTGGACAGCAAGACTAGAGTTTGAATACAACTTGTAACCTACTCGTGTCGGTACCTGAGACCTAGCCTCCCCATATATAAAGGCTAGGAGGGTCCAACGAGGAGGCATCCCATAAGAGACCTAGATCTCTCGACTCATACTTTGCATACGCATCCACGCCAGATCGAATCTGCGCACCCTGTAACCTTCGGTTCCGCCGTAATCAAAGAGCGACAGCGAGTAGGGTTTTCCTCCGGGCTTCGAACCTGGGTAAATCTCGTGTCCCCTGGTTGCTTGTCTGTTAACCGTGCCACGATCTTCAGCATCCCCATCTTCTCCAAAACCCAAGTCCATAACAATGGGCATTGACGAGATTAAACCTCGTCACTATTGATCATTGATACAGATCATGCATAGAGCATTCCCGAGCCGTGAGAGGATACACTTAAGGGTACGATGAGCGCGATCATTCGTAAGACAGAATCACAGTAGAGAAAGTGAGAAAGTCGGAATTGTTCCGCGGAGAGATCTGAAGTTGTTCGGAGAAAGAATAAAGGAAAAGACCGAAAAGTGTTTTCGGATAAATGGGAATTTAAATATATATTTATTATATGTTAATTATGAATTAATATATTCTAAATAATATTTAAGTTAAGATTTATAATGGCAACTTTTATATTAGGCTAAATCCCAGAGGGAAAAGGCCTAGAATAAATGCTGCAGAAAAATAAATGGAAAAAGGCAAAACAAAATACAGCCAGCGCGCTGGGATACCATCGCCGCAGCGTAGGCACTGCCAGAATCGGTCGCGCCCAGCACTGGGCCACCGGGTTGCACCTGGCCAAACCGCCCTGTTCACCAAAGGCATGGCGCAGCGCCCGTGGGCGAGCCCACATGAGCGCTTGCGGCTGACCGAAGAGTGGCCAGAGCCAAGCCACCCACCGGGCTCGCCTCACCAGACATCACGGGTGGAGCCACGCCCCACCCACCAGCCCGTGTTTGCTGCCCCTTTTCTTTTTATTGTTTATTTTCTGTTTGGCTATTGGACTGAGTTCTTTTGGCCCATCCGGCCAGGACGAAAATACCTGATATTTTCTCTTTATTAATAGTCCCACATGGCTAACCCAATGGGGAGGGCACACCCCCTCCTCCTATATAAAGGGGTGCCCATGGGTGGGATTAAACACACAATTTGAGAAGTCCTTTGGTTGACTTTCTCCCTCCCTCTCTCTATACCTTGTGACCATGGCCCCAAGTCTGGGTTGTGCGATCAAGGCACACCTACAGTACGTCGTTGCGCTGCGGGGATTCCTAGTCGGATATCAACTTCTGCACTCTCGGCGGGATCGGGGAGCCGGAGGTCTCATCATGCACCGGATGTGTACGAAGACACGAGGCACAACACTTGGGGCACTTGAATGTCGTGAGCCGGAGTTGTTGCACGATGAAGATGACGAAGGAGCAAGGGGTGACCTGTGATACATTGCAAATGTATCTATAATTTTTGATGTTCAATGCTTGGTTTTTATCTACTTTCTTATGTTTTGTTCCAACTTTGGAGTACTTTTCATATGATTTCTTGGACTAACCTATTAACAAGAGCCATTGCGGTTACTGTTTTCATTGTTTTGGTCCCAAGAAGTCAGAAAATGAATATTCTCGGAATTGGACGGGACAAAAGCCAAAGTTACTATTTTCCCGGAAGACTCACGGAGCCAGAATGTGAGTTGGAGAGGGGCCACAGGGTGGACACACCCCCTTGGCGCGGGCAACCCTAGGCCACGCCAGGGCATGGTGTGGGCCCCCTGGCCGGCCACCGACCTTGCCTCTTTCGCCTATAAGAGCCTCCCGATACCAAAACCCTAAATTGTCAATCAGAAATCCACGAAAAGTTCCGCAGCACCGCCGCCACCGAAGGGGAGATTCGGGGAGAGAAAGTCTGTTCGGCATCCCGGACGGGGAAGTGCCCTCGGAGCCATCTCCATCGATCTCCACCACCATCTCCATCACCGTTGCTGATTCCCATGATGAGGAGGGAGTAGTTCTCTCTCGAGGCTAAGGGTTCTACCGGTAGCTATGTGTTCATCTCTCTCTATGCATGATCTTATTGAGATCATGAGCTTGTAATCTATAGATCTACCTTGCTACTCAAGTGCTTTAATAGATCTCTGCTCTCCCCATGTGTGTGAAATTGACAGTGTGCACACCATGGTGGCACTTAGGCTAGAGATTACAAATACTTGTTATGAGTTATATTTGGAGTTGGATGTCTTTGTGAAATTGTGGTGTTTGTTGGAACCATCTAGTGCTTAAGGTGACAGTGTGGGGTTTTCTAGATGGGAAAGGCTTACTTTGAGGTGTGCTGTTATAGCCCTACCATTGATTAGAGTGTTCAACCGGAGAGTAATTCAGCATAGTATCATAAACAAGAATATATTTATATGGGAGTGTTCACTAGTGAAAGTATGATCCCTAGGCCTTGTTTCTAAGCATTGATACACCATTTGCAATTAGATCTGTTACATGTTTGCTTGCTGCCATCTTTATTTCAGTTTGCCTTTAGTCTTTTCCCACATCAACCACACGCCATCAAGTTATTTTCTAGCACTGTTACCACTTATAATTATACATACTACTTGTATTTCACCATCTCTTCACCGAACTAGTGCACCTATACACCTGACAAGTGTATTGGGTGTGTTGGGGACACAAGAGACTTCTTGTATCTTGATTGCAGGGTTGCTTGAGAGGGGATACCTTTGACCACTTCATCCCTGAGTTCGATAAACCTTGGGTGATCCACTTAAGGGAAAACTTGCTGCTGTTCTACAAACCTCTGCACTTGGAGGCCCAACAACTGTCTACAAGAATAGAAGTGCGTAGACATCAACCTGCGAGGAGCTTCGCGACCTTGAGGTCGGCTACGAGTACGACTACTTCAACCACGTTCCCCGCGGAACGTTAACCGCGTACGATCTACAAGGGTATGTATTCTCTACGCATCGGCCGTTACTGCATTACTACATAGATAGATCCTAGGCAAGTTTTGGGGTTGCATCGTAGGAATTTTTTTGTTTTCCGCACTGATCCCCAACAGTGGTATTAGAGCCGATCTATGCATACGAGTGTTGTACGGCCAGTACGCACAAGTATTGTGCGGGCATTGATCCCTTTGTTGTTACCCTCTAATGTGTACTTGTTTATATCGTGGTATTGTTTGATGAAGCAGCCCGGACCGACCTTACGCGTATTCATATGCGAGACTGGTTCCACGCTAAACATACGGCTTGTACCGTATAAGTGGCTAGCGGGTGTCTGTCTCTCATTCGATAGTTGATATAGCATTTACAGTGGAGGGCCCCGAAAGGGGTGTAGTAGAGACAACTGTCGGATCCATGTTGTGGTTGGAAAGTTCGTAGTTTAGAAACGGTTCTAGTGCGAAAGCCCTAACAACCACGTAAAACTTGCAATAGATAAAGTAGAGGCGTCTAACTTTATTTTGCAGGGGGGCATGTGAGTATGATATGGCATTGGTCGTTACGAAGGTAAAGTAGTTTACTTTTCTGTTACTAAGAAGTATAGTAATAGTCATCGTTCTGATAAACGACCTGGTGGAGGCGTCGTGGACTTGGCGTCAAACCAAGGGCAAGATGGAGATCATGCCGGAGCGCTCGATGGAGATCAAGGCGCAAGAAAGACCATATCGTATCACATTATACATATGATGTTGATACCAGTTTTTACATCTTATTGTGTGCTAGTATTTAGATACTCAACGGTAGCAAATAAGATAATCCCTATTGAATTCCAATGTTCCGTGTTCCCCTTGTGTGTGCACCACCAAGAAAGTTCTTCGGTATGAGGCGATCCAGGGTACATGCCTGGGTGTCAGACATATCTACGTTCGCATACAGTGGGTGTAAGCCATGTTGCATAGTGATAACACACAAGTTAGATTTGGTGAGCCTAGCATGTGCAGACATGGCCTCGAAACACAAGAGATCGAAAGATCGAGCATGAGTCACATGGATGATGTGATTGGCATTAGTCAATGTCTACCTTTGATAATGCACTGATGGCCGTGACGATCGGGGGAGGTGCAGAGGATAGGGATCATGCGATCACTAAAATCGTCCAGGGGATGACAATTTTAGTGGAGACCAATTATAAATTGATCTCTTATTATAAACTTAGTCTAGATGTCTGTTTGCAAATATCTTATTAGATCTTAGCCTATCCCATTGAGGTCCTTTGTGACCATGGAAATATATTGCTTAATATGGAACTTAGCAAAAGGGTCCAACTTCATAGATTAATACCCACGCCTGAGGGATATCCTCGTAAAGGTGATCTTCTCTTCTTGATACAATAACCATTAGGAGATAATTCGATGACTCCGGAATGTTTGGAAAAACACTTAGCGATCTTGCATTAGAGTTAAGAACTCTTAGAAGGGCTTGATTGCAAAAGGAGGTCATGGATGAAAAAGGTATATGTTAGATATACAAAATTATAAATGTGGTCCTTGCAAAACTCGTTGAAGTTTGCAAAGTATTTGATACTTGTCCCGTTTTGTGAAAACAGGAGGATCTACTTGAGAATTGCTGGATTTAAGGCAATGTGGCTTGATGATGGCAAGTAAAATAGTTGATGCCGACATCACCATTTTCCTCAAAGTTTGTCATTTGGATTAGTGGACTTGAATATAATTTTGTAATCCTAGTTTATGTGTCTTGCTTTAGGCGAGACGATTATTCATATGAACAAGTTACAAGCCAGTTTGTACTATTTTTATGAACAATACCTTATGGTCACATTACGATTACAAATAAGTTATTCTCATTACTATGTTAATGATAATAGTTTAAACATTTATAAAGGATTAGAATGCTAAAAGATATCCAAAGTTTAATAATGAAATGACACTACAGTTTAAGTCATTTTGGTTATTGCAGGTTCTTTATGAAAGATCGGGGTCCTAGATGCTTAATCTAGAGACTTTGCAAAACCATGCCCCTTGGGCAGAATGACTAAAACTCCGCATTCTGGTAAAACGGTGATATGCAAAGAAATTTTGAAACTTATACATAATGATGTATCGTATTTTCAACAAGTAGTGGAAATCATTTGTTAATTGTGGATTTAAGTAAAAAAAAGTATTTACTTAATGAAACATGAAGTTTGAAATGATTTGAATTGTTCAAATGAGTTCACAACAAAGAGGATATTGAATTAACAAGTCTCTTCGATTAGATCGACACGACTAAAGTATTCAAGTTAAGTTTAGCATAAAAGGGACTTGTGAAAGATGTTTCACAAATTATGATAATTAGATGAATTCAAACTTTGTTGAAATGTCTAAACATCATAATCATTATGTATTAAGATACATATGGTATAGTATTATCTCTTATAAGGATTATAGTTGTCGTTTAGAGTTAGAGATCAAAATAAGCAAACACTCATTTGAAATACAAAGTAACATCTAAATATTCGTGGAAACAACACCATAAGTGTTATGGAAGTTTGAGTTTCTAGAGATTTCGATAAGTCGAAGTCATGGCGAATAAACAAGTCTTTGTAGAGCATTCTTAGGAAGCTATGAATGCATCTTCCACAAAAGAGGCAAACCTGTTGTTATCCAAAGTTGACGTGTCTTGATGAAGACACAGGTGGAAGAAAGTAAAAGATCAAAATAAGGTATTTGACCTTACCTCTGAATTGTTGAGTGGCGCAGCGGAAATTGTTTCGTGAAGCCAAACTCTGCAAATAGAGGAGAAACTAATGATAATGATCATAAAGTTTCGGTGAATACTTTTACTAAAGAAAGTAGGATTCAACTATATATTCTACAAGTTTGTGGAATTATATTTATTGATTCACTTGTCTTGTTTTGAACAAGACATACCTACAAATTGCAAAGAAGCGTGATGGACCTAAGTACGAGAAATGAATGGTCATTGAACTCTCGTTAGTGGATTCTCGATTTGATAGTGATCAAAGAATTTTGGAATGTCCAAGATTATCGAGAGGGCCTAGATTTGAGTGGGAGCAAATCAGCTTGGCTAATTCATAATATGTATCTGACATATTTTGAGTGGGAGCTAAGTGAAATCCCTGGATCTCAAACATGAATGTCATATTTGAGTGGGAGCGTGAAATCATTCTAGGATATGTGGATGGCATATGTGAATGATGTGATTGGTGTTAATAATGTTTAAGTTAGATAAATAACGATGAAGTTGAAGTTATTAAATAAGAAAATCTATCAAGATAGATTGATGAGTTTAATAAACATTGACCGTCGAATGCTTTCTGGACTTGATTCTAAAAGATGTTCAGAATGTCCTAAGACAAGATTCTAAAGAAGTTCAGAATGGAACAAGGTAAGAAAGAAGTTCTTACTGTATGAATCATTGAGTTAGTATTGCATCTATGGTTGAAAGAAAGAGATGCGTTGGAAAATGGACGTATCAACTCCCCTCAAGCTTAGTCATAGGTTCTTCCATACAACCATGTTGTATACTCGACGTAATGTGACCCGAGGTTCTGGTTAGTATGACAAAGTCTTAACTGTAAGAACATGTCTTTAAGTGATACCTAAGTTGATCACTGAACCAGAATTAAGTTTGTACATAAATGGTAAGAAGCAATGTAAGTGGCATAGATGCATTTCATGCACTAGGATCTACATAGATATAGAAGTATAAAGGCTCCATCTAATGTGATGTATAATGTTATGGCGGGGCTAGTTCACTTTTAACGTAGAACGATGTATCCTAGGGCCTAGTGCCCATGAGAAAGCCCTCGAGGTTGATCTAAAGTCACTGTAAGCTCCTGGAATCCGGCCTCGTTTTGCTGCCATGACTATAGTATATACACAAAGGATAGCAAAGTGTGTTTCGAAGTTTAGATGACAACGGTGAAAATGACCGTCATCATAAACACTAGAAACAAAAGTCTCGCTTTGTTGCCAAACAAATACTTCGACCCATTATACGATAATGGTGTGAATGTCAAAGTTAGGAAGACATTAACGATATGCAAAAGACATAATGATCTAGTAAAACAGAACATGGACATGGCGTTTCCCATAAGCATGCATGATCTGTAAACGCATATGGTATATGGTTTATATGAGTAAAATGTGAGCTGGATTATTTGTATTCTAGTGCAAGTGGGAGACTGAAGGAGATATGCCCTAGAGGCAAATAATAAATAGGTTTTTATTGTCATATCTCAATTAGTTTATAATAGTTTCATATTGTGATATAACTATGCCAAGTAGAAACATTGGTACAGATGTGGTATGAAACAACCAAGTCCCTAGTAGCCTCTATTCATACTAGTTCGTTGGTCACGAAGATGATCTGGGGTTTCAAGATCATGGGCATTTATGCCGACTGACAACGGGATCATATCATTGGAGAATGATGTGATTGGACATTCCTCAAAGGATTGCAACACGATCAAGTCATATAGTTCATTGTTGTAACAACTATACCTAGACTCCTTCTCCTTAGACCGTGAGCTCATATTACTCATTGTTTCCCTAGGCTGCTTAGACTGCATCAACCGTCATGTGGTAATACGGTGGCCATAAAGGTGTACGTTGGGTATTCCGAAGGAATAGTAGATGACATGTGACTGCAAGACCGGGATTTGTTCACCCACATGACAGGTAAAGATACATATGGCCGCTTGGTGAGATTACATTCATAAATGTTGCAACATGTGACTAGGTCACGTGGATGTAATATCACGGTAACAAGAAAACAGAACTTGTTGTGAACGAGATTGAACAAGGTATGGGATACCAATGATCGGATCTCGGACAAGTTGTATCGAGAAACAAAAGGAAGATGATGCTACATTTAGCGGTTCAAACGACATTGTCATCAGGAATGCATAGGGGTCACATGGACATCCCTGGTCCCTCTGTTGATCATTGATACAGATCATGTCTAGAGCATTCCCGAGCCATGAGACGATACACTTAAGGGTATGATGAGAGCGATCATTCGTAAGACGGAATCATAGTAGAGAAAGAAAGAAAGCCGGAATCGTTCCGCGGAGAGATCCGAAGTTGTTCGGAGAAAGAATAAAGGAAAAGACCGAAAAGTGTTTTCTGATAAATGGGAATTTAAATATATATTTATTATATGTTAATTATGAATTAATATATTCTAAATAATATTTAAGTTAAGATTTATAATGGCAACTTTTATATTGGGCTAAATCCCGGAGGGAAAAGGCCTAGAATAAAAGCTGCAGAAAAATAAATGGAAAAAGGCAAAACAACCAGCCCTATGGGTGACGGATAATCATCACTTGGCATGGCGCACAGAATCGGTCGCGGCACTGGTCGCTGAGTGGGCGCAGCCAGCCCGCCCACCCGCTGCCTGCCAGGCCGACAAAGCGCCAGTGGAGCAGTCTTGGCTGACCCGCCACCCACGGAGCCAAGAGGGCAGCGGGGTGGCCACCACCGTGCTTGCCTCACTGTTGCCGTGTGGGACAACTGGTGCGGGGTGGGCCACGCCAAGGCCCACCCGGCCAGCCCGTGTTTGCTGCCCCTTTTCTTTTTATTGTTTATTTTCTGTTTGGCTATTGGACTGAGTTCTTTTGGCCCATCCGGCCAGGACGAAAATACCTGATATTTTCTCTTTATTAATAGTCCCACATGGCTAACCCAATGGGGAGGGCACACCCCCTCCTCCTATATAAAGGGGTGCCCATGGGTGGGATTAAACACACAATTTGAGAAGTCCTTTGGTTGACTTTCTCCCTCCCTCTCTCTATACCTTGTGACCATGGCCCCAAGTCTGGGTTGTGCGATCAAGGCACACCTACAGTACGTCGTTGCGCTGCGGGGATTCCTAGTCGGATATCAACTTCTGCACTCTCGGCGGGATCGGGGAGCCGGAGGTCTCATCGTGCACCGGATGTGTATGAAGACACGAGGCGCAACACTTGGGGCGTTTGAATGTCGTGAGCCAGAGCTGTTGCACGATGAAGATGATGAAGGAGCAAGGGGTGACCTGCGAGGAGCTTCACGACCTTGAGGTCGGCTACGAGTACGACTACTTCAACCACGTTCCCCGCGGAACATTAATTGCATACGGTCTACAAGGGTATGTATTCTCTACGCATCAGCCGTTACCGCATTACTACATAGATAGATCCTCGGCAAGTTTTGGGGTTGCATCGTAGGAAATTTTTTGTTTTCCGCACCGATCCCCAACAGCTACATCTCGTGTGTTCTACCCGTACAAGCATTACTACACATAGATCTAGCTCTAATACCACTGTTGGGGTTCCGCGTGTGAAAACAATAAATTTTACTCTATGCCCCTGAACCCCTGAAGCTGCCAGGACCTATCTATTAGTAATACAGTAATGGGAGGGGCTTTTCGTGAACTTATCCTTGAAGACCAAAAAACGTTGTCAACGCTCAGGAGAGCGTGGTTGATGTAGACGAGCCAAAACTGACCTCAAGGTCATGATGAAGTCCTTGCGCTCCCTTGGCTCCAACGACTTGAGTGCCTCAAGTGCGACACCTCGCGGGGAGTTACACACGTCCGGTGCCTGACGATGACTCCCGCTTCCCCGATCCAGCAGCAGTTGCGGAAGTAGAGCTCCCTGATCCGAATCCTGCAGCGCGACGATGCTCCGCGGTGAAGATGTCTCTTGTTCCCGCAGTCTAGACTTGGGACCACAGTCACGGGAGAGAGAGAGGGGGAGAGAGACTCCCGCACCAATAGATAACCGTTCACTCCAGACATGGTCGGGACACTCCCGCACCTATGATCGACAGAGGGACCTGGATGGCCATGTGATCCCTGTGCGTTCTACGAAGATCTTTCGTCGTTTGAACCGGGTCAATCGTGTCTTATTCCCTTTGTCTCTTGATACTTGCATTGCCCGAGATCTGATCCATGACATCACCATGTCGTGTTCAATCTCGTTACTGAACAATGCTACTTGACTCGTTCCAACAAGTGATATCCCTGTGATCAAATCACACACTGCGCAACTATTGGATATAACCTCTCTAAGTGGGCCTTTGAGTATCTCCCCGTCACATGGACGGACAAATCCCGCTCTTGACATATATTTCCTCAACGGTTTCCTCCGAGTACCTGAACACACCTTTATAACCACTATATTACCAAGTGGCGCTTGATGCTATCAAAGCACTCTCAGGAGACAGTGATTGATATAGCCTCACGGTCTAAGGAATAGTGCACGAGGATCCATTTCTAATCATCGTAACTTGAACTTCATGACATGATCGGGTCACGATGTTTAGGTTGGGTATTGGTTCATCATCTCATTCTCAGGCTCCATTTCCAACTGGCATAAATGCCACATGATCAGGAAACATGATCATCTGTTGACCAATGAACCAGTGACTAGAGTTTCACTGGGAACCCCTGGTTGTTTGTATATCACACGTGTATTGATGTTTCCACTCAATACAGTTATAGCATGATATAAAACTTAATCATAAACTATATGAAATATGATAATAGTCCTTATTACTATTTGTCTCTAGGGCATATTTCCAACATGGTGGACACAAATGTCATAGGTTTTGGTTTAAGGATTGGATGCACGAGAAGCATTCCCTCTCGGTACAGGTTTTTGGCTAGCAAGGCTGGTAGCAAGCATAAGAGTGGAAGAAAACAAACAAACATACAAGTGATAAAAAAATATGCAATCTTCCTTGGAAGCACAAAAGATCTTAACTAGAGAATACTAATCTTATGAGCAAATCAAGAAAGAAAGATGATGAAATTATATTTCTTTAGAGTATTTTTATCTTTTCATTCAATTCTCAAAATAGTTTTGCTACTGACCGAGCCAGGTTTGCCAAAACCAACTAAATTTACTCAATGATCCCAAAGTGATACCAATACTCACGACGAGATCAATCATATAATCATAAATTGAAAACTAATATAAGATATGCAAAAGAGTAAATGATAGAACTTCTCATTAATATTCCATAACGGCAACTAACACCAAGGGATACATAGATATCTATCGAGAGAGGGGACACTTCCATAATGCAAACCATCCTACATGATAACTTCTCTATTCATGATATGACTCTAGTAGAAAGGTAAAAAGATAGAAGATAGTGATGTGATACCACGACACTCCCCCAAGATTGGAACAAACCAAGGGGATGCCAAAACCTGATGACAAATTACTCCTTCGGTGGTGGTGGTATTCTCTCGATGAGCTTTTTGATTAATTTTCCCAAGTCCTCAATCAAGAAGGTGAGAGTACGAATCAACTCCGAGTTTTGCTCAATGCGGCTCATAATCATGTTGGGTTGCGAATTCCAGCTCTTGCGGTTCTTTCCCCACTCTTCCTCCTTAAATTCTATCTGCCGAAGAGATCTTTCTCTCTCGGTGTTTGCCGCCTTGCAGAGGCGGTGGAATCTTTCTGTGATCGCTCCCCAGGTATTAAGATTTCGTGGAGGATAATATACACCAAAGGGGAGAGACTGGAGTGGGCCAGGGCGGCCACACCACCTGCTGGCGCAGCCTAGGGCTGCCCGCGCCAGGGGGTGGTATGGGCCCCCTGTGGCCCATCTCCACTCCCCTTCTGGCAATCTTCGTCTTCTGGAAAAATATAATTTTCCATGTATTTTCCCGAATTTTCTGATCTTCGCGAATTTCGCCTCCAAATAGCACTTTTTCCATCAGAATCCTAACTACAGCGGTCCATACTCCAAAAGTCATCAACCATGCAAAAACAGATTAAATAACATAAGTATCATCTCTTAATATAAAATATATCAATAAATAATAGTAAATTATGATATAGAATAGTGATGCAAAATGGACGTATCAGTCCATCTTTAGGGTATCAGAATCAGAAATGGCAAGGTCTAAAAAGAACACATACACACGAACCAAAAGTTGGGCGCTAGACACACAATTAAAGGAGATAATACATTATTCTTTCATAAATAATCATCATGCGGCAAGATCCAATTTAAAGGTGGAGTTTGTAGAAGAGGCTGGGAGGTGGAAGTTAGTGGGTTTCTTGTCAGGAGTGCACTGATTTCTTTTACGAAAAATCCATCGATCTATTAATAATCATTAACAAAAGTATAAAGCCTCAAAAGTTGATCTTTGCCCTTTTGTTTAAATACAATTTATGCAGGGTGAAATCTTAATTTACTATCGTTCTTATGCTATGTGTTATCTTTTTTATACATGTGAATATTCATATGCATTGTGTATGCTGCTCGCTCTAGTGTTTATAGTTCTCGCTAGGCGATTTATAAACCTGGATGTGATTTCTGTTATTTTCTAGTGTTCTTTGTAGTGTCTTAACTTAGTTGATGAATATATCAAAAAACAATTCCTCAATAAAATTATGTGTTGCTAATAAAAAGTGAAAATATAGCATATCACGGGCATTCAACTAACATATAAATATCAAATATATATAATAGGAAAGTGTATACATTCTAATTTTAATATATACTCTCCCGGTCCAGAATAATGACTTGCACATCTAGATAAATGTGAATCTAGACAAATTCAAGTCACTTATTTTCGGATGGAGGAAATATATGATTTTATAGATATTAGTAATACTTTTTATGATATAATTGGTCTAACATTGCAAATTTAACCGGATCTAAATGTATGGAGCAAGAGCATCTACAACAGACGATGCAAAACAAACAAATTTATAGGGCTAAAACGGTGCTCCAACAGATAACTTATCCTGAAAAAGTCCACAATTTTTTTAGATCACGTCCCAAATTTTGCAGCCGGTGATTGTAAATTTTGGGCACCAAATTGGTGCCCTATCAAGCCGTTGGGCCTCATGCATGTTGGATGCCCTATTATACATCATCTAGTATGACAAAAATTAAATTGGTACCCTAAAGTCAAAAACAAGTGTACTAAAATTGTTTTCGAGTGCCCGTCACATATCATCTGTTGGGGATGTTCTATATCAAGAGAATGGTTCTCCATTTGTTTCAAAGAATAAAACGTCTTTGTTTTGCGTGTTTTTTCTTTAACCAAGAATTGTTTAAAATATATAAATATTATTGGCATAAAATTAGCATCATTAGAAAATGTTTTTCAGTATGAATCCAACTATGCTAATTATGTGCAATATAATTCAGATTTTTTTGCTTAATATTTTTGGTCAAAGTTCGTTATAAAATGTGTGTGCGACTTATTTATCGAAACGGAGGTAGTGCCAAGCAAATCAATCGGGGGTGCCTCGGATATTCCGGGCTTGGGATAGAGAAACGAAAGCATGAATCCTGGGATATTCCAGATTTGGGATAGAGATGAGCGCACGAATCCACGCATTCCCATCTCTCTATTTTCATCTCTTTTGTCTCGCTGGAGGCGAGATACCGAATCCAATCCATACACGCCGAGTCGGGTCGGGTCCGCCGGTTTCTAACTTCACGGCACGGCACTGCTCCTACGGCGCGGGCGTGCTGTGTGCCTGTGGTCGTTGGACGATGTCGGAGCATGCGTGGCATTTCGAGACAAGTATTTCATTTATTTCTGGTATAAATGTTTTTACGGAGTAGATTTTTGTTGCGGCAGCGTACGCAGGAAGATAAGGCCAAACCCTAGGGCGCGATCCACACAGGTCAGGTCCGCGTCACCCGACCCCTCTGGAAACCGTGTGCCCTCCGAAGCCGTTAAATACCCTCCCCTTTAAGCTTCTTTCAATCTGAATCATACCCATCTGCCACCGTCGCAGGTTTCGTCCTCCTGAGCCGCTCCCGATTCCCCAATCCACCCTCGCCCTCCAGGATTCAGCCGCGACTCGATCCGCCGAGGCGACCGCGCCGCCGTCCCGCCCACTCGATTCGGTCCTGTGTGCGATAGGAAGTTCGTCACACGCCTCGCGGTTTTTTTTATTTTATTTTCTGTTCCCTGTGGCTCGGTTACGGCCCTTAATCGTAGTCAATCTGCTTAGGTATGTGGGTTCTTCCGATTGCTTGCGCGTGAACGTATCTGATGATTATGACTAACTGTTTGATTTTGGTTATGTTGGTTGATTGCTCGATCTGGCTGTGGTGACTAATTTTCCGATCCTGTTTCGTCGATTGCCAGACGGCTGCTTGCCGTATTGTAGTTCAGTTAGATGAATTCAATTGTTGCACTAAGCATATCAGTGATTCATGTACATACGGACGATGAGGAGGTATCTACTCGTGCTATTTCAGGAAATCTCCCCTAAAATTTCTAGATCCCTGCTCATATGTCATAGGTTGAGTTCACATCTTATATCCAGTGCTTTCCTGACTAATCCAAACTGCCGTGCACAATGCATTATGCTTCCTCTCCTTGTACCTGAAACGGTTCCCCGCTTTGGTTCCTCGTTTAACTTTCCTTCAAATTCAACAGTTGCTGAGGCCTGAAGGTTTATTCTCGAAAAATAAGCAAGGCTGAGGGGAAACTGCCGAGCTTCTCGACAATTTCCTTCAGGCATCATAGCTACTAGCTAGTAACAGGATCTTGGAACGCAGCAATTACCACTACTTGCTGCGTGCACCGTTGTTTTACTAATTCTCTTTACTCCTTGGCAGTTGGTAGAGAGTTGGGAAAATGATTTCTCTTATGCAGGTTCTCTTGATGGTTTTTTCCCATCTAGTTATCAAGACGATCCCTATTGAGTAGGAAAGTATAGATAGGTTCATTTCAGGTACAAACCATTCAAGTCATAATTAGGACGCTGGATCTCTCAAGATGTTCTTGATTGGAGAATTAGATGAAGGTTAGTTTATTTATGGATATGCCACGGTTTTAAACAAAACTTCGGACAAGTTTCTTCTGTTGAAGACGAAGCCCGTGGCTGCTGGAGGTAGGCTTCCTTGTAATCTGACGTCTTAAGGAACCTTTCAGTTCTATAACAACCTACACGGGCCATACTAGATAACACGTCAAAACCTTATCATGAAACCGCCCCATCCATTTCAACTTTTGTTTCCTCGCGTTTGATTCTATTACGTGTTCCTCTTGCCAGAGAATGGGGGCCAGCACCACTGTAAAATCGATGCAGATG
The DNA here is from genome assembly GCA_023614405.1 of Avena insularis. Classification (NCBI taxonomy): domain Eukaryota; kingdom Viridiplantae; phylum Streptophyta; class Magnoliopsida; order Poales; family Poaceae; genus Avena; species Avena insularis. The sequence continues at coordinate 87,576,775 of CM042688.1, forward strand.
GATCACTGTACGAATTGCTTGGAGATTCTTCTCTGGATGGATGTCAGTTGTGTAATTTGCTCTTTCACAGCTCACTATCCAGCTAGCTAGTTTATACTAGCTGTGGTTATTTGGTGAACAAAACATGGGGTTTTTGCTGATTGGAAGCTGTTCGGCGTTGCTTTGGCCTTGTGTTGATATACCTGGTCTTCACCAGAGTATACATCAACCATAAATGCATGGAGTGGTTCCCTACATTTCTGGACTTGTGACTGCATTCTGTATTGAGAGCCATCCTGCTAAATGAATAATACTTGCAGGTATTGTGTTGTGTTTCCAACGTGATAGCTTTAGTGGCACAAAACTGCCTACATGGGCGCCGTGCAACTCGAGTCTGTTGCTTCTCAACATGCACAAGCTAAGCTAGATGTGGAGGTATTTCCCCAAGGCCCTTTAGTTGATGGAAAGGACTCAGCTGGGATCAATGACTCTAGCCCTGATGATCATGAGAGGCTGGAGAGGGGATTGATGCAGTATGGGTATGTCCCTCTCTTAGCTCTGAGTTACTTTATCTTCTTATAAAATCAGCTCATATCATTGTTTTCTTGATAAACTCTTGTGTCTTGTCATAATAACTTTACAAGTATGTTCTGATACAGGTGTGCACATTACCGAAGGAGATGCCGCATACGGGCACCATGCTGCAACGAGATTTTTGATTGTCGGCACTGCCACAATGAATCAAAGGTACAATCTAGAGGAGCAATATGCAGAATCTTAATTTTACATTGATATTCTCAGTGATTTTGATATTGAACACTAGAATCAGTGGTCCGCTCTTAAATGGAGTTTGACTTGACTGTTCTGGAATAAGTTATGGAAATGTGGAGAACTGATGTACTATGTATTATAACAGAATTCGATTAAAACTGATGTGATTAGGCGGCATGAACTTTCACGTCATGAAGTGCAGCAGGTTAGTCTTGTCACTAGGTCTACCAGTACTTTGCAGCCTGAGTTACTCTTATGGTCATACTGAGTTCGTTATTGATCTGTAAGCAGGTCATATGCTCACTATGTGGTACTGAACAAGAGGTTTGTGACTGCCATTGTCTCATTGTAGTAAGATTTTTCCTGTCTTGTGTCATAATGGTATGTTTTCCTTGTCTGTTGCAGGTAGGGCAAATATGCATCAGCTGTGGTGTATGTATGGGAAAGTATTTCTGTCAAGTGTGCAAACTCTTTGATGATGATGTAAGTAGCAGTTAACAGATTTGGTTATCTCGTCTACTTTATCAAGGTATATGTAGGAGTATACCCATGCTAAGACTTCTATTTCAGATCTCAAAACAGCAGTATCACTGCCATGGTTGTGGAATATGTAGGTATGCAACTTTTCCTGCGAATTTCAGTCCTGGAGTGGTATGATTGGATCTCTTTGAAACCTAGTTTTACTTAAAATTGTATCTAAATTTAACTCTGTCCTTTGCAGAATTGGTGGCAGCGAGAATTTCTTTCACTGCTCAAAATGTGGTGCGTCACTTTGACACTCTTTTCTTTAAAATTCATTCCAATATGGTGCCATTTAGGAAGCTTGCTGCAACATATTTGTACATACATTTTTCTTCATAGGCTTCCTGTGTTACACCTTGTCGCAAGACTTTATGTGATTTGTGCTAGAAAATAGGGATAGCTTTTTTCTCATACATTCTCCATTCTGTTGTAACTTGTAAATTACTAGGTGAATAATGTTCTATTGCAGTTTTAACTCCAAATTCTACAATTACTACAAGTCTACTTCTCAAGTATTCATCATTATGAACCACACTAATACACTATGGTGTAGATTGTACTGTTTGCTATTGTTTTAAAAGAACTTGCTTACAAAGTACTTCTGTATATCTATAATCACTTTATTCTGTATATCTATAATCACTTTATTCATTTTGTTCGATTGGTTTATCCCTTGTATATGTATCATGCAGGATGTTGTTATTCTACAGTGTTGAAGAACAGCCATGCATGTGTTGAAGGAGCAATGCATCATGACTGTCCAATCTGCTTCGAGGTGGGTGTTCAGTTGCTCTTTTTGATCTGTTGAAGATTATTTCCTTGATGCAAAACTTAAACTCCGAGTTCAAATTATCTTCTGGCTGATCCTCTCATTATTTTCAGTACTTGTTCGAGTCGATAAATGGTGTGTCTGTCTTGCGCTGTGGTCATACGATTCATGAGAACTGCTTGAAAGAAATGGAGAAACATCGCCAGTAAGTTTAATACAACCTTCTGTATATAATAGGTTATCACGTTTAGTGCTAGGCTTATGGCAGATGACGTTTGAAAATGAATTTTAGGTTCATATGCCCGCTCTGCTCCAAGTCAGTATGTGACATGTCAAAGGTATGGAAGAGACTGGACATGGAACTAGCAAGACTGCCAGACTCCTATGATGGTAGAATGGTATTGTTCTTTTCTTTTTACAAGTGCAATCTTGGAGAATTAATAAGCAATCTTGGTGCTACATATTTTTAACAGAAGGCTAAGTTTGTTTGCCACTGCTTACTCAACTTCTCCTGGTGTAGGTTCGCATATTATGCAATGATTGTGAGGCAATACAAGAGGTGCATTTCAACTTGATTGCGCTCAAGTGCCAGAGTTGCAACTCATACAACACCCGGCGGATCTAAAATAGTGAAGCATTGGGAGGATTCTACATTCTGCAATGGGCGCCGTATGCGCATTTCTTGAAGTTCATGTGCTCCAGAAGTTGAGATGCATCATCAGGCAGATAACTCTACATTCTGCAATGGGTGCCAGATGTGCATTCCTTGAAGTTGATGTTCTCCAGCAGTTGAGATGTGTCATCAGGCAGGTCACTAGACAATTTAGTCGTATTTTCTTCAGTAAGCTGTCGTTCTTTGCTTATGCTTCACTGTGCAGGGTTGGCATCGTATCGTTTTCTATGTCAAATGTGTAACCGTTCCGAAGTGTAGTCCAAGCCTTGCATAATTGTTTTCTCGGCTGTTTGCTGCCTTTCTTTGCTGCTTCACTGGAGTAGAATTGTTCGTTTATTCATCGCCGGTCAAGACTGCAATAGTTAGGAACAGCTAGCTGTGTTGCCTGCACGCTGCAGGATGTGTGGTAGTATCGGAACTAGTGTTTTGAAAAAATATGAGAATTTCCGCTTTAGTGATTGAACGAGACAAGCTGATTGCATGTGATACAGTGCAATGTAATGGATGTTCTTTGGGAGTTAAAGGAGGAAAAGAGATTGGAGATTGTTTTCATGTGGTTGCACTGGTGGAATCGGAGGAATAGAGTAAGAGAGGGAGAGAAAGTTCTGGATGCTGTACAGATCGCTTACCAGACTAATGCTCCATGGTTGAGTCGTCGGAGTATTTCAGGAAGCTACTCCCAATGAGAATTGTGTTGCTCCTAGAAGAGAGATTCTTAGGCTTAATAATGATGCTGTTTTCAAACCTGGGCTCGGACATGCTGAATGGGGTGTGGTTATTCGTGACTTTGAAGGTGATGTGGTAGAAGCAAGAGTTGGTCGAACCGATAGAGCTAGGGACGTTTTCATGGTTGAATTGTGTGCGGTGGAGCAAGCAATTGGCATGGCGTCGGCGTTGGGAGCAATATGGATTGTTGTTGAAACTGAATCACAGCTTGTGGCTCAAGCTTTCTATTGTTGATTGAAGAACGCTGGCTCCATCTTCCAGAGGACCATGGGCGAGTGCCTGGGGTCGCAGATGAGTCGCAACGTTGAAACGTACATTGACAATATCGTAGTGAAGACAAAGGACAAAGACACCTTGATAGCAGATTTGGATGAGGCGTTCAACAATCCGAGTCGCATCAGCCTCAAGCTCAGCCCGGAGAAATGCGCCGTCGGCGTACCCTCCGAAAAACTGCTAGGATTCCTAGTGTCTCACTGAGGGATCAAAGCCAAACCCGACAAGACCAAGGCGATACCCAACAAGATCAAGGCGATCGAGCAAATTGAGTCACCCAAGCGCGGCAAGGACGTACAACATCTGAAGAACTTCATCACCTCCCTGGACGGTTCATCTCCTGGCTGGGTGAGAGGGCACTTCCCTTCTTCAAGTTGCTGGAGAAATCGGACCCGTGGACTGGACGCCCGAGGCCGAAAGTGCCCTACAAGACACAATGAAGTATTTGCCCGCTCCACCCATACCGGTGGCACCACGGCCCAGCGATCCTCTCCTCCTATACCTATCGGTCACCAATCAGGTGGTCAGCGCGGTGCTGGTTGCTGAGTGGGAGGAGGATACCCCGTCCAAGAAGCCAGAAGATGAAGGCTCTAGCACGCCACCCGTGCTGGAGATGACTGAGATGACTGCCGACGAAGAAGTGATGGGAATATATGCTCTAGAGTCAAATAATAAATGATTGATTGATATTCCTATTATTCTAAATTGTAATTTATTCTTTATGTTATAACTGCTATGTGTCCTGATTAAACTAAGAAGCACATGTAAAAATATAAACACCAAGTGTTTCTAGTCTCATGGGCATGACTAGCTCATTGTCAAAGATGATCAAGTTTTCTAGATCATGGTATAGTTAAAGTAACGAGGATACTATTGACGATGATGGTATATTGTTGGCTGAACAAGGATGCTGAATGGACCCAAGTTAAATAATCTACTAAGAGACACACGTCGTTATTCAGTTGTTGGTATATCATTGTTGTTGTCATATTACTTTGTCATATGACCATGAGGATATTAGTTATCCTTCATAGTGGAAGGCATGTGCCGGTTGCTTCCCAACTTCACCTTTAACCGAGTGTTCATAAAGGTCTTATTTCAGATATGTTAGAAACTTATGACGAGCACAAGATAGTCGGAGATCGGATTGACACCTCCAATGATGGAGAGATACTTTTGGGCCTCTCTACATATTATAGTATTACTTATTGTCTGGCCAGACACATGGTGATGAGATTCACCGGATACCGGAATATACGAATGAGAGAAAAGAACCCAGTAACAAGGTCAACATGGTATAGTAATCAAGAGTTGCATTACAAGGATACCAAATTGTCTTACCTCGGGATTGTCATGTATCGTGATGCAAAGGGATGGTGCATGCCATCAATAGGTTCGCTCGATTACTTCGTGTTTATGTGGGAGTCAATATGGTGTCTAGATCTTGCTATTGATTATTGTTTGGAAGGAGTTCTGCGGTCATGTCTACATAATACCGAACCTGAGGGCTCACACCCTTAAGGGACATTATTCTATAGAGTATGTAGAGCCTGTATGTATGTGAGAGATGTTCTGGAATGGTTTCGAATCATCGGAAAAAATCCAGGAGAAAACCGAAAGAGTTCTGGAGTTACGGAAGTGTTCCGGGAGAGAAACGATGCTAGGATGCATGGCCACCCTAGGGTGGCGCATGAGGCATGCATTTCCACCCTAGGATTGGCGCATGGGGCAGCATGTCCACCCTAGGGTGGCACATGGCTCCCCATGCATGCATGCCACTTTCCTAAATTGGTGCAATCTAATTTTGGAAAGTACCTATCATATCTTTCTTAGTGATTTGATTAAGATCTAAATCATTATGCAATATATAGTATCTCTTATTCAAGGAAGGGAGTGATCTAGCCAGTATGAAAAAAATACCATATCTTCTATTTAGGGAAGGGGATGATATAATTCACAATGGAGAGATTGGACATTTATTTGAGGAGATCCGGGAGGATCAAGGGGAGGCGGCGACCCCCTCACCCCTTATCCTATATAAGGGGAGGGAGGGACATCTTGTCCTAGCATCCTAGCTTGAGGCACCATAGCCCCTCCCTCCCTCCATAGTTCTCTTCTCCGCATACGATACAGCTCTGCCGCTCCTGCACTGCTGAGCCATGGGCGGCAAAGCTCTGCGGGAATGAAGTCACCGAACACATGGATACCGTCGGAGGGATCACGGCTTTGATCCTACATCGAAGCACTGCACCAACTCTTCGTCGAGCATACAAACTTTTACTGCAAAATTGGTAAGCAAATATATCAAACCTCTCTTGTTCTTGCATAGATGATCTTGGTGTGTTTGTAGTTCCGGAAAATTTAAATCCCCTATGTGAACCCCAACGATGACATTAGAGTAGTCTATGCATAGATCACATTGATATAGAGTACATGATATGTACGGGCATTGCACAAACTATTCGTGAAAGTATTGAACACTCGATGATCATATGCTTCTCTTGAGTTTGCAATCATTGATCTTTGTGGCATAGAGACACTACAAGAAATGTTGCCATCCGCAACGGTTTGGTCTGTCGAGCGTTGTAGAAGGTGCACCTTCACGATTTCGTTCGCTTTTCCGTGATAGATGGAAAAACCGTTTTCGTGGCCCTCTACTACGCCGAAATCGTTAAAAACATGGAAGAAGCTCGACCGAGCGTGGCAGAAGTAAGATTTTCGGTCGGGACTCCTTGATTTGAACTCGACAACATTGCTCGATGCATCTGCCGTTTAGTCTGGCTGCTAGGTTTCCCATATCAGCCTCTCATTAGAAGAATTGTGTGTATGATGGAATTTTTTCTTCACTCGCTCTTCCCTGTTCCGAACTTGATAACATTGCTCGATGCATCTGCCGTTTAGTCAGGCTGCTGGGTCCCATATGTCAGCCTCTCATTAGAAGAATCGTGCGTATGATGGAATTTTATTTCACTCGCACCTCCCTGATTTGAACATGGTAACATTGCTCGATGCATCAGCTCTTTATTCAGGTTGGTGGGTCCTCCATGTCAACCACTCATTAAAAGAAATGTGTTTATGATGGACTATCTGTTTCCGCTCGTGCCTCCCTGTTTCACACTTGATAATGTTGCTCGATGCACCAGCCATTTAGTCTTGATGATGGGTCCCACATGTCAACCTCTCATTAGAAGAAACGTGTGTATGATGGACTTTTTTTGTTTGATCTTGTCTCCCTGTTTTAACCTTGGCAATGTTGCTCGATGCATCAACCGTTTGGTCTGGAAGATGGATCCATAGTGTCATCCTCCTCTGTATAGGAAACATGTGTATGTTGGACATTTTTTGGTCGCATCGTCTGTTTTGAAGTTGGTAATGTTGCTCGATGTAGTTGTCGTGTATGGTCTTGCTGCTGGGGCCCTAATGTCAGCCTCTCTAGACAAGAAATGTGTCCATCTTGGTCTTCTTTTTTCGGATGTGATCACCATTTTGCCCTTGCCAACATTGCTCAATGCAGTAGCCATATATATTCTGACTAATGGGTCCCTAATGTCAGCCTCTTTGTACAAGAAACATGTATATGTTGGACGTTTTCTTTCAGTTGTGTTTGTTACCTAGACCTTCTTAACATATCTCGATGCATCTGTGTATGTTCTGGCTGTTGGGTCCCTGATGCCCGCCTCTCTGTACAACTACTTAACTTTTTTTAAATCTGCCCATTAAACTCGAGGGATGCTGCAGGTTGGTGGGTTCGGGATGTTAGCCTCTCCGTTACTAGAGGCTTCAAACAATATCTATACTAGAAAAGAATGTATAACCAAAATAAATATATGTATGCATAGAGGATTCAAACACAAGACTTTCAATACATGTAAACTAAGTGCGTTGCCACTACGCCAAAGAAATTTCACGAAAATATATCATTAAACATTTATTAGTAGCTATAACTTATGTATATGTTTTCTTAAATAGAGTGTGTCCATGTTTATCTATCTTAAAATAAAATGGCAGTGCTCCTGGCATCTCAATTTATAAAATGCCACATAATGGAGTAGTTTCTTAAAAACATGGGTAGGTGGTATTTTCTAGAGGTGATAGGCAATGCTCCAAAAGCCGAATTAAAAAGATTTTAGTCTATTCTATATGGGCTATTCTAGATGGGATATAATTCATGAGCTATACTCCATGGGCTATGCTCCATGGGCCCCTTTATCAAATTTCATTTGATTGTGCTCAATAGTCCCCTAACCTCGAAAAGGACGAATTAAAATGTTCTAGGCTAAAGAGGCGCCAAATGGGCTAGCTTTCATCTCCTCATTAGTAAAAATTATGTTGTACTATGGCTCGGACGGATTCCAAACAAAGACCTCACCAACAGAGAAAAAAGTGATAATTCTTTTGACAGATATTTATGCAAAAAATATGAAGAATTAGGGACACACACTCCACCTTCGTCAAAACTGGACTGATATCCAATGACTTCACTTGGTGAAATCACGTTGTATCTTTACACCCCTCATCTTTGCCCACAACACATCCAATGGTTCAAATGACGGAAAGGAAAAATCTCTATTGAAAGTAGGATTTGAAAGATCTAGCAGTACATAATAAGACACAAAAATATCAACAGATTCCCATTTCATATTCAGAAGCAAATTAAGCACAAAGTGACCGATTCAGCAATACATACACTGAAATTCAATAATACTATAGAGAGAATCAATTCTTGTTTCAGCCCTACAAAATACTTTAGTAATAGTAAGGACAAAACATTTGACAGATTCTGTAGCATTTGAAATATTCAATAGTACAAAATAAGACATAAAAATAACGATAGATTCCCATTTCATATTGAGAAGTAGATTCAACAACATTTCAAAGTGACCGATTTAGTAATACAGACAACGAAATTCAATAGCAGTATAGCGAGAATCAATTCTTGTTTCATACCCACAAATACTTCAGTAATAGCAAAGACAAAACATTTGACAAATTTAGTAGCATTTGAAAGATTTAACAGTATAAAATAAGACAGAAAAATATCGATAGATTTTGAGTTCATATTCAGCAATACTTGATAGATTCAACAACATTTCAAAGTGATCGATTTAGTAGTACATAGACAATGACCAAAATAATTAACAAATTTAGCAATGAAGACATTGAAATTCAATATATATAGCAAGGTCATGAATCAAAAGGAAAGAGTGACCATATTCTACACTCAAAGGATCAGGCCACACACATATATATAAGATCGAGCACGTTAAAGAGAGAGGTATACTTAGACCGCATCTATACAGAATAGTTGTGATCTGAACTGAACAAACACCAACTTACTACAGTTGTGATTCATATTGTTCCTCAAGTGATGGGTCATGGGTGATAACCTACACATCTGATCACCTTCTCGCAACAATGCTTATCAAATAAAAGTACTTTCAAGGATCTGGTGGTAAGCTTCTTGAATACCACGAGATTTCCTTTCTTCAAGTCATGTGTGTTGGCAAACTCTGTCCATCCCGCGTCCACAAAAATGTTGCCATCTTGCTCCTTCATGTGGACATCCTAGATGCAGACACTGGAGGTCTTCAACTTGATGGTCGAAGGACACTCCCCCTGAAAACAAGGCAAAAATAAACTAGGGATGGCAAGCATATTTAACCCGGATTCACGCAGCACATTGCAGAAGCTATTAGTGGTCTCCTCCCCATGGGCATACCTAGCCTGCTTTCGTAGCCTCTGCATCAGGCTGGCAGCAGAGCAGTTCTCTCGTGTCTTCTTCCATGATGAGATCTCTCCGACCTTGAGCTTCTTGCTTGAACACTTCAAAAAATTGGGCCTCAATCAGGGAATGTATCGAGCTATTGCAAAATAATACCTAAACTAAGTCATCTAAAAAAATCAAGTGGATCATTGTTGTTATCAAACACACAAATTGAACAATAAAGCTTCTGAATCAAGCTATATATGCCAATAGGTATGACCAATGTATCGGTTTTGTCAAATTATTTGGCCGAAGTCAAGCCGATACGAACCCTAGCTATGGTGACAAAACTCTATCTAGCATGACCGCCTTGCATGTTGCTGGCAAGGTTTAGCTAGCATCAAAGTACTACACTTCATAATCCGCTAGTAGAAAGATCGATCAAGCAAACAATAAAATCCATCATCAGCGTACAGACCATCCAAGCAAAACATGGCCAATAATCTCACAAATCATCATCGGTCATGGATCTATCAATATAAAATTTGAGCTTATTGTTACTTATACAGCAGATCTAGCCCCAAAACTAGCTTGCATATGTAATTCTAGTCTACGCAAACAGGTTAAATACCATATTGTACACCAAACAGTGCTAAAAGCCCGTGGGGTGGGGGATTACTACTGCCATTACTTGCCGCTGCTAGATGAGAGGAACATGTATGCACCGCCACCTTACAGGTGTTATCCGCTAAGCCGTCATCGTAGCCGTAGAGGACGGAGACGAATCCCCATAGTCGGGGCGATGGTGGTGGTAGGCGAGCTAATGAAAGAGGGATGTGAGAGAGGGTGATAGATGTGTAGATGAGGGGAGTGTGAGAATGATAGATCAGTGGCGATGAATAGGGAATAAATGCAGTCAATGGTGTATTCCACCATCCTGAAATATATCACACCAAAATTCCTATAATCTAGGCTATAGAAAAACGATAAATCTGATAATTTTTTGTTGTTTGAAACTCTTTCTTGTTTGCTGCAATCAGATCAAAAGCTCTGTTTTCGTAGCCTATAATATAAGGTACATCGCTCTGAGGTTTTGCAAGCTGGTAGAATATATCATGACATCTCTGTTCTTTTAGGTTTTTAATGGGACTTTGAAATCAATCGTTTGAATTTTAAAATATAGCTCCATGTATCAACATTCAACTTACAATATATACACATCATTAGACCACAAACTAAAACTAGCAAAACTAACATAAAACCTCAGTCTAACATACTACTCACGATGCATCCTGTGGCCTTATAGGAAAGAGAAACAACATGATCATGAGTGGGGCTCTACTCCTGATCCAAAAGATCTGAAGGGTTTTTGACTTTCTAATCCCCTGTTGGTAGAAGTACAACTAATTATGCATGAACTAATAAGCAGGGTGATCAGCACACAAATTCACTATCTTGGTAGAGGTGTGATGGTCGTAGATATCCATCTTAAACATGGAATCATCTATTACCTGGAACACCATAACATCATCAATATGTAGTTTGTGCCCATCTTCAAAACAAAACCAACCTTCATTGAAGACCACCTTATAGTTGTTATTATGACGCTCAATGTGCACAGACTAGCCGCACTCACGGCAAGTCTTCAGCATGACAGGGATGGGAATCCCCTTCAATCGCTTCTTGAACTCGCCGGGGATGACTAGCATGCACATGTTATCTTCGTCGAGTTGCATGTATAAGCACGAGGGCCGAGGAGGGGCCAATTGGTGGCTAGTCCTTTTAGGATAGCCTGGCCCTCGCACTTTATTTATATGTAAACCTGCCTTACCACGCCTATCGGACACTATTGGATTTTTGGCTAGTGTGTTCCTGTCAATTCTAAACTCAAAATAGGGGGAGGACATCCCAATCGATAGTAGTAAGAAGAAGTTGCTCATCGAGATTCAAGAGATCTTGGTCCTACATAAACTTGAAAACGGGATAAATGGTTCAACAACATAAAAATCAAAATGTAGCACAAATTCAGACTTCAGAGGTAATGATCTATTTTCTAACTTCATAGCATAGCCATTTCATTTTTGTGCAATCATCTTGTATACTTGTAAACAAGTAGCAAGTTATAAATAATACTATATATTATAAATGTATGCAGAAGAATGCTACTATTTTTTGTCAATACTCTCTCTTGTCCATATTAATAGACTCAATATTGTCTATATTCATATGTACTCCCTCTGTCCTCAAATAAGTGTATTTCTAGGTTCAAAATTGTCCCAAAAAGTATACATCTACACTACCATTGAAGTTAATAAATGCAATTAACTCCTCATAATCACCCACTCACTCTAGCCTCCAGCCTCCAATCTCCATTCCTATCCTCCACCTCATCCACCAGTCCTCATTCTTGTTCAATTAATACAATGGAGACTCATAAAAGAGGAGAGTGAACTGATTTGTCTACTATTACCTAGATGTACACTTATCCACGAATGGATGGAGTATCTAGTTAAGAGTTTAGACAAGATTCATGTGTATCTATACAAAGTTGAGTCCATTATTTGGATCGGGGGGAGTACAAAGAAACTAATGTAAAAACAACAAACTACTTACACATGCATGCATGCTAGTGAGTTTAGGAGTACTCACAGTCATGTTGGATGGTGTCGCAGTCGATGGCTCCTGGGCCGCACGAGCAGTTGGTGCCGTCGTCGCAGATGTTGGTGCTGACACGGGAGAAGACAATGTCGAGGGAGATGCTACCAAGTCCACCGGTGAAGATGGAGCCTCCAGCGGAATAAACAATGCAGCACAGGATGGTGCCCGAGCCACCAGATAAGTTTGCGTCGCTGAAGGGTCAAAATGGGTGTAGATCTTGTGGCCACCATGATCTCCATGCTGGAAAGCAATGTCCCAGTCTCTATAATATAGTGGATCTCGGGCACTTCAAGATTATCCAGCATGTGGAAGATCTAGTCGGCTTTCCTGCCGAATATCTGGAAGATCCATTATGCATCGATGGCCGATATGCAGCTGACAGAAGAAGGGTGCTTCATAGCAGTGATGGTGTAGGAGGGGGAGAGTGGGGTGTTGGGAGGTACTGAAGTATTGCCTACTTGTTGCACACGTGCTTTGGTGATGCTATTACTCGGCAGGGAACTCGTGGGCCCCTGTAGTTAGTGTTTGGTTGCATTAGTTCGACTAGTTTCTTTTCATTAGTACTCCATTCTATACTCTATACGTATATGGGACATAAAAAAGTACGTACGGTACAAATTGTGGTGTGACCTAGAGACTAGGACAATTTACCTTGTTCGCTGCATGCAGTATGCTAGTCAGACATGCAGATCACCATACAGGTTGTCTTGGTACCACACCAAAACTATACTGTATTAAATGGAGATTGTGTACAAAATATGTTTAATTAAGTAAATACAGTAGGGCATAAAAACTAGCCTTACAAATCATACTACTTCTTACTACAAAAGAAATAGTTCAATGACCAACTAGGAGCTACTCCCATTACATACAGAGTACTACTCCAGTACTATACAACATTTCAGTAGCACATACATCAGCCACAATGCCTTTTTTCTTTTTGAAATGAACCGCTAGACTGGTTCCAATCTAGGGTGTTAGCGAATCTTGGGATGAACCAAAGTGGAGCCTTCACAAATTAAGGGTCAACGCATTCATTTAGCATTTCATATAATGAGAAGACAATGTTTGTTGAGAAACCAACATAGGTGTCTGTACCGTTCAGACTGAAGCGGCATATTTCAGGAAGTGGCGGGTTATAAAGGCATATTGCATAGTGCGACGTGTAGACCTAGTTGTTTCTTGTCGGATAATCCTTGGGCAATATTTGCACCGACTACCGGCATGCTGATCGGATAGTTCACTCCAAGGAAAATAGAATGTGCTCCAAGGTCAGTAACCCTTTTCCATGGCCTACCTTGATGTACTAGGAATTCACTAAGGTTGATTTGGCGAGCCTAGCATATACAAACATGGCGTCAGAACACAAGAAGATCGAAAGATCAAGAACGAGTCACATGAATGATGTGATCGATGGTTTTGTCCACCCTGGTAGTTGTATCAAAGGTCGTGATGATCGGGGATGATAAAGTGTAAAGGGATTGTGTGATCGCTAAAACCATCTTAGGGATGATAGTTTTTGTGGGAGCTCAACTGCTAATTTGATTGAAAAAGTTGAACTTGTATTATGAACTTAGTTTAAAGTCCTTTGCAAATATCCTTGTAGATCATGTCCAGATTCTTTGAATACGGCTCCTACCTACATGATATGGAACTCAAAGTAGAAGGGTCAAATTTCATAGACTGGTTTGAGCGCCTCCAGGATACCCTCAACATAAATGACCTACTCCATGTGATACAAGAGCCACTAGGAGATCACCCCGATGGATCAGCAAGTGAGCAAGAGAATAAGGATTATCTAGATCGACGTGAGGTCTCTATCCTTGTACAGTGCACCATGCTCAAATCAATGGAAAATGAGTTAAGATTGCGTTTCTTCAACACTGATTCATATCAGATGATCATTGAGTTGAAGACGCTCTTCATGCCACAAGTCAGGATCATGAGGTATGACCAGATGGACAAGTTCCTCTTACGCAAATGAGAGAGGATGGATTCTTATAGAGTCACTTATCGATCATGCATAGGTTGCATGAACGACTTGCAAGCGATGTGGACTACCAGATGATGGATGTACTTGCGATAGGTGGGGTGTTACACTGGCTTCCTCCCAGCTGCAAGAATGTCATCACAAACTACATCATGATAGGAGAATTGTGACCAAGTTGAGAACTCTGGTGGTGTCCATCGATGATGATTCCATGGATGAAGATGAAGGTATATTTGATATACGAAGTTATAAATGTTTCATGCTAACACTTATGTAGTTTACCAAGAATACCGATACCTGTTCTTGTTTATGAAAACATGATCATCTGTTTGAGAGCTTGTTGAAGAGGCGACAACCGTGTGTCGAAGACATTCAAGCTAGTTGATGATGATGAACACGCTCCTGCATTTGTCATTTAGATTGATGGATTTGAATAAAGTTTGTAATCATAGTAAGTGTGAAGAGCTTATTAGTATGTCTTGCTTTGAGCAGGACAATTATTCAATAAGCTTGTAACAAGTCAGTTGTAACGATCTTATGAATAAAATCTTTTTGGTCACAACTTGATTATGAATGGATTATTCTTATTACTGGTCTTGATGATAATTACTTAAAACATTTATAAATAAAATGTCAAAAGTTCTCCAAAGTTTAATGATAAACTCATTTAAGAATAACTAGACTTCTCTCCGTGCCCCCGGGGCCAAGGCAGACAAACAATTCATTTCATGAGAAAATTGATCGATAACTGGGAGAGTCCATAATCCCATCCCGGATGATACAGTATAACGGTCCTGTCATACATGTTTTGATTGCTAAATGGATATTACACAATAACACTTTACTTAGACAATGTCTAAGTAAAACATTAGACAAAAGGAACAAAGACAATATGTAAAGATAAATAGTAAATATTATTACATGATATAAAGAGAGCGAGTACTCACGAAAAAAAGAATGAAAGCTTTAGGGACATGAATGGAAGCTACTTTGACCATCTATGTTCTACTCATCAAGCTGTCTGGTGGAGGATTGTTCTATTCTTTTGATCCTAAGCTAGGTGAGCTTGATGCTCTTGATGGCCCAGAGCGGATGCGCCGCGCGGTTGTCCATGTAGATCCAGCATTTTTGGAAGTCCTCCACCTTCTTTGACCACTCTATTGAGATGCAGAGGGATTCCATCCCATCGGCGGCATGGAGGGGATGTAGTCGAAACAATGGTATCCCGCAATAATGTGCAGGCTGTAGAAATGGCGAAATAGCGCCACCGAGGGCATGACACCGAGAAACGCCTCACAGAAGAAGGAAAATATGGCAATGGTGGTGATGGAGTATGGTTGCAGGTGCAAAACGTGGATCTGGTAGAGCTCCAGAATCTCACAGAAGAAGTGGTGAAATGGAGGCACTAGACCAGCATGGATGGTGTGGATAAAGAAAGGATAGGTTGTGGAGGTGAGGTCGCTGCAGTTCACCACACCTGACCAAATTATGGTGGGTCCCCACTCATTCGTTCATCCACCCACCAGATGGTGAACCTTGGCGAGACTCTCCTCATTGCAGATGCGAGAGTTCTCTAGTGTAGGGAGGGGACCATCCTGCACCACCTACTTGTCCTTCATGGAGGCCTGCCCTTTCTTGGGGGCACAATTGCTCAACAGAGTGAGTGTGGGGGAAGAAACGAACAAACTCAGAGGCATATGGCGAGCGATCTCGAAGGGGAGAAGTGGCAGCGGAGAAGAAGAGGAGATAACTGAATTGACACAGGCTCTGCTTTTAGATCAAGCGAAGCTATTACCAAGAAAGAGGAATCATTGCGGTAGTTTACCAATCCAACAGCATGCAGCACCCCACCATTTGGTTTTCACGGTGACAATGAGTGTGCCCATGGTCATGCTCTATCAAGTTCCGTCGACCAGGCCCAACAACTTTTAGGGACCTGATGACCCACAAGTATAGGGGGTGTATCGCAGTATTTTCGAGGGAAGTGAAACCCAATCTATTGATTCGACACAAGGGGAGCCAAAGAATATTTATAAGCCTTAACAACTGAGTTGTCAGCTGCACTGAAACAATCTTGCTCATGAGTTTATCAAGAGCAACAGTTTTGTAGTAGGAGCAGCAGAGTAAAGCAAAAGATGAGTAACAAAAGCGATATGATGGGATTCGAGTGCGGTAGGCATAGGGATGGATGGACGGGCATTGCATGGACAAGACAATTCACATAGCAATCAGAACATAGGGCAATTGCAGATAAATAAGATAAAGCATCCAAGTACTAGAAAATCCTAGGCATGTGTTCCGTATATAGTCATACGTGCTCGCGATGAGAACTTGCACAACATCTTTTGTCCCGCCAGTCCGTTTGCAGCGGGGCCTCTAGGGAACTACTAGAAATTAATGTGGTCCTTTTAATAGAGCACCGGAGCAAAGCATTAACACTCTGTGAACACATGTGATCCTCACATCAAAGCCATTCCCTTTCGGTTATCCCGATTTCTGTCACTTCGGGGCCATAGGTTCCGGACAACAACGTGTGTATACAACTTGTAGATAAGGCCAAAAACAATACTATCATAATGAATCAATAACATGTTCAGATCTGAAATCATGGCACTCGGGCCCTAGTGACAAGCATTAAGCACAACAAGTCGCAACAAAGTCATAAAGCACTAATAAAAGATACTAGGCACCATGCCCTAACAATCTGATGCCATTACATGGATGGTCGATGGAGATGATGGTGGAGATCGATGGAGATGGCTCCGGGGGCACTTCCCTGTCAATCACAGGTGCCCGAAGAGACTTCTGCCCCGAATCTCCCCTTCGGTGGTGGCGGTGCTGCGGAACTTTTTTGGAAAAACGTCGAACCCCTCAGAGTTTTTAGGTCAGAAGGCTTCTTATAGGCGAAGAGGGAGACCGAGGGGGTGCCTGGGGCCACCACACCATGCCCTGGCGCGGCCAGGCCCAGCCCGCGCCTAGGGGGGGGGGGTGTGTTGCCAGCCCCTGGCCCTCCTCTGTCTCGTATTCTGGCTCTTGGAGTCTTCTGGAAAAATAAGCACTTTGGCTTTTGTCCCGTCCAATTCCGAGAATATTCATTTTCTGACTTTCCTGGAACCAAAAACAACAGAAAAATGGCCTTTGCACGTGGCTCTTGTTAATAGGTTAGTCCAAGAAATCATATGAAAAGTACTCCAAAGTGTGGACAAAACACAAGAAAGTGGATAAAACCAAGCATGGAGCATCAAAAATTATAGATACATTTGCAATGTATCAACATCCCCAAGCTTAACTCCTGCTCGTCCTCGAGTAGGTAAGTGATAAAAAGAAAGAATAATTTTTGAGGTGACATGCACCATCAAAGACTTTATCAAAATATTTGTAAAACATTCAAAGCTGGGATCATAGTACTTCAATCATAACATGAAAGACAAAGTTCTAGCAATAAGACAAAGAGACTATGATGCAACATGAAAAGGCACAAACAAAAGATTCATGAATAACAATGCCTTGCAAGTCGTTTGTTTGTTTCACATAAAGAAAACATAGCATAGTGGCATTCAGCTTGTCCCTCATAAAGTAGCAAACATAAATGCATAGGACACCTTCAAAGTTTACAAGAGTGACTAGATACAAATAGTTTAAAACAAGGAATATCAAGGTATGCATCAATCAACAAGTCTTGGGACAATGCACATAGAACTAAGAATGGCCACTATGCTCTCAAGAAAGTGCTCATAGAATGTGTGGAGACTCAACAAGGAAATGAACAGGTTTTGAAAAGTTTGAAAGGCTTCCAAATGCTGAAAGTATGGTACTCATTAGCTTTCAGCTCTCATTGCCCCTATCATAAGCATCTTTAAGTGGTTGAGGTTAAAGTGACACAACTAAGAGGATATGCTTGACAAGTTATAAATCGAAGTGTCATGCCCCTTACTTACGAAGACCGATCCTCATGCTACTCAACTTCAGTCACGAGTAAGCTCTTGTCATTGTAAGTATATACGTATCATAGAGAACCGCCAACGGGGTACCCCTTGCACATGATCTGAGCTATCCCATAATCAAAATGACAAGGCAAGCAGACAATGAGCATCTCAACGATCTTTTTATTTACTATGTGCATAGATTTTTATTGAGGATGCTTCATAGAATGCTCATTATGGTTATGCTGCAAGTTTCCACCATGATTAGGCATGGCTTAGGCTAGCGGCCCAGGCGTTTCTCTAACATACATACAAACTCCATGATCTTACAAGTTCCACTTTTATTTCACACCGCCGGGATCCATAAGCAAAAGAACATGATATCAACGAGGTACTAAGTACCAGTGCAATGTTGAAAGTGTTCCCCATGATACATGGTTCTGCTAACTTCAACTTATAAAGCGCAAGCATGTACGCAACAAACAAGGACGCAATGGTTCAGGTTTATTAAATGCAGGAAATAAAGTGTGCCATCAAGTTCGTGAGAGCTTTACTAACTAACTTTCTCATAACAAGCAAACATTTTATTCGGAAGAAAACAAGGCATATTGAATATGCACGGAAGTAGCAAATGATACTAATAGGTAGGTATGGTCGACAATTTGGCAATATTTGGTTTTGGGGAGTTGGAAACATGCGTAAAACATACTCAGTGAAAGTGAAGGCTAGCAATAGTAAGGGAACGACAAACGAGAGAGCAATAATGGCCATAATCATGAAGAGCGACAAAACATCATTGATCAAAGCATAAAGTGATACTACCAATTGAAAACTAAATGATCATAAAGGCTTATGGTGACTTGGGATAGTCATAATATGGTGTGAGCATGTGCCAAGTCAACCCACATAAAGCATCAAAGGAGAATACCACAATACTATGCTTTAATATGCTAAAACAACGCATGATTCATCCAAGACACATTAAGCAATCTTAATTGTTTATAACAAGTCATGCTACAGCAAAGAATACTAAGCATAAAGCCAAAACAATATTAAGCATGGCCTGACAAAACATAGGCCACAGTCAAAAACAAACTCTCTTTACCACTTAAGCATGAGCTTTCCTACTCTTTTCCAAACCAAACCAAACTATTTGAACGCCAATGTATGAAAGAGGAGGTCCAACCAATTTATTCAGAACACTAAGCAAACAAAGCAAACGAAAACGAAAAATAGGACGCTCCAAGAACAACACAACTGTGCATGAAACAATAAAAATGAAGCGTTTGGAAGAAACCTGTGATTTTTATTGATGAAGAAGGGGATGCCTTGGGCATCCCCAAGCTTTGACGCTTGTACTTCTTGGAGATTTCTTGGGGTGACACGCGTGGCATCCCCAAGCTTGAGCTTTAGTCCATCCTTCATCTCATTACTCATTCCTTCCATACACCTGAAATTTTTCCTTCATACAAAACTTCACACAATCTTTATTAGCAACATTAGTGCACTCAAGATAAATAAGTCTTAAGATTTAGTTCTAACACCAAATAAACTTCCATTAGAACACTAGCTACTGTAGCACTTCCCTCAAAAAGCTCAATTCCCCAAAAGAACTCAAAAAGGAACCAACAAGAAGCAAATGCAGAAAATGGCAGAAATCTGTCAAAACAGACCAGCAAGTAAAGACGAATTTTTTCGAAGACCTTCTGTTACTCAAATAAAAAAGTGTTGAACTAACGAAAGTTATATAACAACCTGGGGAAGAAGCACAAAAATTTACGCTTCAAAAAGACGTTCAGAGATTTTACACGAATTTTTACGGTGAAGCACAAAAATCTGTTTCGGGACAGCAACTTTCCCAATCATTACTTCTCTCTCATTAGAGGTTACTCTTGGCTCAAAAAGCAAATAAAAAGGATAAGAAGCGGTTATTACTAAAGTAATAACTTCCAAGACTCATCTAAAACTTTTGGGTTATCTCCCAATAAGTACTTTTCTTTAACGCCTTTAAGTTAGGCAAAAGCAAAAACTAAAATAGATAGAATAAAAGTAAGCGGAGATAATCATGGTGAAAAACATTGTTTTGTTCAATGAAATCCTTTTGTTAACAAGGTTGATCAGGTCTTGTTACTAAAACAATTTCATATGATACAAAACTTTGTATTCCACTAATGATTATTTTACCTCAACCTTGATAGCAATGGTCCCGATCATAATAGTTTCAAAATTTTCTCTTGGTATGGGACAATATATTTCTCCAACTTGAATGCCCTCAACATGTTCAATTGAATTCAAATCATAAGTCCTTTCAATCTTCTTGGGAAATAGACAATATGTTCCTTGTCATTAACATTGAAGGTCACCTTCCCTTGATTACAATTAATAACAACTCCAGCAGTATTTAAAAAAAGGTCTCCCAAGAATAATAGACATATTATCATCTTCAGGCATGATAGTTTGAGAGGATGCTCTCATAAGAAATAAGAGTTGAAGTAAAAGAGAGCATCAAGAAGCAAATTCAAAACACATTTAAGTCTAGCCCACTTCCTATGCATAGGAATCATGTATGCAAATAAATTCACAAAGAACAAAGTGACAAGCATAGGAAGATAAAACAAGAGTAATTTCAAAACTTTCAACACATAGAGAGGTGTTTCAATACCATAAAAACTTCCACAACTATATTTTCCTCTCTCATAATAATTTTCAGTAGCCTCATGAAGAAACTCAACAATATAACTATCACATAAAGCATGCTTTTCATGATCTACAAGCACTAGAGCTTTATTATAAACACTTTCAAAAGAATCCTCAGGAACATAACATTCATCCTCCTTTAGTAAGCATAGAGGACAATCAAATAATGTAAGGGATAAAGAGTTACTCTCATTAGAAGGTAGGCATGGGTAGCTAATCCATTCTTCCTCCTTTTGTTCATCACTCTCCTCCTCTTTTTCATCTAATGAGATTTCAGGTTCATCAAATTCTTCTTCCATAGGATCCTGGAAGGCATGAGTCTCTTCCATTTGTGGAAAGCATTTATTAAAATATTCAAGAATATAACCATTTTCATCCTTGTAATTATCAAAGCAAAATTTAAGTATACCATAAACCTCATATTTGTAAGGTGAATCATCAATATTTTCAAGCAAACTAGCAAGTTCATAAGCACCCTTCCAAGCAATAAATTCTTCAATTTGTTCCACATCATAAAAGTCATAAATTCCTTTAGCATAAGAAAATATGGTATAATTATCATTATACTCATATTGAAAAGGGAGGTGTTTATACCTCTTTCTGCAACGAGATTCATCATAGCAATAAGTAACATTATAAGTAGAGCACACGTTTCTAGCAATGGTATACAATCTATCAATTTGTTCTCATAAGTATTTCCATTTTTGTGACAAGTGGTGTTCCTTATAATAATATTTTTGATCTTCCGTGAACCCACCTTGCCAATAAGCTTCAGTTTCAAAGAAACCAACCATTGACAACAAGCATGACAAAGCAAGACAATAACAGACCAACGAAAATAACAACTAGAGTAGGAACTACTTTTTTTTTGTATTTTTGATAAAGAAACAAGCAAACAAGGAGAAAAGAAAATTAGCTTGAACAATAGTGAATCCAAGTGAACTTGATAAATAAAGCTATGTTCCCCGGCAACGGCGCCAGAAAATAGTCTTGATGACCCACAAGTATAGGGGGTGTATCGCAGTATTTTCGAGGGAAGTGAAACCCAATTTATTGATTCGACACAAGGGGAGCCAAAGAATATTTATAAGCCTTAACAACTGAGTTGTCAGTTCAGCTGCACCTGGAAACAATCTTGCTCACAGCAGTTTATCAGTAGCAACAGTTTTGTGGTAGGAATAACAAAGTAGCAGCAGTAGTAAAGCAAAGACAGTAGTAACAAAAACAGTAACTGTGGGATTCGAGTGCGGTAGGCATAGGGATGGATGGACAGGCGTTGCATGGACA
Organism: Avena insularis; assembly: GCA_023614405.1. Classification (NCBI taxonomy): domain Eukaryota; kingdom Viridiplantae; phylum Streptophyta; class Magnoliopsida; order Poales; family Poaceae; genus Avena; species Avena insularis. The sequence continues at coordinate 87,598,747 of CM042688.1, forward strand.
AGACAATTCACATAGCAATCAGAACATAGGGCAATTACAGATAAATAAGATAAATCATCCAAGTACTAGACAATCCTAGGCATGTGTTCCGTATATAGTCATACGTGCTCGCAATGAGAACTTGCACAACATCTTTTGTCCTACCAGCCCATTTGCAGCAGGGCCTCTAGGGAACTACTGGCAATTAAGGTGCTCCTTTTAATAGAGCACCGGAGCAAAGCATTAACACTCCATAAACACATGTGATCCTCACATCAAAGCCATTCCCTACCGGTTATCCCAATTTCTGTCACTTTGGGGCCATAGGTTCCGGACAACAATGTGTGTATACAACTTGTAGATAAGACCAAAAACAATACTATCATAATGAATCAATAACATGTTCAGATCTGAAATCATGGCACTCGGTCCCTAGTAACAAGCATTAAGCCAACAAGTCGCAACAAAGTCATAAAGCACTAATAAAAGATACTAGGCACCATTCCCTAACAATCTGATGCCATTACATGAACGATCTCATCCAATCCCTACCATCCCCATAGCCTACAACGGGGGATTACTCACTCATAGATGGGGGAAACATGGATGGTCGATGGAGATGATGGTGGATATCGATGGAGATGGCTCCGGGGGCACTTCCCGTCCGTGAAGTCTTTAACAGAGACTTTCGTCCCCGAATCTCCTTCGGTGGTGGCGGCCAAGGAACTTTTTCTGGAAAAACGTCAACCCCCCCGGAGTTTTTAGGTCAGAAGGCTTCTTATAGGCGAAGAGGGAGACCGAGGGGGTGCCTGGGGCCACCACACCATGCCCTGGTACGGCCAGGCCCAGCCCGCTCCTGGGGGGGGGGGGGTGTTGCTAGCCCCTGGCCCTCCTCCGTCTCGTATTCTAGCTCCTGGAGTCTTCTGGAAAATAGACACTTTGGCTTTTGTCCCGTCCAATTCCGAGAATATTCATTTTCTGACTTTCCTGGAACCAAAAACAGCAGAAAACAGTCAGCTGGCACTGTGGCTCTTGTTAATAGGTTAGTCCAAGAAATCATATGAAAAGTACTGCAAAGTGTGGACAAAACACAAGAAAGTGGATAAAACCAAGCATGGAGCATCAAAAATTATAGATACATTTGCAATGTATAAGGACCTTATCCCTTCGCCTTCAAAACACGTGTGGGCCAGGTGCTCGGGGGCTACCGTCAGTCTAGTGGTAACCAGGGTACCACGACCCATCTTCTACTGGGACCTAACATCAAGTCTAGCTACAACACCATAGGGAAGTTCCCCACGCGAGGCCTAGCGCCTCTTGAGGAACGACCCTCATGGAGCCCCCCTCTCGGGGCATGGACCATGTGAGCCCCCCCGCGAGGAAACATCTCTTGAAGCCTCCTTCAGGGAAGGACTACCCTCACTAGGCTTCCCTCATGGGGGAGTGGTGCGGAGCATGCTCGCGACTCTACACCCAGTCAAAGGATGATGACGGAGATAACGTGTTCCACAGCTGGCGCGACAGACCAATTTTCCTCTCTACGCTAAAGGAGGCACATGCCTCTCCCATTGTTAAAGGGTGACCGACAGCTGCTGCCACCAAAGCAAACCCCCAAAGCTTGCCTCTTTGGTGCAAGAATACTATAGATGGTGCAACATTGCAGAGGAATATGTCATCGGCGTGACCATCGCCCTACCATGTATGGTGGCTTTATCTGCCATCGACCAAGTCCATGGTCAAAAGTAGACATGTGCGCTTGTACCTTCTTTTATTGCTATGTGGCAACCCTTCCCGCCAATAATTTTGGGAAGAGGACCAGAGCGGCTATAAGAGGGATGGTGCTTCTACCTTAGAAGAGGATTTACGATCCAATCTGTTCCCTTGCAAACCCTAAAGATCTGATCGCTTGATCTGAACTGAACACACACTCTTGTACTGTAACCTCACGAAGTAGTGCAAGCAATCCAGACAAGCAGAAGTAGGGTTTTAGACCGCACAGTGGCCTAGACCTTGGTAAACCCATTGTGTCCTCTGTTGAGTGTGTTTCCTTGTCCGTTGCCGAGGTTTTGAAGCTTGCATGTTCATCCTCCAGTGTTCGAAACATCCTACTCGCGAGATACCCTTGTTTTGTTGGGACACCAATATTCAAAAACATCTTCATCGACCGAATTCACTCCCGCATCGACATTAGTATGATGAACTAGATCAAACATTTATGTGTATCTTGCATAGCTAGATCTTGGTGTGTTCGTAGTACCAGTTTTATCTAAAAAAAAATCCTTATGTGAAACCTAACAGACGAATGCCATCGACGATAACAGCGAGCAAACCCTTGCATCGATGGTGTCCGATGGTAGCAATAGAACATGGTTTCTGGGCAGCATGTTCCGATGAAAGTGGCAATGACAACGGCGACCCAAAGCACATACGGTGGCTCTGCTTGGGGTGGCGGTGGCGGGGGAGGGTTTTTCTTCTGTCTGTGTCGTGTGTGCCACTGGCGGGAGGGCTCAGAGTGGCTAAGGGAAGGACACTGGAGGATGCACGTGCTGCCCGGCCAAACGCATCTGCGGCCCAATTTTGGTGGACAGATGGGTCCGTCCATTTGGGACGCACTACTGGAGCATGCGAGGCCTGTCCACTTGTCCGCGCAGACTGTTTCGGACGGATCAAGACCGGATGGGTCGTGACACTGGAGATGCCCTCAATCGAGACTGGAGGGCCTGCTCTTGCTAGTCGCGCTCTTTTGGAGACTTTTAGAAGATCTTGATTCTTTTTGTGCAACTGTTTTTCGTGCTAGATGTCACCCATATGGTAATTTATTGAAGGAAAAACTGAAAAATGGCACCTCTTACATAGGGCATGTTTTATATGGAATACACATCTTCAATAGAGGCTGTATATGGAGGGTTGGAGAAGGGAACAAAAGTAATATCTAGGTGGATTGATGGATCCCTACTAGTCCAACAAAAAAGGTATACGCTCTAAAAGGTTCAACTCTACTTAACAAAGTTTCAGACTTAATTGACATTTCTACGGGTGGATGAATGCGAAGTTAATCTGTACTTTAATTGACAGAATTCTCACTTTCTGTGGCGCATGTAGCTATATACGCCACAGAATTTTGACATTCTGTGGAGCATTTTCCATATGCGCCACAGAATGTACGAAATAGATCTACAAAGGGGACAACCATCCTTTCCCTTCTTATTTCAAAAGAAAACGTTTCATTACCCTCTCTTATTTCAAAATATAATTTGATTAAAACTATTTGAAAAAAATGGTTTCATTATATAAACAGAAAAGAAAACTTTTTAAAAAAAGAGCGAGGCAGACCTCCCAGCCAGCCAGGTCAAGCCCAGCCCGACCGCAGGCCCACCTACAACCTCCACCTACCGAAACCCTAGCTACCTAAACCCCACTCCCTCCAGTCACACACGCTTATGCAGGCCAGCCCAGCACACACACCGACTCCAGCCCGCGCCCATTGCTCCCGTGCATCGCACTCCCTAGACCGCCCCAGCGACCGACCCACGCGCGCACCCGCGTACAAACGCGTCAACCACCCGCTGGCCCACCACTCCCTCGCGACCCAACCAACCCCGCACCCCACCCTCATCCCGCGATCCCCGCCGCCCGCTCCTCTGTGCGACCAGGACCTCGCCACGCCTCCCGTCGTCGACCTCGCTAGCAGCCGCTAGATGCGGGCACCGACGGCCCTCATCCTCCACCGCGCCTCGGTGCCCGACCACCTCTTCCGCAAGCACCCTCCACTGCTCCGAGCAGGCCGCTCCGTCCTGGACCCTCTCCGTCGACCAGGCCCCGAGCCGGCCCCCACTCCGGCCGCGGTTCTCCTCGGGCCCAACCTCGCCGGAGCTCCTCCCGTAAGCTCCCCCCCGCTGCAAGCAGCAGCGTGCCCCGCTCCTCTCTGCCCGAAGCACGCGCCAGCAACCGTCAACCCCGCCTCCATCTCTGGCCCTGTAGCGCGTCGCCCGCGAGCCCCTGCGCAACTCCGACGACCCCGGGCCAGGTCGTCTTCCTCGCCGGCCTCCTCCTGAGCGCCGCCGCGCCTCTGCCAGGTGAGTACGCATGGCAGCGCATCTTCCATTGGCCAAACACCCCTTCCTCCATTGCTGAGCGACGATGTGCTTATTTCTTTTTGCATATGTGTGTGTAGCTTTGGAGGGGATGATGCTGCCGCATCCGCTCCTGCATCGACGCCGTTGTACCATGCTGATGTTGTTTCTGAGGGATGTCCCATGTTTGTAAACTGCTAATCGGTAGGCTCTTTTTTGTATTGTTAGCACTTTATTTGCTTGATATGACTATTCATTGCATTTTCAGCAATCCTGACCCCAATCCTAGTAAATCTTATTTACTAAGTTCATTTCTATTTATATAAGATTGTTGTGTTACATTAAATTCAGTAAGACAATGAGGCATTGCATATTTTGTGTCCATATGATTTAGAAATGTGGGATTACTTTCTCCTACTAGTTAGTATTTCTAAATTTTTCATTGAGTCACACATTTCTGTTAGTCAAAAGTTCCGGACTCTCCCCGCGCTTAGACTTTAGAACAGAAGTTTAGCATGCTTTATATAGAGGTTTTCATTGTTTTGCTTTCCTTTTCCTAAATTTGGTCATTAATTAGTTCCTCTCGTGAGGCTTTATCGTTTATAAATTATGTGGATTCATTATAAAAAAATTGTATTTGTTCTACTGTTTGCAGTACCATGGTTGGTAGCAGCAAACCCTATGAATTATGGCCGCCCATGTCAGCTTTCATGTGTGGAAGCTTTATCAGCCGCCCTCATAATATGGTAAATTCTCAAGCCCTGTCCATGAAGAGGTGTTTTAAGATCTTGATGTTGATAAAAAAATCATCACTATGTACTTTGAATTTTGTCATGCACCATCATGTTTGAATCACCTCATGTTTTACATGAATCGTTCATATTGTAAGAGACATATTTCAGTACACACTTTACTAATGTATTTTCTTGTGATTTATCTTAGTGCTGAATGACTACTCTGTATTCATAGTGTCTCTTTTTTACTTGGTCACACATCACATTGCAAAGTATGATATCCTCCTTAATCACTGACCAATTCCATGTGGCCTTTTTACTGATGTTCTTATTACACTTCTGCTGTAGCACTCATGTATATATTGGCTCTTTGGTTCTTGGGCATGCTAATTTTCTGGTAAGTGAACTATAATAGTGATTAGAAGGCTTTTGTGGCCCACTGATTATGAATGCTGTTGTGACTAGGAACTCATAGCAATTTTCGATCCCGTGCACCTCGAGGTTGGAGCACCTTGAGTCTGGTTCACACGCGGACGGATCCGAAGGTGCTGGAGCGCGCAGACAGATCAGTGTGGATGGCGTCAATTAAAACCGGCCAGAGGGAGTAGTTTTTCTCAGATGATGTTTTTGTAAATTGTGATTGTAGCTGACCCCACACTTGTACACTTATTCGGTTCTAAGTGATGTGATTGATGAACACTTGTGAACATTCGTGTTTGTTGATGTATTATATGTGAACTGGAACATTTGTACTGCTGTGTGCAGCTTTTCTGTGAATTTCTATTAACTTTTGTGTATTTCCTATAATATACCTGTATTTGTACCAAATTCTGAAAATTTTGAAATTCTGAAAAAAAGGTTTTTGTGGAGCATATGGCTATATGCGCTACAAAATGTACCTTAAAATTCTGTGGCGCATATGGCTATATGCGCCACAGAATTTTGAGAATTCTGTAGTGGCGACCACTAGATGCGCCACAGAATCGTTTTTGGTACGTCACTGATAACGTTTTTTCTAGCAGCGAAAGCTAAAGTATGCGTTTGGACTACTCACAAAAAAGTTGATTTCGATCTGTTGTGCTACGCTGTGTCCCACCTCTCCATAGTAGTTGATATTGCTGATGCTCTTCTGCCGTGCATCGAAGGCAAGCATTTATGGATGTGGATTATTTTTCACCAAAATCTTTGTCTATGTGCTACTAAATTTGTGTGAGGGCAGAGTTATCCATTTGTTTACCATATTAAGAAACAATATAACTTAACCATTTAGAAGCTACCACAGCGATTTTGCGTTCTTAGCCATCCGATCACGGACTTGAACGCTCAAGATCGTCCCAGATCACCGAAACGTCGTTCAACCCAGTTCTAGCCAGCGATTCACGTCGAATGGGCCCGCCTACAATTGCAGGGCTGCTGCTCCGCAGGAGGAGCTCGGCGCCCTCTGGTTAAACGGGCCAATGAACCACATGATCCCTTAGATGAGCCCTTGAAGTGTGTGATCCAGGCCCATCCCAAGCAACCCATGCGTCTACTTCTCTTTTCTCTTTTCTCCCAGTTTTCCGCCCCATGACCATGCTGTCCTCTCCAATCCCCTCATGATGCGGAGAAACATGGGCGCACTGCCGAATGATGTGGAAGAGAGATGTGAAGTGGCAAAAGGCTGCGGGAACGAACCCTCGACGCCGGCTGTGACCTTTCCCTACAGGTACTGCTCGCCAATGATTCGATCGGGATCAGGATCAGGATCGCCGCCAGGTCGCTGTTATAGAAGTCAAGCGCACTTTTCCGTCTTGCTGATGTACTGATGTGGTTTCTCCATGTTTCGCTACCGCGTACGCATACTCTCCTCCCTTACCTCTATTTTTACAACTTCCTCTGGTTGCTATGAATCAAAAGCGGAAGAGGTTTGTGTGTCAGGGTGATATGTGCTTTAGCTAAGTTTAATAAGCTTTTTGCCCGGTTGGTTGCAGGTCCTGCCTTAGTGCGGACTTTTTGCCCGGTTGGTTGCAGGTCCTGCCTTAGTGCGGGATAGTCACAAACGCCTGACATGAGTGCTTCAACAAATCCTCTAGGTAGCAAAATCGGTTGCTCTAACCTGATTGTGTATTCACTTATCTTTGGTTTATATGTAAGAATAAAATATTGCTATATAATTAATATTTTCCTATGTGAGGTTGGGTGTTCATAATGCATGTTTGTTGGGAGTATTCCGAGTGGTATAGACTCATTTCCAGGGCTAAATTTGAATAAATATGACACTTCATCGCCCAAGAAAATTCCAGTGGTTTCATGTGTGGCTACCATCGTGGAGTGCAAGTGTGCTATGCCTTTGTGCATATGTGAGGCACCAACACCAGAACCTGCACCTGAGAAGGTAGATGACAATATGATCAATTAAATCAATTTTGGTAGGTGTGTCCGGACCTAATTATCCTATGCATCAGAATATTGGTGTCGCTTCCTCAGTTGCATATTGAACTCAAAGCCAAATATATATTCTACCAATCAACATTCAGCCAAATTAAGAACCAAGATGGCTTCAGCTACTTCCGATAGCAATACAAGGTTTGGTAAAGTTCACTTTATACATTGTTAAGAGGAATGTCTAACCTATTGTCATATCCCTATATACTAATCTTCATAGTATCATGTCAAGTTATATGATCAACTTTGTTCTACAAAACGTATAGCATATATTATTCATTATATTATTGCACAACTTTTTCACATTTGTCATAGGAAGGTTACATACGTGAGTTTGTTCCGCAAGATATATAGCATATTGTTGCCATCATGTTATTGATACAACTTTTACACATTTTTGTTAGGAAGATTTACATTCGTGCATTAGGCATATTCTCATCTCTGTGTGTCTTAATTTTGTTGTTCCAGTTCATTCTCAAATCTGGTCCAATGAGAAAAGGTATATGTGGTAAGACTCCTTATATGAACTTATTGGGAAAGTAAGCTTAGAAATACCTCAGTAGTTCTCTTTCGATTTACTTGTCCAACTCATTAGGTACATGAAATATTTCTCTCCTGTTAACGTACGAGTTTTTTTTGTTAAAATGCAGTCTTTATTTCTGTATAGGTACTGAGAGAAGCAAATAAAAGTAAGGATATTAAATCTGTGAAAAAACTTCTTAGTCAAGTGCCTTTTCTATCTTTTCTATTTATCGACTTAATTCTTACAGTTAACATTGGACACGGAGTATATTCTGTGTACCGTGACAAGCAAGGATTTTCTTTGCTACATTTGGTATTTGGTATTTTAATAACTCTATGCTAAGTTATATTCACACTTAGAGCACCATTGGCATAAACATGTTCTTATTATTGTATGGATATACAAGAGTAACATCATGTGCAATTTAAAGGCTAGCACAACCATGTACTAGGATGATACAGAACCGGTATACATTGAAATGACGTAGATCAATGAAGTATCAAAGCATATATTGACAAGATCAGTTTATCTACCTTTTGAATTGTTGCTTCTATACGTGCCAGATACATATGCATTTGTCTCTGATATAAAAGGTCATTCACATTCAAACAAGATTACACATCATGTTCATTCGTAAATAGCTTAGTGGGGCATATCCTTTATTGTGCTACAGAAGGTTGTTCTGCTTGGCACATATAAATGTCAAATAAAAATGAGCAAATCACATCTAATGAACATCCGTCTATATTGCAGATTACCCTATTTAACCAGACCGAGACTGTACTTCTCATGGATAGTGGAGTAAATAGTCAAGGCAAAAATAGCCAAGTGTTGTTACCATCTGAGCCCATTTTATCATGGAATTAAAGGCTTATACAGTATTTGCTCAATACTCTACATCCTTATGTTCGTGAAGTTAAGTAATCTTCATTATATTCGTTTAGTTTTCTATGCTACTCTTAAATTGCGAGCGCTTCTTGGTGGCTTTGATGTTTGTAATGCTTGTGTATCCCCTCGAGCTGTGTACAAGTTGTGTCAGAAGAAGAGCCTAGGGATGGTAAAATGTTTCACGGAGGAACATGCTCTTGGCTGAAAAACGAAGTTTGTAAAAATGTATACATTTTCTAAGTATCCGAGTATTTTAACGATTTGCCCGTTTACGTGCATGTAAAGTTTCATGAAGAATATATATTATCTATGCCCTTTGAACATGAAACCTTTAGAGTTACCAACTTACTGTCAATTGCAACTTATTTCTTATTCACTGAGTAGGATGAGTGTGTGCTAATGGATAGTCATTCGATGAAAAATTTAAGTTCAAAGAAAAATCAGAATATACAATATCATAAAGAAACATGGAAGATACTAGGTGAGTCTGTTCATAATATTTAGTCTTGTACTCATGGTTCACTTTATTATAATCCTATGTCATTTGGAAATTTACCAATACAATTCATGCTATACTTTACATATCGAAAGAGAAAGAAGAAAGGACGTACCAATGTTAGCAGGATTTTTCTCATATACTCTACTACTTGGTACTAGGTGTTTATTTAAAATCATTTGGTATTTTAACTATCTAAACCGAGGAACTATAACCTAAACTAATGCAACTTTAACTTCTATATTTGTGTCTTCCTACCACAGAAGATTTTATTACTTTGTTGCCAAAATGAACGGGCGTGGCAACGCGCGCTGTTATGGTCTAGTAACTATCATTACCAGATCAATAGAGTTACCATGCGCTCTAAGTAATAGTTATCCACCTATTACTTATAAAGTTATCTAGTCTTGTTTACGCCGAATTAAATGTAATAAATCGAATCTTTTGCAAGCAATCAATGAAAACAAACACAACTAATTGTCGTGGAGACACCAGAGATGCTCAACAAGATCAGCCTGTAGCTGATTATGTGCCTCCTTATTCTCGATGCTTAGGTGCATTGCGAGGAACTGGTCGATCCTGGATAGATCATGCATCCTAAACGGGCTTCGACGGCTCTTGTGATGGTGAGGGACAAGTCTTTTTGTATCCGAAACTAGTGCCGCAATTGCTTTTCCGTGTAGGTGGCATTGGGGTTGAAATAATCTCGCATGATCTTTTCATGCCCCTCGGCTCTGTTTCGGTTGACCCATGCACAGGGTATCGAACCCACAAAGAGCTATTGGTAAAGGTCTTTATGCCCCTCGTCACTATCTACCAAAGGATACTTATAAGATGCCTTTGATCTCAAGTAAAGGGTGTTTAAAAGATTTTTGATTGTTTACAGAAAAGTAATTAAAACAAGTAAAAGGAAACAAGTAACAAGATTGTATGAAAACATGGTTGAACTCAACATGGCTAAAACGTTCTCGGGGATGTAGGATACACCACTAGCACGGTATTGTTAATTATTAATAATCAAGATAACATACTTCTTGTGTCATGAGATGTGTGGAGAGAGCTCCATAATAAGATGTTCACTACAAGGCTCGTAGGAAGCCACTTTGTTGAGCCAAGAGTGAGGTCATCTCTAAATAACCACTTCGTTGTCTGAGAGCAGTCACCCATTCAAACCACCGCAATTAAGGGTTTTCCCGTGGATATCGTAATTACCTTAGGGAGTCCCTTTTTATCCTCCTTTAACCGTGTAGGTTACGAGCCGGTGCCGATCTGTCACGGGGCCATTCCGGGTACAATCCCAAAACACGTCCAACGGATTTCTCCCTCCCTCTAGTCCCAAGGGTAAATGATATGTGACCGACTACACATACCATCTAAAGAGAGAGACCAAACACAAATCATAAACCTACCATAGATTGGCAAGTCATATGGACACAAGAATAGATCATCTTTATTACAAATTCATAATGGTGCTAGGGTTTCTCCATCTCCCCAAGAATAAAGGAACTACTCACGCATGGAAGCAATCAACAACATCATCATAATCAAATGAATGGATAAAAAGTATGGATATAGATGTAATGCAAACCACAATTGAATCTGTAATTACAAAATGATCTAATAGATGAGAGATGGGGGTAATGGTGGTGATGGAGATGCAAGATGAAGTGTTGGAGATATGCCCAAGAGGCAATAATAAAAGTGGTTATTATTATATCTTTGTGTTTATGATGAATGTTTGCATCCCATGCTATAATTGTATTATAAGGAAACACTAATACATGTGTGTTTTGTAAACATAAAAGAGTCCCTAGTAAGCCTCTTGTTGAACTAGCTTGTTGGTTAATTGATGATCATGGTTTCCTGATCATGGACATTGGATGTCATTAATAACAAGGTTATATCATTAGGAGAATGATGTGATGGACACACACACACAAGGTTATATCATTAGGGGATGACATAACATGGAACGAGTAAAGAGTACTTATCAGTAATGAGGTGGAACTAGGTATGGAGATACCGACGATCAAACCTCGGATAAGTAGAGTATCGCGTGACAAAGGGAATTGGTTTCGTATGTTAATGGTTCTATCGATCACGAAGTCATCGTTGAGTATGTGGGAGCCTTTATGGATCTCCAGATCCCGCTGATGGTTATTGATCAGAGAGGTGTCTCCATCATGTCTACATATTCACGAACCGTAGGGTGACACACTTAAGGTTCGAAGTTGTTTTAAGTAGATATTGAATGTGCACTAGAGACCGAATGTTGTTCGGAGTCTCGGATTGGATCCGGGACATCACGAGGAGATCTGGAATTCTCCGGGGAATAAGATTCATATAATGGGGATCATTTTCTAAGTTAGGAAATGTTCCGGAGTGTTTGTATGGGGATTCTAGAAGGTTTCAGAATGTTCCGGAAGGTTCTAGAAGATATTTTGGAGTTTACCTGAAAACCAAGATAGGATAAGGGAAAACTTAAAGGGTAAGTAAAGGAAACTTGGGGGGGAAGGACTCTCCCCCCAAGCTCATAGTCTTGTGCGCCCCTAAGGGGTGGGCCTAGGGGTGGGAACCCTAGGCCGCACCCCTCCCTCTATATATAGAGGGGTGGAGGTGCCACCCCCCTTGCCCCTTCCCACTTCAAACCCTAGCCGCCTCTCTCCTCCTCCTTCCATCTGCTCTGGCTTAGGCGAAGCCCTACAAAATTCTCTACTCCACCACCACCACCATGCCATCGTGCTGCTGGGATTCCGTGGAGAGATCTACTACCTCATTTGGAACAGGAGAGGAAGGTCTACCGACTCAAGACGTGTGACCGATCATGAAGCGCCGGAAGCGCTACCGGAAGGATCGTCTACTCGATCTTGAGATCGGCAAGTGATCGACTACATCAACCACGAGATCCGATCTCGAACAAGGCTTTCGAAACTACAAGGGTTAGTACAGATCTATCTCGTTGCACATGTCTAATAGATTAGATCTTGGCTTTTATCTAGATTAGATCTGGGTTTTGTTCTTTCTTGCGGTAGAAATTTTTTGTTTTCCATGCTACGAACCCATCAGTGGTATCAGAGCCAGGTTTATGCGTAGATCTGTTGCACGAGTAGAACACAATGGTTTTGTGGGCGTTGGTGCTCGTGCCGTCTTTTGCTTTGTTGTACTTTGCATCTTGCGGTATGGTGGGATGAAGCGGCTCGGGCTAACCTTACATGTCATCGCACATGAGACTTGCTCCACGCTTGACGTGTAACTTGCTTTGCACAAGTGGCTTTATGGTGTCTGTCTCCCACCATAGTATAGATCCAATCTACACTTTGCACTTGATAGCACTTGTATCAACATTGTGGTTCAGTTTCGTAGGTAAGATCCGTTCTTATTCGAAAGCCCCAAACCACGTAAAACATGCAAAGAAAATTAGAGGCGTCTAACTTGTTTTTGCAGGGGTTTTGTGATGTGATATGGCCATCATGTGATTGTGATTATATTTGATGTATGCAATGATCCTTGTTGTAATATGGCAACCGGCAGGAGCCTAATGGTTGTCTCTAATTCTGTTAAGACCTGCGTGTCTATTCATCTTGTAATAGCTTTATTCCAAGTAGTTGTAATAGTTGCTAGTGATGATGGACAACCATGAAGCAGCGCCACTGACCTTGACACAATGCTGGTGATGATGGAGATCATGTCCGTGCTTTGGAGATGGAGATCAAAGGCATAAGAAGAAAGGGCCATATCATATCACACTAATTATGAATTGCCTGTGATGTTAATCCTTTATGCATCTTGTATTGCTTATATCGCGACGGTAGCATTATAAGATGATCCCTCTCACTAAATATCAAGTAATAAAGTGTTCGTCCTTAGTTGGCATCGTTGCTAAGACTCGTCGTTTCGAAGAATCTCGTGATGATCGGATGTGATAGATTCTACGTGTGCATACAACGGGTGCAAGCCAGATTTGCACACGCGGAAACTAAGGTTAATCTTGACGAGCCTAGCATGTACATACATGGTCTCGGAACACGGAATACCGAAAGGTAGAGCATGAGTCATATAAATGATATGATGAACATGAAGATTGTTCGCCGATGAAACTACATCTTCTCTCGTGAAGATCGGACTTGGTGTAGTGGACTTGGTTCATGTAATCACTAAGACAATGTGAGGGATGTTGTTTTGAGTGGGAGTTCACCTAGTTAATTTAAGAATTAAAATTGAACTCAATTTATCATAAACTTAGTCTAAACTACTTGCAAATTTGTTGTAGATTATGGCGAACCTCTCCATCAATTTCAATGCGTTCCTAGAGAAAGAAAAGCTTAAGAACAATGGAAGCAACTTCACGGACTGGCTCCGTGGACTGAAGATTGTCCTCAGGGCTGGTCAGTTGACCTATGTGCTCGAAGCACCGCTAGGTGACCCACCTGCAGAAGATGCCACCGATGACGTAAAGAATGTTTACGCCACTCAGAAAAATCATTACTCCACAGTTCAGTGTGCCATCCTGTACGGTTTAGAAACATAGCTTCAGAAGCGCTTTGAGCACCACGACCCGTTCGAGATCATTAAGGAGCTCAAGCTCATTTTTGAGACTCACGCGGCCGTGGCGAGCTATGAGGCCTCCGAAAAGTTCTTTAACTGTAAGATGGAAGAGGGTAGCTCCGTCAGCGGGCACATGCTCACCATGTCTGGGCACGCAAACAAGCTCCAAGAGTTGGGGATAACGATTCCTAATGAGTTAGGGATTCACCGTGTCCTCCAATCACTGCCACCAAGTTATAAGAACTTTGTGATGAACTACAATATGCACTGCATGAACAAGACGTTGCCTGAACTATCGTCCATGCTGAAAACTGCTGAAGTGGAGATCAAGAAGGAGCACCAAGTGTTGATGGTCAATAAGACCACCAATTTCAAGAAACAGGGCAAGCCTAAGAACAAGGGCAACTTCAAGAAGGACGGCAAGAAAGCTGCCGCACCTGCTAAGAAGCCCAAGGATGGTCCTAAGCCTGAAACTGAATGCTTCTACTGCAAGGATGCTGGTCACTGGAAGCGTAACTGCCCCAAGTACCTGGCAGATCTAAAGAACGGCAACATCAAGAAGAAAGGTATATTCGATATACATGTTATTGATGTGTATCTTACTAGTAATCGTAGTAGTGCCTAGGTATTTGATACTGGTTCGGTTGCTCATATTTGTAACTCGAAATAGGAGCTGCCGAATAAACGAAGACTGGCGAGAGACGAGGTGACTATGCCCGTTGGAAATGGCTCCAAGGTTGATGTGATCGCCGTCGGCACGCTCCCTCTACATCTACCTTCGGGATTAGTTTTAAATTTAAATAATTGTTATTTGGTGCCTGCGTTAAGCATGAACATTATATCTGGATCTTGTTTATTGCGAGACGGTTACTCTTTTAAGTCCGAGAATAAAGGTTGTTCGATTTATATGAGTAATATCTTTTATGGTAATGCACCTGAGATGAATGGTTTATTCTTACTGAATCTCGATAGTAGTGATACACATGTTCACAACATAGATGCTAAACGAACAAAATTGAATGATAATTCTACGTACATGTGGCACTGTCGTCTTGGTCACATTAGAGTGAAGCGTATGAAGAAACTCCATTCTGATGGACTTCTTGAATTACTTGATTTTGAATCACTTGAAAGATGCGAAGCATGTCTAATGGGAAAAATGACTAAGACTCCACTCTCTGGAATAATGGAGCGAGCTACAGACTTATTGGAAATAATACATACCGATGTGTGCGGTCCAATGAGTGTAGCGTCGCGTGGTGGATATCGTTATGTTCTCACTTCCACGGATGCCTTAAGTAGATATGGGTATGTCTACTTTATGAAACATAAGTCCGAAACTTTCGAGAAGTTTAAGGATTTTCAAAGTGAAGTGGAAAATCATCGTAACAAGAAGATTAAGTTTCCGCGTTCTGACCGCGGAGGTGAATATCTAAGTTATGAGTTTGGCATGCATTTAAAGAAATGTGGAATACTTTCGCAGTTGACACCACCGGGAATACCACAGCGTAGTGGTGTGTCCGAACGTCGTAATCGAACTCTCTTAGATATGGTTCGGTCTATGATGTCTCTTACAGATTTACCGCTATCGTTTTGGGGCTATGCATTAGAGACAGCCGCATTCACTTTAAATAGGGCACCATCTAAATCCGTTGAAACGACACCGTATGAATTGTGGTTTGGAAAGAAACCTAAGTTGTCGTTCCTTAAAGTTTGGGGTTGCGAAGCGTATGTAAAGAAGTTACAACCTGATAAGCTTGAACCCAAAGCGGAGAAATGCGTCTTCATAGGATACCCTAAAGAAACAATTGGGTATACCTTCTATCATAGATCCGAAGGCAAAGTTTTCGTTGCCAAGAATGGATCCTTTCTTGAGAAGGAGTTTCTCTCAAGGAATTGACCGAAGGAAAGTAGAACTCGACGAGGTTATTGAACCTTCTCTCGGAGTTGAGAGTAGCGCAGCACCGGAAGATGTTTTTGTGCCGCCTGCACCAATTGGAGAGGAAGCTCATGATGGTGATCATGAAACTTCGAACGAAGTTGCTGCTGAACCTCGCAGGTCAACGAGGGTTCGTACCACTCCTGATTGGTATGACTCTGCCTTGAACGTCATGTTGGTGGACAACACTGATGACCCTGCGACGTATGAAGAAGCTATGGTGAGCCCAGATTCTGACAAATGGCTAGAAGCCATGAAATCCGAAATGGGATCCATGTACGAAAACCAAGTATGGACTTTGGTGGACTTACCGGATGGCCGTAAGGCTATCGAGAACAAAAGGATTTTCAAAAGAAAAACAGATGCTGATGGTAATGTTACCATCTATAAAGCTCGACTTGTTGCGAAAGGGTTCCGACAAATTCAAGGAGTTGACTACGATGAGACATTCTCACCAGTAGCGAAGCTAAAGTCTGTGAGGATTTTGTTAGCAATAGCTGCATATTTCGATTATGAGATTTGGCAGATGGATGTCAAAACGGTGTTCCTTAATGGTGACATTGAGGAATAGTTGTATATGGTACAACCCAAGGGTTTTGTCGATCCTAAAGATGCTGACAAGGTATGCAAACTTCAGCGCTCCATTTATGGACTGAAGCAAGCATCCCGGAGTTGGAATCAACGTTTTGATAAAGTAATCAAAAACTTTGGATTTATACAAACTTATGGAGAAGCTTGTATTTACAAGAAAGTGATTGGGAGCTCTGTAGCATTCCTAGTACTATATGTAGATGACATATTGTTGATTGGGAATGATATAGAACTTCTTAATAGTGTCAAAGCCTATTTGAATAATAGTTTTTCAATGAAGGATCTTGGCGAAGCGGCATATATTCTAGGCATCAAGATTTATAGAGATAGATCAAGACGCCTAATAGCGCTTTCACAAAGTACATACTTGGACAAAGTTCTAAAGAAGTTTAGAATGGAAGAGAGCAAGAAAGGGTCCGTGCCCATGTTGTCAGGTAAGACCTTGAGTAAGACTCAAAGTCCAGCTACGGCAGAAGATAGAGAGAATATGAATAATATTCCCTATGCCTTGGCCATATGTTCTATCATGTATGCCATGCTATGTACAAGACCGGATATAGCACATGCTGTTAGTTTGACTAGCAGATATCAAAGTGATCTTGGAATGGAGCACTGGATAACGGTCAAGAATATCCTAAAGTACCTAAATAGGACTAAGGATATGGTTCTTTCTTATGGAGGTGATGAACAGCTTGTTGTAAACAGTTACACTGATGCTAGTTGGAACACCGATCCAGATGACTCGAAGTCACAGTCTGGATACATATTTATTTTGAACGGTGCTGCAGTGAGCTAGAGGAGTGCCAAGCAAAGCGTTGTGGCGAAATCTTCAACTGAATCGGAATACATAGCTGCTTCAGAGGCTGCACAAGAAGCCATATGGATGAAGGAGTTCATTACTGAACTTGCCGTGGTTCCTAGTGCGTTGGACCCGATGGCCATCTACTGTGACAACACAGGTGCCATAGCTAATGCACAGGAGCCAAGGTCACATAGCAAGCTGAAGCACATCAAGCTACGTTTCCATGCTATTCGCGAGTATGTCCGAGATGGTGACATAAAGATTTGCAAAGTACACACTGATCTGAATGTGGCAGATCCGTTGACTAAATCTCTCCCTAGAGCAAAGCATGACCAACACCAGAACGCCATGGGTGTTAGGTATATTACCATGTAATCTAGATTATTGACTCCAGTGCAAGTGGGAGACTGTTGGAGATATGCCCAAGAGGCAATAATAAAAGTGGTTATTATTATATCTTTGTGTTTATGATGAATGTTTGCATCCCATGCTATAATTGTATTATAAGGAAACACTAATACATGTGTGTTTTGTAAACATAAAAGAGTCCCTAGTAAGCCTCTTGTTGAACTAGCTTGTTGGTTAATTGATGATCATGGTTTCCTGATCATGGACATTGGATGTCATTAATAACAAGGTTATATCATTAGGAGAATGATGTGATGGACACACACACCCATAGTAAGCGTAGCATAAGATCAAGTCATTAAGTTCAGACACACAAGCTTTCAAATGCATAGTAACCTAATCCTTCGACCATGAGGTTATGTTAATCACCATCACCGGATGGGTACTTTGATGACATCAAACACCGCTTCGTAACTGGGTGGTTATAAAGGTGTCATTGGGTATTATAAAAGTATGTGTTGAAGCGCATGGACCAAGATTGGGATTTGTCCATCCATATGACGGATAGATATGCTCTGGGCCCTCTCGATGGAATGTCATCTAGTTAGCTTGCAAGCATGTGACTAGGTCATAGGGGATGACATAACATGGAACGAGTAAAGAGTACTTATCAGTAACGAGGTGGAACTAGGTATGGAGATACCGACGATCAAACCTCGGATAAGTAGAGTATCGCGTGACAAAGGGAATTGGTTTCGTATGTTAATGGTTCTATCGATCACGAAGTCATCGTTGAGTATGTGGGAGCCTTTATGGATCTCCAGATCCCGCTGATGGTTATTGATCGGAGAGGTGTCTCCATCATGTCTACATATTCACGAACCGTAGGGTGACACACTTAAGGTTCGAAGTTGTTTTAAGTAGATATTGAATGTGCATTGGAGACCGAATGTTGTTCGGAGTCTCGGATTGGATCCGGGACATCACGAGGAGATCCGGAATTGTCCGGGGAATAAGATTCATATAATGGGGATCATTTTCTAAGTTAGGAAATGTTCCGGAGTGTTTGTATGGGGATTCTAGAAAGTTTAGGAATGTTCCGGAAGGTTCTAGAAGATATTTTGGAGTTTACTTGAAAACCATCATGAAGGGGATGATGCGTTGTCCTCCAATGATCCGTGAAGCAGCTGGGATTTGCCCCAACCAAGTTCTTCCTTCAGATCCCTTTTAGATGTGGTTTTTCTTGGTTTCTGGTGGCTGTGAATGTTGGATCCTCCTCTCGTCTCCGCCTGAAGAAAGTATTTGACGAGGCGATCACGCTGATATTTAGTACGGGTGGGCTCCGCCCGTACCACCGGTCGTTATTGGTACTGATTGCTTCTCCTCGCTTGGTATTCTCCCAGGTTCGAAGGTAAATCCATAAAAATGACTTTTATCACTTAGAAATATCATATTATAACACAATATGATAATTCCAATTGATATGTTCATATAAGACTTAGTGATTTGGGATCCTGTTAAAACAAGAACAAAATGGTGCGTGCAAACATAGTGAATACAAAGATTCATACTCTATTTATGCAAAAAAAGGTAAATATGCTTCAATTTTGGACTCATCAACTGCCCCAAGCTAGGCTCTTGCTCGTCCCCGAGAAATATGGTGGCTAATGGAAAAGGTCATCATGTTCATGAGACACGAGTCGTTACAATAAATGAGGTAGAAATTGAAACAGGAATACAACATCAGATGTAGAGATACTTTGGGGCTATTACCATACCCTTACACATTACATGACTTGGAGGCTTCCACACATTTTCTAGTATTAATGAAATCATTAGAAACTTCTAGTGATTCAACATATCATATAATCATAAAGTTTAGAGGTATCGAGCACTAAGTTTAGTACTCCCTCCGATCCATATTACTTGTCATTGGAATGGATGTATCTAGACATGTTTTAGTGCTACATACATCCATTTTAACGACAAGTAATATGGATCAGAGGGAGTAATGAAGATTCATGATCATTCCTTTTCTTCTATACTTGATTCTTTTTTTGATAGTTGTTCTCTCTTATTTATTCTTTTCTTATCTCCTCTTTTTTATGATTATATTTTTTACTTTCTCTTCCTTCCTCTTTTTATAGTATAGATATTTGATGATGCTCACTACCTCAATGGATTTCAAAAACTCTTAATCATAATATGCTACCAGAATCTTCTTCTCATAACTTAATCAATACTTTTATTGGTGTGGAAGTCCCTAAAATCATGACATCCATACACGTATCATAACACTCAACCTAGTTCAATCATCTAATATAATAATCATGAATCAAAGCACAACTTCAATTATCATAAAGTCTCGCAACTCAAGGGATATAAATCTTCTCTTGAACAAAGGGAGCTCGAAGTTGATGGAGCTAATGCAAATTATGAAATTAAAGTCTAACATGCATGTAGGAAAGTAAACATGCTAAAAACTGTAAGATAGATTACAAGGCTCTCACAGATTCCCCCAAGCTTGGAATCAAGCAGGGTGGATGATGTCTACGCACTTCTATTCTTGTAGACAGTTGTTGGGCCTCCAAGTGTAGAGGTATGTAGAACAGCAGCAAGTTTCCCTTAAGTGGATTACCCAAGGTTTATCGAACTCAGGGAGGAAGTGGTCAAAGGTATCCCTCTCAAGCAACCCTGCAATCAAGATACAAGAAGTCTCTTGTATCCCCAACACACCCAATACACTTGTCAGGTGTGTAGGTGCACTAGTTCGGCAAAGAGATAGTGAAATTCAAGTAGTATGGATGATTATAAGTGGTAATTGCAATCTGAAATAAGAATGGCAGCAAGCAAACATGTAACATAACTGATTGTAAACGGTGTTTCAATGCTTAGAAACAAGGCCCAGGGATCATACTTTCACTAGTGAACACTCGCATATAAATATCTTATCTTTATGATACTACTCTGAACTACTCTTCGGTTGGATAACTCTAATCCACGGGAGGGCTATAACAACACACCTCAAAGTTCGCATTCCCCATCTAGATAACCCCTCACTATCACCTTGAGCGCTAGATGGTTCCAACAAACACCACAATCTCATAGAGACATCCAACTCAAATTATACTCATGATAAGTATTTATGTAATCTTAGCCAAAGTGCCACACGGTGTGCAAACTGTCAACTTCACACACGTGGGGATAAGCAGAGATTCATTAAAGCACTTGAGTAGCAGAATAGATCTATAGATTACAAAGCTCATGATCTCAATAAGATCACGCATAGAGAGAGAGAGAGATGAACACATAGCTACCGGTAGAGCCCTTAGCCTCGAGAAAGAACTACTCCCTCATCATCATGAGAATCAGCAACGGTGATGGAGATGGATCCGGGGGCACTTCCCCGTCCCGACAGGGTGCTGGAATAGAGACTTTTGTTCCCCGATCTCCTATTCGGTGGCGGCGGCACTGTGGAGGTTTTCGTGGCTTTCTCCCGGATGATTTAGGGTTTCTGCATCAGAGGCTTCTTATAGACGAAAGGGAAGGCCGAGGGGTGACCGAGGCGGCTGCACCCCATCCAGGCGCAGGCCAGTCCAGGCCGCGTGGCCAGGGGTGTGGCCCCCTCAAGGCCCTTCTCTGTCTCGTCTTCTGGCTTCGTGTTCCCCTCGGTAAAATATTGACTTTGGCTTTTGTCCTGTCCAATTACGAGAATATTCATTTTCTGGCTTTTCTAGAACCAAAAACAGAAGAAAATAGGCAACTGGCACTGTGGCATCTTGTTAATAGGTTAGTTCCAGAAAATGTGTAAAAATACTCCAAAGTGTGGACAAAACATAAGAAAGTAGATATAAAACAAGCATGAAACATCAAAAATTATAGATACGTTTGCAACATATCAACATCCCCAAGCTTAACTCCTGCTCGTCCTCGAGTGGGTAAGTGATAAAAAGAAAGAATAATTTTTGAGGTGACATGCACCATCATAATCTTGATCAAAGTATTTGTAGAACATTGATAGCTGGGATCATAGTACTTTAACATAGCATGAAAGACATAGTTCTAACAATAAGACATAGCAACTATGTTATAACATGAAAAGGCACAAACAAAAGATTCATGAATAACAATGCTTTGAAAGACGTTTGTTTGTTTCACATATAGAAAGCATAATGAGAATGGTATTCAGCTTGTCCCTTATAGTGTAGCAAAACAAAAATGCATAGGACACCTTCAAAGTTCATAAGGGTGACTAGATACAAATAGTTTAAGAACAACCAATATCAAAGTTATGAATCAATCAACAAGTTTTGGGACAATGCACATTAAACTAAGAATGGCCACTATTCTCTCTCAATAGGTGCATAAAGATAGAAGATGGAGGCTCAACATAAAAGTAAAAGAAAGGCCTTCATAGAAGGAAGTAGGGATTCAAATCTCATAAAGAGCTTCCAAAAATTATGGTACTTATTAGCTTTCAACTCTCATTGCCCCTATCATAAGCATCTTGAAGTGATTAAGGTTAAAGTGAACAAACTATGGAGTATATGCTTGACAAAGTATAAGTTGGCAATCTCATGTCCCTTGAATACGAGGGCCGTTCCTCATGCTACTCAAGTTTAGTTACCGGTTAGTTCTTGTCATAGTAAGTACATGTTTATCATAGAGAACCGCCAACGAGGTACCCCTTGCATATGATACAGGAGCTATCCCATAATCAAAATGACAAGGCAAGCAGACAATGAACATCTGAGCAATCTTCTTATTTACCATGGGAAAATGGTGCTTTTTTCTCTCTTTCCTCTTTTCTCATCTTTTTTTCTTTTTCTCAATCTCTATATCTTTTTTTATAAGAAGAATGCTTCATAGATTGCTCACTATGGTGATGCTGCAAGTTTCCACCATGATTAGGCATGGCTTAGGCTAGCGGCCTAGGCGTTTCTCTAACACACATACATAACTCCATGGACTTACAAGCACCCCTTTCATTTCACACCGACGACATCCATAAACAAAAGAGCATGATATCAACTGGGTACAATGTACAAGTGCAATGTTGAAAGCGTTCCCCATGACATCATGGTTCTGCTAATCCCAACGTATAAGTGCAAGCATATACAACATAGATGACACAATGGTTCAAGTTTATTAGGGGCAAGAAAAGTAAAGTGTGCCATCAAGTTCGTGAGACCTTTAATTACTAATTTTCACATAACAAGTTTAATTCGGAAGGTAGATAAAAACATGAATATACTTGGAATAGCAAATGCTAATAGGTAGGTATGGTGGACTCTTTGGAATAACTTGGTTTTATTTGGAGTTGGATGCATGAGTGGAACTCATACTTGGTATGGAGGCTAGCAAAAGACTGAGAGCGACCAACTAAGAGAGCAATAATGGCCATAATCATGCAAAGCGACAAAACATTATTAATTAAAGCATAAAGTGATATTACAAGTCAAAACCTAAATGATCATAGAGGCTATGGTGACTTGGTGTAGTCTTAACATGGTGTGAGCATGCACCAAGTCAACCCAAATAAAGCATTTAAAGGAGAATACCACAATATTATGCTTTTATATGCTAAAACAACGCATGATTCTTTCAAGGCACATTAAGCAATCTCAATTATTTGTAACAACTCATGCTACATCAATAATCACTAAGCATAAAGTCAAAGCAATATCAAGCATGACATGATAAAGTCTAAGTCACAGTTAAAACAAGCTCCTGTTGTACCACTCATAAGCATGAAACTTCCTACTCTTTTCCAACACCAATCGAAAACTAAAGCTAAACGTAGTGCTAGCAAAGGAGAATACTCACAGAACAATAAGAGTGAAAACTAGAGTATTCTAGGCAATGAATAACAGGGTGTCTCTCTCTCAAAAATAAGTGTGTTGGGATCCAACCAACTTATTTAAACAAACCAACCAAAAGAAAACTAAAAACAAAGACACTCCAAGAACAACACAATTGTGCACGAAATAATAAAAATGAAGTGCTTGGAAGAAACCTGAAATTTTTATTGATGAAGAAGGGGATGCCTTGGGCATCCCCAAGCTTTGACGCTTGTACTTCTTGAATATTTCTTGGGGTGACATGGGTGGCATCCCCAATCTTGAGCTTTTGTCCATACTTCATCTTATCACATTGTTCTTTCCTACACTTTAAAATTTCCTTCATACAAAACTTCACACAATCTTCATTAGCAACATTAGTGTACTCAAGATAATAAGTCTTTAGGTTCAGTTTCAACACAAGTAAAACTTCCATTAAAACACAAGCTACTGTAGCACTTCCTTTTAAAAGTTCAAGTAATTGGCGAGAACTCAAAGAGAAAGAGATTAAGAGGCAAATGCAAATAATGGCAGAAATCTGTCAAAACAAACCAGCAGGTAAAAACCGATTTTTTCGAAGGCCTTCTCTTGCTCAAATCGAAAAGTGCAATACTAACGAAAGTTGGGTAATAACCTGGGACAAAAGCACAATAAATTACAACTCAATCCGACGTACGAAGATTTTTCATGAATTTTTACAGTGAAGCACAAAAATCTATTTCGGGACAGCAACTTTTCCAAGTCTTACTTCTCTCTCATTAGAGGTTATTCTTGGCACAAAAACCACACAAAAAGGATAAGAAGAGGTTATTACAGAAGTAATAACTTCCAATACTCAACAAAACAAAAATAAATGAAAGTAAAAATATAATGGGTTGTCTCCCAAAAGCTCTTTCTTTATAGCCATTAAGATAGGCATAATAATTTCAATGATGCTTACATAAGAAATATGCGTTGAAGTAAAAGAGAGAATAAAGAAGCAAATATAGGACAAATTTAAGTCTAACCCACTTCCTATGAAAAATAATCTTGTAAAGAAACAAGTCATGAAAGCACAAAGCAACAAGCATAGGAAAGCAAAACAAGTGCAACTACGAAAAAAATAACATAAAGAGGGGAAACTTAATATTGTTGAGACACATAAAACCATGTTTCCCTTTCTCATAATAACTTTCAGTAGCATCATGAATAAAATTAACAATATAACTATCAAATAAAATATTCTTATCATGAGCCACATGCATAAAATAATTAATACTCTCCACATAAACATAGTCATTCTTATTAATTGTAGTGGGAGCAAATTCAACAAAATAGCTATCATTATTATTCTCATTACCATAATCATCAAATATAGGAGGCATATTGTAATCATAATTAATTTTCTCCTCAATAGTAGGTGGACTAAAAATATCATACTCATTATTGTAATCATCATATATTGGAGGCATAGTATCATCAAAGTAAATTTTCTCCTCCGTGCTTGGGGGGACTAAAAATATCATGCTCATCAAAACCAGCTTCCCCAAGCTTAAACTTTTCCATAGCATTAGCAAATAATGGTATTCAAAGAATTCATACTAATAACATTGCTATTAGCATGCAAATAAAGTTCCATAGGTTTTTTATTTTTCTCTTCAAACACTTCATGTCCTAGCTCAAGATAAATACTATAAAGCTTTCAATTTTTTTGATGTTTTCCATTAAGCCTAACTAGTGAAAATAAAAACAAGAAACAAAAAGATATAATTGCAGAATCTAAAGGAAATAACTTCAAGCACTCACACACTAGCAACTTTACTAGAAGATAGCTTAGTAGCCAGAGGATCTGAGTACCTTTTACCTTACCTCCCCGGCAACGGCGCCAGAAAATAGCTTGATGTCTACGCACTTCTATTCTTGTAGACAGTTGTTGGGTCTCCAAGTGCAGAGGTTTGTAGAACAGCAGCAAGTTTCCCTTAAGTGGATTACCCAAGGTTTAACGAACTCAGGGAGGAAGTGGTCAAAGGTATCCCTCTCAAGCAACCCTGCAATCAAGATACAAGAAGTCTCTTGTGTCCCCAACACACCCAATACACTTGTCAGGTGTATAGGTGCACTAGTTCGGCAAAGAGATAGTGAAATACAAGTAGTATGGATGATTATAAGTGGTAATTGCAACCTTAAATAAGAATGGCAGCAAGCAAACATGTAACAGAACTGATTGTAAATGATGTTTCAATGCTTAGAAACAAGGCCCAGGGATCATACTTTCACTAGTGAACACTCTCATATAAATATCTTATCTTTATGATACTACTCTGAACTACTCTCCGGTTGGATAACTCTAATCCATGGTAGGGCTATAACAACACACCTCAAAGTTCACATTCCCCATCTAGATAACCCCTCACTATCACCTTGAGCGCTAGATGGTTCCAACAAACACCACAATCTCATAGATACATCCAACTCAAATAATACTCATGATAAGTATTTATGTAATCTTAGCCAAAGTGCCACACGGTGTGCACACTGTCAACTTCACACACGTGGGGATAAGTAGAGATTCATTAAAGCACTTGAGTAGCAGAATAGATCTATAGATTACAAAGCTCATGATCTCAATAAGATCACGCATAGAGAGAGAGATGAACACATAGCTACCGGTGGAGCCCTTAGCCTCGAGAAAGAATTACTCCCTCATCATCATGAGAATCAGCAACGGCGATGGAGATGGTGGTGGAGATCGATGGAGATGGATCCGGGGGCACTTCCCCATCCCGACAGGGTGCTGGAACAAAGACTTTTTGTAGCATCCCAATTGTCTAACAATTGTAATGCTACTTGGTCTAGTAATATAATGGCTACTTAAAACATATAATTGTTGCATCATCATTATATCATGCTCATGTCATCATGCCACCTTGCACTTGAGCATCATATAAAACCCTTTTTGATTTGGATCTTCTCTCTTATGCATCATTAATTGTATTTGCCTCTTGATATTGTATTTGGTTCTTGATATATTGTTTAATGCCCAAGTTGAGTTGGGGGCATATCTTTTATTTAACTCCACCACCTTTCTCTGTCACCACCTTATAATTCCACCATCCAACTAAATATGAGCTTTGCACTTTATTGGGTTTTACCTCTAGCTCATGTGGGTTGGGATGGATCCAATTCTTTTTTCCACATGCTCTCATCTTAGCATCATGTTGTTTTCACATTATTGATATATGAGGGCCACATGGCCACCTTTGCATGCCTTGTGAGTGGAACCCTTGTCCCTAGCTCCCATATGGATTATTTTGGATTTATGCTCATGTTGGGATATTGTTGGGACTATTAAGCACCTAGTGGCTCATACACACTAGTATGTCCCATTTTTATTCAAATATGGTCATCTCCAACTACTCCACATGGGGCATCCTTCTACAATTCTTTCGCGTAGGCCTTACTCCACATTTTGGAATGCATAAGAATAATGCCATGTAAATAATCTTGTTTTCACAAAAATAAGCATGGTGTTAATTATTTATGCACGGCCCATGCAAGTACCACCTTTTTTCTTGTCCTTTGGTTTTTACTTGTTTTGAGTGGATCTTTTCCCCATATCTCTCTCTACCCTTATGCTTGATCTTGCTTGATGCATACAAGCATCAAAAACCCCATCACCATCTCCATCCAATGCCATCACCACCTTTTCTTCTCTCTTTTGGCTAAATCTTGCTTGAGCTTGTCATGATCATGCTTGATTTGTCAAAGAGAACCAACTCCATCTCTCTCTAAACCCTAAGCTCCCCTCTCTCTTTTTCTACCTCTAATCCTATCTCCACTCTAATCCTAGGCCTCATCTTTTTCTCTCTAACCCGATCCACCAAACCCTAGTTTGACCACCTCCTACCCTAGCCCTAGACCGAGACCATCCCATCTACCCCCTCTCTAAACCACACCCCCTTTAACCTAACCCGAGACCACCTCTCCTCTCTCTAGACCTAGCTAACCCGAGCCTCTCCTAACCCTAGCTCTACCTGACCCGAGCTACCCCTTCCCTCTCCCTCTCTCTCGGTTACCTCATCCCTCACCTTTTGGCAAAAGCCACCAAGCCCCATGTGCCTCCCCTGGTTCCCTCTTTCCCTCTTAGCAAAACAACAAGAAGGAAGGGAGAAAGAAGCCCCCACCCGAGCCCTTTTTGCATCACACCAAGACCATGTGCAAGCCCTGGCCCTCTCTTTACCTACCCCTCCTCCACGCCTTGCCCAGATCAAGGTCAACCAGACGTTCCCCTCCCTCTGTCCTCTTTTCCCCAAGAAACCGCAGCCATGGCCTTACCATGCCGAACCCCAAACCCTAGCCCATCTACCTCCTGGCCTCGCCGGCTCGATGCTTCCCAAGGCGATCAAGGAGCTCGAGTGGCTTCGTCTACTTCTCCTACATCGCCCTGCACCGGCCACGCCTCGCCGGAGTCCTCGGGAGCGCCCTGGATACGCCGCGGCCACCGGAGCAGACGCTCGCGGGACCTCTGCCTCAGCTCTGATCCGAACCACCTCCAGCTCCAGCGACCACGCCAGCGAGCTCCTGGTGAGCCTCTCCACCCCCTAGACATGCCCGTCCTCCCCCTAGCAGCCCAAGGCTGGCACTCGAGCGAGCTCGTGCGTGCGCCATGACGTCTGCCGAGTCTGCAGTGTCGGACGCAGCCCGTCCGCTGTTCCCGCCCCGCCTTCATACTGTAGACCTCCTCCGGCGATGCCACCTGCATGAAAGTTGTAGACCGGACCTTCCCCTCCAACTTTTGTTTTGGCATCATCGTCTAGTTCTCGCTAGCTGCGTCGCCATCGTCGTCGAAAGACGGCCAGATCCGCCACGCACAAGGCTGCTGCTTCCGTCGCAGTACGGCCGTTGTCGTTTTGCGCTAAGCCCCCTGTAGTTTTTCCCGCCTCAACCCGAGCTCCCTAGTGCCCCACCTGCCAGCCTCGTTGCCTCTTTGCAAGAAAACCCCCGGAAAAACCTTACCATCACGGACAAACCCCCGTCCGCGCCTGGGATCGCCCACGGTTCAAGAGCGTTGGCACAGCTGCTGTGGCTCTGACCACAGGTCCCATCTGCGCCTCTGTATCGGGCTGGCAACAAGTGATGATAAAAACCTTCATACAGGTGTGTTGCCCACCAAGACTGGCCCCACGGTTCGTGTCTGTGGCTAGAACTAGGCTGAGTAACAAAAACCTTTTCTGTGTTCTGTTTTAATTCAAACTTTTTCAAATTTATTTCAAATTCAAAATTTAATTCTGTTTTTAAATAACTTTTAAAATACAAATCCAAATAATACATATATTATATGTTTTCAAATCAGAAAAATGTGAGGAATTCAAATATGCCATTCAAAATATATTTTGAACACTTTATTTTTCCAAGTTGTTTAAAATTACAATAAGATGCCCTTTTGACTTAATAAATTAATAACTTTTGCTTTATAACTCCAAATTTAACAAATGATATGTCTAAAATGATTAGCTTGACGAGACCTTTCTGTTTATGCATTCCTTTATCTGTTTTGCAGCATGCATCATATAAATATAATGTATACAGCAACTAATATGAGGTTAAAATGAGGCTAAAACTCAATAAAATGGTTTCTTCTTGTATTCCACACCTCACCTATGCCATGCTACTTCATTGCCATGCAAATTGTGCATCATTCATCATGGCATGATTG
Organism: Avena insularis; assembly: GCA_023614405.1. Classification (NCBI taxonomy): domain Eukaryota; kingdom Viridiplantae; phylum Streptophyta; class Magnoliopsida; order Poales; family Poaceae; genus Avena; species Avena insularis. The sequence goes on from CM042688.1 coordinate 87,627,624, forward strand.
TTTGCTTGATGCATCTTATTCATATGCTTGCGCACTTTATTTATGTTGGCCCTTGTTTGTTTGGTTCTTCTTCGAATAGACGGCGAGGGATATACCAAGAGAACCAGAGTACCACCTGATCCTTCTCTCGCTTCAATCGAGCTGCTGCAAGCACTACCACATGCTTGCATACATATAGTACCTATTGCCTCTTTCTTATTCTTGCATCATTGAGTCGCGATTGCATTAAACTGAATCCCAAGTATTGCATAGCCTTTACTTTTAAACCCCACCGAAGCTTGTTCCTCCATCCCATGAGCCATTACTACAGGAGTTGTTTGAGCCATGCGAGTCGTAGAACAGCATGTGTAGGGTATGTGAGTGTCGGATGGATAACGAGGTACCTAAACAACTTAACCTGAGTAGTAGTGGGATAACTAATGAAAGTGGCATCGGTGAGCCATATTTGCTATTTGGTTTTTCAGGCTCACTTGTGTCCGTGGGACCCAGTACTTGATTCCTGTTCCTTGAATATTCGCTATCCACATCCGGAGGCTTATGGACCCCCGAGCGAGCTTGATTCATTCTTATTTCTTGGGGCCACAAACTAGTTTGAGGTTTTATTTACTTATGCCATGCTTTCTTGCTTTATTTAAATTGTGCAGGTCTCGCACTGCTTGTTAGGAAAGCGGAGTGTTTTCGCGGTGTCGACAAGCCTAGTCACATTTTCGGGTTCCCAGTCGTTCACAGCCACTGGCGCAAACCTTGAGACCGTCTCGGAGTCAGCTAACTTCGTTGCGGGTAGCTCAATGGGGTGGCCCCCTGAAATATTTCTGAATCCTGTGATCGCTTTGTCGTGAATGCCTCGTTGGGTTTTGATTTGGTTTTTCCGAGGTTGATCGAGTGTGTGTTGCTATTTGTGCACCCCTGCAGGGTAAAACTTTCGAAAGCCGTGTCATGTTATGGACGACTTGGAGCACAGTTTCTCGATCATAGACAAGCATAACTAAAGTACCGCTTTTAATTTGACTAGACTAGGTACCTGACTAGTAAATAGTACAACACTCATGGAATGGATAATAAAACTGCCAACGGATGGGGGGTTGTTCGTCCGCTTCCTCGTCGGTAAGCGAGGAGGAGGATGGATCTGTTAAGATTACCGCTATAACTGTTATTAATAATTCACGGACATCCGTCTATCTCTGGTTAGGCGGATGGTTAGCGAGTATCTATAGAATTGTTAGGGTTTATCTTTTGCTGCAATTGCGTCACCCCAGGTTGTGTCCCCTTTAGAGGCATAAAGACTTGCTGAGTACCCCTAGGGTCTCACACGATAAATTATTGGTTCAGATGAACAGGTACACTCACAAGATGGATACTAGGTGGAAGAGACGGACGATGTGGGCAACGATCATTCAGTGTAGAGATTCCGGGAACGGGGATCCGTGAGATCTGTGGGCGGGATGTGCTTATTTATGGGGCATCTTATGCCAATTTGCTTCTTATCCATACTCGGATCTTGTCTTCCGCTTCCGCCTGATACTCTGATGTTTGATGTATGAGGAGATATCCTAAACTATTATATCTATCTAGGATATTTGGATCTTGCCGTATGGCGTTGCTATATTTCCTTTCTTTTAGATGGAATGGCTCTGATGTACTATTGTATGGTGGCTTGCATACATACTCATTTGTGTATGTAGTTGATCCCTTCGCTGCCGACACGCCGCCCGTTCTTGTCCCGATGTTTGGAAATGGTTGGGACGGCCAAAAGGTCTACCTGTGAGTGGCATTTGGGCCCCACCGTACTATTTCAACCATTTCTGCTCATCCAGGCTTGTAACTAGGAGCGTAATTCACCGAGGTAGTTACAATTGGTATCAGAGCCATCCCGCCCTTCAGGGTCTCAGCCAAATGGTCGTTGTCTGTCTAGCAAATATTTTGGTAGCTATGTATACTAGGGAAAAACAAAACGCGAGAGTAGGACTGCTTCCACTTTTCTTCTTACCCACCCACCCACCATTTTCTGGTAAGGAAGTGTAACGTTTTCAATCCTCTTCTTAAAATTCAAACTAGGATTCACGTGTTCTGGGTTTCCGTAGTACCATAGAAAGTGTGTGTGTGTGTGTAATTCCTTGTCTATCTGTTGCATCCAACATGTTATCTCTATCTGCCTTTGGTTATCAACTATTGGTACATTCCATACTGACATGCTTTTGAAAAACGGCGCGACCTATCTGACTCCTTGTTAAGGTGCCATCTTTTTTTTAAGGGTGTCCTTCTTCTAGCAACTCCACATTCTGTGAAAGCATCTGTTGCTAATCTCTACCTGATAAGTGATTTTGCGCATCTATTGGTATTTTAATGCCGAAAAATGCGATTTTTTTTCTTTGATACATCTGTGTTTCCACACTCCTTTTCAGTCATGTGTGAAACATTATCTATCTTCCTTTTATCAGCATGTCCATGCTAACTCATTCTTTTGTCACCGGCGCTTAATCCTGGAGTTTCTCTTCATCTCCTTTTTCTCTTGGGCTAATTACATAACATGTGTCGATCCGATGCTGGTAATTGTAATTTGGTTCTCGGCATAGCTATATTCCACTCATGATAAGTGTGGAGAGGTAGTTACTTGTGAGTGGAATATGGAAAATGCTATCAACTCTATCCTTCAAATGGTGACGGTTATCTCCTGTGATTTTGAGTACACCGTAATCATTTCTATGCATATTCAAGCATCTTTGGCAATCCGGAGTTTCTCAAGGCACTACGGGGCGGTCTATCATCTGTTCATCATGCTGCACATCTTTTTGAACCCCATATCTGCACAATTCTCTTTGATACGAGGGAATTGCATCTTTTCGCTTCTGATAGCTTTGCTTGAGGTATGATCTATCATCTTTTCTTATCCAAGATCTCTTTATCTTTGTAACCGGTGATCCAATCGACAATGTGAACCAGGTGACATCTCTTTTCTTCCAAAGGACCAGATAATCTATTCTTCCAGTGCATCTTCTTCAACACGAACCCGTGCTCTTAATATTGATCTTTCTAAGAGCGTTGAGCTCAGGAAGTGTTCGAGCATTTGTTCGTTTCTCTCGCCTTTTGAACTTGGTATTCTGAGAATATCCTGTTAATCCATGGTGGTATATGTTGATAATATGCTTGCCTATTCGATATCAATGGAAGGACATGGAAGATCATCTGTGTCTCTTTCTCTCAAGCTTCGTGAACACTGCCGTGTGCAAAGTCTCAAAGTGAGAATTCTGACTTTCTGAAGTCACCTATCTCGGCCACGTCCTTCTGCTAAATAGATCACTTCAATTCTGGAATCAGCAAGTCCATTGTTAATTCCAGCTTCCATCTTCAATCAAACCCGGAGTTTTCCTTGTGGGCAAGTTATCATCGTCGTTTCGCTAAAGATTTTCCTCAAGACTGCTAAATGTTTCTCAATCTTTTCAAGAAGAACATGGAGTCCTTTTCACCTCTATCTCGTTAAGTGATCTTTTGAAACCCTCTCGCTCTATCGTCTATGCTCAATCCACCGGAGGCCATGAAGACCTTCCAGATCTTGTATTCCTTCTGTTCAAGTTGGTGCTATCTTTTCTGTAGCTGTTGAATCTTGCAGTTCTTCTCCGTAATCTTCCTTCATATCTTTCTGGTGGCTGGGTATTTCAGATATGACGACAACATCATCACCCTTATCTATCTTGGATCCGGTGAATCGTTTGCATCTATCTTTGTTTGCTACGGAGTTCCATGAGTTCTTTTTGTAAATACCTTCAGTCTGTTTCGGTAGTTGGGTTGCATGGTTTTCTAATTCATGTGCAGAGTAATGCTTTGAGTGCGGGATGGAGTAGCTACCATACCACTACTCTTATCATTCGCTCTTGTACATTGAATTGGTGAATTAATGTGATTTCAATCATTCCACGGAAGTTAGAAGTGGCCTTTATCCCTCGATACTTTTACTTCCGTCTTTGTTTTTCCGGAGTGCTCTCTCGAAGAAAGTAATCAATAATCTCTTGTTGGTGGTCTGTCTATTCTAGGTGGAGCAAAATCTTCAATTATCTGGTGGAAACAAACACAAACTTTTTTATGTCCTCGTCTTTCTACCGGTGCTTGACATCCCCAAACAAGATGGAAGGAAGCTATCTCTCTCCTTGTCTCATCAATTCTTTTTCTGTGGTAAAGCCAATTATGGTTGATGCCATCAGCCGCAAATCTATTGCGTTATCCTCAAGGCTAAAGAAAGCAATAAGTATCTCTACAATAAAATCCAGATCAACCATATTCTTGCTTCTCGGGAATCCACCATGATCTAGCTTCACATCCGTCTCTGGAAGTTATATCCGCGCACCTCAATTGCGTGATCCGTTGGGTCTTACCGGCGCAAGAAAAATCTAATCCGACGATATCTAACTAAATCTTTCTATTGATATCAAGGGACTCTATTGTTTAAAGGCAATATTGTTTCCGTACTTCATTTTCCCCAATCCGAGAGAGGATACGATGCTATTGTCATAGTGGTTCAAACCTCTCCAACCTAGCTCTTTTCTTCCGGCGAGACAAAGATTTCATCCTCTCTAGTATCGGTAAATCTTTAATCTTAACGGTGTGTCTTTCTGTATCCGTGATACATCATCTTTTCCTTTTCTTTCACAAGTGGTTCTATTCTTTTATCATGTTTCCTGAGAAAACCGGAGCGATGTCCATCCTATCCTTCTTGTCTCTCGACAATCCTTCAATTCTTCTAACCCGTTGTCTCTCAAGCAAAGCGCAAGACTCGCAACAAGTCTAGCAAGTTTTTGCAAGGTGCAGTGGTCGCACCATTCCGTTGTTTATCAACTTGGGAACGTGAGGGTCACCTTCGTTCGAACACCCGCCTCTCCTTGTGTTGTTTTCTTTTTCCTAGGAATCTCGGGGCGAGATTCTTGTTTAGTGGGGGAGAGTTGTAGCATCCCAATTGTCTAACAATTGTAATGCTACTTGGTCTAGTAATATAATGGCTACTTCAAACATATAATTGTTGCATTATCATTATATCATGCTCATGTCATCATGCCACCTTGCACTTGAGCATCATATAAAACCCTTTTTGATTTGGATCTTCTCTCTTATGCATCATTAATTGTATTTGCCTCTTGATATTGTATTTGGTTCTTGATATATTGTTTAATGCCCAAGTTGAGTTGGGGGCATATCTTTTATTTAACTCCACCACCTTTCTCTGTCACCACCTTATAATTCCACCATCCAACTAAATATGAGCTTTGCACTTTATTGGGTTTTACCTCTAGCTCATGTGGGTTGGGATGGATCCAATTCTTTTTTCCACATGCTCTCATCTTAGCATCATGTTGTTTTCACATTATTGATATATGAGGGCCACATGGCCACCTTTGCATGCCTTGTGAGTGGAACCCTTGTCCCTAGCTCCCATATGGATTATTTTGGATTTATGCTCATGTTGGGATATTGTTGGGACTATTAAGCACCTAGTGGCTCATACACACTAGTATGTCCCATTTTTATTCAAATATGGTCATCTCCAACTACTCCACATGGGGCATCCTTCTACAATTCTTTCGCGTAGGCCTTACTCCACATTTTGGAATGCATAAGAATAATGCCATGTAAATAATCTTGTTTTCACAAAAATAAGCATGGTGTTAATTATTTATGCACGGCCCATGCAAGTACCACCTTTTTTCTTGTCCTTTGGTTTTTACTTGTTTTGAGTGGATCTTTTCCCCATATCTCTCTCTACCCTTATGCTTGATCTTGCTTGATGCATACAAGCATCAAAAACCCCATCACCATCTCCATCCAATGCCATCACCACCTTTTCTTCTCTTCTCTCTTTTGGCTAAATCTTGCTTGAGCTTGTCATGATCATGCTTGATTTGTCAAAGAGAACCAACTCCATCTCTCTCTAAACCCTAAGCTCCCCTCTCTCTTTTTCTACCTCTAATCCTATCTCCACTCTAATCCTAGGCCTCATCTTTTTCTCTCTAACCCGATCCACCAAACCCTAGTTTGACCACCTCCTACCCTAACCCTAGACCGAGACCATACCATCTACCCCCCTCTCTAAACCACACCCCCTTTAACCTAACCTGAGACCACCTCTCCTCTCTCTAGACCTAGCTAACCCGAGCCTCTCCTAACCCTAGCTCTACCTGACCCGAACTACCCCTTCCCTCTCCCTCTCTCTCGGTTACCTCATCCCTCACCTTTTGGCAAAAGCCACCAAGCCCCATGTGCCTCCCCTGGTTCCCTCTTTCCCTCTTAGCAAAACAACAAGAAGGAAGGGAGAAAGAAGCCCCCACCCGAGCCCTTTTTGCATCACACCAAGACCATGTGCAAGCCCTGGCCCTCTCTTTACCTACCCCTCCTCCACGCCTTGCCCAGATCAAGGTCAACCAGACGTTCCCCTCCCTCTGTCCTCTTTTCCCCAAGAAACCGCAGCCATGACCTTACCATGCCGAACCCCAAACCCTAGCCCATCTACCTCCTGGCCTCGCCGGCCCGATGCTTCCCAAGGCGATCAAGGAGCTCGAGTGGCTTCGTCTACTTCTCCTACATCGCCACTGCCACGCGCCTGGAGTCCTGAGGCGCGCCTGGATACGCCATGCCACCGGAGGCAGACTTCGCGGGACCTCTCGCCTCCGATCCGAACCACCTCCAGCTCCAGCGACCACGCCAGCGAGCTCCTGGTGAGCCTCTCCACCCCTAGACATACCCGTCCTCCCCCTAGCAGCCCAGGTGCGCCGGGCACTCAGTCGAGCGAGCTCCGTGCGTCGCCGCCGCGACGTCCGTCGAGTCTGCAGCGTCAGACTGCAGCCCCCATCCGCCTGTTCCCCGCCCTGCCCCGCGCGCTGTAGACCTCCTCCGGCGATGCCACCTGCATGAAAGTTGTAGACCGGACCTTCCCCTCCAACTTTTGTTTTGGCATCATCGTCTAGTTCTCGCTAGTTGCGTCGCCATCGTCGTCGAAAGACGGCCAGATCCGGCCATTGTCGATGCGTTTTCGGTATGACACCACAAATGGTTGTCGTTTTGCGCTAAGCCCCCTGTAGTTTTTCCAGCCTCAACCCGAGCTCCCTAGTGCCCCACCTGCCAGCCTTGTTGCCTCTTTGCAAGAAAACCCCCGGAAAAACCTTACCATCATGGACAAACCCCTTCGCTGGGGATCGCGTGTCCGACGCTGCGTTCACATGTAATGGCCACTGGTCCCATCTGCGCCTGGTACGGGCAGCGATAGTGATAAAAACCTTCTGCGCGTGTGTGTTGCACAGTCAGCACCTGGCCCCACGTGTCTGTGTCTGTGGCTAGCACTAGGCTGAGTAACAAAAACCTTTTCTGTGTTCTGTTTTAATTCAAACTTTTTCAAATTTATTTCAAATTCAAAATTTAATTCTGTTTTTAAATAACTTTTAAAATACAAATCCAAATAATACATATATTATATGTTTTCAAATCAGAAAAATGTGAGGAATTCAAATATGCCATTCAAAATATATTTTGAACACTTTATTTTTCCAAGTTGTTTAAAATTACAATAAGATGCCCTTTTGACTTAATAAATTAATAACTTTTGCTTTATAACTCCAAATTTAACAAATGATATGTCTAAAATGATTAGCTCGACGAGACCTTTCTGTTTATGCATTCCTTTATCTGTTTTGCAGCATGCATCATATAAATATAATGTATACAGCAACTAATATGAGGTTAAAATGAGGCTAAAACTCAATAAAATGGTTTCTTCTTGTATTCCACACCTCACCTATGCCATGCTACTTCATTGCCATGCAAATTGTGCATCATTCATCATGGCATGATTGTTTGCTTGATGCATCTTATTCATATGCTTGCGCACTTTATTTATGTTGGCCCTTGTTTGTTTGGTTCTTCTTCGAATAGACGCTGAGCAGGGGATATACCAAGAGAACCAGGAGTACCACCCAGATCCTTCTCTCGCTTCGACTGAGCTGCCAGGCAAGCACTACCACATGCTTGCATACATATAGTACCTATTGCCTCTTTCTTATTCTTGCATCATTGAGTCGCGATTGCATTAAACTGAATCCCAAGTATTGCATAGCCTTTACTTTTAAACCCCACTGAAGCTTGTTCCTCCATCCCATGAGCCATTACTACATGAGTTGTTTGAGCCATGCGAGTCGTAGAACATCATGTGTAGGGTATGTGAGTGTCGGATGGATAACGAGGTACCTAAACAACTTAACCTGAGTAGTAATGGGATAACTAATGAAAGTGGCATCGGTGAGCCATATTTGCTATTTGGTTTTTCAGGCTCACTTGTGTCCCGTAGGACCCCGAGTACTTGATTCCTGTTCCTTGAATATTCGCGCTATCCACCTCCGGGAGGCTTATGGACCCCCCTGAGCCAGAGCTTGATTCATTCTTATTTCTTGGGGCCACAAACTAGTTTGAGGTTTTATTTACTATCCTGTACTTATGCCATGCTTTACTGCTTTATTTAAATTGTGCAAGACGCACTGCGCATCTTTGTTAGGAAAGCGGAGTGTTTTCATGTGTCGACAAGCCCAGTCACATTTTCGGGTTCCTCGTTCACACCCATGGCGCAAACCTTGAGACTGTCTCGAGTCACTAACTTCGCTATGGTAGCTCAATGGGGTGGCCCCTGAAATATTTCTGAATCCTGTGATCGCTTTGTCGTGAATGCCTCGTTGGGTTTTGATTTGGTTTTCCGAGGTTGATCGAGTGTGTTGCTATTTGTGCACCCTCAGGTAAAACTTTCAAAGCCGTGTCCGCGGTTATGGACGACTTGGAGCACAGTTTCTCGATCATAGACAAGCATAACTAAAGTACCGCTTTTAATTTGACTAGACTAGGTACCTGACTAGTAAATAGTACAACACTCATGGAATGGAGAATAAAACTGCCAACGGATGGGGGGGGTTGTTCGTCCGCTTCCTCGTCGGTAAGCGAGGAGGAGGATGGATCTGTTAAGATTACCGCTATAACTGTTATTAATAATTCACGGACATCCGTCTATCTCTGGTTAGGCAGATGGTTAGCGAGTATCTATAGAATTGCTAGGGTTTATCTTGTGCTGCAATTGCGTCACCCCAGGTTGTGTCCCCTTTAGAGGCATAAAGACTTGCTGAGTACCCCTAGGGTCTCACACGATAAATTATTGGTTCAGATGAACAGGTACACTCACAAGATGGATACTAGGTGGAAGAGACAGACGATGTGGGCAACGATCATTCGGTGTAGAGATTCCGGGAATGGGGATCCGTGAGATCTATGGGCGGGATGTGCTTATTTATGGGGCATCTTATGCCAATTTGCTTCTTATCCATACTCGGATCTTGTCTTCCGCTTCCGCCTGATACTCTGATGTTTGATGTATGAGGAGATATCCTAAACTATTATATCTATCTAGGATATTTGGATCTTGCCGTATGGCGTTGCTATATTTCCTTTCTTTTAGATGGAATGGCTCTGATGTACTATTGTATGGTGGCTTGCATACATACTCATTTGTGTATGTAGTTGATCCTTCTTTGCCGATTACACATACGTTCTTGTCCTGATGTTTGGAAATGGTTGGGACGGCCGAAAGGTCTACCTGTGAGTGGCATTTGGGCCCCACCGTACTATTTCAACCATTCCTGCTCATCCAGGCTTGTAACTAGGAGCGTAATTCACCGAGGTAGTTACACTTTTGTCCCCCGAATCTCCTATTCGGTGGCGGCGGTGTTGTGGAGGTTTTCGTGGCTTTCTCTCGGATGATTTAGGGTTTCTGCATCGGAGGCTTCTTATAGGCGAAAGGGAAGGCCGAGGGTGCCGGCGGGTGCACCATCCGAGGCAGGCCAGGCCAGGCAGCAGCGTGGCGGGTGGCCCCTCAAGGCCCTTCTCTGTCTCGTCTTCTAGCTCCATGTTCCCCTCGGTGAAATATTGACTTTAGCTTTTGTCCTGTCCAATTACGAGAATATTCATTTTCTGGCTTTTCTGGAACCAAAAACAGAAGAAAATAGGCAACTGGCACTGTGGCATCTTGTTAATAGGTTAGTTCTAGAAAATGTGTAAAAATACTCCAAAGTGTGGACAAAACATAAGAAAGTAGATATAAAACAAGCATGGAACATTAAAAATTATAGATACGTTTGGAACGTATCAGTGGATCAAATAATTCCTTGCAATTATTTGATACCATGGTGTGAATTATGGTGAAGTAGTTTTGTTGGAGACCGCTGCACAAAGCTTCTTGTTTGTCTCTTCCAGGGTGGATATGTGTCGAAGACACTTCTATAGATCCGAACGCAAGAGAAACATCCCATAAGTGACCTTGCTCATCACGTTATTGAGTTCCTTCTTGCCTTCAAGATCCAAGAGATACTTGTGCATGATCTCCCTGTGGATGAGCTCCTCTTCTAGTACTTCTCTATTTTTTGGAGACGATGTTCACTGTCTGGAACATGTGTGCTGACTAGCATGTCCAAAAGATTGAACCTGCTATCCTCTTGTGGCTTCACGCTCATACGTACGTTCATGGTGATCCTTTTTGTTATTGAGGTATGTGCCATAGTCTCCTAATAAGTTCCTGCATCAGGACAGTTATATTTCTTACGTTTTGGTGAGGAGCAATTAACGACGATGAACTTGAGTGACTCCGTGCACCCCTTCTCTTGAGGTCTCTTGGCTTCTTCCTCGTCTTCAAGCTTCACCATAGCTAGGTAATTCGGCTGCTTACATCCCCTCTTCGATTGCTCCATCAAGGTCTTGAACTCCTCATCATCCGAGTCATAGGTATATGATACGTCCATTTTGCATAACTATTCTATATCATAATTTACTGTTATTCATTGATATATTTCATATTAAGAGATGATACTTATGTTATTTCATCTGTTTTTGCATGGTGGATGACTTGTGGAGCATGGATCGCTGTACTCAGGATTCTGATGGAAAAGGGGCTGTTTGGAGGCGAAATTCGTGAAGATCGGAAAATCCGGGAAAATACATGGAAAATCCTATTTTTCCAAAAGACGAAGGATGCCAGAAGGGGGAGTGGAGATGGGCCACAGGGGGCCCACACCACCCCCTAGCGCGGGCCACCCTTGGCCGCGCCAGCAGGTGGTGTTGCGACCCTGGCCCACTCCTGGCTCTCCCCTTTGGCGTATATTATCCCCACAAAACCCTAATACCTGGGGAGTGACCACAGAAAGATTCCACCGCCTCCACGGGGCGGAAAACTATATAGAGAGAAAGATCTCTCCGGCAGATAGAATTCTGCTGGGGAATTCCTTCCCGGAGAGGGGAGATCTTCTCCATCAACACCACCATCAAGCTAGACTTCATCGAGATCATCATCACCATCATCTCCATCATCTCCATCAGCACCATCATCACCACTCCATACCTCTATAACAATTTGGTTGAATCTTGCATAGTTCTTAGGGGAAACTTTCCCGGTGTTGATTACTTGTTGTAGTTAATGCTATTGAGTGGAACCATTGAATTATTGTTATATTCAGATTGTTGCTTATCATTATACCATCTCTGATCTTGATCCATATGATGTCTCGTGAGTAGTTCGTTTAGTTCTTGAGGACATGGGAGATGTCATGTTGTTAGTAGTGGAATTGTGTTGAGAAAGATTCAATAGTTTGTTATTTAAGTTGTGGTGTTATTCTTCTAGTGGTGTCATGTGAACATCGACTAAATGACACTTCACCTTTATGGGCCTAGGGGAATGCATTGTGTATTTGGCTACTAATCATAGGGGTTGCCGGAGTGACAGAAACTTGAACCCCTGTTAGGAAACCTTTGCACAAGGGATGTCAGGATCTTAGAGTTTAAAGCTGGGTTAGGTTTCTATCTTAATTACTTTCTTGTACTTGCGGATGCTTGCAAGGGGTATAATCACAAGTATGTATTAGTCCTAGGAAGATCGGTAAATTAGCACAGGTTCACCCACACAACACTTATCAAACTAAAGAAGATTAATCAACTATATGAAGCTAAAGCACTTGACGATATTCCCGTGTGTCCTCGAGAATGTTTGGTCATCTTAAGTAATACAACCGGCTTCTCCTTTGCTAAAGAAAGGATTGGGCCACTTGTTGCATTTATTATTATTGTCTTTTATTTACCCGCACTTTATTTATCTGCATTATCAAACCCCCCTAAAAATCTGTTTGCTAAATATTACAGAGAATTCCTGCTCCAAGCCACTCGCCAACATCTTCTGCTCCTCGTTGGGTTCGACACTCTTACTTATCGAAAATACTGCGATACACCCCCTATACTTGTGGTTCATCAAGACTATTTTCTGGCGCCGTTGTCGGGGAGTGAAGCGCTATTGGAGAGTGGAACTGGTAAAGGAAACTTCTACTATGAGTATTGTTTACTTCTGTTAGTTACTTTATTTCAATATGGATAATTCACTTAGTTTCTTATTTCATAATTGTAACATCCCAAAACTTTAATCCAAGCTTATCAAGATCCAAATCATCAAATTTAGGGTTAACAAAACCTTTTTCTATTTAAAGTATTTAAGCATGCATATAAGAAAGGCCTTATTTTGAAATGTTTGTGAATGGTCACCATTGATTGATCCATTGGTTGTAAAATGTTTCTATGGTAAATTAAACATCACCCAAATCATTCCCAAGAAAATCCCAAAGAAAATCAAATAAAAAACAATTAAAAATGAGGAATGGTCATTTTGGTCATTTTAATCCACTACACTACTTTGAGTGTTCCTTGCACTCATTTCCCAACAGAAATAATTTTGGATCTTTGCACCCCTTACTAGTACAAGTAAAGATCTACCAAGGCCCACTTTGTGATCTTCCAAAAATATTCAAACACTAATTTTAAATGGCATGTAAAAATTGAATTCAATGCATATGCCTAGATCACCCCTATTTCAAAAACCATCCAAATGAACTCCATTTTCAAAACCCTTGCAACCAGAGACTACCTAGTACTAGTGGAGATCACTCAAAACTTTTGAACCCAGAATTCAAATTTTTGCTTCTTGCGGCCATTATGTCGAACATGTGGCAGGCACAAATCTTGCAAATCTTAGAACATTATAGTGAGCAGTAGTTTTGGTCACCATTTGGGCCTAACTTGGTCCCTTGGTTCCCCCAGCTAGAACCCCGGCCCTAACCCTCTCTCCCTCTCCACTATCTGCTCCAGTAACTCGCCGCCCGAAGCTTTGCCCAGGTCGACCACGGACCGCTCGCCTCAGCCCGTCCCGCGCTCTCCTTCGCTTGCTGGGCGACAAGCGCCATCACACCACGTCGCCTCGACCAGCCCCCGACCAAAAACGAGCGGAGGACAAGCCTCAATTGCTCGCGCCCTTGCCGCTGTCCACCATGCCGATCACCCTGGAGCGCCGCGCCCGCCAGAGCCGCATAGACCGTGCCTAGCTCTAGCATTGCGTGTCAGCAGCCGCAGCAGGTCCAACAACCGCCCAGACATCATCATTCACCGCCTTGCGACCAACAGACCGGAGGAACAACGTCGAACACCGCCGTCTGCGCGCAGTTCATCGCACGCTCCCGACCAGTAGAGACTTTGCCTTGCCGCGCCTTTAAGCCTCAGAGGACCGGCGGGGAATAGAGATTCCACCGCCACCCTCGCCCATGCCGAGAGAGCCCCGCAGCATCGTCATCGATGACCTCACCGTCGCCCGTTCTGTCCCCTCGTCGACCCTATATAAAGCGGCCACCCCAGCACCATTTCTCCACACTCCCACACTCCTCACCTCTAACTAAGTCTTACCCACCTCTCGCCGAAGTCGCTCGAGCTCTGTCTCGTCGAAATTGAAGCCGAAGCCGCCGCAGCAGGAGGAGAAGGGCGTTTGCGATTTACAGCACCCCAAGCCCCGCCGCAACCACGCCTCGCCTTGCCATCGCCTACCCGCCCGTTTGCCCGCCTCGCTGACCTTGCTGGAGCCCTGGTATGCCCCCAATCGACCCCCACCGCCGCGTCTAGGTCAAAATCTTGCCGGAGTGATCTGTCGTCGATGATGACTCACCACCGTTGGATCATCTTTAGATCGTGTGGCCCAGGATGCTAGATACCGTTTCGGTTAAGTTGTGCCACTGACCGGTGGAGCCCGCCTATCAGGCAGCCATTGCTGCAGCGTCTTAGTTCAGCTAGCGTGTGAATGAAAGTTTCAAATTTAGTTTTTTCTATTTAGAGTTAATCTAGTTTCTGTCCACTAGTTTAAAAATCAATTGTGGGAGTTTGACAAATCCAAATTGCATGAAACCAATTTTGCCGAAAAGGTATTGAAATTATCTATCTAGGCCCGTTGGATTTAATTCAATTAGAGTTATAGATCTCTCCTAGTAAAAATAACAAAACAGAAGCATTTACACCTTGCAACATTTTTATAAAATCAACCAAGTTAGCTTTTGAGTTGATTCCAACTCTCAAAAAATCACTTTTCATCATATCTATCTGAATATGTAGTAATATTAAGGTTTACATACAATGACTTTGGACTAGTACCCAAATAATGCTATATAGGCATTTCTAGTCACTTTAAATCATTAAATAATGAACTTAAACCAAAGTAATTATAATCCAACCCTTAAATTACATTCCCACATGTTAGAATATGTGGTGATGACATGTGTCCACATGATCCAATATTTTAAGTGGTGAATATTAAATCTTAGTTAAATTTTCAATGAGTAGAAATTACTTTTCTAAAATAAAAAGGAGGAAACTATTGAATAAAACTTGTGATGCTTGTGATGATAATAGATCATCAATTGTGTGCCTTAGAGTACTAATTAGACTAGTTAAGTATTGTTTGGTGATTGTGTACTCCGTATGTATTTATAGAAGATAGTACCGACCAAGCTTACGAGGAGGAAGAGTTCTACCAAGAGGAGGAAGACAACTTCAACCACTGCACCAACCAAGGCAAGCTAGCACTATCCAAGTTAACCCTTGCAAGTTGTACTTGCAAGCCACCATTAACAATGCAAGCAAATCCTTGCAATCTAGATAACCCAAGCAAAGATGCTTTAGGCATGCTTTGATCATACTACTTTGACTAGTATTTACCCCCAAGTCTTATTTTCAAGCTTTACTTCCTTTACTTTACCCAAAGATTCTTTACTTGTTTTGAAGGTAGCATAAAAAGTATAAAACTTGACCTATCTAGATAAACTGTAGATGTCATTCTATGGCATGAGATTGATCCCATCAATTCCACCTTAGTGAACACTCTTAACTTAGTAGTTTAGAGTAGATAAAAACTTGAGCCACTTTAGATGGGAGCACTTGGTGAAAATGAATTATGAAAACCTTGGAATGATGAGTCATTCTATTGAGATATTTTGACATGTGTTGAGAAACCCAAATGGTTTATGATGGTGAAATGTTGAGGCATGAGCCTTAACCCTTTTATAAAACTGATGGTTGGATTTGGTACCATTCCAAATTTACCGTACAACCATACTACCTGAATTGGGTAAGGCTTAGCCGGAAGTTTATATGCATTAGTATTAGTTCCCTTGCGGGAGAGGTTTGAGCTGAGGCTACCTCTCAATGTTGTCCACCTATGCAGTGCCCAAGATGACAGATGGTCATGGTTGGGAGGCCATGCTCATAGGAGAGGTGCTTATACTAGGGTGTGTAAAGGGAAGGTTATGTTTGATTATATGCATACTAAGTATGATGATTCAGGGTTATCCCTGACAGATATATCGAATCTTGTGGTGAAAGTGTACCACCTCTGTAGTGTGTCAAACTATTCGAATAGCCGCGTCCGCGGTTATGGACAGTTGAAATGACCATACTATTTCGTTGTCAGATGTTTTCAAAACAACTTACGAAATGAATGATGAATCTTGACTTGACCACAACAGGGTTGTGTTTATGACAATAGCTTCCCAACTTAAGTGATTCTATAACTTTATTTTATCTTTCTTTGCTTCAGAACTCAGCTTAGGTTTCAAACTTAACTTTATAGTTAAACATAGAGTTAGCACTTTAACTTAGAACTATACTACTTGTTAGTGGTAGTTTGCGAGTACTTAAAGAGTACTCATGGCTTTTGTCCCTGGATATTCTCATGGCCAGACTATGAAGGAGACTACCAAGATGATGGCTAGTAGGACGGCTATGATAACTAGGACTATCTCGTCATTACTGTGCCCCTGAAGATGGACCCCACCGCTACGCTTATCTTTTATTTCCGCTGCTTGTTGTATTAAGACTGGATCATGAGATCCTTATTTGTGTAAGACCTTATGTATGGTTTCTAATGGATGATGTACTGTGATATCCAATCCGTTATGTCTCGCAAAAATGGTAATCCTGGGATTGCGAGGTATGGCATAACGGGCATTAGGGATTAAAAATCCGGGTGTTGACAAGTTGGTATCAGAGCCATCCTGACCATAGGAGACCCTAGAATGGACGTTCGAACAAAAACTTAGTTTCAAAACCAAAGTGAGTATTTACAAAAAAATATCTCCTCTCTTATCCTTGTGAATTCATTCTTTCTCAAAAATTCATGTTCCTCAAAATTCTTACATTACTACTTAAAATTTGACACACTTGATCACTTCACTAATTTCCTCATCCTTAATTCTTGTAGATGGAGACTCAGTTTAGCAAGTTTTACCAGTTGGGAAACGGAGGTCAGCTGATCTTCGAGAGGGATCTGGATTCACTATCGGAGTTACTAGGACGCCCACACCCGGAGTTTCTTGGAGCTCAATTTCCAGGACCCCAAGGAGGAGACCTACAATGGCTAGTTACCGCGGATCTTAGAGGAAGCATCAAAGCACCAAAGTCCGGGAGAATCCAGTTCTCCGTGAGAGAGAACAAATGGCTAGATGGATTAGCCAGGGCAATGCATGAAGCTCTCGCACGTCTATGTGCCCTCAGTGTCAACCAACTCCAGGGAACCTGTTTTGCTCACTATGCAAGACGTGACTTCATGGGAATGCCAATGGAGATGCAAACTCACCTAGAGTTGAGGCGTCAAGTGGAGAATCTTGACTTCTTGCTGCACGACAGACAGCCGGAACTGGACAATGGTAGAGAGTTAGCCAACCGTAAGGCTGCCAGACTTTTCGACTTTGCTTCGTCCAGGATCGCCAGTCTCTTCACCGCCAGCGTGCCAAGAAGGATCGCACCATCGCTCGTCTTTGCAAGAAGGTGGCCGACCTCGAGAAGACCGTCAAGGAGCAAGAAGCTCAGCTTGCAGCAAAGGAGGAAGAAGATGAGGGTGAAGACATCCAGGGAGACATGGATTCTTACCTTAGCAATAATGATGACTTTCTGGAGGAGGATGCTATGGACTTCTACACTGACGATGAGGACTCTGACTTCATCGATGATGAGTAGATGCACTAGAGCACTGTCGTAGCATGAGATGTATCGGTCCTACTGTATCATAGCTTACAGAATGGTTCTTCAAACCATCTGTTTTCTTTTGATTATTGTGGTGTGTGTTGTATCGTGTGCTTGTTTGCATGAATGAAATGAAGTTAGTTGCAAAACCTGAGTCTAACTCAAAGTTTTAGATTTGAAATCAAAACCATGAACCTTAGAACTTTCCCTCTTACCCCTTTATCTACCTCAATCTTCAGACGACTCGTGGAAACCAAGGAGGGAGCAGCTCATCGCAAGACCCAATGCTGCAGATCTTGCAGAACCTCATCGCAGACCGTGAAGCAAGCAAGGCAGAACGTCAAGCCAACTTAGTAACATTGCAGCAGATCGCCCAAATGGCTCTGAACAACCAAGGGCATGGAAATCAGGATCACCATGGATCCAAACTCAAAAAATTTCAGAATACCAATCCCCCAATCTTCAACCAATCTAAAAACCCATTAGATGTTGATGACTGGTTACAGACAATGGAAAACAACTTAGAAGTAGCAGGAGTTGATGAAAACGAGAAAGTTCTCTTTGCCACCCACTATCTGGCGGGAGATGCAAGAGCTTGGTGGACTAGTATCCTCAATATGAACCATGGTCAAGTGATGACATGTGAAGCTTTCAAAGTCAAGTTCAGCCGCACCCACGTGCCGCAGGGTCTAGTCAACCGAATGAGAGATGAGTTCCGCGAATTGAAGCAAGGAAGAATGACTGTGGTAGAATACCATGACAGATTCCTGTCACTTGCCAGATATGCACCTGATGAGATCAACACGGAGGCCAAGAAGAAGGAGAGATTCTTGAACGGACTGCATGATGAAATGCAGACTGTCCTCGTCAACATCCGTTTTCAGGATCTCGAAGAGCTAGTCGACTCTGCCATTTAGATGGAAGGGAAGATTAACCAGGAAAACGACAACCGCAAACGTCGTATGATGCAGCAATCTTCCTGAAGCATGTCATGATAGTTCAAATCCCCGGTTCAACTACAAAAGCTAGAAAAATTTGCAAAGTTGTACCTATCAGAATACATGGATAGATTTTTATGCCAACCTTATAGTACTTGGAACCAAAGGATTGGAACTAGTACTAGGTATGGACTGGATGCCAAGGCATAAAGGACTGATAGACTGTGCTAAGAAAGCCATCACCATGACCAGTAGTTCTGGAGTCACAGTAGAGCATATCTCTGAAACCTTACCCTGCCAATTCAAGTGCAACAAGAGTCTAGCCATACCCACCATAGACCAAGTCAGAGTAGTTTGTGAATACCCCGACGTATTCCTAGATGAATTGCCAGGTATGCCCCCGGATAGGGATATTGAGTTCATCATCGAACTAGTCCCCGGAACCGGACCCATAGCCTAGAGACCCTATAGCATGAACCCCTCAGAATTAGTGGAATTGAAGAAGCAGTTAGATGCCATGTTAGCAACAGGCTTGATTCAACCAAGCGCTTCGCCATGGAGATCACCAGTGTTATTCGTCAACAAGAAAGATGGAGGCAACCGTCTGTGTACAGATTATAGAAAGTTGAATGACGTCACCATCAAGAACAAGTACCCCTTGCCGAAGATAGAGGATCTATTTGACCAGTTGACTGGAGCCCAGGTTTTCTCAAAGATTGATCTTAGGACTAGTTATCACCAACTTAAGATTCTAGCAACGGATATTCCGAAGACCGCCTTTACTACTCACTATGGTTTATATGAGTATACGGTTATGTCTTTTGGACTAACCAATGCCCCTGCTTATTTCATGAATCTCATGAATAAGATCTTTATGAATTTCCTAGATAAGTTTGTAGTTGTGTTTATCAAAGACATTCTTATCTACTCCAAGTCAGAAGAACAGCATGAGCAACATCTGAAAATCATCCTAGAAACCCTAAGAGAGCATCAGTTATATGCTAAGTTCAGCAAGTCTGAGTTTTGGCTGAAAGAAGTAGGATTCCTAGGACATATTGTGTCTGCCGGAGGAGTCTCTGTTGATCCCGCCAAGATCAAAGATGTCGAAGAATGGGAAGCCCCAACCACTCAAACCCAAGTCCGTGCATTTCTCGGATTAGCGAGATACTACCGCAAGTTTGTCGAAGGATTCTCAAGCATCACCAGACCCATGACCCAATTGTTGAAGAAGGACAAGAAGTTTGAATGGATGGACAAATGTGAAGCCAATTTTTAGGAGCTGAAGAAGATATTGATATCAGCCCCAATATTGATCATGCCAGACATCAAGAAGCCGTTTGATGTATATTGTGATGCATCCAAGATTGGTCTCAGATGTGTATTGATGCAAGAAGGCAAAGTCATCGCGTATCTGTCTCGACAACTGAAGCAGCATGAGCAGAATTATCCAACCCATGATCTTGAATTAGCAGCCATAGTTTTGGCATTAAAGACATGGCGTCATTATCTGATGGGTAATCGCTGTGAGATTTACTCAGATCACAAGAGCTTAAAGTATATCTTCACTCAGAAGGAGCTGAATATGAGGCAAAGGAGATGGATAGAGTTAATCAAGGATTATGACCTTGACATTCACTATCACCCCAGCAAAGCTAATGTGGTAGCGGATGCTCTTAGCAGATTGCCATGTAGGCTAAAAATTATGATCAAGGAGAAGCAACCAAGTTTGTATGAAGAGTTGGAGCAGTTCAGGACTAAATTAGTTAGCCAAGGATTCTTAGCTAGCATTGAACTTCAACCCACTTTGATTAGCCAAATCAAGGAAGCCCAGAAGGGGAATGAAAGTATCGACGGAATCAAACATCGTATTGGTATAGGAAAGGTACATGGATTCACGGAAGACGAAGAAGGAGTACTGTGGTACAAAGGACGTATCTGTGTGCCAGCAGATTTGGAACTGAAGCAAGTTATCATGAAGGAAGCTCATGATATTCTTTATTCTATCCACCCCGGAGGAACGAAGATGTATCAGGATTTTAAAGAGCAATTTTGGTGGCACAAGATGAAGAGAGAAATCGGAAGTTTGCCCGCCTCGCTGACCTTGCTGGAGCCCTGGTATGCCCCCAATCGACCCCCACCGCCGCGTCTAGGTCACGTTCTTGCCGGAGTGATCTGTCGTCGATGATGACTCACCACCGTTGGATCATCTTTAGATCGTGTGGCCCAGGATGCTAGATACCGTTTCGGTTAAGTTGTGCCGCTGACCGGTGGAGCCCACCTATCAGGCAGCCTGCTGCGCGTGCTGTGCATAGCCGGGCCGGCCCAGTTAGTTCCCGCGCGTGTGAAAGTTTCAAATTTAGTTTTTTCTATTTAGAGTTAATCTAGTTTCTGTCCACTAGTTTAAAAATCAATTCTGGGAGTTTGACAAATCCAAACTGCATGAAACCAATTTTGCCTGAAAGGTATTGAAATTATCTATCCAACCCCGTTGGATTTAATTCAATTAGAGTTATAGATCTCTCCTAGTAAAAATAACAAAACAGAAGCATTTGCACCTTGCAACATTTTTATAAAATCAACCAAGTTAGCTTTTGAGTTGATTCCAACTCTCAAAAATCACATTTCATCATATCTATCTGAATATGTAGTAATATTAAGGTTTACATGCAGTGACTTTGGACTAGTACCCAAATAATGCTATATAGGCATTTCTAGTCACTTTAAATCATTAAATAATGAACTTAAACCAAAGTAATTATAATCCAACCCTTAAATTACATTCCCACATGTTAGAATATGTGGTGATGACATGTGTCCACATGATCCCATATTTTAAGTGGTGAATATTAAATCGTAGTTAATTTTTCAATGAGTAGAAATTACTTTTCTAAAATAAAAAGGAGGAAACTATTGAATAAAATTTGTGATGCTTGTGATGATAATAAATCATCAATTGTGTGCCTTAGAGTACTAATTAGACTAGTTAAGTATTGTTTGGTGATTGTGTACTCCGTATGTATTTATAGAAGATAGTATCGACCAAGCTTACGAGGAGGAGGAGTTCTACCAAGAGGAGGAAGACAACTTCAACCACTGCACCAACCAAGGCAAGCTAGCACTATCCAAGTTAACCCTTGCAAGTTGTACTTGCAAGCTGATACGTCCAAAACGTATCTACTCCCCCAAGCACTTTTCCTATTGTTTATCCTCTATACTTGTGTGATTTGGATGCAACTAATACGAACTGACGCTGTTTTCAGCAGAATTGCCTTGGTGTCTACTTTTTGTGCAGAAAATCAACTATTAGGAAAAATCCCGGAAAATATGCCAAAAATCCTATTTCACCCGAAGACTCTAGGAGCCAGAATACGAGACGGAGAAGAGCCCTGGGGTGACAACACCACCTGCTGGCGCGGGCCAGGCCAGGCCACGCCAGGGGGTGGTGTGGGCCCCCCAGGCACCCCCTCGGCCTCTCTCTTCGCCTATAAGGAGCCTTCTGACCTAAAAACTTCAGGGGGTTCGATGTTTTTCCAAAAGGAGTTCCGCTCCGCCGCCACCACCAGATTCCACGAAACAGCACCAGAAACTCCGTTCTGGCACCCTGCCGGGACGAGGAATTGGAGGATATCATCGCCATCATCATCACCATCGCTTCTCCATCGACCATCCATGTTTCCCCCATCTATGAGTGAGTAATCCCCCGCTGTAGGCTATGGGGATGGTAGGGATTGGATGAGATCGTTCATGTTATGGCATCAGATTGTTAGGGCATGGTGCCTAGTATCTTTTATTAGTGCTTTATGACTTTGTTGCGACTTGTTGTGCTTAATGCTTGTCACTAGGGACCGAGTGCCATGATTTCAGATCTGAACTTATTATTGATTCATTATGATAGTATTGTTTTTGGTCTTATATGCAAGTTGTATACACACATTGTCGTCCGGAACCTATGGCCCCGAAGTGACAGAAATTGGGATAACCGGAAGGGAAAGGCTTTGATGTGAGGATCACATGTGTTCATGGAGTGTTAATGCTTTGCTCCGGTGCTCTATTGAAAGGAGCACCTTAATTGCCAGTAGTTCCCTAGAGGCCCCGCTGCAAACGGGCTGGCAGGACAAAAGATGTTGTGCAAGTTCTCATTGCGAGCACGTATGACTATATATGGAACACATGCCTAGGATTGTCTAGTACTTGGATGCTTTATCTTATTTATTTGCAATTGCCCTATGTTTTGATTGCTATCTGAATTGTCTTGTCCATGCAACGCCCGTCCATCCATCCCTATGCCTACTGCACTCGAATCCCACTGTTACTGCTTTTGTTACTACTGTCTTTGCTTTGCTACTGCTGTTACTTTACTATTCCTACTACAAAATTATTGCTACTGATAAACTGCTATGAGCAAGATTGTTTCCAGGTGGAGCTGAATTGACAACTCAGTTGTTAAGGCTTATAAATATTCTTTGGCTCCCCTTATGTCGAATCAATAAATTGGGTTTCACTTCCCTCGAAAAT
Source organism: Avena insularis (assembly GCA_023614405.1). Taxonomy (NCBI): domain Eukaryota; kingdom Viridiplantae; phylum Streptophyta; class Magnoliopsida; order Poales; family Poaceae; genus Avena; species Avena insularis. Next base: position 87,650,453 of record CM042688.1, read on the forward strand.
ACTGCGATACACCCCTTATACTTGTGGGTCATCAAGACTATTTTCTAGCACCGTTGCCGGGGAGCATAGCTTTATTTATCAAGTTCACTTGGATTCTCTATTGTTCGCTGCTATCCATCCATTATGGGTAAGTATCGTGATGGCAAGGTTCCTATTTTACCATCCACTACAAGAAGAGGTACGGTTCTAAACACCTCTGATGCTCTTGATTCACCATCTGTTATAAGTAAGCTCGTTACACCACCACATACACATGCTACACACACTGCTACTACTGCTGAATCTGAAACTTCTGATGCTTATGATGTTGCTTCTACTGTGCTTGCTAAGAGTGGTTCATTAGGTCCTTTCCTAGATGCTACAATTGCTAGAACTATAGCTGGAAATACCGAAACTCCTAATGAAGACACTACCACACCTGTTAGCTCACCTGAGTCTAGTGAGAGTTATGATATTTAAGAAGATTATGTTGAGATGACCAATAAGTTTATTAAAGAATGTAAGAACACCCATGATAGGAGCGCTGCTAAGAGTCTCCTTGAGAGGCGTACTATTAGACCCAAATTGTCTCCTGATGCTAAGTTTGCTGCTTCTCCCATAAACATTATAGATGAAGATTATGATTTTTCTCTCGATCTATCTTACATAGCTATTGTCAAGAAAGAACCCTTTTGTGGGACTAAGAATGAAAGTGCGGTAGCACATATGAATGAACTTTCTACCATGAGTGGCTTGTTTTCTGATGATATTAGGATGCATACTTACTTTGTTGCTAAGATTTTTCCCTTTTCACTAAAAGGAGAAGCTAAAACTTGGTTTAGTAATTTACCTCCTGGATCTATTGATAGCCCTGAGTGCTTGATTAGTACTTTCCTACAGAAATATTTTCCTCCCAGTGCTAGACATGCTATTTTGCAGAACTTTTGATTTCAAACAGGAGAAAAGAGGTGTTGCCGAATCTTGGGCAAGGTTTTGTGCTTTGATTCATGCAGTGCTGGAAGTCCATTACCTAAGAATGAGCTTCTTGATATATTTTATAATGGACTAACTGAGGAATCTAGGACATACCTAGATAGTTGTGCTGATTGTGTTTTCGTGAATAGGACTCAAAGGAAGCTGAGGAATTAATGGCTAAAATAAGCAAGAATTATGAAGATTGGACTCCTCCTAAACAAGCTATACCTGAAGTAATTGTACCTGAACCATCTATTCCTGTGCCTATTCCAACATCAAAGAAGAGGGGAGTTATTGAATTAAATGATGAAGTGATGAAGGAAGCTAAGAAATGTCCTAAGGAGAAGGGAATTAAAGTTGCAGATGTCAAGAATTTACCTCCTATAGAAGAATTATGTAAGCCTATTTCCTACTCATCCACTATTGAGGTACACTCTCTCCAACACTTTGATGAAGGTGATATCCCTTACTTGAAACCTCCTGATCAATGCTTAGAAGAATTTGATATCTTTATTGTTAAGCAAGATAACTTTAATAAAAGGGTGAAAAATCATCTAATGGAAAACACTAGAGCTATTGTTGAGTTGAAAGATATTGTGGAAAGAACCTCTAATGATGTTAAAATGATTGTTAAACACTTTCAAATGGTTCAAACTCAAATAGATCAACTCGTTAAAGTGCAAAAAGACTTGTTAGTTAATGCTGCTAAAGAAAGACATGCTTATGAATTAGAACTAGAAGTGGCGCTGCTACCCAGGATCCTTTATATCCCGAGGGGCATCCCAAAAGAATTGAGCAGGATTCTCATCAAGCTAAAAATAGTGGTTCTACTCATAAGAAAAGGAAAAAGAAACATAAAGATGTTGAAGAACCCTCTGAACCTGCTATAGATCCTAATAGTATATCTATCTCTGATGCTGAAACTCAAAGTGGTAATGAAGAAAATGAAGTTCCTAATGAAGAAAAAGTTGAAGAAGAACCTGAAAACCACACTAAGACTACTAAATACACCAAAGAAGATTTTATTGCTAAGAAACATGGTAGTGAAAGAGAACCTTGGGTCCAAAAACCTATGCCTTTCCCCGATAAGAAACACAAGTCAAAGGAAGATGAACACTATAATAAGTTTTGTGAGTGGATGACGCCTTTATTCTTGCAAATTCCTTTGACTGATGCTATTAAGTTGCCTCCTTACTCAAAGTATATGAAGGACATTGTCTCGAATAAAAGGAAGATCCCTAATGAAGAAATCTATACTTTGCATGCTAATTATTCTTTCAATGGTAAGGTTCCTAAGAAACTTGGAGACCCAGGGATTCCAACTATCCCTTGCTCTATTAAGAACAATTATGTTAGAACTGCTTTGTGTGATTTGGGAGCTGGATTTAGTGTTATGCCTTTCTCTCTCTATAAGAGGCTTCAACTTGAAAAATTGATACTGATATATCTTTGCAAATGGCTGATAAATCTACCACTATTCCTGTGGGTATATGTGAGGATGTACCTGTTCAGGTGGCTCACAATTGCTTGATATTAACTGATTTTGTTGTGCTTGAAATGCCTGAAGATGATAATATGTCTATTATTCTTGGGAGACCTTTTCTAATCTGCAGAGCTATTATTAATTGTAATCAAGGAAAGGTGACCTTCAATGTTAATGACAAGGAACATACTGTTTATTTCCCCAAGAAGATTGAAAGGACTTATGGTTTGAATTCAATTGAACATGTTGAAGGCATTCAAGTTGGAGAAATATATTGTCCCATACCAAGGGAAAAATTTGAAACTATTATGATTGGGACCATTGCTATCAAGGTTGAGGTAACATAATCATTAGTGGAGTACAAAGTTTTGTCTCATATGTAATTGTTTTGGCAGCAAGACTTTATCAACCTTGTTAACAAAAGGATTCCATTGAACAAAACAATGTTTTTATTATGATTATCTCCGTTTATTTCTATCCTTTGCATTTTAGTTTTTGCTTTCGTTTAGTTTTCTTTGTGTTGTTAGTTGCTTGCATGCTAGAACTTCTGTAGTTCTAGCCTTGTTTTGTCCTTGCATCATGTTTCCAAAAGAAAAAAATCTGTCTGTCAGAAAAATCATTCTTCTATTTCTGAAAAAAGCCCCAAAATAAAGTATCTCGAAAAATTCTAGAAAATTCATATTAAAATTTTACGTGAAAAAAGGGGCAGACGAGTACCTGGTAGGTACCAGGGGGGCCCACCAGGCAGGCACACCATGTGGTGGCGCGGCCAGCCCTGGGTGGTGCCATGCCCTGGTGTGGGCCACCCCTGGCCCTCCACTAACTCTCTCCCCTACCATTTTGTTCTCTCTCCCGAGTAAGCTCCAGTTCATAGCTCAAAATCGTGTTCTTTCTGTGCTTGCTCTCGATTTCTTCGATCTCCTTGCTCAACCCATCTTTCTTGCTGAAATTTGGAGCAATTGTTCCTTGGTATGTGACTCCTCCCCTTGTCTAAGTAGATTTGTGTTTAGTAGATTATATGTTGAGTATTTTGCTGCTGTAGGTGACTGGTTATGAGAGCTTGTAAGCTTGTTTGATGCTTAGAGATATAGTTTTGATGCATGGTTTAGTGCCTCATCATCTAGACCTATAGTTTCCCATAGAGAGGCTTGATTTTAATTCCATGATACAACATAAATTTATTTCCTCGTGGGCCAGTTTGAGTGAGTTGTCTTATGAAATAACCTTTCTCAAAGCTGGTTGGAGAAAGCGCAAGTCCGAGCGTGTTGTTCTTTTGCCTGCACCTATTTTGTTTAACCTTGATAACAGGGAAGTATGGTCCCTCACCGAGGAGGAGCTGGACACGTACTTGGGAGAGCTCTCCCAATAGGAGCAGGACACTAGAAGGGAGGTCACGGACGATTCGGTCTAGCCCTCGAATGAGGGAGTGTCTTCATATCAGCAGCCCGCTTATGATTGGGGAGCATCCTCTTCTTCTCATGGGCCTAGCTACGACCATTCTTACCAAGATCCGCCCGCTTGGAACCCCTATTCGTACATGGATTGATACTCACTTAGGCCAAAAGCCTAAGCTTGGGGGGAGGTACGCCGACACCGCACTCATCTCCATATCATGTTGTGTTGGTACTTTGTATATTCATGTTTTCGTTCTCTTTTTAGTTTTCGTTCTTCTTTGCTTTTGCTTTCTAAAAACACAAAAAGACCAAAAATATTTTTGTTGTTTCTCTTTGGTTTGCTTCTTCTTTTTGCCTTGGTTTGTTTTCCCTTTTTGCTTTGTTTGAACTATTCGAAAAATTCAAAAAGATTTTGCTTTGCTTGTTTTTCTCTTTGGGTTCTTATTTAAAAAATCAAAAACACCAAAAATATTTGTCGTTCTTATTTGGTTTTTGCAAGTTTGCTACAGGGTTCGGCAGTTCTCAGTAGATATTGGTTTCATATTATTATTCAAGCCACACAAGTGAAGAGCAATAATGAGGATCAATGACAACTTGAGGCGTGGTAAGAGGCTGGTAACGAACTCTATTTGTTTTCATTTTTGTACATATACTCATCACTGTGGGCGTGCTTAGTCTGTTCATGTAGAGTGTATGTTTTCTTTGGATGCTTAGTAATTCTTGCTTTCTTGTGATTAGCTCCAGCTCGCTAATAGTTTGTAGCATGTTTCATGAATGTTTGCTTGCATTACTCTATTCATAAATTGGTATGACACCGTGGTATCCTCCTCTAAATGTTTCATTTGATTGACTTGGCACATGCTCACGCATGCACATGAATGTAATAATCCGTTAAGCCTCGATGAATTATTTTGCCTTGAGGATCTTGAATCACTTTCATGCCATGAGTAGTCTTGTTTTGTTGCAAGCATGATAATGACAACTATTGCTCTCTCGTTTGTCGCTCCCTTACTATTTCTAGCCTTCACTTCCACTGACTGTTTTACTCATGTTTCCAACTCCCTAAACCAAATATTTCCGAAGTGTCCACCATACCTACCTATTAGCATCACTTGCTACTCCCGTGCATATTCATTATGCCTTGTTTTCTTCCGAATAAAATGTTTGCTTGTTATGGGAAAATTAGTTAGTAAAGCTCTCACGAACTTGATGGCACACTTTATTTCCTGCACTTAATAAACCTAAACCATTGTGAAATCTCCATGAAAGTTATATGCTTGGAAATTATAGGCTGGGGATTAGCAGAACCGTGCTATCACGGGGAACACTTTCAACACTTGTAAATATATACCCAGTTGATACCTTGCTCTTTTGTTTGCGGATGTCGTTGGTGTGAAATAAAAGGGGAGCTTGTAAGCCCATGGAGTTATGTATGTGTGTTAGAGAAACGCCTGGGCCACTGGTCTAATCCATGCTGACATGGTGGAAACCTGCAGCGTAACCATAATGATATCTATGAAGCATTCTTCTTATAAAAAAAGAGAGAGATAGCTATTGAGAAAAAGAAAAAAATAGAGTTCTATGAAAAGAGGAAAGAGAGAAAAAAGCACCATTTTCCCATGGTAAATAAGAAGATTGCTGAGATACTCATTGTCTGCTTGCCTTGTCATTTTGATATGGGGATTCTTCCGTATCATCGGGCAAGGGGTACCCCATTGGCGGTTCTCAATGATACGCACATACTTACGATGACAAGAACTTACCGGTAACTAAAGTTGAGTAACATGAGGAGCGGCCCTCGTACTCAGGGGACTTGGAATTTTCAGTTTATAGTCTGGCAAGCATATAACTCAGATTGGACCTCACTTTCACCTTAACCACGTTAAAGATGCTTATGATAGGGGCAATGAGAGCTCAAAGCTAATGAGTACCATACTTTCAGCATTTGGAAGCCTTTCAAATTATTCAAAACATTTTCTTCTACTTGTTGAGTCTCCACATATTCTTTGAGCACCTTCTTGAGAGCATAGTTGTCATTCTTTGTGTTTGCTCCATTACTTGTTTATTTGTGTTATGACTTTGATGCTTGTATCCTTGATATCTTTACTTCTAGTCATCACTTGAACTTCAGAGGTGCCTTAATATTCATAATCAAAGGGCAAGCGAGATACCACTCTATCATACCTTTTTATGAGCATTGTAATGTTGCTTATGTTTGTGCTTTATGCTACTTATTATTCTTGAGTTGGAATCTCTTCATAGCTTGCAATGACTATTAAGTAGACTCAGTTGCATACTCTTTATTATGAATTGTCCAAGTAAGTTGATCACATTGCTGAGAATATTTACATCATATGAAGCAAATGTGTTCGTGAAAGTTCTTTTATCGCACTCAGTTTTCAACTGAATTGCTTGAGGACAAGCAATAAGCTAAGCTTGGGGGGAGTTGATACGTCCAAAATGTATCTACTTTCCCGAACACTTTTGCTATTGTTTCTCCTCTAAACTTGTGTGATTTGGATGCAACTAATACGAACTGACGCTGTTTTCAGCAGAATTGCCTTGGTGTCTACTTTTTGTGCAGAAAATCAACTATCAGGAAAAATCCCGAAAAATATGCCAAAAATCCTATTTCACCCGAAGACTCCAGGAGCCAGAATACGAGACGGAGAAGAGCCCTGGGGTGGCCACACCATCTGGCCGGCCAGGCGAGCCGCAGCGCCAGGTGGTGGGCCCTGTGCACCCTCGGCCTCTCTCCTCGCCTATAAGGAGAATTCTGACCTAAAAACTTCGGGGTTCGGCTTTTTCCAGAAGGAGTTCCGCTCGCCGCCACCACCAGATTCCACGAAACAGACCGTAAACTGTTCGCACCGCCGGATGGGAATTGGCGGAGAGCCTCGCCCTCAGCATCACCAGCGCTTCTCCATCGACCAGCGATGTTTCCCCATCTATGAGTGAGTAATCCCCGCTGTAGGCTATGGGGATGGTAGGGATTGGATGAGATCATTCATGTAATGGCATCAGATTGTTAGGGCATAGTGCCTAGTATCTCTATTAGTGCTTTATGACTTTGTTGCGACTTGTTGTGCTTAATGCTTGTCACTAGGGCCCGAGTGCCATGATTTCAGATCTGAACTTATTATTGATTCATTATGATAGTATTTTTTTTGGTCTTATCTGCAAGTTGTATACACACGTTGTCATCTGGAACCTATGGCCCCGAAGTGACAGAAATCGGGATAACCGGAAGGGAAATGCTTTGATGTGAGGATCACATGTGTTCACGGAGTGTTAATGCTTTGCTCCGGTGCTCTATTAAAAGGAGCACCTTAATTTCTAGTAGTTCCCTAGAGGCCCCGCTGCAAACGGGCTGGCAGGACAAAAGATGTTGTGCAAGTTCTCATTGCGAGCACGTATGACTATATATGGAACACATGCCTAGGATTGTCTAGTACTTGGATGATTTGTCTTATTTATATGCAATTGCCCTATGTTCTGATTGCTATGTGAATTGTCTTGTCCATGCAACGCCCGTCCATCCATCCCTATGCCTACCACACTCGAATCCCATGGTTACTGCTTTTGTTACTACTGTCTTTGCTTTGCTACTGTTGTTACTTTACTATTCCTACTACAAAACTGTTACTACTGATAAACTACTGTGAGCAAGATTGCTTCCAGGTGTAGCTGAATTGACAACTCAGTTGTTAAGGCTTATAAATATTCTTTGGCTCCCCTTGTGTCGAATCAATAATTTGGGTTCCAGTTCCCTCGAAAATACTGCGATACACCCCCTATACTTGTGGGTCATCACAAGCCACCATTAACAATGCAAGCAAATCCTTGCAATCTAGATAAGCCAAGCAAAGATGCTTTAGGCATGCTTTGATCATATCACTTTGACTAGTATTTACCCCCAAGTCTTATTTTCAAGCTTTACTTCCTTTACTTTACCCAAAGATTCTTTACTTGTTTTGAAGGTAGCATAAAAAGTATAAAACTTGACCTATTTAGATAAACTGTAGATGTCATTCTATGGCATGAGATTGATCCCATCAATTCCACCTTAGTGAACACTCTTAACTTAGTAGTTTAGAGTAGATAAAAACTTGAGTCACTTTAGATGGGAGCACTTGGTGAAAATGAATTATGAAAACCTTGGAATGGTGAGTCATTCTATTGAGATGTTTTGACATGTGTTGAGAAACACAAATGGTTTATGATGGTGAAATGTTGAGGCATGAGCCTTAACCCTTTTATAAAACTGATGGTTGGATTCGGATGCGATACCATTCTAAATTTACCGTACAACCACACTACCTGAATTGGGTAAGGCTTAGCCAGAAGTTTATATGCATTAGTATTAGTTCCCTCGCGGGAGAGGTTTGAGCTGAGGCTACCTCTCAATGTTATCCACCTATGCAGTGCCCAAGATGACAGATGGTCATGGTTGGGAGGCCATGCTCATAGGAGAGGTGCTTATACTAGGGTGTGTAAAGGGAAGGTTATGTTTGATTATCTGCATACTAAGTATGATGATTCAGGGTTATCCCTGACAGATGTATCGAATCTAGTGGTGAAAGTGTACCACCTCTACAGAGTGTCAAACTATTCGAATAGTCGCGTCTGCTGTTATGGACAGTTGGAATGGCCATATTGTTTCGTTGTCAGATGTTTTCAAAACAACTTATGAAATGAATGATGAATCTTGACTTGACCACAACAGGGTTGTGTTTATGACAATAGCTTCCCAACTTAAGTGATTCTAGAACTTTATTTTATCTTTCTTTGCTTTAGAACTCAGCTTAGGTTTCAAACTTAACTTTATAGTTAAACATAGAGTTAGCACTTTAACTTAGAACTATACTACTTGTTAGTGGTAGTTTGCGAGTACTTAAAGAGTACTCATGGCTTTTGTCCCTAGCTATTCTCATGGCCAGACTATGAAGGAGACTACCAAGATGATGGCCAGCAGGACGACTATGATAACTAGGACTATCCTTCCTTGACATCGTGCTCCCCTAAAGATGGACCCCACCGTTACGCTTATCTTTTATTTCCGCTGCTTGTTGTATTAAGACTGGATCATGAGATCCTTATTTGTGTAAGACCTTATGTATGGTTTGTAATGGATGATGTACTGTGATATCCAATCCGTTATGTCTTGCAAAAATGGTAATCCTAGGATTGCGAGGTATGGCATAATGGGCATCTGGGATTAAAAATCCGGGTGTTGACAGTAATGCTACTACCACTGCTAAGTTAGTAGATGAACCACCACCTGCTGAGAATGATACTTTTAAAATACCTACAAGAATTATTGATTGTGTTATGGATAACTATTATGTTGGAGATGGAACTGTCCATCTCGGTGATCATTTGCTCTTTATACATGAATTATGCGGGTTGTTCAAGTGTGCAGGTATTACAACAGATCAAGTTAAGAAGAAGTTATTCTCATTATCACTAAAAGGAAGAGCTGAAGAATGGTATAAGCTGCTGAAGAATGGTCAAGCTCTTGAATGGGGGGGGGGGGAATAGTGCCTCTCTTTTATTCAAAATTTTATCCTCCTAGCGAGATTCATAATGATCATAATCAAATATACAACTTTTAGACTCTTGATGGAGAGATTACAGCTCAAGCTTGGGGGAGTGCTGCAGTATCACATCATTATCTTCTATCTTTTTACCTTTTTAGTAGAGTCATATCACAAATAGAGGAGTTATCATGTAGGATGGTTTGCATTATGGAAGTGTCCCCCCTCTAGTTAGATATCTATCTATCCCTTGGTGTGAGTTGCCGTTGTGGAATATTAATGAGAAGTTCTTTGATTTACTCTTTTGCATATTTTATATTAGTTTTCAATTTCTATTATATGATTGATCTTGTTGTTAGTATTGGTATCACTTTGGGATAATTGAGTTAATTTAGTTGGTTTTGGCAAATCTGGCTTGGTCAGTAGCAACACTATTATGAGAATTGAATGAAAAAGATAAAAGTACTCTTAAAGAATATAATTTCGTCATCTTTCTTGATTTGCTCATAAGCCTAGTATTCTCTAGTTAAGATCTTTTGTGCTTCCTAGGAAGATTGCATGTTTGTTTTTATCACTTGTATGTTTGTTTGTTTCCTTCAACTCTTATGCTTGCTACCCAGCCTTGCTAGCCAAAAACCTGTACTGAGAGAGAATGCTTCTCGTCATCCAATCCTTAAACCAAAACCCATGCCATTTGTGTCCACCATACCTACCTATTAGCACTATTGCTATTCCAAGTAAATTCATGTTTTTATCTACCTTCCGAATTAAACTTGTTGTGTGAAAATTAGTGATTAAAGCTCTCACGAACTTGAAGGCACACTTTACTTTCCTGCACTTAATAATCTTGAACCATTGCGTCCATCTTTGTTGTGTATATGCTTGCGCTTTATAAGTTGAAGTTAGCAGAACCATGTATCATGGGGAATGCTATTAACATTGCACTTATTATTTTGCTGATATCATGATTCTTTTGCTTATGGATCCTGGCAGTGTGAAATAAAAGGGGAACTTGTAAGATCATGGAGTTTGTATGTGTGTTAGAGAAATGCCTAGGCCGCTAGCCTAAGCCATGCCTAATCATGGCGGAAACTTGCAGCATAACCATAGAGAGCACTCTATGAAGCATCCTCAATAAAAACCTATGCAAATAGCAAATAGATCGTTGAGATGCTCATTGTCTGCTTGCCTTGTCATTTTGATTATGGGATAGCTCATGTATCATGTGCAAGGGGTACCCCATTGGCGGTTCTCTATGATACATATGTATTTACAATGACAAGAGCTTACTTGTGACTAAAGTTGAGTAGGATGAGGTTCGGTACTCGTAAGTAAGGGGCATGAGATTTCAACTTATAACTTGTCATGCACATCCTCTTAGTTGTGTCACTTTAACCTCAATCACCTCAAGATGCTTATGATAGGGGAAATGAGAGATGGAAGCTAGTAAGTACCATAAATTTTGGGAGCTCTTGATGAAACTTGAAATCCCTGCTTCCCTCTGCGAAGGGCCTATCTTTTACTTTTTAGTTGAGTCGGTGAACCTATTCCCTTCTACCTCAGCAAGTATTTTGAGTTGTTGTGTTTCATTCATTCATATGATGATTTATTCAATCATGTTTCTTATGTTCCTTGTTTTGCACATTGCTCTTATCTTAGAGAGTATTACTTTGAAAGCTATCATTGAAAACCCTTTATGTTTGAACTCCTGCAAATTTGTTAACTATTCTTTGACCAAGAGCAAGGTTTGCCACTACCAATTATGATTTACTTTATGAATCTTTATTGTGTTTCCTTTACTTATTGCAAGTTAAGTTATATAATAGTGAGTTGTCTTCTATTATGATTTGTGTATTGATGAATGTGATGCTTCTTGTCCGTATCCTTTTATCGACTCTTAACTCCATAAACCTGAGGTCATGCTTATTGATCTCAGTTTTCGCTTGGGGACAAGCGAAGTCTAAGCTTGGGGGAGTTGATACGTCCATTTTGCATCACTATTCTATATCATAATTTATTGTTATTCATTGATATATTTCATATTAAGAGATGATACTTATGTTATTTATCTGTTTTGCATGGTTGATGACTTTTGGAGCCTGGACCGATGCAATCAGGATTCTGATGGAAAAGGGGCTGTTTGGAGGCAAAATTCGCGAAGATCAGAAAATCCGGGGAAATACATGGAAAATCCTATTTTTCCAGAAGACGAAGGATGCCAGAAGGGGGAGTGGAGATGGGCCACAGGGGGCCCACACCACCCCCTAGCGCGGGCCACCCTTGGCCACGCCAGCAGGTGGTGTGGCCACCCTGGCCCACTCCTGGCTCTCCCCTTTGGCGTATATTATCCCCACGAAACCCTAATATCTTGTGAGCGACCACAGAAAGATTCCGCCGCTTTGCAGGGCGGAAAACTACAGAGAGAGAGAGAAAGATCTCTCAGGTAGACATAATTCTGCCGGGGGAATTCCTTCCCGGAGAGGGGAGATCATCGCCATCAACACCACCATCAAGCTGGGCTTCATCGGGATCATCATCACCATCATCTCCATCATCATCTCCATCAGCACCATCATCACCACTCGATACCACTGTAACAATTGGGTTGAATCTTGCATAATTCTTAGGGGAAACTTTCCCGGTGTTGATTACTTGTTGTAGTTGATGCTATTGAGTGGAACCATTGAATTATTGTTATGTTCAGATTTTTGCTTATCACTATACCATCTCTGATCTTGATCCATATGATGTCTCATGAGTAGTTCATTTAGTTCTTGAGGACATGGGAGAAGTCATGTTGTTAGTAGTGGAATTGTGTTGAGAAAGATTCAATAGTTTGTTATTTAAGTTGTGGTGTTATTCTTCTAGTGGTGTCATGTGAACGTTGACTACATGACACTTCACCTTTATGGGCCTAGGCGAATGCATTGTGTATTTGGCTACTAATCGTAGGGGTTGCTGGAGTGACAGAAACCTGAACCCCCGTTAGGAAACGTTTGCATAAGGGATGTCAGGATCTTAGAGTTTAAAGCCGTGGTTAGGTTTCTATCTTAATTACTTTATTGTACTTGCAGATGCTTGCAAGGGGTATAATCACAAGTATGTATTGGTCCTAGGAAGGTCGGTACATTAGAACAGGTTCACCCACACAACACTTATCAAACTAAAGAAGATTAATCAACTATATGAAGCGAAAGCACTTGACGATATTCTCGTGTGTCCTTGAGAATGTTTGGTCATCTTAAGTAATACAACCGGCTTGTCCTTTGCTAAAGAAAGGATTGGGCCACTTTCTGCATTTATTATTATTGTCTTTTATTTACTCGCACTTTATTTATCTGCATTATCAAAAACCCCTAAAAATCTGTTTGCTAAGTATTTACAGAGAATTCCTGCTCCAAGCCACTCGTCAACACCTTCTGCTCCTCGTTGGGTTCAACACTCTTACTTATCAAAAATACTGCGATACACCCCCTATACTTGTGGGTCATCAGTATACCACTTGTTCTTTGGGCTTAGGACTTGAGCTTCACGATCATCAGCTTCAGTGGAGGAGGTCTGAAAACTATCCCACGAAGGAGCCATGAGGTTTAGAGGCTTGCCTTTGCCTTGAACTTGGTAGCGCATCAAGTAGATTATATCTGTTGATATAAGAGGGACGAGGACCTCTAGGGAGGCTTATTAAGAGTCAGAGGCAGGGAGAAATTTGTACTGGAAGGAAAAGGGTCACCCAAGTAAGAGCAAAATAATGAAATTCTGATTGTAACAACCAGCTGGTACGGGCGTACGCCCGTACGGCGCGCCCGTACCAAGTCGTTTCCAAAAATACGACGTGTCAAAGTCAGTAAATAGTCAACCAACCAAGTGGTACGGGCGGGTTCCACCCGTACTGCCTGTCCATACTGACTTTACGACTTCAGTATTTTTTAACACAACGAAACGAACAAAGAATAGATGAAAAAGGCATAGAACTGATAATGACCAACCGTACGGGGGACTGCGCCCATACCACGTGGCCGTATTATTTATGCAAAACAAAACGAAAGCAATCAGTGGGCTTAAAGACCAGCAGTATGGGCGGAGCCCGCTGTACCGTGCACCCGTATCGACCTCATAAGACTAGCAGTCAACTCAAAAGAATGAAGGGAATACCGATATCCAAAAAGAAATAGCAGAAAATCATCCAGAACGAAGATATGTTCGGGATTTCATACGCTTAGATCATCAAGAGAACATGAGTTCATTTGGGTACCTTTTCCTTCCTAAATCAACTTTTCTTCTTCTCTTCGAACAAAGTTGGCTGCATAAAATAAGTAAAAACTATTGCAAGAGGAAATCGAGAACTTCCTTTTTGGCAGTATGGTTCCCACAGGTATGTAGACGGATGAGACCTCTTTAGGATGAGCAATTTCTTGAGTGTCCATGGGTGTTTCCTCTATCTCTTCCTTTCTTTGTAGAATCTGTAAAATCAAATTCTTGCAAAATTAAAGTCCAACGGATCATCCTTGGCTCAACTCTAGTCCTTTCTAGGATTTCCTTTAAGCCAACATGATCAGTATGTACTCTTACTTTAGATTCAATGATATAAGATCTAAACTTATCACATGAGAAAACCAAAGTGAAAAATTCTTTTTCTGCCATAGGATAATTCTTTTGGGCCCCTGATGTCTACGCACTTCTATTCTTGTAGACATTAGTTGGGCCTCGAAGTGCAGAGGTTTGTAGAACAGTAGGAAGGTTTCCCTTAAGTGGATCACCCAAGGTTTATCGAACTCAGGGAGGAAGTGGTCAAAGGTATCCCCTCTCAAGCAACCCTGCAATAAAGATACAAGAAGTCTCTTGTGTCCTCAACACACCCAATACACGTGTCAGGTGTATAGGTGCACTAGTTTCGCAAAGTGATAGTGAAATACAAGTGGTGTCGATAAAAGACAACAGTGCCAGAAAATAGCTTGATGGCGTGGAAGAGACTAAAGGCAAAAACAAATACAGATGGAAGCAAGCAAACATGTAACAGATTTAATTGTAAATGGTGTTTCAATGCTTGGAAACAAGGCCTAGGGATCATACTTTCGCTAGTGAACACTCTCATATAAATATCATCTCTTTATGATACTACTCTGAACTACTCTCCGGTTGGACACTCTAATCCATGGTAGGGCTATAACATCACACCTCAAAGTAAGCCTTTCCCATCTAGATAACCCCACACTATCACCTTGATCACTAGATGGTTCCAATAAACACCACAATTTCATAAAGACATCCAACTCCAAATATAACTCATAACAAGTATTTGTAATCTCTAGCCTAAGTGCCACCATGGTGTGCACACTGTCACTTTCACACACATGGGGAGAGCAGAGATCTTTTAAAGCACTTGAGTAGGAAGGTATATATATACTTGATTACAAAGCTCATGATCACAGTATGATCACACATAGAGAGAGATGAACACATAGCTACCGGTAGAATCCTTAGCCTCCAAGAAGAACTACTCCCTCATCATCATGGGAATCAACAACGGCGATGGAGATGGTGGTGGAGATTGATGGAGATGGCTCCGGGGGCATTTCCCTGTCCCGGCAGGGTGCCAGAATAGAGACTTTCTGTCCCCCGAATCTCCCCTTCGATGGCGGTGGAGCTACGGAACCTTTCATGGATTTCTGATTGACCGATTTAGGGTTTTCGTCCTAGGGGCTTCTTATAGGCGAAGGGGCGAGGTCGGTGGCCGGCCAGGGGGCCCACACCATGCCCTGGCGCGGCCTAGGGCTGCTCGCGCCAAGGGGGGGTGTGGCCGCCCTGTGGCCCCTCTTCGTCTAGTCTTTTGGCTCCGTGAGTCTTCCGGTAAAATATCGACTTTGGCTTTTGTCCGGTCCAATTCCGGTAGTATTCATTTTCTAACTTTCCTGGAACCAAAAACAACAGAAAACAGGCAACTGGCACTATGGCATCTTGTTAATAGGTTAGGCAAAGAAAGTGTATAAAAAGTACTCCAAAGTGTGGATAAAACATAAGAAAGTAGATAAAAACCAAGCATGGAACATCAAAAATTATGGATACGTTAGCAACGTATGAACATCCCCAAGCTTCACTCCTACTCTTCCTCGAGTAGGTAAGTGATAAAAAGAAAGGATAATTTTTGAGGTGACATGCACCATCATAAACTTGATCAAAGTATTTGTAAAACATTGATAGCTGGTGATCATAGTAATTCAACATAGCATGAAAGATAAAGTTCTAACAATAAGACATAGCAACTATGTTGCAACATGAAAAGGCACAAACAAAAGATTTATGAATAATAATGCTTTGCATGACGTTTGTTTGTTTCACATAAAGAAAACATAGCATAGTGGCATTCATCTTGTACCTCATAGAGTAGCAAACATAAATGCATAGGACACCTTCAAAGTTCATAAGGGTGACTAGATACAAATAGTTTAAGAACAAGCAATATCAAAGTTATGCATCAATCAACAAGTCTTGGGACAATGTACATAGAACTAAGAATGGCCACTATGCTCTCAAAATAGGTGCATAAAGATAGAAGGTGGAGACTCAACATAAAAGTAAAAAAAAGGCCTTCATAGAAGGAAGCAGGGATTCAAGTTTCATAAAGAGCTTCCAAAAATTAAGGTACTTATTACCTTTCAGCTCTCATTGCCCCTGTCATAAGCATCTTGAAGTGATTAAGGTTAAAGTGAACAAACTATGGAGTATATGCTTGACAAAGTGTAAGTTGGCAATCTCATGTCCCTTGAATACGAGGGCCGCTCCTCATGCTACTCAAGTTTAGTTACCAGTAAGTTCTTGTCATAGTAAATACATGTGTATCATAGAGAACCGCCAACGGGGTACCCCTTGCCCGATGATATGGAAGAATCCCCATATCAAAATGACAAGGCAAGCAGACAACGAGCATCTCAGCAATCTTCTTATTAACCATGGGAAAATGGTGCATTTTTTCTCTCTTTCCTCTTTTCTCATATCTCTTTTTTTTCTTTTTGTCCTTTTCTCAATATCTGACTCTTTTTTTACAAGAAGAATGCTTCATAGACAGCTCATTATGGTTACGCTGTAGGTTTCCACCATGACAACTTTGGTTTAGACCGGCGGCCCAGGCGTTTCTCTAACACACATACGTAACTCCATGGACTTACAAGCTCCCCTTTCATTTCAGACCGACGACATCCATAGACAAAAGAGCATGATATCAACTAGGTACAAAGTACAAGTGCAATGTTGAAAGCGTTCCCCATGACAGCATGGTTCTGCTAATCCCCAACATATAAGTGCAAGCATATATAACATAGACGACACAATGGTTCAAGTTTATTAGGGGCAAGAAAAGTAAAGTGTGCCATCAAGTTCGTGAGAGCTTTAATCACTAGTTTTCTCATAACAAGTTTAATTCGGAAGATAGATAAAAACATGAATATACTTGGAATAGAAAATGCTAATAGGTAGGTATGGTGGACTCTTTGGAATAACTTGGTTTTAGGGGTTGGATGCATGAGTGGAACTCATACTTGGTTATGGAGGCTAGCAAAAGACTAGGAGCGACCAACTAAGAGAGCAATAATGGCCATAATCATGCAAAGCGACAAAACATCATTAATAAAAGCATAAAGTGATACTACAAGTCGAAAACTAAAGGATCATAAAGGCTATGGTGACTTGGGATAGTCATAACATGGTGTGAGCATGCGCCAAGTCAACCCAAATAAAGCATCATAGGAGAATACCACAATACTATGCTTTAATATGCTAAAACAACGCATGATTCTTCCAAGGCACATTAAGCAATCTCAATTGTTTATAACATGTCATGCAACAACAAAGATCACTAAGCATAAAGACAAAACAATATCAAGCATGGCATGACAAAGCATTGGCCACAGTCAAAAACAAGCTCCTTTTACCACTTAAGCATGAACTTTTCCTACTCTTTTCCAATCCAAACCAAACTATTTGGAAACCAATGTATGAAAGAGGGGTTCCAACCAATTTATTCAGAAAACTAAGAAACCCAAGCAAAAAAAAAACAAAAAAAAAACGAAGACGCTCCAAGAACAACACAACCGTGCATGAAACAATAAAAATGAAGTGTTTGGAAGAAACCTGGAATTTTTATTGATGAAGAAGGGGATGCCTTGGGCATCCCCAAGCTTTGACGCTTGTAATTCTTGGATATTTCTTGGGGTGACACGCCTGGCATCCCCAAGCTTGAGCTTTAGTCCATTCTTTATCTCATTACATCATTCTCTCCATACACCTGAAATTTTTCCTTCATAAAAAACTTCACACAATCTTTATTAGCAACATTAGTGCACTCAAGATAATAAGTCTTTTGGTTCAGTTCCAACACAAGTAAAACTTCCATTAAAACACAATCTACTGTAGCACTTCCTTTAAAAAGTTCAAATGATCAAAGGGAACTCAAATAGAAAGAGATTAAGAGGCAAATACAAATAATGACAGAAATCTGTCAAAATAGACCAGCAGGTAAAAACCAATTTTTTCGAAGACCTTGTGTTGCTCAAATCGAAAAGTGTTGAACTAACGAAAGTTAGATAACAACATGGGGCAGAAGCACAAAAATTTACGACTTAAAAAAACGTACATAGATTTTACATGAATTTTTTTAGTGAAGCAGAAAAATCTGTTTTGGGACAACAACTTTCCCAAGCATTACTTCTCTCTCATTAGAGGTTACTCTTGGCAGAAAAAGCAAATAAAAAGGATAAGGAGCGGTTATTACAGAAGTAATAACTTCCAAGACTCATATAAAACTTTTGGGTTATCTCCCAATAAGTACTTTTCTTTAGTGCCTTTAAGTTAGGCATGATAGTTTGAGAAGATGCTCACATAAGAAATATGAATTGAAGTAAAAGAGAGCATCAAAAAGCAAATTCAAAGAACATTTAAGTCTAACCCACTTCCTATGCATAGGAATCTTGTAAAGAAACAAGTCATGAAAGCACAAAGCAACAAGCATAGTAAAGCAAAACAAGTGCAACTTTAAAATTTTCAACATAAAGAGGGGAAACTTATATTGTTGAGATACATAAAACCATGTTTCCCTCTCTCATAATAATTTTTAGTAGCATCATGAATAAAATCAACAATATAAATATCACATAAAACATTCTTATCATGAGCCACATGCATATAATCATTATTACTCTCCACATCAGCATAGTTATTCTTATTAATTGTAGTGGGAACAAATTCAACAAAATAGCTATCATTATTATTCTGATCACCATAATCATCAAATATAGGAGGCATATTGTAATCATAATTAATTTTCTCCTCAATAGTAGGTGGACTGAAAATATCACATTCATCATTGTAATCATCATATATTGGAGGTTTTGTATCATCATAAGCAATAGAATAGCTATCTTCCAAAGCTGGGGAATTAAAAAGATCATTTTCATAAAGACTAGCTTCCCCAAGCTTAGACTTTTCCATAGCATTAGCAATAATGGTGTCCAAATAATTCATACTAACAACATTGCTATTAGCATGCAAATAAAGTTCCATAGGTTTTTTAATTTTCTCTTCAAACACTTCATGTCCTAACTCAAGATAAATATTATAAAGCTCTCTAATTTTGTTGTTGTTTTCCATTAAGCCTAACTAGTTAAAACAAAAAAAATACAAAATTGCAGAATCTAAAGGAAATAACTTCAAGCACTCACACCGGAGGATGTGAGTACCTTTTACCTTACCTCCCCGACACCGGCGCCAGAACATAGCTTGATGTCTACGCACTTCTATTATTGTAGACATTTGTTGGGCCTCCAAGTGCAGAGGTTTGTAGAACAGTAGCAAGTTTTCCCTTAAGTGGATCACCCAAGGTTTATCGAACTCATGGAGGAAGTGGTCAAAGGTATCCCCTCTCAAGCAACCCTGCAATCAAGATACAAGAAGTCTCTTGTGTCCCCAACACACCCAATACACTTGTCAGGTGTATAGGTGCACTAGTGCGACGTAGAGATAGTGAAATACAAGTGGTGTGGATATAAGACAACGGTGCCAGAAAATAGCTTGATGGCGTGGAGGAAACTAAAGGCAAAAACAAATACAGATGGAAGCAAGCAAACATGTAACAGATCTAATTGCAAATGGTGTTTCAATGCTTAGAAACAAGGCCTAGGGATCATACTTTCGCTAGTGAACACTCTCATATAAATATCATCTCTTTATGATACTACTCTGAACTACTCTCCGGTTGGACACTCTAATCCACGGTAGGGCTATAACAACACACCTCAAAGTAAGCCTTTCCCATCTAGATAACCCCACACTATCACCTTGAGCACTATATGGTTCCAACAGACACCGCAATTTCATAAAGACATCAAACTCCAAATATAACTCATAACAAGTATTTTTAATCTCTAGCCTAAGTGACACCATGGTGTGCACGCTGTCACTTTCACACACATGGGGAGAGCAGAGATCTATTAAAGCACTTGAGTAGCATGGTAGATCTACTTGATTACAAAGCTCATGATCACAATATGATCACGCATAGAGAGAGATGAAGACATAGCTACCGGTAGAACCCTTAGCCTCGAGGAAGAACTACTCCCTCATCATCATGGGAATCAACAACGGCGATGGAGATGGTGGTGGAAATCGATGGAGATGGCTCCAGGGGACTTCCCCGTCTCGGCAGGGTGCCGGAACAAAGACTTTCTGTCCCTGAATCTCCCCTTCAGTGGCGGCGGTGCTATGGAACTTGTGGATTTCTGATTGACCGATTTAGTGTTTTCGTCCCAGGGGCTTCTTATAGGCGAAGGGGCGAGGTCGGTGGTCGACAGGGGCTCACACTGCTGCTCGGCTGACCTAGCCTGCGCCAAGGGGGTGTGGCTTCTCTGTGGCCCCTCTCCGTCTCGTCTTCTGGCTCCGTGAGTCTTCCGGTAAAATATCGACTTTGACTTTTGTCTGGTCCAATTCCGAGAATATTCATTTTCTGACTTTCCTGGAACCAAAAACAGCAGAAAACAGGCAACTGGCACTGTGGCATCTTGTTAATAGGTTAGTCCAAGAAAGTGTATAAAAAGTACTCCAAAGTGTGGATAAAATATAAGAAAGTAGATAAAACCCAAGCCTGGAACATCACAAATTATGGATACGTTAGCAAAGTATCAGCCCTGTTTAAGGTGCGACTAGCATGATGAATCATATTAAGATCATCACCATCATACTGACAAAGAATTGCTCCTACAGCTTCATGACTGGCCTCACAAAATAGCTCGAAAGGTTCTTCCAATTAGGTGGTTTAATAATCGGAGCTTCAAGGAGAGCTTGTTTTAATATGTTGAAAGAAGTGAGACACTTTTCGTCAGAGTTAAAATGAACATCCTTTTGAAGAAGGTTAGTTAAAGGTCTAGCAGTTTTTGAAAAATTCTTAATAAACCTTCTATAAAATCCATCATGTCCTAGGAAACTTCTTATACCTTTTATGTCTCGGGGAGGGGGTAACCATTCTATTGCTTTAATTTTTGCTTTATCAACTTCTATACCCTTACCTGAGACTTTGTGACCAATCACTATGCCTTCTTGAACCATGAAATGACATTTTTCCATTTCAAGACTAAGTTAGTGCCTTCACATCTCTGCAAAACTTTATGAAGATTATGCAGACAATGATTAAAGGAAGTTCCATAAATAGAGAAGTCATCCATGAATACTTCCATAATATTTTCAACATAATCAGAAAATATGGCAGACATACATCTTTGAAAAGTGGTAGGAGTATTGCAAAGAACAAAAGGCATACGTAAATAAGCATAAAGGTCATAGGGACACATAAAAATTGGTTTAAGTTGATCATCAGGTTGAACAACAATTTGAGAAAAACTAGAATAACCGTCTAAGTAAAAAAATAAGAATGCATAGCAAGCCTTTCTATAGTTTGATCTATAAATGGTAAAGGGTAATGATACTTCCTAGTTTCCTTGTTAAGTTTTCTATAGTCAATGCACATCATGGGGCCAACAATAGTTCTAGTAGGTACCATTTCATTATGTTCATTTTCGACAACCATAAATCTAGCTTTCTTAGGAACACAATGAATAGGGCTTACCAATTCACTCTCTTCTACATGAAAGATGATGCCTGCATCTAGCAAACATATTATTTCCTTTCTTACCTCTTCTTTCATGTGAGGTTTAAGTCGTCACTGAAAATCTGTGACCGACTGAGCTCCTTCTTCCATGAATATTCTATGGGTCACTATCGAAGGACTAATCCCCTTCAAGTAACTCATTGAATACCCAAGATCATTTCGATGTATCTGGAGAACCCTCATTAAATTCTCCTCCTATTTTTCTGCAAGGTTAGAACTTATAATAACAGGAAATTTATCCATCTCATCAAGAAACCTATATTTTAGTTCCTTTGGCAAGATTTTAAGGATTGGAGGGGGAGGAGCCTCATCTCCCTTCCTTATGGGTTGTTCATATTTTTGATTAATCTCGGCATCCACCTCAGGTGTGGAGTCAAGATAATCATCCATTTCAACTTTTTCTATGTCCTGGAGGATATTATTATTGACTAAGCTTCTTGCTAAATCATCATCAGGAGTCTCAATGAATATTGAGGCTAAATTAACGATAATACCTTCTTCCTCACGTTCATACTCATCATCATCTAATTCTTCAATAGCCAGTTTATGGTCAAATTTGGAGAAATGAAAATCCATTTTATCTTCACCAAACTTGAGGGACACAGTTTGTCTCTTGCAATCTATGTTTGCTCCTGTGGTATTTAGAAAAGTTCTTCCAAAAATGACGGGGCAATAAACATCAGTAGGCATATCAATAAGCACAAAATCAATGGGGTACTTGTAAGGTCCAACGTAAATTGGAACATCTCTAATTATTCCCATCGGCACTCTGAGCATTTTATCCGCCAACATTATAGTCATGTCGGTATCTTCCAGTTCGGTTGGTGTTAGTTCATTTTGAATTTTTAAATAAAAATTAAAAGGGATCACGTTAACAGTTGTCCCTATGTCACAAAGGCCATAATAGGAAATTGCTCCAAAAGTACTAGGGAGAATAGGTTTACCAACTCCTTTAGCTTTTACCTTTCCTTTGACGAATTGCAAAGCTTCAGTATCTAGCTCAATTATGTTCTAGTGTGCAAACATGGTTAAACTATCTTCCTTTGTTGACGCCTCTTCCTCTTGTACACTTACTTCTTCACTTTCCCTTCTTTGTGTCTCCTCTTCCAGCTCCTTGAGAAATAGCTCTTCTTCTTTGCGTTGATCCTCTTACTGTTGAGTCATCATATGTTTTATCACCATCCTTGGGAAAGGAAGGGGTTCAACATATAGGGATACCTCCTTTAATTGTTTGATAGGGGCTGTGATTATTGGATCATCTTCTACACCTGGCTCGGGTGGCGGAGTGTAATGAAGCTAGTCCTTCTTAGGAGCCTCAATGTGTTCTGTAAAAGACTGAAGGATTTGCAAAATAATATCATCATCAAGTTGAAGTTCATTAGCAGTTTCTTTTACTTTACCGAAGTCTTTATAAGCATTGAGAAGATCGTATTCAATTTCTATACCTCCTTCGCCTCCTAAATGAAATCCCCATGTTTCTGTATTATGACGGATTGGTTCTAAAAGTTCCCAAGCCTTAATTATAGTTAACTCCATGAAAGAGTTTCCGCAGTTCCTGTCGAGCTCATGCTTAATTTCCTGATTAAGTCCTCCATAGAAAATATGTAAAACACACCATTCAGGTAAATCATGATGGGGACATTTTTTAAGTAGGAACTTATACCGTTTGAAGGCTCTTACCAAGCCTTCACCTGGGTTGTTCTTGAAGTTTGTAATTGCCCTTCTTACTTCAGCAGTTTTTACCTTGGGAAAAAATCAAAACACAAATTCTCCTTTGAGTTTTTCCCAAGTATTAATTTTCCTTGAAGGGAAAATTCTATACCAATCCAAAGGTGTGTTGATTAGAGATTGGCTAAACAGTTTAAGTTTCAATTCATCATCAGAATGGCCTCTCAGTTTAAGAGTCCCACATGGCTCGGTAAAATGCATTAAATGAGTGTAAGGATCCTCATCTGGATCATCTCCTACAAAAGTTTTTTCTTTAATAATAGCGATAAAACGAGGGTTGACCTCGTATTCTGGTTCGCTCCCACTCGGGAATTCCTTGACGAGTCCTCTATTGAAATTCCCGAGGTATTTAGTAGCATTGAGCTGATTAATCAGTCTGAGTGCAGTCATGGTGCTTACCTGAAACTAATAAGAAAATTTATTAAAACAATTAGTAAAATAAGTAACTAAAAACAAAGACCAAAAGCGCTTAGCTCCCCACAACGGTGCCAGAAAATATCTTGAGACTGCAAGTGCATAGATCAATTGTAGCTAGTTTCGAAGTAAAGATATCGAACCCACAGAAAGCTATTGGTAAAGGGCTTTATGACTCTCATCACTATCTACCAAAGGATACTTGTAAGCTTCCTTTGATCTCAAGTAAAGGGTGTTTGAAAGATTTTTGGTTGTTTGCATAAAATAATAAAAACAAGTAAAAGGAAACAAGTAACAAGATTGTATGAAAATGTGGTTGAACTCAATAGGGCTAAAACGCTCTCGGGGATGTAGGATACACCACTAGCATGGTATTGTTAATTATTAATAATCAAGATAACATACTTCTTGTGTCATGAGATGTGTGGAGAGAGCTCCATAATAAGATGTTCACTACAAGGCTCGTAGGAAGCCACTTTGTTGAGCCAAGAGTGAGGTCACCTCTAAATAACCTCTGCGATGTCTAAGAGCAGTCACCCATAAAAACCACCACAATTAAGGGTTTCCTCGTGGATATCGTAATTTGTTGGAAATATGCCCTAGAGACAAATAGTAATAAGGACTATTATCATATTTCATATAGTTTATGATTAAGTTTTATATCATGCTATAACTGTTTTGAGTGGAAACATCAATACACGTGTGATATACAAACAACTAGGGGTTCCTAGTGAAACTCTAGTCACCGGTTCATTGGTCAACAGATGATCATGTTTCCTGATCATGTGGCATTTATGCTAGTTGGAAATGGAGTCAAATCATTCTGATAATGAGATGATGAACCAATACCCAACCTAAACATCGTGACCCGATCATGTCACGAAGTTCAAGTTACGATGATTAGAAATGGATCCTCGTAGACTATTCCTTAGACCGTGAGGCTATATCAATCACTGTCTCTCGAGAGTGCTTAGATAGCATCAAGCGCCACTTGGTAATGCAGTGGTTATAAAGGTGTGTTCAGGTACTCGGAAGAAATCTTAGAGGAAATATATGTCAAGAGAGGGATTTGTTTGTCCATGTGACGGAAAGATACTCAAGGGCCCACTCGGAGAAGTTATATCCAATAGCTGCGCAACGTGTGATTTGATCATAGGGATATCACTTGTCGGAACGAGTCAAGTAGCATTGTTCGGTAACGAGATTGAACACGACATGGTGATGTCATTGATCAGATCTCAGGTAATGCAAGTATCAAGAGACAAAAGGGAATAAAACACGACTGTCCTAGTTCAAACAACGAAAGATATTCATGGAACGCATAGGGGTCACATGGCCATCCAGGTCCCTCTGTCGATCATTGGTGCGGGAGTGTCCTGACCATGTCTAGAGTGTTCCCAAACCGTAGGGTATCATGCTTAAGGGCTTGATGATGCTTAGAGAGTGTTTGTAGGATCGGTAGAATCACCAAAGAATAGTAGAGAGAAAACCGAAAGGGTTTTGATAAGTCCGGAGGATGTCCGGAGTGGAGGTGGAAGTGTTCCATAGCCACGAAGGTTGAATAGTATGTGAATGAATGTTAAATATTGATTTAATCATTTATTCATAATTATTTAATAAATAGAAAATCAATTTAAAAGGTCAAAAGGCTTAATGGGCCAATTCCCGGAGGGGAGAGGGCCCATTAGGGAAAGGAGAGAGGGAGAAGGGGAAAGGGGGTGGCCGGCTGGGCCAAGCCCCCCCCCCCCATGCGGGGCCCACTAGGGCTGGCCGGCGGTTTCCCCTCCCCCTCCTCTCCTTTAGTCCCACCCTGGGACTTTGAGGGAGGTAGTACCTCCTTTTCCCCTATATATAGTGGGGGTATTTGGCCAGATAAATACACACAATATTCAATAAAGGTCTTCTCACTTTTGGGAAGACCTCCAATTGATATTTCTTTCTCTCTCTCGTGACCGTGGTCCCAAGTTCAGACTGCACGAATAAGAGACATCTTCACCGTAGAGCGCCGTCGCGCTGCGGGATTCAGATCTAGGAGCTCTACTTCCACAACTGCCGCTGGATCGGGGAAGCGGGAGTCATCGTCAGGCACCGGACGTGTGTAACTCTCCACGAGGTGTCACACTTGAGGCACTCAAGTCATTGGAGCCATTGGAGCGCAATGACTTCATCACGACGTTGAGGTCGGCTTTGGCTCGTCTACATCAACCACGCTATCCTGAGCGTTGACAACGATTTTCGGTCTTCAAGGGTAAGTTCGCGAAAAGCCCCTCCCGTTACTATATTACTAATAGATAGGTCTTGTCAGCATCAGGGGTTCAGGGTGGTAGGGTAAAAATTTATTGTTTTCATATGCAAAACCCCTACAGTGGTATCAGAGCTAGATCTATGCGTAGTAATGCTAGTACGGGTAGAACACACGAGATGTAGCGTGTGGGCGTTGATATTTTAGTTGTTACCCTCCCACGTGTACTTGTGTATACCGCAGTAATGCTTGATGAAGCGGCCCCCAACCGACTTTACGCGTTCATTCGTGAGACTGGTCCACGCTTGACATACGGCTTGTACCATATAAAGTGGCTTTGGGGGGTGTCTATCTCTCTCGCATTAGTTGGTATGCCATTTGCAACAGAGGGCCTCGAAAAGGGTGTAGTAGAGACAACTACTTGATCAATGTTGTGCTGAAAGTTCGTAGGTAAGAACGGTTCTTGTGTGAAAGCCCATTCAGCCACGTAAAACATGCAAAGATAAAGTAGATGCGTCTAAGTTTGTTTTGCAGGGGGCGTTGCTTTGTGATATGGTTGTGGCAAAGGTAAAGTGCTTACCTTATGTTACGTATTAGTAGATAGTCACGGAGGTGATGGACTACCACGCCAGAAAGACACCGGTACCCTGGTGTCTACGGCGCCGGAACCCTGGCGCCGAAATCCGGTGACAACGGATGGAGATCACGACGTGAAGGACCATATCACATCGCATTTACATTCAATGTTATTTTTTATATCTTATTGTGTGCTAGTATTAGATACTCGACGGTAGCCTAATAAGATGATCCATTTTAAAATTACCAATGATTGTGTTCCCCCTTAGTGTGCACCACCAAGAAAGTTCTTCGGTATGAGGCAGGCCATGATGATCGGGTGTCAGACATATCTATGTTCGCATACAGTGGGTGTAAGCCATGTTGCACAGAAAATACACTAAGGTTGAGTTGGCGAGCCTAAGATGTACAAACATGGCCTCGGAACACGGATGGTCGAGCACGAGTCGCATGAATGATGTGACTGATGTTTAGCATCCACCCTTGAACCCACATTGATGGCCGTGATGATCGGGGGAGATGTGGCTGAAAGGGGTCGTGTTATCACTAGGAACCCATCTGGGATAGGTGTTTCTAAGTGGAGTTATTATTAACTCATTTAATTATAAACTTAGTCTAAATTCCTTTTGCAATTATATATGTAGAAAATGGTTCTCCCCGAGATTACCTTCCCTATTGACAATTGGTTAAAAGAAGAAAAGCTCAAGTTAGATGGATCCAACTTTTCTGCATGGGTCATGCGCCTTTATGATCTCCTTGGTGAGAACAAAGTGGCTGACTACATGATCTACGAGATGTACTTGGAGCCACCCTATTCTCATGAGACCCAGGAGCAGCGGGATCTCTGCTACCGTTGTCGTGTGATGGCCACATTCATATCAATAACGATGTGCCTCGGGATGGAAGATGGGCTATGGCCGATGGTGGGAAGTCTTAATCCCCGACTAGTTATGGCACATCTGATATCGCATTTCGTGGAACAAGTGCATATAAGAGTATGAGCTGACGGGAGACTTCCTCTCCATAAATATGGAGGAGGGCTCCTCACTAGACAATCAGTTGTTGAGCATATATGATGCATACATGAGTCTGGCATACTACCTGGACAACTGGTTCGCAAGCTCTTTTGCAATAGGCGTTGTGGTGCGGTCGTTACCACCAAGCTACCAAGCACAAGTCAGGATTTGCATTATGAGAGGCGACGCGGAAACACATGATTTCCACGAGTTCATATCACATTTCAGAGATGTGGTGGTTGAACCAGATGTCACTGAGGTTATCAATGACAAAGGTATATATTTGATATACAAATTTTATAAATTTTATAATCTTGCAAACACATTTGCAGTGTTAAGTATATTTGATACTTGTTCTATTTTACTGAAAACAGGTCCTTCTGCATGAGAGGTGCTTGGAGAGGAGGTGACGTTGCATGCTGATGATGAGCATGATGATGATGGCCAATGATGCTCCCCCTCGACATTTATCATTTAGTTTATGTTTTGGATAGTTATTGTAATCAAAATATTATGAACTTCTTTAGTGTGACTTTGTGAGACGGTTATTCATATCAGTTTGTAACAAACAGTTGTTCCACTTTTATGAATGATTTCTATTTGTGTTCATATCTTCTTTGATTATATGTGAATTATCCTACTTGTTTTGAAACTAATTGATAATGCATGAACATTTGTAAAATATTTAAATGCCTTAAAATACCCAACTTAAATGATATTTCATTACAGAATGAAAACCATTGTTTAAATTCAAAGTTTTGTTGATAATATGTGAAATTCATTAGATTTCTTATCACATATAAATCATGCCTAAATTCGGCAAAATAACTTGAACACCGTGTATTACTCGAATACAAAGTGTTTTGATGAATTGTTGAAAGTAAATACATATTCGATGTATTGTGTTTTAACAAAATGGTGATTATCATTATATGATTTTTTAAATGGGTAAAGAAGTTTACCAAAGGAAACATGAATATGAAACTATTTGATTTGATAAAAAAATTCATCAACAAAGGGTATAAATATAAAATAGAATCTAATTACGACGATTTGATCAATAGTAATGAAATTCAACTTTATAAGGTTGGCATAAAAGAAATTGTGAAATGCAAAGCATTTTGAAACGTCAAAATGCAAAGCATCACAATGTGATATTAGATATCAAAGTGGGTGAATAGAAGGCACCAAATAAATCGTTGTAGTGTAGGTGTAGAGACCATTAGTTAGAAATAGTTAGAACTCAATAAGAATATATAGTGAACCACTTGAATTCGTGAAAGTTTTGGGGTTATATGATATAACCAAAAAAAATAGCGAATAAGTCCTTATAGAGTATTCATTGGAAACTTTGAATATGAAATCCATAGCTAAAACCAAAAGAAAAGCAAAAATTGTATTGCTTGGATTTTGGTACATTTTTTAGAAAGTTCGCATTCAGTGATATTTCTCGATTATGAAGCAAACGGAAGATAGTGAAAAACACGATGAGGATTCAAAACCCTGCATCAAAGTGTTGGGAAGCGCAATGGACAATGTTCCTGAACGACTCTCTTCACAAATTAAAGAATCAATGATAATGATCATTGTGTTTTCCCCACTGGTGTTTTCACTACATGAAGTAGGATTCAAAATGTAATCCATATCTAATATGGAGACATTTGTGAATCATTTGTCATGATTCTTGGAATATGACATACCTACGAACTACTAAGGAAATAATGGTAAACTAGAATTATGAGAAATCCTAGAAACAAAATTCCCTTGAGATTAGAAAGCAATTCGTTGTTGAATCTCACAAGTAAAAGGGGTTTACTTGAAGTTTCCCAAATGACTGCAAAGCCATAGTGGAAAAGGGGTGAATGACAAAAGCACAATTTGTCAAGTATTGGATGAATTCAAATGAATTTGATTCATGTGTGCTAAATGTCTAGTGGATTTAAAACTAGTAAAAGTACTAGTATCTCATAGTAAATCTCCAAGTTTGATATTTGATCAAAGGATTTTGAAGTTGTTCAAAATAGTGAGTAGATGCGCAATTTGCATGAAATTGAGTGGGAGCTACGAAAGTCTTCCTAAAACAATATGTGAATGACATATTTTTGAGTGGGAGCAATATAAGTCTCAAATTCAAATATGTAGGAACATAGTTTGAGTAAGAGTACTGACTCATACCCAAATATGGTAGGAACATATTTTGAGTGGGAGCTTATAGGAGTGATTCTTAAGTGTGTATTCGACACATTAAGAATAAAAGCGCAAGTACCAATAAATAATGATTTATGAGGTGTAGAAGTTGATAATAAGTGTATTATGATATTATGTAGTATTCCTTAAGGGATTCTGAAAAGGGTTTCAGAATAGAAGTTAATTAAGGAACTAGTCCTTAGTAACTCAAGTTAGGAATAGTATTAAGTTTAAACATCAATGGTTAAAATAAAGAAAAGGATGATCATCATCCACTATGTTGAGACATAGGTTCTATCTTAGAAAACCATGATGATAACTTAACATAATAAGTAATCCAATAAGGAACGTTTGAAAGTGATTAAGTTCGAATCACAGAATGTTGAGCTAAGTTTGTTCGTAGTGTCTAATAGATAATTGTAGATATATTTTCCAAATCCATGAAGGATGACATATCTTAAAACATAAAGGTTTATGTTATAAGGTAATATGTTGGAAACTCCTGTAAACTCCGATTAAAGTCAAGTAGGAAGCAAGGTGAACAAAACATCGAAAGTTGCACAGAGTGCACTGGTGTTTCGATGAATACATTTATAATAATAGATAAGGGTACCATCTAAAGTGTTGTACAAAGCTATGGTGGGGCTAGTTTGCTTTTAACGTAGAATGATGTGTCCCAGGGCACAGTGCCCATGAGAAAGCCCTCGAGGTTGATCTAAAGTCACTGTAGGCTCCTGGAATCAGGCCTTGATCCGCTGCCATAGCGATGATGCATACACACAGATGTTATCATGTGATGATAAAGTATTAATGTCAATAAAGGTGACATTAGTAAGTTGCAAAGGATTTGGGACTGTAAAGTACAGAACCAAGACTCAACCTCTTCCATGAGCAAGCATGTTCAGGGTACCGGATATATGGTGCCAATGATTAAGAACAAATACAGCTAGTGTATTTGTACTCTAGTGCAAGTGGGAGACTGTTGGAAATATGCCCTAAAGACAAATATGAATAAGGACTATTATCATATTTAATATAGTTTATGATTAAGTTTTATATCATGCTATAACTATATTGAGTGGAAACATCAATACACGTGTGATATACAAACAACCATGGGTTCCCAGTGAAACTCTAGTCACTGGTTCATTGGTCAACAGATGATCATGTTTCCTGATCATATCGCATTTATGCCAGTTGGAAATGGAGTCAACTCATTATGAGAATGAGATGATGAACCAATACCCAAGCTAAACATCATGACCCGAACATGTCACGAAGTTCAAGTTACGATGATTAGAAGTGGATCCTCGTAGACTATTCCTTACACCGTGAGGCTATATCAATCACTGTCTCCCGAGAGTGCTTAGATAGCATCCAGCGCCACTTGGTAATACAGTGGTTATAAAGGTGTGTTCAGGTACTCGGAGAAAATCGTAGAGGCAATATATGTCAAGAGCGGGATTTGTCTGTCCATGTGACGGAAAGATACTCAAAGGCCCACTTAGAGAAGTTATATCCAATAGCTGCGCAACGTGTGATTTGATCACAGGGATATCACTTGTCGAAACGAGTCAAGTAGCATTGTTCGGTAACAAGATTGAACACGACATGGTGATGTCATTGATCAGATATCGAGCAATGCAAGTATCGAGAGACAAAGGGAATAAGACACAACTGTCCCGGTTCAAACGACGAAAGATCTTCGTAGAACGCATAGGGGTCACATGGCCATCCAGGTCCCTCTGTCGATCATTGGTGCGGGAGTGTCCCGACCATGTCTAGAGTGTTCCCGAATCATAGGGTATCACGCTTAATGGCTTGATGATGCTTAGAGGTGTTTGTAGGATCGGTAGAATCACCGAAGAATAGTAGAGAGAAAATCGGAAGGGTTTCGATAAGTCCGTAGGATGTCCGGAGTGGAGGTGGAAGTGTTCCATAGCCACAAAGGTTGAATAGTATATGAATGAATGTTAAATATTGATTTAATCATTTATTCATAATTATTTAATAAAGAGAAAATCAATTTAAAAGGTCAAAAGGCTTAATGGGCCAATTCCCGGAGGGAAGAGGGCCCATTAGGGAAAGGAGAGGGAGAAGGGGCAAGTGGGTGGCCGGCTGGGCCAAGCCCCACCCCCCCCGCCACGCGGGGCCCACTAGGGTCGGCCAGTGGCTGCCCCTCCCCCTCCTCTCCTTTAGTCCCACCTCGGGACTTTGAGGGAGGTAGTACCTCCTTTTCCCCTATATATAGTGGAGGTATTTGGCTAGATAAATACACACAATATTCAATAAAGGTCTTCTCACTTTTGGGAAGACCTCCAATTGATATTTTCTCTCTCTCTCTATCTCGTGACCATGGCCCCAAGTTCGGACTACGTGAATGAGAGACATCTTCACCGCAGAGCGCCGTCACGCTGCGGGATTCGGATCTGGGAGCTCTACTTCCGCAACTGCTGCTGGATCGGGGAAGCGGGAGTCATCGTCAGGTAACGAACGTGTGTAACTCCCCGTGAGGTGTCGCACTTGAGGCACTCAAGTCATTGGAGCCGTTGGAGCGCAAGGACTTCATCACAACCTTGAGGTCGGCTTCGGCTCGTCTACATCAACCACGCTCTCCTAAGCGTTGACAACGCTTTTCGATCTTCAAGGGTAAGTTCACGAAAATCCCCTCCCGTTACTGTATTACTAATAGATAGGTCCTGGCAGCATCAGGGGTTCAGGCGCATAGGGTAAAAATTTATTGTTTTCATACGCGGAACCCCTACATAATTAACTTAGGGAGTCCCTCTTTTATCCTCATTTGACCGTGTAGGTTATGATATGGCGCCGATCTATCATGGGGCCATTCCGTGTACGATCCCAAAATACGTCCAAAGGATTTCTCCATCCCTTTAGTCCCAAGGGCAGATGATATGTGGCCGACTACACATACCATCTAAAGAGAGAGATCAAACACAAATCATAAATCTATCATAGACCGACAAGTCATATGGACACAAGAATACATCATCTTTATTACAAATTCATAATGGTGCTAGGGTTTCTCCATCTCCCCAAGAACAAAGGAACTACGCACACATGGAAGCAATCAACAACATCATAATAATCAAATAAATGAATAAAAAGTACGGAGATAGATCTAATGCAAACCACAATTGAATTTGGAATTACAACAAGATCTAATAGATGACAGATGCGGGTAATGGTGGTGATGGAGATGCATCGGTTGATGATGAAGGGGATGATGCATTGTCCTCCAATGATCCGTGAAGCAGCTGGGATTTCTCCCCAGCCAAGTTCCTCCTTCAGATGTGGTTTTTTGTGGTTTCTGGTCACTGTGAATGTCGGATCCTCCTCTCGTCTCCGCCAAGAGAAAGTATTTGACGAGGCGATCATGCTGACACCTAGTACGGGCAGACAGTACGGGCGATCTCCGCCCGTACCACTGGTCGTTATCGGTCCTGATTTCTTCTCCTCGCTTGGTATTCTCCCAACTGCAGATGACTTTTATCACTTAGAAATATCATATTATAACACAATATGACAGTTCCAATTGATATGTTCATATAAGACTTAGTGATTTGGGATCCTGTTAAAACAAGAACAAAATGGTGCGTGCAAACACAGTGAAATACATAGTTCCCTACTCTGTTTATGCAAAAACAAAAGGTAAATATGATTCAATTTTGGACTCATCACATGGCCGAACTGGGATCTCCTCCTCGGTGCCCGAAAATCTTTGTTCAAAATCATAATCATTGCCATTTCCAAATCCTCGTCTTCATCTTCTTCCTCCTTGGACAAAGAAACATCGAAAATCATCTCCCGCAACCTCTTCATCTACAACCGAATGCTGTTGGCCATGAACAAATCCGAAAAACAAACTCAAATTACATAGGGAAATTCGGTCAAGTACCTTGTGCGCAGCGAAGGGGCAGATCATGGCCGGAGCAGTTGTTCCGGACAAAAGGGGAATCAACGATCGTGCGGGCTAGAGGACAGACAGATGACAAGGTCATTATTGACAAACACCTTCCTGGCGGCTGCGTGATGACCGTACAACCACGAACCAACGTCTCCGCCACCGAGAGAAGTTCATCAAAATTCAGCCACAGACCTCGGCCACGTCCACCAACTCGACGCATGTGGTAGCTATACACCGCTTCCTTCCTCCCAAGGCTTTTCCCGACTAAAATCATTCTCGCAGTGACCAGAGACGAGCTTTATTTTAGTTCTGACCGGAGGCAGGATCCACGTCGATGCGACAGCTCTAGGTGGTGTTTCCAGTGACGGTGAGTAGCCATGTTAGGGGCGGATGGGGGAAATGGGGTTGCGGTGTTTCGGGAAGGCCGCGGAGGGAAAATAGTGGCTGGCGAGGGAAACACCGGTGAAAATGGTGCGGCGGGGCGGTGGGGTAGTGGCGACATGGTGGAGGAGAAAGAATATGCAAATTGTGGCTTCCGGTGCATATATTTGCGAGTCGCCGAGGGCGGTTCCTAAAAAAATTATTCTCCTCTAAAGACGTTTGGGGTAGGTTAGAGTCGGTTCCGGCCATAAGAGGAGAAAATATACTCCTCTAACAGCCGAAAGGGGATGGGTTAGAGATGCTCTTATAGCATAGTGGACAAGAAGTGAAACAATTTCCCCCCAATCTGTATGCAGCCTGGATTAGCATGAAAGTAGCAACAAGGATGAGCAGGATTTATCGTACGTTGAACATGTCGGCATTCGGCCATGGTAGGATGGATCAATCTTGGCATACCCGCAAGAGAACACTGCATATTTATGTGCTGCAAACAACATAGCAACGGCGTGCAGTTCTGACAGCAAGCCATGAATGTGCCTCGGTGATCTAACATAAAATGAAACTTGAGGTGTGTTGGTCATCCTTCAGTGTTGGTCACGTGAAGCACCCATAGCGTGTTTGGTTCCAATGCGACTTTTCCCCCACATGCAAGTTGCACGTGTAGGGACTGCACACACGGATCCGCAGCTGGGCCAAAATCTCCTAGTTATTTGGTAGCTCGCATTGACACTATTTAGCACTTGGGCAGAAATGAGGCCCTATTGTTTGGTGGGTTGTATTAGGTGAAATATCACGTATTTCGCCTAGAGGAGGGTGAATAGGAGATTAAAAACTTCTACGAGATGGGCTTAACAATGGCGGAATAAAACTAGTGTTTTCTTTTATTAAGCACAAAGCCTAGATATACTAAGGTTCACCTATGTGCACAAACAACTTATGCTAAACAAGATAAGCAACAATGCGGTAGAAATATAGATTACTTCAAGCACGACGGCTATCACAATATAAAGTGCATAAGTAAAGAGCTCGGATATAGAGATAACCGAGGCACGCGGAGACGACGATATTTTACCGAGTTCCTCCCAACAAGGGAGTACGTCTTGTTGGAGGGGTGGTGGTACTAAGACCACCAATGCCACAAAGGCCTCACTCTATTCTCCCGAGCACCCACCATGTGGCAAGCACCCGTTCCACTATGGGACACTTGAGGGTGGTCACTGATTATTGGCTCAACACGTCGAGCTCGTTGGGGAACCCCAAGAGGAAGGTATGATGAGCACAGCAGCAAGTTTTCCCTCAGTTGTGAAACCAAGGTTATCAAACCAGTAGGAGCAAGGAAACACCTCCTAGGTGTTGTTGCCAACTTGGAATCCTACACAACACAACCACAGAACTTTGCCCCCAACTTACAATGAGGTTGTCAATCTCACCGGTTTTGTTGAAAACAAAGGATTAAACGTATTGTGTGGAAGAAAGTAAAAGCTTGTAGAAAGTAAACAGAAAACAGTAAACAATTGTAGATTGATGGTAAAAGAAAGGATCGGGGTCCATAGTTCACTAGTGGTGGTTCTCCTTAAGATAGATGACATGTTGGGTGAACAAATTACAGCGAAGCAATTGACAAACATCGAGAAAGCATACATGCATATACTAATCATCTTGACTCCTATGAGATTTGATTGGGCATTACAACATTATACATAGACCGTAATCCAACTGCATCTATGACTAATAATCCACCTTCAGGTTATCATCTGAACCCCCTCCAGTATTAAGTTGCAAGAAACAGATAATTGCATTATGCATTGCGTGTAAAGTAAACAATACGATTGTTCTATGAACAAAGGATTGTTGTTTTCTCCCTAGTAGCAACAGCACATAAAGTACCTTAGAGATTTCTATCACTTCCCCTGATTACTAGAGGCATGAACCCACTATCGAGCATAAATACTCCTTCTTGGAGTTGCTAGAATCTACTCGGCCAAGATATCTACTAACAACGGAGAGCATGCAAGATCACAAATAACAAAGACATGATATAATCAATAATCTATCTGAAATAGCATCTCAATGTCCATCGGATCCCCGCAAACACAACATGTAGGATTACAAATAGATGATCTTGATCATGAACGGAGCTCACAGGATCTAAACATGGTAGCACAAAGGAGAAGAACCAACCATGTAGCTACTACATGGAACCGTAGTCCAAGGATGAACTACTCACGCATCACACTGGAGGCTTGCATGGTGATGAAGAAGGCCTCCAGGGTGAATTCTCCCCTCCGGCAGGGTGCCGGGAAGAGCTCAGGTCCCTCCCGATCTAGGAATGGAGATGACGGCGGCTACAGACTCTTTCGTGGAATTTTCATCGGGTGCCTAGGGTTTCTGTATCGGAGGTATCTTATAGGCGAAAGGGGAGGCCGAGGGGTGCCCTAGGTGGCCGCACCACCCCCTGGTGCGGGCCAGGCCTAGCCGCGCGGCCAGGTGGTGTGGCCGGCCCCTGTCCCCTCTCTGTCTCGTATTCTAGCTCCGTGTCCCCCTCGGTAAAATATTGACTTTGTCTTTTGTCCCGTCCAATTCCGAGAATATTCATTTTCTAACTTTCCTAGAACCAAAAATAGCAGAAAATAGGCAGCTGGCACTATGGCATCTTGTTAATAGGTTAGTCCAATAAAGTGTATAAAAAGTACTCCAAAGTGTGGACAAAACATAAGAAAGTAGATATAAACCAAGCATGGAACATAAAAAATTATAGATACGTTTGCAACGTATCAACATCCCCAAGCTTAACTCCTGCTCGTCCTCGAGTAGGTAAGTGAGAAAAAGAAAGAATAATTTTTGAGGTGACATGCACCATCATAAACTTGATCAAAGTATTTGTAAAACATTGATAGCTGGGATCATAGTACTTCAACATAGCATGAAAGATAAAGTTCTAACAATAAGACATAGCAACTATGTTGTAACATAAAAAGGCATAAACAAAATATTCATGGATAACAATGCTTTGCAAGATGTTTATTTGTTTCACATAAAGAAAACATAGCATAATGGCATTCAGCTTGTCCCTCATAGAGTAGCAACATAAATGCATAGGACACCTTCAAAGCTTATAAAGGTGGCTAGATACAATTAGTTTAAGAACAAGCAATATCAAAGTTATGCATCAATCAACAAGTCTTGGGACAATACACATAGAACTAAAAATGGCCACTATGCTCTCTCAATAGGTGCATAAAAATATAAGGTGGAGACTCAACATAAAAGTTAAAAAAAGGCCTTCATAGAAGGAAGCAGTGATTCAAGTCTCATAAAGAGCTTCCAAAAATTATGGTACTTATTAGCTTTCAGTGCTCATTGCCCCTATCATAAGAATCTTGAAGTGATTAAGGTTAAAGTGAACAAACTATAGAGTATTGATATGTCCATAACGTATCTATAATTTTTGATGGTTTTATGCTAATAATATGCTTTTGATACTCATTTTTATATAAAGTTTATGATTTATTTGGACTAGTCTACTAATAGTTGCAAAAGTGCACAATGTTCTTGTTTTACAAATTGATGTGTAGGAATTACCAAGAATACAAGTGCAAACCTTGTTGGAGTCAAATTGGGATTTTGCAGAATCTGTCTCAGAACTCTTTTTGAAGATGGTCGAAGACGGCGTCAAATGGAGAACTCTTCAACTACAAAGTTGTTGGAAATTTTGCGACAAAAGTTCTGGACATAAAATTTAGCTGATTCCGAGTCCGGACGGACCCGATAGGCCCGATTTACTACAGCCAAAGATGGGATGATGGGAATCTGAGAAGCTATATAAAGGGAGGAAACCTAATTCGTGGGAGACACCTCCACCCACGAATTTACAGCCACCAAAGCCACGTTTTTGCCTCCCCCATGGATCCCATCTCCATGGGGAAGGGCTCCCAAGAATCCATGAAGGAAGGGTGCTAAGGGGCGGTGCTCCCCTGTGATACCAGCGGCGGGGAAGGAGTCCTTCGTGCCGCTGCTGGTGCCGCCATCTCCATCGACTCCACCGCCATCTCCATCGCCGTTGCTGACTCCCATGATGAGGAGGGAGTAGTTCTTCCTCGAGGCTAAGGGTTCTACCGGTAGCTATGTGTTCTTCTCTCTCTATGCATGATCATATTGTGATCATGAGCTTTGTAATCACGTAGATCTACCTTACTACTCAAGTGCTTTAATTAATCTCTGCTATCCCCATGTGTGTGAAAGTGACAGCATGCACACCATGGTGGCACTTAGGCTAGAGATTACAAATACTTGTTATGAGTTATATTTGGAGTTGGATGTTTCTATGAAATTGTGGTGTTTGTTGGAACCGTCTAGAACTCAAGGTGACAGTGTGGGGTTATCTAGATGGGGAAAGCGAACTTTGAGGTGTGCTGTTATAGCCCTACCATGGATTAGAGTGTCCAACCAGAGAGTAGTTCAGAGTAGTATCATAAAGAGAATATATTTATATGAGAGTGTTCACTAGCGAAAGTATGATCCCTAGGCCTTGTTTCTAAACATTGAAACACCGTTTACAACTAGATCTGTTACATGTTTGCTTGTTGCCATCTTTATTTCAGTTTGCCTTTAGTCTCTTCCACACCATCAAGCTATTTTCTGGCACCGTTGCCACTTATAATTGTCCATACCACTTCTATTTCACTATCTCTCCATCGAACTAGTGCACCTATATACCTGGCAAGTGTATTGGGTGTGTTGGGGACACAAGAGACTTCTTGTATCTTGATTGCATGGTTGCTTGAGAGGGATACCTTTAACCACTTCCACCCTGAGTTTGATAAACCTTGGGTAATCCACTTAAGGGAAAACTTGCTGCTGTTCTACAAACCTCTGCACTTGGAGGCCCAAGAACTGTCTACAAGAACAGAAGTGCATAGACAGCAAGCTATTTTCTAGCGTTGTTGCCGGGGAGGTAAGGTAAAAGGTACTCACATCCTCCGGTGTGAGTGCTCGAAGTTATTTCCTTTATATTCTGCAATTTTGTATTTTTGTTTCTTGTTTTCACTAGTTAGGCTTAATGGAAAACAACAACAAAAATTAGAGAGCTTTATAATATTTATCTTGAGTTAGGACATGAAGTGTTTGAAGAGAAAATTAAAAAACCTATGGAACTTTATTTGCATGCTAATAGCAATGTTGTTAGTATGAATTCTTTGGACACCATTATTGCTAATGCTATTGAAAAGTCTAAGCTTGGGGAAGCTAGTCTTTATGAAAATGATCTTTTCAGTTCCCCAGCTTTGGAAGATAGCTATTCTATTGCTTATGATGATACCAAACCTCCAATATATGATGATTACAATGATGAATATGATAT
This sequence comes from Avena insularis, assembly GCA_023614405.1. Classification (NCBI taxonomy): domain Eukaryota; kingdom Viridiplantae; phylum Streptophyta; class Magnoliopsida; order Poales; family Poaceae; genus Avena; species Avena insularis. Next base: position 87,689,797 of record CM042688.1, read on the forward strand.
TTTCAGTCCACCTACTATTGAGGAGAAATTAATTATGATTACAATATACCTCCGATATTTGATGATTATGGTGATAAGAATAATAATGATAGCTATTTTGTTGAATTTTCTCCCACTACGATTAATAAGAATGACTATGCTTATATCGAGAGTAATAATTCTTTTATGCATGCGGCTCATGATAAGAATGTTTCATGTGATAGTTATATTGTTAATTTTATTCATGATGCTACTAAAAGTTATTATGAGAGAGGGAAACATGGTTTTATGCATCTTAATAATATTAAGTTTCCCCTCTTTATGTTGAAAGTCTTGAAGTTGCACTTGTTTTGCTTTACTATGCTTGCTGCTTTGTGCTTTCATGACTTGTTTATTTACAAGATTCCTATGAATAGGAAGTTGGCTAGACTTAGATGTGCTTTGAATTTGCTTCTTGATGCTCTTTTTTACTTCAATTCATATTTTTTACGTGAGCATCTTCTCAAACTATCATGCCTAACTTAAAAGCGTTAAAGAAAAGTACTTATTGGGAGATAACCCAAAAGTTTTAGTTGAGTCTTGGAAGTTATTACTTCTGTAATGACCTCTCCTTATCTTTTTTATATTTGCTTTTTGTGCCAAAAGTAACCTCTAATGAGAGAGAAGTAATGCTTGGGAAAGTTGTTGTCCTGAAACAGATTTGTGTGCTTCACTGTAAAAATTCGTGTAAAATCTATGTACGTCTTTTTGAGGCGTGAATTTTTATGATTCTGCCCCAGGTTGTTATATAACTTTCATTAGTTGAACACTTTTCGATTTGAGAAACAGAAGGTCTTCAAAAAAATTTCTTTTTAACTGCTGGTCAGTTTTGACAGATTTCTGCCATTATTTGCATTTGCTTCTTGTTGATTCCTTTTTGAGTTCTCTTTGGGGAATTGAGATTTTTGAGGGAAGTGCTACAGTAGCTTGTGTTTTAATGGAAGTTTTATTGGTGTTGAAACTTAACCCAAAGACTTATTATCTTGAGTGCACTAATGTTGCTAATAAAGATTGTGTGAAGTTTTGTATGAAGGAAAAATTTCAGGTGTATGGAGAGAATGATGTAATGAGATGAAGAATGGACTAAAGCTCAAGCTTGGGGATGCCATGCGTGTCAACCCAGGAAATATCCAAGAAGTACAAGCATCAAAGCTTGGGGATGCCCAAGGCATCCCCTTCATCATCAATAAAAATCTCAGATTTCTTCCAAACACTTCATTTTTATTATTTCATGCACAAGTTGTGTTGTTCTTGGAGCGTATTAATTTTTGTTTTTAGTTTTGATTTGCTTAGTTTTCTTGAATAAATTGGTTGGACCCTCCCCCCTCATTCATACATTAGTTTTCAAATAATGTTGGTTTGGATTGGAAAAGAGTAGGAAAAGTTCATGCTTGATTGGAGAGGGGAGATCGTCGCCATCAACACCACCATCAAGCTGGACTTCACCGGGATCATCATCATCATCACCACCACCATCATCACCATCAGCACCCTAATCACCATCACCATATTGCTGTAACAATTGGGTTGAATATTGCATAGTTCTTAGGGGAAACTTTCCCGATGTTGATTACTCTTTGTAGTTGATGCTATTGAGTGAACCGTTGAATTATTGTCTATGTTCAGATTGTTATACATCATTATTCCATATCTGATCATGATCCATATGATGTCTTGTGAGTAGTTCGTTTTGTTCTTGAGGACATGGGAGAAGTCATGTTGTTAGTAGTGGAGTTGTGTTGAGAAAGATTCAATAGTTTGATATTTAAGTTGTGGTGTACTTCTTCTAGTGGTGTCATGTGAACGTCGACTACATGACAATTCACCTATATGGGCATAGGGGAATGCATTGTGTATTTGGCTACTAATCGTAGGGGTTGCCGGAGTGACAGAAACCTGAACCCCCGTTAGGAAACCATTGCACAAGGGACATCATGGTCTTAGAGTTTAAAGCTGTGGTTAGGTTTCTACCTTAATTACTTTCTTGTACTTACGGATGTTTGCAAGGGGTATAATCACAAGTATGTATTAGTCCTAGGAAGGTCGGTACATTAGCACAGGTTCACCCACACAACACTTAGCAAGCTAAAGAAGATTAGTCAACCATATGAAGCGAAAGCACTTGACAGTCTTCCCGTGTGTCCTCGAGAACGTTTGGTCATCTTAAGTAATACAACCGGCTTGTCCTTTGCTGAATAAAGGATTGGGTCACTTGCTGCATTTATTCCTACTGTATTTTATTTACTCGTACTTTATTTACTTGCTTTATCAAAAACCCATAAAAATCCGTTTGCTAAGTATTTGCAGAGAATTCCTGATCCATACCACTAGCCAGCACCTTCTGCTCCTCGTTGGGTTCGACACTCTTACTTATCGAAAATACTGTGATACACCCCCTATACTTGTGGGTCATCAGAAACCTGCAGCGTAACCATAATGAGCAATCTATGAAGCATTCTTCTTATAAAACAAGAGATAGAGATTGAGAAAAAAGAAAAAAAGATGAGAAAAGAGGAAAGAGAGAAAAAAGCACCATTTTCCCATGGTAAATAAGAAGATGCTAAGATGCTTATTGTCTGCTTGCCTTGTCATTTTGATATGGGGATTCTTCCGTATCATCGGGCAAGGGGTACCCTGTTGGCGGTTCTCTATGATACACATGTACTTACTATGACAAGAACTTACTGGTAACTAAACTTGAGTAGCATGAGGAGCGGCCCTCGTATTTAAGGGACATGAGATTGCCAACTTATACTTTGTCAAGCATATACTCCATACTTTGTTCACTTTAACCATAATCACTTTAAGATGCTTATGATAGGGGCAATGAGAGCTGAAAGCTAACTAATAAGTACCATAATTTTTGGAAGCTCTTTATGAGACTTGAATCTCTGCTTCCTTCTATGAAGGACTTTCTTTTACTTTTATGTTGAGTCTCCATCTTCTATCTTTATGCACCTATTAATATAGTATAGTGGCCATTCTTAGTTTAATGTGCATTGTCCCAAAACTTGTTGATTGATGCATAACTTTGATATTGCTTGTTCTTAAACTATTCACCCTTATGAACTTTGAAGGTGTCCTATGCATTTATGTTTTGTTACACTATGAGGGACAAGATGAATACCATTCTCATTATGTTTTCTTTATTTGAAACAAACAAACGTCTTTCAAAGCATTGTACATTATGAATCTTCTGTTTGTACCTTTTCATGTTACAACATAGTTGTTATGTCTTATTGTTAGAACTCTATCTTTTATGTTCATGTTTAGAGTACCTTGATCCCAGCTATCAATGCTTTTATAATAATGATGATCAAGATTATGTTGCCTACATGTCACCTAAAAAATTATATTGTTTTTATCATTTACCTACTCGAGGACGAGCAGGAACTAAGCTTGGGGATGTTGATACGTCCATAACGTATCTATCATTTTTGATGGTTTTATGCTAGTAATATGCTTTTGATACTCATTTTTATATAAAGTTTATGATTTATTTGGACTAAACTACTAATAGTTGCAAAAGTGCACAATGTTCTTGTTTCACAATTTGATGTGTATGAATTACCAAGAATACAAGTGGAAACCTTGTTGGAGTCAAATTGGGATTTTCCAGAAATCTGTCTTAGAACTTTTTTTGAAGATGGTCACGTTTCTGGTCTAAGACGGCGTCAAGCGGAAAACTCTTCAGCTACAAAGTTGTTGGAAATTTCACGACAAACGTTCTGGACATAAAATTTAGCTGATTCTGAGTCCAGACGGGCCCGATAGTCCTGATTTACTGCAGCCCAGGATGGGGTGACGGGAACCCGAGAAGCTATATAAAGGGAGGAAACCTAATTTGTGGGAGACACCTCCACCCACGAATTTGCAGCCACCAAAGCCATGTTTTTGCCTCCCCCATGGATCCCATCTCCATGGGGAAGGGATCCCAAGAAGCCATGAAGGATGGGAGCTAAGGGGCGGTGCTCCCCTGTGATACTGGTGGCAGGGAAGGAGTCCTTCGTGCCGCCGCCGGCACCACCATCTCCATCGACTCCACCACCATCTCCATCGCTGTTGCTCACTCCCATGATGAGGATGGAGTAATTCTTCCTCGAGGCTAAGGGTTCTATCGGTAGCTATGTGTTCATCTCTCTCTCTCTATGCATGATCATATTGTGATCATGAGCTTTGTAAAATCTACCTTGCTACTCAAGTGATACTCTCTATGTGTTCATCTCTCTCTCTATGCATGATCATATTGTGATCTCTCTCTCTATACATCTACCTTGCTACTCAAGTGCTTTAATTAATCTCTGCTATCCCCATGTTTGTGAAAGTGACAGCGTGCACACCATGGTGTCACTTAGGCTAGATATTACAAATACTTGTTATGAGTTATATTTGGAGTTGGATGTTTCTATGAAATTGTGGTGTTTGTTGGAACCGTCTAGAGCTCAAGGTGACAATGTGGGGTTTTCTAGATGGGGAAAGCGAACTTTGAGGTGTGTTGTTATAGCCCTACCATGGATTAGAGTGTCCAACCAGAGAGAAGTTCAGAATAGTATCATAAAGATAATATATTTATATGAGAGTGTTCACTAGCGAAAGTATGATCCCTAGGCCTTGTTTCTAAACATTGAAACACCATTTGCAACTAGATCTGTCACATGTTTGCTTGCTGCCATCTTTATTTCAGTTTGCATTTAGTCTCTTCCACGCCATCAAGCTATTTTCTGGCACTGTTACCACTTATAATTGTCCATACCACTTGTATTTCACTATCTCCTCGCCGAACTAGTGCACCTATGTACCTGACAAGTGTATTGGGTGTGTTGGGGACACAAGAGACTTCTTGTATCTTGATTGCAGGGTTGCTTGAGAGGGATACCTTTGACCACTTCCTCCCTGAGTTCGATAAACCTTGGGTAATCCACTTAAGGGAAAACTTGCTGCTGTTCTACAAACCTATGCACTTGGAGGCCCAACAACTGTTTACAAGAATAGAAATGCGTAGACATCAAGTATATGCTTGACAAAGTATAAGTTGGAAATATCATGTCCCTTGAATACGAGGGCCGCTCCTCATGCTACTCAAGTTTAGTTACCGGCAAGTTTTTGTCATAGTAAATACATGTGTATCATAGAGAACCGCCAACGGGGTACCCCTGCCCGATGATACGGAAGAATCCCCATATCAAAATGACAAGGCAAGCAGACAACGAGCATCTCAGCAATCTTCTTATTTACCATGGGAAAATGGTGCTTTTTTCTCTCTTTACTCTTTTCTCTTATCTTTTTTTTTCTTTTTCTCTTTTTCTCAATATCTGACTCTTTTTTTATAAGAAGAATGCTTCATAGACAGCTCATTATGGTTATGATGCAGGTTTCCACCATGATTAGGCATGGATTAGACCAGTGGCCTAGGCATTTCTCTAACACGCATACATAACTCCATGGACTTATAAGCTCCCCTTTCATTTCACACCGACGACATCCATAAACAAAAGAGCATGATATCAACTAGGTACAAAGTACAAGTGCAATGTTGAAAGTGTTCCCCATGATAGCATGGTTCTACTAATGCCCAACATATAAGTGCAAGAATATACAACATAGATGATACAATGGTTCAAGTTTATTAAGGGCAAGAAAAGTAAAGTGTGCCATCAAGTTCGTGAGAGCTTTAATCACTAGTTTTCTCATAACAAGTTTAATTCGAAAGGTAGATAAAAACATGAATACTTGGAATAGCAAATGCTAATAGGTAGGTATGGTGGACTTTTTGGAATAACTTGGTTTTATTTGGAGTTGGATGCATGAGTGAAACTCATACTTGGTTATGGAGGCTAGCAAAAGACTAGGAGCGACCAACTAAGAGAGCAATAATGGCCATAATCATGCAGCGCGACAAAACATTATTAATTAAAGCATAAAGTGATATTACAAGTCAAAAACTAAAGGATCATGAAGGCTATGGTGACTTGGGATAGTCATAACACGGTGTGAGCATGTGCCAAGCCAACCCAAATAAAGCATCAAAGGAGAATACCACAATACTATGCTTTAATATGCTAAAACAAGGCATGACTCTTTCAAGGCACATTAAACAATCTCAATTGTTTATAACATGTCATGCTACAGCAAAGATCACTAAGCATAAAGCCAAAACAATATCAAGCATGGCATGACAAAGCATGGGCTACAGTCAAAAACAAGCTCTCTTTACCACTTAAGCATGAACTTTCCTACTCTTTCCAATCCAAACCAAATTATTTGAAAACTAATGTATGAAAGAGGGGATCCAACCAATTTATTCAAGCAAACTAAGAAAATCAAGCAAACAAAAAACAAAAATAAATATGCTCCAAGAACAACACAACTTGTGCATGAAACAATAAAAATGAAGTGTTTGAAAGAAACCTGGGATTTTTATTGATGAAGAAGGGGATGCCTTGGGCATCCCCAAGCTTTGACGCTTGTACTTCTTGGGTATTTCTTGGGGTGACACGCATGGCATTCCCAAGCTTGAGCTTTAGTCCATTCTTCATCTAATTCCATCATTCTCTCCATACACCTGAAAATTTTCCTTCATACAAAACTTCACACAATCTTTATTAGCAACATTAGTGCACTCAAGATAATAAGTCTTTGGGTTCAGTTTCAACACCAATAAAACTTCCATTAAAACACAAGATACTGAATCACTTCCCTCAAAAATCTCAATTCCCCAAAAAGAACCTAAAAAGTAACCAACAAGAAGCAAATGCAAATAATGGCAGAAATCTATCAAAACAGACCAGCAGGTAAAAATAAAAATTTTCGAAGACCTTCTGTTGCTCAAATCGAAAAGTGTTGAACTAAGGAAAGTTAGATAACAACCTGGGGAAGAAGCACAAAAATTCATGCCTCAAAACAATGTACAGAGATTTTACACGAATATTTACGGTGAAGCACAAAAATCTGTTTCGGGACAACAACTTTCCCAATCATTACTTCTCTCTCATTAGAGGTTACTCTTGGCACACAAAGCAAATAAAAAGGATAAGGAGAAGTTATTATAGAGTTAATAACTTCCAAGACTCATCTAAAACTTTTGGGTTATCTCCCAATAAGTACTTTTCTTTGACGCCTTTAAGTTAGGCATAAGAAGCAAAAAAAAGAATCAAGTGTTCTCAAATGAAGAAGCATTAAGAGCAAATTTTGTTTTCATAGGAGAGGCAAAAGGAATCTTATCTCTCTTCTTAGGGAAGTGTTCTATAACTTTCTTGAGTGGGAGTTGATATTTAATGGCGCCTTCTTTCATATCAATAATAGCACCAATAGTTCTAAGAAAAGTTCTTCCCAAAGTAATAGGACAAGAAGCATTGCATTCAACATCCAAAACATAGGAATCAACGGGGACATAGGCATCGTTAACCATAATAAGAACATCATTAATACTCCCCATGAGTTTCTTTTTAGCATTATCATCAAGTGGGACATTCAAATAACAATCTTCCAATGGTGGCAAATCAAGCATATCATAAATCTTTCTATGCATAATAGAAACACAACTATCAAGATCACATAAAGCCTTAAGATCAAAATCATTCACTTTCATATTAATGATGGGTTCCCAACCATATTCTAGTTTCATAGGAATAGAAGCTTTTTGTTTCATCTTTTCTTCTTTAATTTTTATGAGAGAATCAGTAATATGTTGTAAAGGCCATATTCATAGCACTAGCATTAGGACTTTTAGCAAGCTTTTGTAGGAACTTAATTACTTCAGAGATATTGCAACCATCAAGAGCAAAATCATAATTATCATCTAAAGTAGTAGAACTATTACTAGCTTCAACACTAGTGGTATTGATAGTAGAAACACTAATATTTCTAGCAATTTCATCTTCTCTTTCCCACTTAGCATGCAATTCAGCTAATAGTCTAACATTTTCATCAATTCTAACTTGTATGGCATTAGTAGCAGCAAAGGGATTATTAATAGTTTCAGGTTTAGCAGCCATTTTATTCAAAGAAGATTGTGCTTCAGCCAATGATGCTATATTTCCTTCAGCATTAGAGAGTTTTTCCTCAATAGTTTTATTGAAAGCAGTTTGTTTACTAATAAAATCTTTAAGCATAACTTCAAGTTCAGAGGGAGCACTCCTATTATTTTTGTAGGAATTTCCATAAGCATTACCATTATTGGGAGGATATGGCATATAGTTATTATTACCAAAATTATTCCTGTAGGCATTGTTGCTAAAATTATTATTTCTTATAAAGTTCACATCAACTTGCTCTTCTTGAGCAACCAAAGAGGCTAAGGGAACATGATTTGGATCAATATGAGCTTTCCCATTAACAGGCATAGACATAATAACATCAATTTTATCACTCAAGGAGGAGGTTTCTTCGACAGAGTTTACCTTCTTACCTTATGGAGCTCTTTCAGTGTGCCATTTAGAATAGGTAACCATCATATTATCCAGAAGATTTGTTGTAGCACCCAAAGTAATGGTCATAAAGGTACCTCCAGCAGCAAAATCTAGTAGATTTCTTGAAGAATAGTTCAATCCTGCATAAAAGGTTTGGATAATCATCCAAGCAGTCAGTCCATGAGTGGGACAATTCTTTACCAAAGATTTCATTCTTTCCCAAGCTTGAGCAACATGTTCATTATCAGATTGTTTAAATTTCATTATTTCACTTCTCATAGATATAATCTTAGCAGGAGGATAGTATTTTCCAATGAAAGCATCTTTGCATTTATTCCAAGAATCAATACTATTTCTAGTTAGGGATTGCAACCATTCTTTAGCTTTTCCTCTCAAAGAGAAAGGAAACAATTTAAGCTTAATAATATCTCCATCTATATCCCTATGCTTTTGCATCTCACAAAGTTCAACAAAGTTATTTAGATGAGCAGCAGCATCTTCATTACCAATGCCAAAAAATTGATCTCTCATAACAAGATTGAGTAAAGCAGGTCTTATTTCAAAGAAAGTAGCTTTAGGAACAGGTGGAGCAATAGGTGTGCACATGAAATCATTGTTGTTGGTGCTAGTGAAGTCACACAACTTAGTATTTTCAAGAGTAGTCATTTTTTTGTGTTTTTAATAAAGAAAGCAAACTAGTAAAACTAATTTTTTTGTGTTTTTGATAAAGAAACAAGCAAACAAAGCAGAAATAAACTAAGCAAAACAAAAACAACAAAGTAAAGAGATTGGTTATGAGGGACTCCCCTTGTGAAGATGTCCTTAACTCCTCGGCAACGGTGCCAGAAAAAGCTTGATTATTGGCTCAACACATCGAGCTCATTGGGGAACCCCAAGAGGAAGGTATGATGAGCACAGCAGCAAGTTTTCCCTCAGTTATGAAACAAAGGTTATCGAACTAGTAGGAGCAAGGAAACACCTCCCAGGTGTTGTTGTCAACTTGGAATCCTACACAACACAACCACAGAACTTTGCCCCCAACTTACAGTGAGGTTGTCAATCTCACCGGTTTTGCTGAAAACAAAGGGTTAAACGTATTGTGTGGAAGAAAGTAAAAGCTTGCAGAAAGTAAATAGAAAACAGTAAAGAGTTGTAGATTGATGGTAAAAGAAAGGACCGGGGTCCATAGTTCACTAGTGGTGGTTCTCCTTAAGATATATGACATGTTGGGTGAACAAATTACAGCGGGGTAATTGACAAACATCGAGAAAGCATATATGCATATACTAATCATCTTGACTCCTATGAGATTTGATTGGGCATTACAACATTATACACAGACTGTAATCCAACTGCATCTATGACTAATAATCCACTTTCAGGTTATCATCCGAACTTCCTCCAGTATTAAGTTGCAAGCAACAGATAATTGCATTACGCATTGCGTGTAAAGTAAACAATACGATTATTCTATGAACAAAGGATTGCTGTTTTCTCCCTAGTAGAAACATCACATCTAGTACCTTAGAGATTTCTGTCACTTCCCCAGATTACTAGAGGCATGAACCCACTATCGAGCATAAATACTCCCTCTTGGAGTTGCTAGCATCTACTCGGCCAAGATATCTACTAACAACGGAGAGCATGCAAGATCACAAATAACAAAGACATGAGAGAATCAATAATCAATCTGAAATAGCATCTCAATATCCATTGGATCCCCGCAAGCACAACATGTAGGATTACAAATAGATGATCTTGATCATGAACGGAGCTCACATGATCTAAACATGGAAGCAAAAGGGAGAAGAACCAACCATCTAGCTACTACATGGACACGTAGTCCAAGGATGAACTATTCACGCATTACACTGGAGGCTTGCATGGTGATGAAGAAGGCCTCCAGGGTGAATTCTCCCCTCCGGCAGGGTGCCAGGAAGAGCTTCAGATCCCTCCCGATCTAGGCATGGATATGACGGCGGCTACAGACTCTTTCGTGGAATTTTGATCGGGTGCCTAGGGTTTTTGTATCGGAGGCATCTTATAGGCGAAAGGGGAGGCCACACCACCCCCTGGTGCGGGCCAGGCCTGGCCGTGCAGCCAGGTGGTGTGGCTGGCCCCTGGCACCTCTCCGTCTCGTATTCTGGCTCCGTGTCCCCCTCGGTGAAATATTTACTTTGGCTTTTGTCCCATCCAATTCCGAATATATTCATTTTCTGACTTTCCTGGAACCAAAAACAGCAGAAAACAAGCAGCTGGCACTATGGCATCTTGTTAATAGGTTAGTCCAAGAAAGTGTATAAAAAGTCTCCAAAGTATGGACAAAACATAAGAAAGTAGATATAAACCAAGCATGGAACATAAAAAATTATAGATACGTTTGCAACGTATCAGTCACCAAACCCATACAAGATTGGGGAAATCTCCACAACTCAATTGGAGGCTCCCAATAAACACCACCAAGGCCACGCAACCTTCTAGGGTTCCAAGAACCCAAGAGGGACAAGCTTCAATGAATATCACCGAACAAATCCTCCGGGGAGAACACAAACCGATACACCTAATGCAAATGTCAACAACACCACAAATATGCCCCAAATCTTCACTCTCAAGTTCCAACAAGGCTACTAAAGCAATTGGGGGAAAAAGAGAGGAAGAACACAAAAGGGGAATATAAAATGCCCCAAATATCTAGATCCCAAAGATTCACTCACAAAGAGGTGATTTGGTTTGGTCAAGATGTGGATATAGATCTCCTCTACCTTCCTCTCAAATATGGGCAAGAATCATTGGAGGGGAGAGGAGAAATCAAGCCAAGATATTAACCAAATAGAGCAAAGCTTGAGAAAAATGGAGAATAAGAAGTGAGAAGAAAAAGAAAGAGAGATGCCTTAAAAGGGGGCCAAAGTAAATCCTCCCATTGGGGCCAGATCTGCCTAGGCCGGTAGTACCGTCCCACTAGCGGTACTATCACCCAGGGAGCCAGTGACTCGGGCAGCAGCAACTAGGGCGATCGAACCAGCGTGAGCTAGGCGGGGAGAAAGGGGATTGGGGGCGCTGAGCGGGAGCGGGGCGACGCGCGCGCGGGGCTGGGCTGGCGTGATGAGCGGCTGGCCTGCTAGCAGGGCAGCAGAGCCGGAACAGGAGCGGAGCAGGGCCCAGCAGGCAAGCCGGCTAGTAGCTAGCGAGCGAGGGAACCTAGGCGACTGAAGCGAGCCAAGTGCGATCGGTCAATGCGGGGCGAGCGCACGCGATCTGAGGCGAGCGGGGCGAGCTTGCCAGCACAGGAAACAGGGCAATGGACGCACACGAGAGGTGGGTTGCGAGCTGAGAGCGGTGGCGCTGGAGCGGGCTGCTTACTGGGCCAAGCAGGTAGGGTGGCTGGGCAACGCTAGGTGAGCAAAACGGGCCAGCCCGGTACTACCAGCCCACCCGAGCGGTACTGCCGATTGGGCCCAGTAGTGTCGGCCTGGGCATTGGGCGTCACAAAGGAGGAGGAGGCTGCACGCTGCCCGGGCGGTACCGGACCCGGTACCACCGGACGGGCCAGAAAAAAAAGACTTTTTTCTTTTTTCCTTTAAAATCAAAGAAGAGGCAATATTCAAATATTCATAACTAGGGCTAGGAGACTCCGATTGACCTAAAACCAATTTTGTTGGAAAGGGGACAACAAGACCTAACCAACCAAATGGGAAAATATAGGATATCACCAAGTGAGAAAGTATCAAGCATTATAATGTGAGATACCTCACTCGGTGAGCATCCGGAAAACCTCAAAGATCAAAATCGCAACAAGATATAAAAGGGAGATCCGATTTTGATGAACAAGAGCTTGTTATAAAGATTGCCACAAGCTCTATATCCTCACATGGATAATAAAAATAAACAACCAAGTACGATGATGCAAGTATGCAAAGGTTTGAGCTCTCTCCGAACGATATGATCGAGTTACTCACTTGAGAGACCATCTTGATAGTACGGTTATCTATCCTAAACCCGGTCTCTCAACTACCAACACGAGACCAGCAAAAGGGAAAACCTATCCAGAATACCTTTGCCTTGAGCAAACATTGACCTTGTCTTCATCGATCCATAAACATCGAGGATGGCAAGCATCAAACATGAGATCTTCTAGAGAGGGCGCATTTTGAGCTTGCACAACACATCTTCTTCTTCATTTCAACGACCTTGAAGCCAACACATGCTCCAAGCGATGCTAATGGACAATTCCTACAAGTGCAACTTAATACACACATTAGTCCATAAAGATTGTCATTAATTACCAAAACCACACATGGGGGCCCACATGCTCTTTCAATCTCCCCCATTTTGGTAATTGATGGAAATCCCTTTAAGAGGGTTTATATAATGAATTTAACGAATAAAGTGGTAGCACCAATATCAAATACTACACAAGTATGTGATATTGGTACCATCAACATATATAGAGCAAACTCCCCCACAATCTATGCAAGTTTGATGAACTTGAAATTCATTGCATATATTGCCAATCATTATCATTGGTGGAGTTTCCTCTATATAGCACATGCTAAGCAACAACAAAGATACAAGAGCATGAAAGACAAATGCTTAAGAACAAACTCAAAGCAAGAACTAACTTCCCTTAAACCCTCTAAAACTTCTCCCCCATTGGCATCGACTGCCGAAATGGGTGACAAGTTCTAGAAGGCCAATATAGTGATAATTCCTCCAAAGGTGTGCCTTCGCACATATCCAATGATGAATACTCGAGAGAAAGTACCACTATATTGAGGACCCAAAGATTGCCAAAGAAATAAAATAAGCATAAACTAATGACGCAAGCAATCACAAGATCCAAAAGAACCAAATGAAAACAACAAATGATACCAAATGATCATAACAAGATATTATGATAAGATCAAAAGTGTGTTTTAAATAAAAATAGAGAAGCTCCCCAAGATTTGTGCACAAATAGAATAGTTGCATTTGAATACATGATGCACAAATATGGAATCATCGCTCCCACATAAGCATTTAAAACACAACAAATTAGAAAGAAGACAAATGAGCATTATTAAACGAATTAGAGGAGCTCCCCAAAGATTATGCACCAATTATAATAATTATATTTGCAAACCAAGTGCATAATCATGGAATCCTCACTCATCCAAATTCATTTAACAATGAACGGCATGAGAGAACAAATATGAGTGCCCAAAGATGCAAACAAAGGAAACAAGCACTCATAGGCAAATAAAATTGGAAGCCACCGAAGAATTAAAAGGAATAAAAGGTGGTATCCAAGTAATAAAAATCTCAACTAAAAATATCTTCTCTTATGTGTATAAATTTCTAAATGGAATGCATCACAAAGACATATGTCCACAAGAAACATGCACACATAAAAAAGATACTCAAGAAAGCACATGAAAACCAAAATGAAGTCATAACATATACCAATAAGATTTTTTCTTGTAAGCATGGCCAAAGGCACAATTTTACCTTATTGTTCATTAATGAACTTCAAACACCAACACACTACATATATTACAACAACAATCAAGGTAAAAGGATATGGTTGGAATATATGGAGAAAAGAAACAAGTATCACAAAGAAAAATCAACTAACAAAATCTCACTATTGCACATGTGATAAGTTGATGAAAGGGTAGGCAATAGAATTGCTAGATTGACATATTTGGGATTGGTGGATCATATGCATGATTTTGTATAGTCCCAATAATATGTACTCATCTCAATTTACACATATTTGCAATAGGAGAAACTCTGAAAACCAAAGCTAGAACCATAAAAAATACAAATACAATAATTCATGCTAGACGGCAACCCACACACGGTTGGAGGCAAGATATATGAGAATGAGAAAGAGATACTTGTTACTGAGATATAATTGGTAGGATATAGGGGATATGAATTTGTTGATCATCATATAGCTTGCCTCTAATTCCCATGAACGCACCACTTCTTCAAACTTTGAGAGACAAGCATCCAATATATCTCCAATGTACCTAAAACACATTAAGTATAAAATGGTCCCCAAACATATTGGATCCAAAGTAGTTAGAGAAACTACAATACATAGGAGAGACTCCACATAAACATGTGCATATTGGTATGAACTTAAATTTCATGCACATCTTAGCCAACTAGGATATGGTGGAGTTTCCCTTATATATTGGATCAAGAAATGCAAGCATGCCATAATATATACACATAGTAACTATGCATGCAAGACTTCCAAGAGCCAAAATGAGATACAATTTGAAAAAAACATCAAGTAAACTGAGATGCCACATACAAGAGTGTGACATGACAAACGGTGTCCAAATTGCATCAAAGAACCAAATCAACTCATGAAAGAACACAGGTTCAACAAATGAACTAGACAAAAGCCAAAGAGCAAAATATAGATAAAAACACATAAGATCAAGGATTTATCTCATTCTAAAAGGTCAAGTCAAGAAACAAGGAATGAGACAAAACCAATTCCCAAAAGAGCAAGATTCCAACACATAAACCAAACTCTCAATACTTTTCATGATGGCACAAAATACCAAAATGAAAAGATCGAACTTCTAAGCACATAAAGCATGATATGGATCAAAGCAAGAAGCATAAATAGGAGTGTTCTAAATAATATAGGAGAGCTCACCCATAAGTAGTACATTATATAGAATTTTGCTTTTGAATGCAAAATGCACACAAATGAGATCATCACTACAACCAACATTAAATAAAACACAAGAGGATACCAATAAAATAAGAAGATCCATAAGAGGCAAGGAAATCTTGGGAGAAACACAAAACATTTTCTTGGCCAAAGATAGGACAAAAATAAGCCAAGGCCCAAAGTGAATGTGATAAAAATATTCTACCATATATAGAGTACCAATTGTCCAAGGACAAGAAGTATTGGGAATAATCTTCTTGAGGTAGTTCACATGGATATCCAAGATCATATTCACACAAAGAAGCATATAACAAAGTATAAGAGTTAAGCTTGATGCTTCGAAAGAGATTCTTGGTAGCTTCCTATAGTTACACAATCACTAGCGATTAGCGTGACTTGAAGCTAATGGTTTCCATGAGGATAGAAGGATCCAAATATGAAGAAACACATACCAAGAAACACTCTCACAAACAAGATCCAAAAGATGAGAGGCAAAGCCATTCAATACAAATTGAACTTGTTTAAGCACAGGTGTCACATAGGAGCTAGATAATTCAATATCAATTCTAAGTGACACAACCTCGAATTTTCACATTTTCTAGGCTTGTAATATGCACTAAGCATATTACTCCCCCATAATGTGATAAACAATAAATATCAACACGAGGCAAAAGAATCCAAATAGAGATGATTAATGGAAATTATAGAACTTAAATTTCTCATGAGAATCATATCACATAGAGACTAGATAATATTGCACTATCAATACTAGGTGATATTCCTCATGTACACACATATTAGGATTGTGGAATGCCCAAGCATAACACTTCCCCAAAATGGGATAGTCCATTAATCTCTCACAAGAGCCAACAAGATACGAATAGAATTCAAAATAGCTCCAACACAAGAAACACTCATACATGGTGTGCAAACCAACAAACAGAAATATACTTGATAACTCAAGATACGAAAATGGTAAGCACAACATATACAACAAACATGCAAGGTACAAAACCAACACATGCATAAGGGGCGAGTAACTTTCAATGTAATGAGTTAAGCACATGTTACCGTGAGGAGGAACATTGGAAATATAATGGAGGCAATATAATCCACGTGACTTGGCTTGACAAATATAATAGATGAAGACCCCTCAATACTTCATAATGAAACCAAGTCTCCATTTTCCTCCCTAAAGCACCTATTGATCTAGTTTTGGCTTATTGGTCCCCAACCAAGTTGGGTCCTAAGAAGTTAGTCACAATAGGCTTGGCAACCCAAATGGTTCTTTTCTTGACACCACATTGAGCACCAACAAATTTGGCAAACACATTGCCAACCTCATCCTTATGAAGAGAATAAGCATCATCAATCAAGATAGGGTTGGATGAGGGGATACCACTAGTGCATGATGAAGTAATGTGCCCCTTATCATGGCAAATGTAGCAAGTTCTTGTCTTGCTAGCTTTCTTCTTAGGTGATTCCACAACTTGAGGAAGAGCTCGAGTAGTCCTCTTAGGAAGAGGTCCATCTACCACTTGAGGTATAGATTGAGGCTGCTTCCCTTGTTGCTTCACACCAAGAGGTTTCTTCTTCAATGGGCAAGATCTAACATGATGCCCTTCTTCCTTGCACTTGAAGAAAATAATGTTGGCTGGATATTTTGCTTGATATTGTCCATTCTTCTTGTTTCCCTTGTGCTTCCACTTGTTATTGGACTTGTTCTTGTTAATAGAGTTGAATCCAAGTCTGGTCTCGTCATTGGGGGATTTTTTGCACACTCGAGATGTGTTTGAGAGTGGCCTTCCCTTTATGACCCCTTTTCAAGTCATTCTTCAAAGAAGTGACTTGAGCCTTGAGCTCTCTAATTTCCTCCACATGGTTAGTGTCAACAACAATAGTAGTAGAGGAAGTAGAATTTTCATTGTTAGAGCAACAAGGCACGAAATGTAATTCATCACAAGATGTAGTAATAGAATGAGTGGATGAATTACAAGGACTAGCACATCGCAATATCACATTAGGAGTAGAAGTAGTGCTAATGTCCACATGAGGCCCACTAGATATTACCTTTGACAAAATGGCCTCATGAGCTAACTTTAGCTTATCATGGGAGACTAGAAGATCATCATGCGATCTTGAGAGCTTAACATGACTTTCTTCCAATATCCCATATTTGCTAGTTAGCAAAGCAAGTTGAGCCTTTAGCTCAACATTCTCCTTCAACATCGATGCTTCACAAGAAATAGAGTTAGTAGCACAAGTATCATTATTAATGGCTAGAGGTGAGGGCAACTTTGCAAGCTCTTTTGAATGTGAAGCTTTAAGTTTATCATGAGACTCGGTGAGTTTGATGATCTCACTCTTAACGACCCGAGAGCCATTTTCGAGGTGCTTAAAATCCTCAACGAGTTTTCCATGGGCAACTACAAGTTCATCATTTTTAGTTTTGAGAGCACATGCCACCACAAGTTCTCTATCATGGTTTTCCTTTACTCTAGATAATTCTAGTGCAAAGGTCTCCTCAAGAGACTCCTTGGTGGTTTGTTCCTCTAAAAGGGCTTCAATTAGATCATTAGTGAGGCTTTGAAGATTTTCAATGATGTGCTCTTGCTCTTCATCTTTAGCTTGCAATTGCTCGATAATTTCTTGCTCTCCATAGAAGAAGTTAAGATTTCAACAAATATAGAGCAAGCAATATTATCCTTAACTAGAGCAAGATAAACAACCTCGCCCTTTTCATCTAAAGAGACAATCTCATCCTCTTCTTCCTCATTATCCTCATGAACAACAACAACAACATCATCATCATCGTTATGAGATATCATGGTATCCAAGGAGGTACCTTAGTTCCCTTAGCCATAAGGCATATGTGAGAACCGGAAGAAGGTGATGACGAGATTTTACTTGAAGCTCCATTCAAAACATTGTCTTGCACCATAGCATATTTGTTTTCCTCTACATGGTTAGCAATACAAGCACTAGAGGAAATAGAAGCATTTTTATCATGGCAAAAAGACAAAGCAAGCATATTATAATGTGAATTATTCAAGCCATTTCTACAAGATATGCAAGGACTACCAACACAAGCATATGAGGAGCTTTGAGTGCTACAAGTGTTAGAGTCCAAAGATAAATCATTGCAACTAGATAAAGATGAAGGATTATAAATAGTAAGCTCACTATCCAAATTGCAATTTCTATCACCACTCACCATATCATTACCTTGTGAAAAATCACATGTTGGTGAAGTCGAAGAAGATGATAACTCATCACGGCCGTAGGGGGAGGGAATACAATCATCCTCAATAATGTTGGCCACACCATATTTATCTTGAAGCTTTGTCCAAATATCATGAGCACTCCGATAAGGCATGATTGAAGATTTAACTATATTGGTCACAACAAGTAAAAGCATTTTAGTAGCTAGAGCATCTATATAAGAGTTCATCTTCTCCTCTAAAGATTTGTTTTGGGATCCATAGGAGAAGAGAAACCCATATATAGAATTCCCTCCACAGATGGGTGAATGTCCCAAAAGTAATCTAGCATGCGAGATTTCCACATTTCATAATTTGTGCCATCGAATATATAATAGCAATCATGCACTACTCCATTAGACGACATATTTACTCTCAAGGCGGTGAAGCCTAAAAGTGATAGACCTCTCTCTGATACCAATTGAAAGATCACAGATGTGGCCTAGAGGGGGGTGAATAGGAGATTAATAACTTCTACGAGATGGGCTTAACAATGGCGGAATAAAACTAGCATTTTCTTTTGTTAAGCACAAAGCCTAGATATACTAAGGTTCACCTATGTGCACCAACAACTTATGCTAAGCAAGACAAGCAACAATGCGATAGAAATATATATTATTTCAAGCACGACGGCTATCACAATGTAAAGTGCATAAGTAAAGAGCTCGGGTATAGAGATAACCGAGGCGCGCGGAGACGATGATATTTTACCGAGTTCCTCCCAACAAGGGAGTACGTCTTGTTGGAGGGGTAGGCGGTACTAAGACCACCAATGCCACCAAGGCCTCACCCTATTCTTCAGAGCACCCACCACGCGGCAAGCACCCGTTCCACTATGGGACACTTCAGGGAGGTCACCAAACCCGTACAAGATTGGGGCAATCTCCACAACTCAATTGGAGGCTCCCAATAAATGCCACCATGGCCACACAACCGTCTAGGGTTCTAAGAACCCCAGAGGGACAAGCTTCAATGAATATCACCGAACAAATCCTCCGGGGAGAACAAAAACCAACACACCTAATGCAAATGTCAAGAACACCACAAAGATGCCCCCAAATCTTCACTCTCAAGTTCCAACAAGGCTACTAAAGCAATTGGGGGAAAAAGAGAGGAAGAACACAAAAGGGGAACACAAAATGCCCCAAAGATCTAGATCCCAAAGATTCACTCACAAAGAGGTGATTTGATTTGGTCAAGATGTGGATCTAGATCTCCTCTACCTTCCTCTCAAATATGGGCAAGAATCATTGGAGGGGAGAGGAGAAATCAAGCCAAGAGATTAACCAAATAGAGCAAAGCTTGAGAAAAATGGAGAAGAAGAAGTGAGAAGAAAAAGAGAGAGATGCCTTAAATGGGGGGCAAAGTAAATCCTCCTGTTGGAGCCAGATCTGGCTTGGGCTGGTAGTACCGTCCCACTAGCGGTACTACCGCCCAGGGAGCCAGTGACTCGGGAAGCAACGACTAGGGCGATCGAACTAGCGCGAGCTAGGCGGGGAGAAAGGGGGTCGGGGGCATTGAGCGGGAGCGGGGCAACGCGCGCGCGTGGGGCTGGGCTGGCGCGATGAGCGGCTGGCCTGCTAGCGTAGCGGCTAGGCTGGAACAAGAGTGGAGCAGGGTCCAGCAGGCAAGCCGGCCAGCAGCTAGCGAGCGAGGGAACCTGGGCGACCGAAGCGAGCCAAGCGCGGTCGGTCAATGCGGGGAGATCACGCGTGATCTGAGGCGAGCGGGCCGGGCATGCCAGCGCGGGAAACGGGGCAAGGGATGCACGGGAGAGGCGGGCTGCAAGCTGAGAGCGGTGGCGCTGGAGCGGGTTGCTTGCTGGGCCAAGCAGGCAGGGTGGCTCGGTGACGCTGGGCGAGCGAAACGGGCTGGCCCGGTACTATCGGCCCACCCGAGCGGTACTGCTGGTTGGGCCCGGTAGTGCTGGCCTGGGCACCGGGCGACACAAAGGAGGAGGAGGCAGCGCCCTGCCCGGGCGGTACCGGTCCCGGTACCACCGGACGGGCTAGAAAAAAAAAGACTTTTTCTTTTTCCTTTAAAATCAAAGAAGAGGCAATATTCAAATATTCATAACTAGGGCTAGGAGACTCTGATTGACCTGAAACCAATTTTGTTGGAAAGAGGACAATAAGACCTAACCAACCAAAAGGGAAAATATAGGATATCACAAAGTGAGAAAGTATCAAGCATTATAATGTGAGATACCGCACTCGGTGAGCATCTGGAAAACCTCAAAGATCAAAATCGCAACAAGATATAAAAGGGAGATACGATTTTGATGAACAAGAGCTTGTTATAAAGATTGCCACAAGCTCTATATCCTCACATGGATAATAAAAATAAACAACCAAGTATGATGATGCAAGTATGCAAAGGTTTGAGCTCTCTCCGAACGATATGATCGAGTTACTCACTCGAGAGCCCCTCTTGATAGTAAGGCTATCTATCCTAAACCCGGTCTCTCAACTACCAACACGAGACCGGCAAAAGGGAAAACCTATAAAGAATACCTTTGCCTTGAGCAAACATTGACCTTGTCTTCATCGATCCATAAACATCAAGGATGGCAAGCATCAAACATGAGATCTTCTAGAGAGGGTGCATTTGAGCTTGCACAACACATCTTCTTCTTCATTTCAACAACCTTGAAGCCAACACATGCTCCAAGCGAGGCTAATGGACAATTACTACAAGTGCAAATTAATACACACATTAGTCCATAAAGATTGTCATTAATTACCAAAACCACACATGGGGGCCCACTTGCTCTTTCAATCTCCCCTATTTTGGTAATTGATGACAATCCCTTTAAGAGGGTTTATATAATGAATTTAACGAATAAAGTGGTAGCACCAATATCAAATACTACACAAGTATGTGATATTGGTACCATCAACATATATAGAGCAAACTACACAACTCATGCTAAACAAGACAAGCAACAATGCGATAGAAATATAGATTACTTCAAGCACGACGGCTATCACAATGTAAAGTGCATAATTAAAGAGCTCGGATATAGAGATAACCGAGGCACGCGGAGACGATGATATTTTACCGAGTTCCTCCCAACAAGGGAGTACGTATTGTTGGAGGGGTGGGTGGTACTAAGACCACCAATGCCACAAAGGCCTTACTCTATTCTCCCGAGCACCCACCACGCGGCAAGCACCCGTTCCACTATGGGAGACTTGAGGGTGGTCACCAAACCCATACAAGATTGGGGCAATCTCCACAACTCAATTGGAGGCTCCCAATAAACACCACCAAGGCCACACAACCGTCTAGGGTTCTTGGGACAAGCTTTAATGAATATCAGCGAACAAATCCTCCGGGGAGAACACAAAACGATGCACCTAATGCAAATGATCAAGAACACCACCAAGATGCCCCAAATCTTCACTCTCAAGTTCCAACAAGGCTACTAAAGCAATTGGGGGAACAAGAGAGGAAGAACACAAAAGGAACATAAAATGCCCCAAAGATCTAGATCCCAAAGATTCACTCACAAAGAGGTGATTTGGTTTGGTCAAGATGTGGATCTAGATCTCCTCTACCTTCCTCTCAAATATGGGAAGAATCATTGGAGGGGAGAGGAGAAATCAAGCCAAGAGATTAATTAAATAGAGCAAAGCTTGAGAAAAATGGAGAAGAAGAAGTGAGAAGAAAAAGAGAGAGAGAGAGAGATGCCTTAAAAGGGGGCAAAGTAAATCCTCACGTTGGGGCCAGATCTGGCCTGGGCCGATAGTATCGGCCCACTGGCGGTAATCCCGCCCAGGGAGCCAGCGACTCGGGCAGCAGCGACTAGGGTGATTGAACCAGCATGAGCTAGGAGGGGAGAAAGAGGATCAGGGGCGCTGAGCGGTAGCGGGGCAACGCGCGCATGGGGGGTTGGCTTGGCTTGGCGAGCGGCTGGCCTGCTAGCGGGGAGGCTAGGCCGGAACGGGAGCAGAGCAGGGCCCAGCAAGCAAGCCGGCCAGCAGCGAGCGAGCGAGAGAACCTGGGCGACCAAGCGAAGCAGCGGCCACATGCCAAGCGGCGCTGCGTGATCTCGAGAAGTGGGGCGAGCTCACTAGCTCGTGAAACGGGGCGAGGGACGCGTGAGAGAGGCGGGCTACAAGCTAAGAGCGGCGGTGCTGGAGCGGGCTCCTTGCTGGGCCAAGTAGGCAGGGAGGTTGGGCGATGCTGGGCAAGCAAAACGGGCCAGCCCGGTACTACCGGCCCACCCGAGTGGTGCTGCTGGTTGGGCCCGGTAGTGCCAGCATGGGCACCGGGCAACACAGAGGAGGAGGCTGCGCACTGCCCGGGCGGTACCGGACCCGGTACCACCGGACGGGCCAGAAAAAAAGACTTTTTCTTTTTTCCTTTAAAATCAAAGAAGAGGCAATATTCAAATATTCATAACTAGGGCTAGGAGACTCCAATTGACCCGAAACCAATTTTGTTGGAAAGAGCGCAACAAGACCTACCCAACCAAAAGGGAAAATATAGGATATCATCAAGTGAGAAAGTATCAAGCATTATAATGTGATATACCTCACTCGGTAAGCATCCGGAAAACCTCAAAGATCAAAATCTCAACAAGATATAAAAAGGAGATCTGATTTTGATGAACATGAGCTTGTTATAAAGATTGCCACAAGCTCTACATCCTCACATGGATAAGACAAATAAAAAACTAAGTACGATGATGCAAGTATGCAAAGGTTTGAGCTCTCTCCGAACGATATGATCGAGTTACTCACTCGAGTGCCCCTCTTTATAGTACGACCATCTATCCTAAACCCGGTATCTCAACTACCAACACAAGACCGACAAAAGGGAAAACCTATCAACAATACCTTTGCCTTGAGAAAACATTGACCTTGTCTTCATCGATCCATAAACACCAAGGATGGCAAGCATCAAACATGATATCTTCTAGGGAGGGCGCATTTTGAGCTTGCACAACGCATCTTATTCTTCATTTCAACAACCTTGAAGCTAACACATGCTCCAAGTGATGCCAATGGACAATTCCTACAAGTGCAACTTAATACACACATTAGTCCATAAAGATTGCCATTAGTTACCAAAACCACACATGGGGGCCCACATGCTCTTTCATTAGGCTTGGGAGAAAGTATTGCCCATGTTTGCTTCCATCATTCTCGTGTGGTATGGTAACCTCTTCCCCAGATGGTGAGCTTAACAGACCTTACTAGTGAGGCTAAAAACCACAACAAGCACACACTAAATATGCATAAAACTAGCAAAGTATATATCAACAAAATAGATTTAACGATGCTGACATAAACATTCTAGCACGACAACCACAAGGCATTCAAATAAAGTTCACAGTAACAATGACAGACAAATTTCATAGCAAAGTTCACATGTCGATCATGGCAAGGGTTGGATCATGCTCCGGGCACTTCTTCAGCACTTCAGTCACAGTGTGGTCAAAGATGGTGACCTTGAACAAGTCACCCTTCAGCATCTTGAAGGTCATAAAGTACCCGATCTTGATCTGGTGGGCAATGGCGAAGCCAGCCCACCCATGGTCAAGGCAAATCCTGTCGCTGATGTCCTGGAGCTTCACTATCCAGCTGCATCTGGTGTTTGTCTTCAGCACGATCATCCTCAGCACAGTGCCGAGGAAAGGCCTGAAGCCATCAGGGATAGGCAGCAGGACTAACCCAGGTGCCAAGATGACCTTGGCAAAATGGGTTGATCCTACCTGGTCGTGGAAGTGCCCAATCTTTAGAGGCCTCCCCCTCGGCCTCTTGGTGTTGCTGCCCTCACCACCATCGTTCGCTCTCTTGGAGGCACTGCCCTCACCACCATCCCTGGAGCATGCTCCTCCATTGGTGGGGAGAGCACCTACGATGAGCATCTTCGAGCACTGAAAAAATAAGCAACACATGTAAGCATAGACATTCAGGTGATCATACATGAATAATCAGACATGACCTCAGATAGAATGACACAGATGCAAAGGGATACTCCTCATGAGCAACACAAATGAACACTGCATTTGGGTAGCACACAAGTTTGTTCATGAAGAGTATCCCCTTGCATTTCATTTGCTACTTTGTAATCATCGCCCAAAGAAAGCACAACACAATGCCCAACTTCAGAATAACTTGCACAAACAAGGTAGAGTTGGTGCTACAGGGATCCAGAGGAGGTGCACAACCAATTTTGTTGTGCACAACATCCGGTTCCTATAGCACCAGCTCTATAAACGTATTGTACAAAGTAACATCACAAACTGGGTTCACAGCATAAACAACAATTGCCTCGTAGTTCCCAGCATTTGCAGCACGAAGCGATGATCATACCGAACCAAATTCCATCAACTTGAATAGATGGCAGAACCAGGTTCGAGAGGATCATCGCTTCCATTTCTTCCCGGTGCGTATATAATCATCAGCAGTCCCATAAATGAATAACTAGATTGTGTGCCTCATATGAGGCATTATGTGTCCAAGATCAATCATAACATGCCTGCTATGAAGCAACCTATTGGGATCTTAGCCACAGAATGCAAATTAATCATCGGCCTATATGAACAACATGAACAGTGTAATAATCCCCAATTTTCAAGGTCCGCGAAACCCTAATACTAAAACTGGGCATACATCTAGCCACATACAAGCACAAATCAGTATAAATGTGCCAACAGATCTAGTGCTTAGGAAGGCGTAACAATGAAAAAAAAACCTAACCCATCTAATCTACCAAAACAAGCACAAATCGGTAGAAATCTACCGTGCATGTCAATCTAACTAGGAGAATCGCATGGTGTGGGACCGCCATTGCTTTATAGAGTTGGTGGTTCGAAGACTTACCGCCATTGTTGCGGGTGTTGGAGCTTGGGGATTGCAGACCAAGGGGAAGAGGCAGTCACAATCGTTGTAGAAGATCCGCTGCAAGCAGGAGAATGTCAGTTCTTGCCTGGATCTGCCGCCGCCTGCTGTCCCCGTGGTGGTCTTCGATCTTCCGGCGGGAGAGGAACCGCCAGCGGTGAGACAGGAGGAAGAGCGGTTGTGAATGGGGAGAGAGTGAGAGTGGTGAGCGAGCGGTGAGGGGAATTTATGGCGCGCGTTCTCGATGCGTCGCGCCGTCTCCCGCGCTTCTCCCCACGTGCAGCTGCGTGCCCTCGCTTGGCTCCCCAGGGCCTATCCCCGCAAAAACGCTCGATTTTAGCATTTCTAGCGGGCCAAGATTTGAGATGTTTTAAGACCCGTATGATGCGAGTTCGGACCACCGTACTTATCTCCAAATGGCCTTATTTCTTCCGGCTAGGTGTAGTAAACGGCCGCGCGGCCGACCTAACACGCCCCCAATGTCCAATGTGAGAGAGTCGAATACCGACAGAATACCCTAACGTGCCGCTGCATCTCCAATTTTCAGATGTGTCCAAATAGACACAGAGTCTCTCAAATTGACCATTATCTAGAAGCAGACACGAAGAATGTATAATCATG
This sequence comes from Avena insularis, assembly GCA_023614405.1. Lineage (NCBI taxonomy): Eukaryota > Viridiplantae > Streptophyta > Magnoliopsida > Poales > Poaceae > Avena > Avena insularis. The sequence goes on from CM042688.1 coordinate 87,715,631, forward strand.
GGTACCTCTTCCTCACATAAACCTAGATAATTTGACCTCTCGTGCCATGTGAAGTCATTCTTCAGACTTCAAACGAGGAGTTGGCAATCAGAAACAAAAGGATGCCCAATTTCTTATGACGTGCCCTCTCGTACCGAGTAGAGCCATCATCTAGTATGCTACTTCGCTCGTCATGCAGTACTTGGAAGGAAGGTCACCAACAAACAGGCGTGCATATTGGTGACACGATGCCACTGCGAGACATTTGACTCATAGAAATGTTCAGGCGATGCGTTGACTTCGCTGAAAGTTGATATGGGATGATAAAAAGCATCACATGTTCATAAGCTGGATCATGGATGTAGGTTATGTTCTGACAAATGACAGTTCTCTTTGTGTCTGAAATTTAATCAAAGATCCAGAGCATGCCTCAGCATAGAATGCCAGACGTACGTATTCATCAAACAAGTTCAAAGAATTACCCTCATCAAACATTTGTGTCCGCAATAGCCAAATGTTCAAACAATTTCATGCTCATAAGTTTGATCTAGCAAGGATCAACTATGGGATAATTACCCTCATCCCAAAAATTATGATGCTGATGTAATTCAGAAATATAGGCCCATTTGTCTATTGCAGGTGTTGTTCAAAAATTTCACTAAATGTTTAACTATTAGAGCAAAGTCTGTGAAGATCAATGATGAACTGGGATATAAGTTTGGCAGTTTCAAAGTAGTCGGACAGGGAAATCTTTTCTCTCATTCTTGTTTAACTTGATTGTTCTCTCCTTCATGTTTAACTTGATTGGTGAGTGTCTGGCTAAGATGGTGAAAAATGCTCAGTGCAGTGGGTTGTTCACACGCCTGGAAGGTAATCTCTTTGCAAATGGGATTACCATTCTGCAATATGCAGATGACACCATTTTGTTTATCAAAGAGGAGTTAGAGAGGGCCAGAAATCTAAAGTTGATGTTGTATATCTTTGAAACCATGTCGGGTCTAAAAACAAACTTTGAGAAAAGTGAGATTATGATGGTGCTTTGGGATGATGAAAACCTGCTGGAATACACTGAAATGTTTAACTACCAAAAATGTGAATGGCCTATCAAATATCTGGGATGCCTGTGTGTCACAGGAGGTGTACTCTAAAATGTCTTTTTTAAGGTAAGCTGAAAAAAGATGAAAGGTTGGATGGGAAATGTGCTATCCGTTGGGGGCAGACTGATTAGAGTTCCTGCCTGCATATCAATTGTGGTTGGCTATCCTATGTCAATGATGCTATTGCATAAATCCAATATTTAGGATCTGGAGAAGCCAACCAGAGTTTTTTCTAGTATGGAGGGGCTAACAAGAAAAGATATCATCTTATCAAATGGAAGTTTGTCTATAGACCTAGGAAGAAAGGAGGGTTAGGGCTCAAAAACTTTCTTAAGTTTAACATCAGTCTTATGTGCAAGTGGTGGTTTTTTTCCGAAATGGGGAACACTGTCCCGGCCTCTGCATCACGAGATGCACACAGCCAATTTTATTGCATAGTTCAGAATTATTTTAAGGAATTCAAAGTATTACATTCATGGATCAGATAAGGTTGACACATGTATCAACCATCGAAAAAGTAGAAGCATCATGGATCTATCCATTTTGAATTCTACTAGTATGACGTCACACAGTAGCCTGAAAATAGAAGTCTTGTGCAACCGTAAGCAACTGGTTGCACCCAGTCACCATAGGCTTCCGCTGATCCGCCGGAAGAAGGTATGACCATAGTTGTATCCAGTGTGTAGCCATCTGAATAACCTGCAAAAAATTAGTACTCGTTTGATTGTTAAAGATTAAGTTATTCCTACACTTCCAAATGGACCAACATAAAGCAGAAACTCCAATTCGTATTCTAGCTTTATTCTGATTGTCTACCCTATTTAACCAATTTCCGAACATATTCTTAATATTGGTTGGAGGAGGTATATTATATGTGAAATATATCATACGCCAAATAATTCTTGCAAAAGGGCATAAAATAAATAGGTGCTCTACGGACTCCAATGAGTCGCAAAAAGAACATTTTTGACAACCATTCCAGTTCCGTTTAACCAGATTATCCTTTGTCAACAATACTTTTTTATTAAGGAACCACGTAAATATTTTAATTTTAAGTGGTATTTTTATCTTCCAAAGGTACTTATGTAAAAATCTAGTATGATCATTCATAAGATCTAAATACATCGATTTAACAGTAAAAGTACCTGACTCAGTTAATTTCCAAACAAAACGATCTGGATTATCTGTTAAGTTTACCCTCATTAGTCTTTGGCATAAATGTAACCAGTTGTTCCATTTATTCCCGGTCAAACTTCTTCTGAAAACAATATTCAGCGGAGTTTGAGCAAGTACATTTGCCACAAGAACATTTTTTCTTTGTGCAATGTTGTATAATAAAGGATATTGATGCGCTAATGAGACATCGTCCAACCAAATATCTTTCCAAAACCGTACTTGACAATGTGCAAGTGGTGGTGGAGACTAGAAGATGAGGAAGGACCATGGAAAGATTTTATGAGAAGAAAATACATGGGGGCAAAAGGAACCTTTGGTGTGAAAAAGAATCCAAGAGATTTAGCTAGACGGAATGACATGTTGATTGTCAGAGACATTTACTTGAAAGGCAGATTCATGGTGGTGGGAAATGGGAAGAGGACCAACTATTGGGGTGATGCTTGGTTTGGTCAGATGCCATTGAAAAAGATTCATCCTAATTTTGTTTGATATTTGCACTAATCCAGAGGCTTCAGTAGCAGAAGTTGCTGAATCTAGGTGGAATTTTCCAGTAAGAAGATGGCCAACTATCAGTTTACAAATATAGATCAGAGAGCTGCAAGTAGCTTTGGGTTCTGTTTTTTATCTAATGAGGATGACAGACCTAGATGGAGGTGGTCAAAGTCAGGTTAGTTCACTGTAAAATCTACCTACAAGAAATTATCAAATAATGGTGTTGACAGATCTTTTAAACACTTGTGGAAAGCCAAGATCTATTTGAAGATTAATGTCTAGCTTTGGTTGATTTGGCATAATGCCATTGCAACCAAAGATAATATGCTCGAAAGAAACTAGGTTGGTGACCCAACATGTGCTTTTTGTTAGCAGAATGAAACAATTCATCATCTCTTTTTCACTTGTGTGGTGGAAAAATATGTCTGGTCTATGTTTGCGCAATCTATTGGAGCCCCATTGATATGGATCAAGCCGATAATCCTTGAGTTTGTCCCGATCTTTCACAGCGAGTCAATCCGGATGGTAATCTTCCAATAACGCCGATGAACGTCACCTGAAGAAGAGGAAAGAATCCAGCAAATAAAGTGATGAAGATCACCACGCCTCAAACCACAGCTCGATAATCCTTGATGCACACAAGAACCTTCGCAGCAATAATAATCTGATAAATGGTATCACCGTTCCCGGAGGGATGATACATGGTGGAGCACAATATAGTTTTTAGACTAAACAACTGAACTCCCCTAAACCCTAGGCGGCTGGCTCCTTTATATAGGAGGCCTGCAACTAGTCGGTTGGACAGACCCAAACCGAACACACAAACGGACTCGAATCTAACCTAGACTCGGACTCAATAACATAGCAATAATATTTGACACAACCTTAGACTTATCATTACATATCGTAGGTCGTCCTGACGTGCCAATCATCAATGGGATGTGCACGCATCACCTAGCTTGGTGGAGTCCTGAAATTAGGCTTCACCTCCTCCTTCATGCCCATATCATCATCCTCCCCTTCAAGAAGCATTGTCCCCAACGCTTGTGGGTCGGGTCGAAAAGGTGGTGTGATATGAACAATCGCTTCACACGTCTTCGCCATCTTCAAGTCTTGCTTGCCTTCCTCACCACATCCTCCCTCTTGGCCTGCTCGACTTGATACAGCCCTCGGCGCCTGCACCTCCTTGCGTCTCCATACGAGCTTGGACCTAGGCGCCATCGTCTTCTTCCTCTTCTCAACTCTTGTTGGAACCCGTGGTTGCTGAACATGGACCTTCTTTGCACGACCTGGCATAAGATGAGTAATGCCTGGACCACACAACTGTCGAACATGTCCATCCTTGCCTCTATGCATCCGCACAACTGTCCCAACAAAATGCCTCACAGGTGTGCTAACAAAACTGCTCTTGTTACCCCGCTACGCCACATGCACTGGAACATCAGGAGCACAACTGTCATCCGTCTGAACACCTGTGTCAACACAAACTATCTTCTGAACACATGCTGCAACATCCTTCCTCTCAACAATAAGAGGATGCATTTCAACTGGCTTGTCACTAACAAGTTCCACTTTCTTGTCATCTATAGGCATAGCTGAAGCAATATCAACATTGTCGCACTGTGCATCATGCTCTCCATCCTGCACCTTAGCTAGCCTAGATTTTGGCTTAGCCTTGCGCACCTTCTTCTTATGTACCACAATCTCTATATCAGACTTTATGTGATCATCCTGCATAGGCTTCAAAGTCTGCTGTTTGCCACCATGCACAAAAGAATATGTATTTGCTCTTCCAGCATGTGTAACGTTGCGATCATACTGCCATGGAAAACCAAGTAACAGCCCACATACCTCCAATGGCAACACATCGCACTCAATCTCATCAACATAATCACCAACTGTAAATGGCACACGCACCTTATGAGTTACCTTCACCATACCGCAGCTATTGAACCACTGTAGATGCTTAGGTTCAGGAATACGCCATGTGGACAACCCCAACGCTGCCACCATTACCTTGCTAATGCCATTAGTACGGCTTCCTCCATCAACAATCAACTTGCATGCTTTGCCTTTGATCATACACTGCGCCTGAAATAAATTCCAACGCTGGCCCTTGTCAACTGTCATGCAAGCATCGTCTTGTACTTTCTTGAGTTGCAAATTCAGCCCACTCAATGGTACAACATCCTCCGGAACAATCACCTTGTCCTCTATCTCTGATGGTGCCAAAAATTTAGCACGTAAAAACTTTTTATAGTCCTCCCAAACAGTATTTATTGAGACACCTCGCGTACGTGTGTCTATATTCCACCACCGAAAAATTCACGCTTCCTCACACCTTTTTGCAAGACGAAAAGCGATAGTGTCGTCAAACTGAAGATCTGGAGAAAGATCAACACATAAGCGAAACCAGCTCGCATTGTCTCTTCCCATAACTTGTATTCTGTCGAGGTTGCAGTATGTAGGAGCTTCCACTTCAATTTACTAGAATCCTAGCGCACACAATTTTTCGGGTCTAGATAATCATTGTAGACATCTTGTGCTGAAAAATAACTAACATTATCCTCAAGATCCATCTCTGAACTTTAGCAGAACTCTGACCAAAAATCACACAAACACCGCAGCGATCTTTTCTTTTATCTCCTTTTTCTTTCCTTTACTAGAGTCTTCGAAATAGAGGCGCGGGCGCGATCCCAAGCGATTCCTGCCGCGAACGGGCCAAGGAACAGAGGCGGGTGGCCCACGCTGGAGGACGAGGGCGCGTGAGGCCTCGCGCTCGACCACAGAGGAGGTCTCTCCTCAAGCGAGCGACGTGAGGCAACTCAGCGATCGGACTCTCCCCCTTTTTTTTAATCGATCGGATCTGGTTCCCGCGAGAGCACCAAGCGGGCGGACTCGATTGCAAGGCGCGTGCGCCGCTTCCTTGGATCGGGATTGCCCCACGAGATGGAGCCGGGTACGATCCGGCCACGCGCGGGCGAGAGGGCACCTCGATCGGTTTTTTTTCTGCTACAACTTCGATCGGATCTGACACCGTCTGAGATCGATCGCACCTAGGAGCGGCTGCTCTTACCGCGACGGAATCTCCTCGAGCTGAAAAATCTCAACAGCTTGTCGCCACACCGATCGAAAACCAGCAGATCAATCAATCGATCGCAACTTGGGGGTTGTTTCTCTTCGCACGAACGGATCCTCCTGGATCTGAAAAATCTCTCGCCACCACACTGATCGAAAATTAGCAGATCAATCACCACCCAAATCGAAACTTCAATAAAAAAACAGAACCGATCTGAAAACTGCTCGGAGAAGAACAATCCGCAGATCAGTAGTCAACAGAAAACTCTCGCCGTGATCAACCCAGCGCTCTGATACCACCTGATATGGATCAAGCCGATGATTTTGAGTTTGTCCCGATCTTTCACAGCGAGTCAATTCGGATGGTAATCTTCCAATAACACCGATGAACGTCACCTGAATAAGGGGAACGAATCCAGCAAGTAACGTGATGAATATCACCACGCCTCAAACCACAGCCCGATAATCCTTGATGCACACAAGAACCTTCGCAGCAATAATAATCTGATAAGCGGTATCGCCGTCCCCGGAGGAATGATACACGGTGGAGCACAATATAGTTTTTAGACTAAACAACTGAATTCCCCTAAATCCTAGGCAGCTGGCTTCTTTATATAGGAGGTCTGCAACTAGTTGGTTGGACAGACCCATACCGAACACACAAACGGACTCGAACCTAACCTATACTCGGACTCAATAACATAGCAATAATATTTGACACAATCTTAGACTTATCATTACATATCGTAGGTCGTCCTGGCGTGCCAATCATCCATGTGATGCGCCCGCATCACCTAGCTTGGTGGAGTCCTGAAATTAGGCTTCACCTCCTCCTTCATGCCCATATCACCCATACCGTCCAACTTCTTTCTCGCAATATTTCTGGTGGATACCACGGGTTCTACCTGTCAGCAGAAACATACAAATCACTGCCTTTGCTGAGCAATTTAGAAACTAAGGAATCGTGCATGCTTTGAAAATAAGTTGATCAATTCTCCTGTTGAGCTTATTTGTTTTGCTTGTGTGTTTATAAACTATTGGGCAGGGCTACACTCAGAAACGGAGCAAAGTATCCTGCATGCTGGCCCTAACATATTTCAGAACAATGCAATGGAAGGTGCGGCAAGGAATGAAGGAAGCAATCTTCATAGGTTGGACGCTCCAGGCCAAATGAAACATCCAATGAAGATCCCATAATTGATGTCGTGATGGAGGAAGAAGATTGAGGGGGCAGCCACAGGCGGATCTACCATTCCTTTATCTCGGGCAGTCGCCTAGACTTGCCGACATGTGACGTCTTGTATTTTATGACTTTCTATACTGATTTTGTTCGAAAAATGGTGTTTTAGACATGTTTTCCCAAGCTTTTGGAAGTTTCTGGGTCCGTTACTAGGGGCAGACACGGGTTCTGGCTGATTTGTTTCGATATAGCAGGGCATTGTTTGATGTTTTCAGAAGAAAGTCGAACTCATGTTGCTCTAGGAGGATGCTTTTGTTTTCATATGCTTTTGCTTGGTATCAACATGAACACTAGTTGTTGCGGTGATCGTATCCACCTGTTTTTCATTTTTAGTAGGAGGAGCTGTAATAAACCCTGAACCTGGATAATTTATGTCTATTGTGGTTTGTTCCGTTTTCATCTTGATAATGGAACCTAACCCTGAAAAGGGTTGTATGGAAAAAAATGTATTCATCAAACAAGCTAAGCTAGGACATTATTGACCGTCCTACCAAGATTCACTTTCCCATTATCTAAATCGTTGACATATTACAATTTTCAACTTAATCATGGGAGAACATAACATATATCCCTCCATCCTTAAAAAAGATGTTGCAAGTTTATTTAAATTTAGATGTTACTATATATTAAATAATGTCTAGATGCGTCTAGGTTTAGAAAAATTTGCGCCATCCTTCCTTTTACTTTCGTCAAATCTTGTACTACATGAAGTTCACGTACAGTGAAGTCTACCTATGGTGCGCTGCAAACTAAGGATGTGTTCGGTTTTATGAACAAAGTGAAATAGAATGTCATGGTTCCATTTCAATAGAATGGATCGGTTTCGTTCTTGTGTTTAGTTAGGACCAAAAAGTATAATAAAATGATTTCATTTTATGTTTGGTCGGGCTAAAACAGTGGAATGCAATGGGTAGATTATGAGAACAGAATAGGTGAGAAAGTGTAGGGTGCATTTAGTAGAAAGGATGTTAAGAGAATAGAGAGAGTGAGCAAACTTAGGTGGCTTTAGCGTAGAGAAACATGAAGATTTCACCTGTTTTTAGAAATGTGTGTCTTCTAAATCAAAAAAAAAAATATTCTCTTTAAAGAACCACCTCATCTATTCCATTTCTCATCCAAATACTCGAAGGTGTGGAATCATTCTATTAGATTCCACTTCATGATCTCAAACATCCTAAGTAAAGCCTTGATGCAGTAACGTCTTGATGCTTGCCCCAAAAAAGCTACAGATTCTAGGTTGGAACAAGCTAACTGATGATCATGAAGAGGTCAATCCTCTTCTAGTTGTTGAGATACGTATTGTATTTTATATAGATCTCCTTATACTCTCAGAATTGTACATGTAACTGTCTATATATATATATATATATATATATATATATATATATATATATATGAGACAGTCGGCCTTATTGGAGCTGTGCATTCTCCACAAACCCTTCTACATGGTATCAGCCTAACTCCGATCCCCCAACCCTAGCCGCCGCCCCTCTCCCCCCAGGCGCCGCCGGCTCCTCCCCGCCACCAAACCCTAGCCGCCGCCCCACCTCCTCCTGGCGCCGCCGGCCTCCTTCCCTGCCACCAAACCCTAGCCGTCGTCGTACCTCCTCCAGGCGCCGCCAACCAACCCTTCTCCACCGCTTCCGCCCCACCCTCCCCACCATGGCCGATCTCTCCTCCTGACGAGGTTTAATCTCGTCAATGCCCATTGTTATGGACTTGGGTTTTGGAAAAGATGGGGATGCTGGAGATCGTGGCACGGTTAACAGACAAGCAACCAGGGGACACGAGATTTACCCAGGTTCAGGCCCCCGGAGGGAAAACCCTACTCCTGCTTGTCTGCTCTTTGATTACGGCGGAACCGAAGGTTACAGGGTGCGCAGATTCGATCTGGCGTGGATGTGTATGCAAAAGGTCTATTGTGTACATCGTCTCTCCTCCTCGTTGGCCCCTCCTAGCCTTTATATATGGGGAGGCTAGGTCTCGGGTGTCAATACGAGTAGGTTACAAGTTGTATTCAAACTCTAGTCTTGCTCTCCAAGGATCCGAAGGCGTCATGGGCCTTGGCCACCCGAAAATCTTCATGGGTCAGCGTATGTCTGCCATGGGCCTTCCTTGGGCTGGACTAGGTATGCTGAAGTTACGTACCCGTAGGGTATAACCATGTCAGTAGCCCCCGAGTGATCAGTCGAATCGTAGATTCGGCTAAGGACTCTTCAATCCTTCGGGTGCAACTCTGTCTTTTAAGAGAATGTGTAGGGATTGTTGATACGTGTGCCTGACTCTCCTGATGGATCAGGGTCAGTTAACTGTCTTAGGACAAAACAACACGATCTTCTTCAGGTTCGAGTCCCTCGACTCGAACCCGGAACATATGCTGGCGTAATTTGACTCAGGCCGCGGAAGACTTACATGAGTGGAATTCCAGTGATTTTAATTGGTGTACCCAACACGTCCGTCGGGATTTTTCATCACGCCTGTTGGCATGGATTTATACTAGCAGAAGCACAAAAGTGCTGCTGTGCCATCAGATGATATCTGTAGGTCTTATCTTTGTGTCGCAGACACAACATCCGAATGTTTGTCACCGCGGAGGTGCTTCGGGTGGCCAAGGAGATTTGTTGCTCACTTAGCGTTTCTGTTGGAACAGAGTTGCCAAAAAGTTTTTGCGTGCTGATCCGGAAGATCGCAGTCGAAGATTTCATAGGGTGCGCGACCAGCGCTCCCTATGGGAGTAGCCCCCGAGTGTCTGTTCGAGTCGTAGACTCGAGCGGAGACTTTAGTGCAAGCATTGCTCAGTTGTTTAGTCCGTAGGAGTCGAAATTTTTTGGATGCTTAAATCCATCCTCCCTATGGGAGTAGCCCCCGAGTCCGTAGTGGAGTCGTAGACTCGACGTAGGACTCAGAGAAGTGCTTTGTCTTTATTTGTCTTTTGGGTGCGCGGCCATCGCTCTAGTTTGGAGTAGCCTCCGAGTGTCTGGCGGAGTCGTAGACTTGGGCAGAGACTCGAGTCTTGTATCTTGTAGACGTAGTGGACAATCTCGCGGGCGTACCGCTGACCCGGAAGTACATCGGGTGCGCGACCAGCGCTCCTGATAGGAGTAGCCCCCGAGTGTCTAGTCGAGTCGCAGACTCGAGTGAGACTCATGCGAGGACAAATCACTGACCCGGAAGTGCATCGAGTCAGCGTCTCATGCATAAGGATCCAAGAATCGATGATGCAGTCGGAGTTGACGTGGCGGAGTCGTGCGGCGTTTAGCCGGAAGGACTCGACGTTGCGGATGAAGTCAACACTGTTGCTTCTGTCGGGTGAGCGACCAATGTCGTGTCTTCGTAGCATCAAGCAATGCAACCATCCAAGGAGGGACTCGACTCGGGTCTTGATTGTATGGCGTAGCCAGCTCTTTTGTCGACTCCTGTTGGAGGACCTAATAGAATAGCTCGACGCGGTCGATGTCCTTGTAAGCTGCAGAAAACATAAAGAATTGTGAAGTACTTGTATCTTGTAAAGAATATTTGCCTGTCGGCTTGTACAGTTAGATTCTGGTGCCGATCGAGTCGACACTTTTGCACTATATGCTAGGCCTTTTCGTTAGCCTGATTACCCTTAGTCTCAGTACCTTGCCGAGGCACTCGGAGTTCAAGGATTCGACGATCAGGCAGAATCAGCTACTCGGGCTGTCGCGTTCGAGGTGCTCGAGTGTGTGGAGCCGATGGCACATTAGGTTACTCGAAAAGGGCGCAGCCCCGAGTGTTTCGAGTGCGAGTTAAAAAGAAAATCAGCTCTAAGTAGAGGGAAACTTAGCTTTGTTGGTTGTCGTGGCGAAGTTGACGCGATAGCGGATCACGCGGCGGACGTAGTCAACGCGGCGGACCGCAGCCGGAGTGGCGACGGGTTGTCGGATTTGATGGCCATGGCGAGTCGTCAAAGTCGAAGGATGTTGCGGGTCACCTTAGTGGAAGACATGGTGGGTCGCCGCATCCAAAGACCGTGGGTCGTCGAACTCGAGGAAGACCCCGGGCCACCGGAGCCGAAGACCGCGGAGGGTCGCCAAAGCGGAGGAAGCACCCGAGCCCCCGAGTCATTGGAGCCGAAGATCGCAGTGGGTTACTGGAGTCGAGGGAGCCCTCGAACTGCGGTCGCTAAAACCGATGCGGCCAGTTGCGGCAATCAAAGATCGCGTCGGTTTGATGATCGCGCATGATAGCGCGCAGATTGGTTATTGTTGCCGCAGCTTTCGGATCCGGAACCGTAGGTCCCTTCATCCGAAGGTGGATCACACAGATCGGAGTTGCAGCTGCTGCTGCTGTAGAACTCATCTGTTGATGGTGACGTGCGTATCACGGGGTGTGGAGCCCACGAAGCGGGCCTGATTGACGGCACGAGCACCCGCTCAGGGAGGCGGAGGGTGCCAGTTTGTCCCACCTGGAAGCAGAAGCTCCCAAACAAGATTTCGAGTCTGTCGCCTACGGGCTCGAAATCCTTCATGGTATCCGGCGAGTGGGCGGTGAAGTCGAAAGCGCCGAAGAGGAGGTGATTCTCCGTCGCCGCGGAGTTGTAGATCGATCGGGTCGGAACCGTCACGACCGCACAATCAGCAGCCCCAGTTCCCACGGACGGCGCCACCTCCTCTAGCAACCCCTTCAACTCCTCCATCTCCGGGATCAGCAACCCCTTTGTCGGCCCCTCCGTCGCCGTCATCCACGACGTTCCCATCCTCGAGCGCATGCCGGTGACGCTCTCTCAAACCGCTGCCAATTTCTTCCTGTGGAAGACGTACTTCGGCCTTCTCTTCCGCGAGTATGATCTCCTTGATCACGTCGACGACACCATCGACCTCCTCGCCATGCCGCACGACCCCGACTGGTTGATGATCTACTCCACCATCATCTGCTGGTTCTTCCAAACCGTCTCCAACGAGATCTTCCGCACCGTCGTTCGCGACGGCGACACCTCGCACACGGTCTGGACCAAGATCACCGGCCTCTTCACCGACAACAAGATCCAGCGCGTCACATTCCTCTAGCAAGAGTTCTTCGGCACTCACCAAAACGACCTCTCCCTCGACGACTACTGCCTCTGTCTCAAGATCCTCTCCGACGAGCTCCGTGACCTAGAGTTTCCGATCGACGATAAGATCCTCCTCTCCACGCTGGCGGCTGGTCTCGGCGAGGACCTCAGCAACGCCGCAGCCAATCTCACGCTGCTCACCACGCCGACCTTCGAGCAAGTCGTGGCCTATCTCCGTCTCGAGGAGCGGCGGCTGAAGCATCTCCGGCGGCGGCTTCGCCTGCCTGGGTCTCGCGGGCGCTTCGCGCGCTTGGCCTCCGCTCGCCGGCCCCGCCCGAGGGTTCTACGCACCCCAGCCGCCCGCGCCTTCGCCTCCTGCCAACGGTGGCGGCAACGGTGGCGGCCACCGTCGACGCGGGTGTGGTCGCAACAGCGGCAATGGTGGAAACGGCGGCAACAGCGGCCACGCCCCCGCGCCCCAGCCCCGCCCACATCAGCAGGCCGCACCGACGCCGCCTTGGAGCACGGGGCACAACCCCTGGACCGGGGTCGTCCACGCCTACACGATGCCCGTGTCGCGGGCGCCTCACCCGAGCATCTTAGGGCCACGCCCGACCACCCACCAGGTGTTCTTCGTGTCGCCCCAGCCCGTCACCGCACCGGTCTATGCCACGCCTCCGATTCCCCCTGGCTACTACTCCGCGCCTTCGATATCGGTGCAGTGGGATCCCGCGCTGCTGACCGCTCTCCAGACCGCTCCCACCGCGGGCACGTATGGCGGTGGTGGCGATTGGTTCATGGACACCGGCACCTCCGCACACATGGCCTCTCACCCCGGTAACCTCTCCACCTCCACTCCTACTTCTACTTTCTCTCGCATAATCGTTGGCAACGGTCATGCTCTCCCCATTACTCACACTGGCTCCGCCTCCTTTCCCTCCACCTCCACCGCTCTCACCCTCAATAATGTTGTCGTTTCCCCTAACCTGATTCAAAACCTAGTTTCTGTTTGTTCTCTCACTCGTGATAATTCTGTGACTGTGGAATTTGACGCTTCTGTTTTTTCTGTTAGGATGGTCGTACCTAGATGCTCCTCCACCTATGTGACAGCCCTGGCAATTTGTACCCTGTTCGGTCGTCCTCCACCGCCACCAGTAGCCATCTCGCCCTCTCCGCCGATGTAGACCTCTGGCACGCCCGTCTCGGCCATCCTTGCTACACCACCCTTCGTCAAATAATGCAAGGATTCTCCTTTTCTTGTAATAAAACGGATGCCCTCATTCCTATGAAGCATGTCGTCTAGGAAAACATGTTCGTCTTCCGTTTAGCTCTTCCTCCACAGTTGCGTCTTTTCCGTTTTCAACTCATTCATAGTGATGTTTGGACCTCGCCTGTTCCGAGTAATTCTGGATATACTTACTCTCTCGTGATTTTGGATGATTACTCGCATTTTTTGTGGACTTTTCCCCTTCGTCGTAAATCCGACGTCGGCGCCACCCTCACCTCCTTCTTCGCCTACGTCTCCACAAAATTCGGTCGCCCCATCCACGCCTTACAAACCGACAATGGCAAAGAGTTTGACAACATCACCATCCGCACCCTTATCGCCTTTCGTGGCACCATCTTCTGTCTAACCTGTCCATACACTTCTCAACAAAACGGTCGCGCTGAACGCATCCTTTGTACTCTCAACGACTGTGTCCGCACCCTCTTGTTCCATGCGTACATGCCCCCACGGTTCTGGCCGGATGCTCTCGCCATGGCTACCCTTCTAGTCAACATCTGCCCCTGTCGTTCTCGCTGGCAATACACGCCACACCACCTCCTCTTTGGTGTGCCCCCCGCCTACGACGATCTTCGCATCTTCGGCTGCCGCTGCTACCCTAGAACCACTGCCACCGCCGTGCACAAGCTCGCGCCGTGCTCTCTCCCTTGTGTGTTTCTCGGCTACCCAGCCAACACCAAGGGCTACCGTTGCTATGATTCGGTCTTCCATCGTGTCATCACCTCATGACACGTTTACTTTGACGAGTTGGTGCTTCTGTTTCAGCAGAGACTATTGGCGACTCCTTCGACCCCTACTGGCCCTCCGCCGCCCCCGAGGCTGGGGCCTGCTTCTCCGACGAGTGACCGGGCGCCGCCTTCGCGCCGCCCGCCTGGTCCCTCAACGCACGGGCCCGTGACACCGCCCGGCTCGCCACCCGCTGCGGCCCCGTCTCCGCCCAGGCTGGCGACCTCGCCCGCTCCAGCGACACCGCCAGTGTCGCCCTCGTCGTCCTCACCCAGCTCGGCACCCTCCTCATCGACTCCTCCTTCGTTGCCCGCTTCGGCTGCGGATGTCGTGCCCGCCCCGCCTGCGGGTGTCGTCACTCGTGCGCGTGCGGGTGTGCATCGGCCGTCCACCCGCTACCCCGCTGACGAGTAAGTCTGCACCGCCTCTACGTCCGCGATCTTGCCGGTGCCCACCTCTGCCCGGGCCGCCTTGCGCGACCCGCAGTGGCACGCCGCGATGCAGGAGGAGTTCGACGCGCTGCGGTGCAACCGGACCTGGGAACTAGTCCCTCCCCCCCCCCCGTGCCAAGGTCATCACCAGCAAGTGGGTCTTCAAGCACAAGATGCATCCGGACGGCGCCCTGGAGCGCTATAAGGCGCGTTGGGTGGTTCCCGGCTTCCGCCAACGCGCCGTCGTCGACTTCACGGATACGTTTACCCCGGTTGTCAAGCCGGGCACGATCCGCACCGTCCTTCACCTCGCCGTCTCTCATGCCTGGACGGTGCACCAGATGGATGTCTCCAATGCCTTCCTCCACGGCCATCTCTTTGAGCAGGTGTACTGTCAGTAGCCCATCGGTTTCGTCGATGCCGAGCATCCAGACCATGTGTGCATGCTTTCTCGGTCCTTGTATGGACTGAAGCAGGCCCCGCGCGCCTGGTACCAGCGCATCGCTGCGTTTCTGCATCAGCTCGGCTTCCTCTCCACGCGCTCTGAGGCATCGCTGTTCGTTTATCGCCAAGGCACCGACACTTCCTACTTGCTGCTATATGTCGATGACATCATCTTGACGGCATGCACTGCTGGCCTCCTTCGACAGCTCACCGACCTCCTTCGCGCTGAGTTCGCACTCAAGGACCTTGGCTCGCTCCACTACTTCCTCGGCATAGAGGTCATCCGACACGCGGATGGGTTCTTTCTTCATCAGTGGAAGTATGCTCATGAGCTCCTCGAGCGCGCTGGGATGCTTAACTGCAACCCCGCGCCTACTCCAGTCGACACGAAGGCCAAGCTTTCGGCTAGCGATGGGTCGTCGGCCCCTGATGCATTGTTCTATCGTTCCATCGTCAGAGCCCTGTAGTACTTGACGTTGACACGTCCGGAGTTGCAGTATGCCGTGCAGCAGGTGTGCTTGCATATGCATGCTCCTCGGGACGCCCACTGGACAGCGGTGAAGCGGATACTTCGCTACATCTGCGACACTATGGACCTCGGCCTCTCGCTGCACGCCTCGCCATCGATGGACATCGTCGCCTACTCGGACGCGGATTGGGCTGGCTGCCCTGACACGCGGCGGTCCACCTCGGGCTACTGTGTCTACCTCGGCTCGTCGCTCGTCTCTTGGTCTTCCAAGCGACGACCCACCGTCTCTCGCTCTAGTGTCGAGGCCGAGTATCGGGCCGTGGCTAACGTCGTGGCCGAGTGCACATGGCTTCATCAGCTTCTCTCCGAGCTCTCTTGTCCTGTCGACAAGGCCACGGTGGTGTTCTATGACAATGTTTCGGCTGTCTACCTCTCTGCCAACCCCGTTCATCACCGACGCACCAAGCACATCGAGCTGGACATCCACTTTGTTCGTGAGCAGATTTCTCTCGGTCACGTTCGAGTTCTTCACGTACCGACTTCTCAGCAATTTGCGGACATCATGACCAAGGGATTGCCGACGTCGACCTTCGACAAGTTTCGTTCCAGTCTATGTGTCGGTACCGACCCTTCGACTGCGCGGGGAAGGGGGGGATGTTGAGATACGTATTGTACTCTATGTAGGTCCCTTGTACTCTCAGGATTGTACCTGTAACTTTCTATATATATATATGAGACAGCCGGTCCTATTGGAGCTGTGCATTCTCCACAAACCCTTCTACACTAGTAATTTCGTTACTATCTCTTTTTTTTTCTGTGAATAATATATGCTACGTTACTATATATTTTGTAGGCAACTTTTATGGTGCCTTTTACTACTCTTCAGAGACAGAGTAGTATAAAATGAACAAACGACTCAGATTTAACGGCGGAGATTAGGCCCAGCTGGCCCATGAAGCCGTAATTATCACGCGCTAACCGCCGGAGTCGCAAGCCGCTGCCGCAGGCATCCACCAGGAGCTCGCCAGTGTCACGCGATGCTGGCCGGCGCCTCATCAGGTGCTGCCGCCGCAAGCATCCGCTAGAAGCTCAGCGTCCCGTCGATGATCGCCTCTACCGCGCGCTTCATCCCTCGCAAATCCTGGACTCCTATGTTGTTCGACCATTGCTGCCGGGCACCGCAACGAAGAAGCTTCCGGCGAGAGATATGAACGTATCGAACAACCCGATGACTACCAAAGCTAGCTCCAATTGTCTCAATCAACTCTTTCATCCGACACGCACACATGCAGCAATCTAACCTAGGAGCTTAATCGATCTGCTAGTAGTAGCAATCCAACTAGCTTGGTGTTGTGAATCAACTAGATCGAGCTGCTCAATTACGTGCGCGCCTCGCCGGCTTAATTCCATACATGCTTATTTCGCCGTAGTTTCATCGCCGTCATCACGGGAAAAGTAACAGAGGGCGAGGGCTTCTGCAACAATCGTCTCGCATCGTGCGGTCCTGCCTGGCTAGGAGAAACTGCTCAACCTCGCATGCTTTCTCCTTCTCTTATTCATAGCCAGTTAGCAACCGGTGGTTTAGTGCTACTGATCTCCGCACGCGCGGCCGCGTGGTCGGAGGTCCATTTGGACTTGACATTGATCCAGTTCCGGGTTCAGCCATGGACGACGACGGAAGGAGCATCGAAGTTGTCCTCCGTCTGGAGCTTCAGCCCAGGGAGGATGTGCACATAGCCGTACTGTAGATGGAGAAGTGCAGAATAGAGACCGGAAGATTATTTTTGTTGTTGGACGAACGTGTCTTCTGCCAGGAGGCATTTTGGGCCAGGCCCGTTAAGCGATTTTTTTTTTGTGCGGTTCCAATTTCCACACTAGTATAAATTGTACTAGTCATGTTTTTGGCACTAGTATAAACTAATACGGGCCATTAGATGCACGAAAATGGATGGTTGGTATTCATTTAGGGGTACCACAAAACATCTCATTTTGTAAGACAAAAAACCGAGAATGATGGACAAGTAGTCTTTTCAAATAAAAAAACACAGAGAAAGGTAGAAAGCAGGATATTAGATGTTTTGGGCCTTTCAACCCTAAGGCGCTGTGGGCCTTCATTCCAAGGTAATTCTCTGGCTATGTCAGGTGGTAAACCCTATTGGTCTCAGAATTGGCTGCCGTGGGATGAACGTCTGAAGCCGGTGGCGGCATTGAAGGAGGACGCACCAGTAATGGTGTGTGATTATATCAACCATGCATCAACATCTTGGATCCATTAGAAGATCGACGAGTTTTTCCTTCCGATGGATGCTGAGCTGAATAAGGGGATTCCGCTGAGTAGAAGAAGTGGAAAGGATTTTTGGGTGTGGCACTTTGAGAAAAAAGGAGTGTTATCTGTGCGCTCGGCCTATAGGGCTCTCGTCACAACAAAATGGACAAGAGAAGACTGGCTCATTGGGCGATCGACGTCGTCCGGCTCAGCCGAGGAGGGGAAAGTGTGGACGAAGCTGTGGAAGTGCAGGGTCCCCTCGAAGGTTCGTGTTTTTCTCTGGAGATTGGCGCTCAGTTCCTTGACGGGGGATGTGCGCCACCACCGAGGGATGGCACCATCTAGCATTCGTTCGCTTTGTGGGTAGAAGAACTCTTGGAGGCACTCGATCATCGAGTGTACTCCGTCGAGGTGTGTGGGGGCGCTCACAGACCCGACGATCGTTGAGCATATCAGCTTTACAACGGAGCTGGCTGCGCGTCAATGGATTTTCGCCATGATGAGTTCGCTGAAGCATGAGGAGTTCACGATACTAGTGGTCACTATGTGGGCGATAGGGCATGCTCGTCGCAAGATCATCCACGAGGACTTACACCAGAGTCCGCTAGCAACAGTTCAGTTTATTGAAAAAATGGAGGACAAGCCACAGTGCTCCGGCTGTCTGCTTGCCACGGAGTGGACCGAGGTGGATCGCGCCACCGGCGGGAGTGTGCAAGCTCAACGCTGATGGTGCAGTGGCAAAGTCAATTAACAGAGGTGCGCTATGTGTGATGTGCCGCTTGGATGATGGATCTTATTTAGGCGCATCGGTGGTTGTTTTTGATGGAAACACCGATCCTGGCTGCCTAGAGGTTTTGACCTGCAGACTGCAGAGAAGCTACGTCGGTGATCCTGGACCTGCATATCAGTAAAGCGCTAGTGGTCTCGGACTGCCTGGAAGTAATACAAGGTTTACATGAAGTAAACTTGGTCAGTTTTAGCAGCATTTTGAAGGAGATCAAGACAACGGCAGCTTCTCATGGCAGAATTTCTTTCTGCCACGAGCGTAGAACCTCTAATGTGGAGGCGCATAGGCTAGCTAGGTTTGGCACATCGCCGGATGTTGGGCGATATGTGTGGCTAGCATTTCCCCTGAGGGATTGCATCTTCCTGTAAACGCTATGATCAATGAATAAAGGGTCTGAATGTGCTAAAAAATGGTAAACTCTATTTGAAAACCGGTGCGTCAAATAACCAGTTGACCCCCAATAGCAGCTGGGATGGTCTAGAACGACATGCTTTTCTGCTGCGTTTTTATTTTTTATTGTTCTCCTTTTCTTTATAAATGATTTTTTTGTGCTACTTTTTGTTTTTCCTTTTCAGTTTTCCTTTTTCTACATATATGGAATTTTTCCTAAACATATGAAAATGGACTATTTTTATGTATGCAAACATTAATTCTGTAATATTTAAAAATACTAGCTGAATACCCGTGCGTTGCAACGGGTACTATAAAATTATATAAACACATAGATAAAATAATTCTTTTAATTTAGGAAAAGGCGCCAAATGATAAGATCGTAGTTTTTATCATGTGAATTCCACCCATACATCGAGAAATACAACATCACTCCAACGTGTTCTTCTGCTTTGGCTTATATTTAAACTTTAACCAACCTATATAAAGACGTCCTCATATATTACCGAAAACTTCCTATTAAAAATATGTGCCAAGTTCATGTCACCCTAATCATCTCAAGAAGTGTTCTTGCGTACAACTATCATCTCATAATGCACTCTCTTATCTCTATTGCTCTCTTGATCTCGAAAAACAAGTCATAAAAAATCAAACATCGTATATAGGCCTTGAATGTAGGGTGCCTCACCCATACCATCAGGTTGCCTCTGTGCTTTGTAGCTGGGCCGAAGAGCCTCTCTTGAGGTCGCGGAAAAAATGGTGGCGGCATGGCTATCTGTGCGTACGGCTGAAGTATATCTTACGATAAAAATAAATCTATTGTCTTTATCAAAGCAGTGTACTTGACCGAAAAGGTGTAATGTGTGTGTTTATTTATACAACTTGTATGCAATAATTTTTTGAACATATAAAATTTGGAAATGCACTCCTGTTAGCAGAGAACACATATTAATTAACTGGATTTGTTTAATAATTTAGCAAAGATTTAATTTAATGATGTATCTAACAATATGTTTTAACCAAAACAGCAAGAGAACACATCTAGGTCATTCTCTTTTTCTAGATCCTTGACTTCTTTATCGCACCCACTCTCTTTCCGTGAGTTAGCATTTTCCAGAGGCCTCCTAGCTTCTTTTATTATACGAAAACCATAGCAGCTGCAGCAGCTAATTGATTGGTACTCTCTTTGTCCTAAAATATAAGGCATCTAAAATTTAATCAAAAGTCAATATATTGTAAGTTTGATCAAATTTATATGTAAAAATATAAACATCCACAATATCAATAGATTCACCATAAAGTATATTTTTCAATATGTCCATTTGATATTGTAGATATCCGTATTTTTATATAAATTTGGTTAAATTTAGAAGATGTTAACTTTTGACTAAATCTTAGATGTCCTTATATTTTAAAACGGAGAGAGTATTAATCAGCAGCGGCTAATTGATTTCATCGATTAACTAATTATTTATATAGGCTAGAGAAAAAAAAAGGAGTGGAGTGCATCACAGTGCCATCCACATCTAATCGGTCCAACCTGAGCTGTGGTCCCACACCTCGGTCCATATCTTCTGCCCACACCACTTGAAGGGATAAGGATAAAGGATTTTACTACTCCACGAGTAGTATTTTCCCCCAAATCCACGAGTGGAGTTGTGCTGCGCCTCCGACCTCTTCTCAAGGTGCAGATCCAACCATGGAAGGCGCCCTGCTAACGAGGAGTTTGGCTGCGCCAATTGGTCCGCCGCCGATACCTACGCACGGTGCAGAGCCGGGTTCGGGGCCGCGTGTGGAGGCTCGCCATGGAGTGCGCACCGCCAAAGCATCCACGAGTTATGTAGTAGCTTCTGTACTTATATTCCCGAGTTGCCTCTCTCTTGCACACATAGAGATGAAGGTCGACAGTGCGAGACGATCTGCGGCCACATCCTCCCGAGTCCCAGGCCGGTCGACAGCGTGAGATGATCTGCGGCCCATCCAGTGGTTGACGACGCAGCTCTTCGGTGGGGCATGAGTCCGTGGATGGAGGGAGGCGCCGAGGCGACGGAGTTCGGGGGCAGCATGGCGGAAGGAAAATCTGGAGGCGACGAACGACCCCAAGCCATGTCCGCAGGAGAAGAATTCGTCGGCGCTCGAGGAGAAGAGAAAAACGACTCGGCGGTGGCATCCAATGTAATATGTCCGAACGGACAGGGGTAAAACCGGAAAAAAGAAAGCGGACGGAAAAGATGGCAGACGTACCTACCGCTGAAGAAATTAGTAGATAGAGATTTTAATGTATATGAACGTTAATTAATTAAAACAAGAATATTTATCCAATACTCTGTTTTTTTTGTAAAGTATACCTACAAATAAATAAAACATATTTTAATGAGGTTGAGGAAAAATGCCTACTCGTCGTGGAGGTAGAGATTCTAGGCCTATAAGCACTCTTAGAGGCGGCGCCAAGAACCTGCGAGCACAGCTCTGGATTTCTATGCTAGACATGTTTGTGAGCAGTCTTAGCGACGGTGCCAAGAACCTATCAGTGTCGCTCCGTATAGCGCATGTCGACCAATACCTCTCCATCACCATCAAGACGGGCAAGCCCGGGCTCTCCCCGTCCTCCCGAACGTCCCCCGTCGCCAGCATAGCCGCAGCAGGTGTCACGCCAACAGCTGCAACAACCCGCAAACGAAGAACAAAATAGATGCTAATAATTGTTTTAATAATTGTTTAGGTGTGCCCGAGAATATGACAGTCGTGCAAGTGCATGCAACCAAACATTAGGCTCTTATACCTGTTCTCACGTGAAAAGATATCCGCGGCAAACCGAACGAACTGCAAACTTGAGTGTTGACCCGTATATGCGTGGCAGTGTCCTGGCACTAGCCGGCCGGACCAAAAAGGTCACGCTGGCTACCAAACGTGGCTCTTGAGATATGCTTTGGAAAAATGGAATGAGTCAGGGTCGACCCAGCAAAATTCAGGACCATGTACAAAACTCTAAAATAGGGTCCTATCTTACTTGAAATTTTAAACTATTTAACAACGATAATTTAGATTTCATTTCATTTCTTTTGCGCCTTTTGAAACCAGATTCATGCACCGTGATTCTGAAAAGTGAAAATACATACAAAATATTGGAAAATTTAAAAATCAGCCCATTCCTGACTTGTACCGGTGCCGATCATAGCGAGGGTACAATCAGTGGTTAACGAGAAACAGAAAAACAAAATCGGAACTCACCACCTGGCCTGGCGACCTGAGTTGAATCCCGCGTCGACAACTCGGCGACTCGGTGTATCTGACGTGCGTTGGACGACTCGCGTATCCACCTAGGCGCGTATGTATCGCGTGGTCAGGTGGACTGGACGTGGAGGCAAATAGGCGACGAGTCGTTCTCGGTTGTAGCTCTGGAAAATAATTCTATGGGACCTGGTCCACAAAATTACTCCAGTGGACCAACCCAGGTGATTGACACGTGTCATTCATGGCATTTAAATCTAAAAATAGACACTCAAACGCTGTGATTTATCTCTCTCTTAGACACGTGTCAATCACCTGGGTTGGTCCACGGGGGTGATTTTGTGGACCAGGTCCCATAGAATTATTTTCCTGTAGCTCTGGCCATGATCGGATCGATCATCAATGCGCCTTCCACGGCAGGACCTTGCTAGGATTCCACACACGGACACACTAACATGGGCTGTTTGAGCGGCCCAGTTAAGACATAAGACCTATTCTATTACTATTTTTAAGTAAATATATGTAGTAGGTCTATATAAAGTTTTGGGACCCTCCAAATTCTAGGGCCCTGTGTGGGCTGCACACTTGGTACAACAGTGGGCCCTGCCGTGGCATGAGTGCGAGTACGATTAACAATCCGAACCTTCAATTTATTTATTTATTGTACATCGACAGTGGGTTCCATCCGATCATGAAAAAGATGTACGTGGACAATGGGTTCCATCCGACCATCCGCACCGAGTTTCATGTTCTGTATCTTCTCAAACTCATGATCAAGGTTAGAGTTTTTTGGATAAATTTCTTTATATTTGTCACACAAATCAACCATTCGAAAATTCCTTCTAGAAGTAATTTGATCTCGCTGTTCCCCACAACGTTCATGTTGCAAGTTTTTCGTTTTGATCGAGATATAGGAATCCATCTATAGTGTCTCAATTTGTATATACTTGAGGTTGAAGGTGAGGTTGAGAAAAAATGCCTACTCAATAGACAGGTCGTGCAGGTAGAGGAACAGTCGTTGCCGTCGACTGGAGATGTGACCGCCCAGAGCTCCCTTTTGTTGCGCACATGTTTCAAGCGTTGCAGTATGTCATGTTCCAGCTCGAATTCCTGAACGCCTCGAGCAAGGACCTCGACATGGCCAACAAGATCGAGCGGTTTCTGGTCCAGCCGACCATAGACCGCGGTTGCGACACAGGGAGCTCCCTTCGATGCACACATGTTTCAGGTATGTAAGCACTCTTAGAGGCGGCACCAAGAACCTGCCAACACCGCTCCGGATTTCTATGTTGGACATGTATGTGAGCAGTCTTAGCAGCAGCGCCAAGACCTATCAGTGTCGCTGCATATGGCACATGTCGACCAGTTCCTCGCCGTTACCATCAAGACGCGCAAGCCCGAGCTCTCTCCGTCCTCCCGAGCCTCCCGCGTCTCGGCGCAGTCGCGACCCTCTGTCGACGACACACCTGCATCAGCCCGCAAACAAAGAACAAAATCGCCGTTAATAACTGTTTGTGGTGTGCCCGAGAATATGGCAGTCAAGTAAGAGTGCAGGCAACCAAACATTAGGCTCTTATATTTGTTCTCACGTGAAAAGAGACCTGCAGCCAACCGAACGAACTGTGCGAGTGCTTATTGTAGATATACTTCGAGGCTCGGTCACTCGTCATAATCACCGTCCATTCTTGGCCGCCATGTGTGGACAAAAATTCCTTCGATGTTTTCTTGTAAAAATCAGGCTCTAATAATGCTGAACATCATCATTGCTCGCATTGCAGACGCTCCCCATGCAGGACCTGCAGCATAAAATTCTCCTTGATTGGTGAACGGCAATCATAGCATGGATAACGATGAACCCAATAATTTAGCACACGTGGGACGCCACATGGCACACTACTTTTCTTGCGAAGTTGTATTTACCGTTTAGCGTTGGCAAGAAAGAAAAAAAAAGAGCAGCCTCCACCCTCAACCGCTCTCGCTCCTCTCCCTCCTCCTGTTGAAAGTCTCTGGCCAAGTGCCGGGTCGCCCTCGACTCCTCTCCGCCGGCTGCCGGCCGGAGTTGGAGAAAGGGGGGGGGGGAGTATCTAGGTTTAGTGGTAGGTTCGGCGTGACGTCAGTAGTGGGTCTTGTGCCCGGTAGATGGAGCGGATGGGCAGATCTCGGTGTCCAGATCTGGCCAGCCCTAGGGTTCCTCCTTCTTCTCCTTCAGCTTCGTTGGCCGGAGTGGGATGTGAAGTGGAGAACCACCGCCTCCTGGAATAAAATCGACGTTGGTTGCCTGGTGAGGACTTGGTCCTGTGGGCAGCGGTTCTTCTCGGCCGACCGTGGCGGCGAGGGGGGAGGCTGCTGTTCTGCAGTTCGTGGTGGGTTGGAGTGGCTCCTGGCCGGCCTTGGTGGCGAGGGGGGGGGGGTACTCCGGCGACTCTGCGGCCTTGTTCTTCTTTGGTGTCGTGGGAATGGCCACTGCAGTCGCTACCAGGGGTAGCGATTGATAGAATCGGGGGCGAGAGCTGGCGGCCATCTGCGGTGCGAGATGGGGGCGGATGCACATGGCTTTACCCAGGTTCGCCCCCCCAGAGGGTAAAGACCTACTCCTGCTAGATTGTATTGATGGAGAGCGAGTTACAGGCGTGGCGAGCTCGGCGTCTAAGCAGCGAGTCGCTCAAAGGGGTGTATGGTGGAACGTAAATCCTCAAGGAGCCCTAGGGAGGTTTATATAGAGGGTACCTCGCTAGGGTTTACAATGTACAGCCAAACAAGCTATGGATTCAGAGGCTTTTGACCTAATCGGACT
This sequence comes from Avena insularis, assembly GCA_023614405.1. Taxonomy (NCBI): domain Eukaryota; kingdom Viridiplantae; phylum Streptophyta; class Magnoliopsida; order Poales; family Poaceae; genus Avena; species Avena insularis. The sequence goes on from CM042688.1 coordinate 87,740,527, forward strand.
GAGCTTCAGCTACGCTTCTGGGCCTCCAGTCTCCAATCGCTGGGCCTTCTTCTCAGTCGTGTTCCAGTCGTCATCCTGCAGGCCCACTCGCGAGGCCTTTGGCCTAATCGGAACGTCCTGCTGGGCATACCCCTTTCGGCATATCCCCATCACTGGTCCCCGAGGCCATCGTTGATTCAGCGCAGGTGTTCATTTGGCAGTCAGACTAGGCGAGTCCAATTTGGACGCCCAGTTGAATCGGTGATGGACTCTGTTGAGAATGGAGGAAATTTTCCACCAGGTTTCCAGTCACATCTTTGTCAAATGTATTCACGCTCAAGTCGCTGCCCCTATCGATTGGACATGGAGTACCCGCAGGCGAGTCGAGTGGGAGAAGTTGGACCATCAACTTGGTCAAACTAGCCGTTGGGTAATCCAACGGTAACTTCGGCATAATTACCGCGGCTAACGGATGTCCCGGGATTGGCGGGTAGCACTTTTTTATAAGGAGAGTGACGGAAAATTCCTGTAGATCCTCTCCCGCATCCCTCACTTTCGCGCACCTCATTCTCTCTGCCTCTTCACGATCCAGATTCCCTGGACCGAGCAACCTTGTTTCTCCCTCAATGGCGCCTCCGGAAGATCTGTGGGGGAAATCCAAGTGCACCACGACGCAGCTCAAATCGTTTGAGGATGCGGGGGTCCTCTACAAGGGGAATTGGCGAATCCTCGCGCCCTCCGAGACCGAAACGAAGCCACGTGCCAGCGAATTCATCTGCTTCCGAAGCCATTTGGAGAGGGGCTTGGGATTCCCCACCTTAGTCTTCCTCCGGCGATTCTGCGCGTACTACGCGATCAAGCCGTCGGATCTTGGCCCACACAGCATCGAGCAGCTGGCGATCTTCGTCGCCTTCTGCGAATGCTACCTTGGCTGCAGGCCATACTTCCCGATGTGGCTGGAGCTGTTCCACGGTCGCATTGGTCGCGATGCGTCTAGCGGGCCTATCTTGGCGGCAGGCGGCGTCACATTCCAGCTGAAACCAAAGTCGAACTTCTTCAAGCTTCTGCTACCGAAGAAGGATGCGAGCGAGTGGAAGAAGAGCTGGTTCTTCGTGAAGGTATCCACTCCCTCCGATGAAGTGGCGCTTCTCGAGTACACTACGGAGAGAAGCGAGCCCCGCCGGCTGATAGCGACCAAGCTCCCTGAGGATCAGAGGATGGCCCTCGCGGAGATGATGGATCAGATCCAAGGGCTGAAAGAGAAGGGGCTAATAACGATCAACCTGTACAACTGCTGGCTCGGGCGGCGCCTAGTACCATTGGCTACCCAGCCGCATTGGATGTATGAATACACCGGGAAGAATGATCCCTCCCGGACCAGCAAGGATCCGTGGGACGCCGGACTACAAGACCGCCCTGAAGAAGATCACTGACGCGGAATTCACTACCACGTCAGCCGGGCTCGCCCCGTACGTGCCTGAGAAGAACGAGGCTCCTATGATAAGCCGCTCTCATTAGATTTATCTTCAGTCATGACTCTCACAGGGAAATTTGCAAACCGCAGTTTGTAATGTTCATTCGTGGCCATTCTCAGTTGTTTCAGGTCCTCGAGGGCTAGCCTCCCCCACTCGACGAGGAGGTTCCCAGAGAACTCGAGGAGGGGACCAAAGGGGAATCCTCCAAGAGTGAAGAAGAAGATAGGGAGGTTCCTCCCCCAGCGCCCGTGGCCCGCAAGACTCGCATGCAGAAGCAACGCGAAATCGAAACGAGTCGCAGTCTTGAAGAACGCGATGAAGACGATGAAATTTTGCAGGAGCACAGTTCACGGCGAACGGCCATGCCGGTGAAGCCCGCGTGCAAACTGAAATTGCCCGCGAAGAAGCCAGCTCCGAAGCCGGTGTCGCCACCCAGGTCGGTGGTGGCGTTTGGTTCTAACGACGAGTCAGATGATGACATGACCAAGACCTCGCCCGAGATCCTAGAGGACACGACTCCGGTGATGGGACCGGAAGTTGCGGACGTGGTGGTGGAGGTGGAGGTTCTGCTCGCGGCGATCGCGCCAACAGTCCAGGCTGCATCGGAGCCAGGTGCCGCTGAAGCTGCGGCGTCAAGGTCGCCATAGCCGGCGGGGACGACCGCGTCGTCCGGGCCAGAGATTCCTATGGCCGCAGCTTTGATACATTGCAAATGTATCTATAATTTTTTATGTTCCATGCTTGGTTTTATCCACTTTCTTGTGTTTTGTCCACACTTTGGAGTACTTTTCATATGATTTGTTAGACTAACCTATTAACAAGAGCCACAGTGCCAGCCGCCTGTTTTCTGCTGTTTTTGGTTCCAAGAAAGTCAGAAAATGAATATTCTCGGAATTAGACGGGACAAAAGCCAAAGTGCCTATTTTTTCGGAAGTCATCAGATGCCAGAGTACGAGACGGAGAGGGGCCAGGGGGCCACCACACCACCTGGCCACACGGCCCAGCCTGGCCCGCGCCAGGGGGTGGTCTGGCCAGCCCTGGCACCCCCTCGGCCTCCCCTTTCGCCTATAAGATGCCCTCGGGACGAAAACCCTAAGGGCCCGATAAAAAAATCCACGAAAGAGTCTGTAGCCACCGTCATCTCCATCCCTAGATCGGGAGGGATCTGAAGCTCTTCCCGGCACCCTGCCGGAGAGGAGAATTCACCCTAGAGGCCTTCTTCATCACCATGCAAGCCTCCGGTGTGATGCGTGAGTAGTTCATCCTTGGACTACGGATTCATGTAGTAGCTAGATGGCTGGTTCTCCTCCTTTGTGCTTTCATGTCTAGATCTTGTGAGCTCCGTTCATGATCAAGATCATCTAATTGTAATCATACATGTCGTGTTTGCGGGGATCCGATAGATATTGAGATGCTATTTCAGATTGATTATTAATTCTATCATGTCTTTGTTATTTGTGATCTTGCATGCTTTCCGTTGTTAGTAGCTATCTTGGCCAAGTAGATGCTAGCAACTCCAAGATTTAGTATTTATGCTTGATAGTGGGTTCATGCCTCTGGTAATCTGGGGAAGTGACAGAAATCTCTAAGGTACTAGATGTGCTGTTGCTACTAGGGAGAAAACAACAATTCTTTATTCATAGAACAATCATATTGTTTACTTTACACGCAGTTCGTAAAGCAATAATCTGTTGCTTGCAACTTAATACTGGAGGGGGTTCGGATGATAACCTGAAGGTGGATTATTAGTCATAGATGTAGTTGTATGGCGGTCTATGTATAATGTTGTAATGCCTAATGGAATCTCAAAGGAGTCAAGATGATTAGTATATGCATGTATTGCTTTCTCGATGTTTGTCAATTGTCCCGCTGTAATTTGTTCACCCAGCATGTTATCTATCTTAAGGAGAGCCACCTCTAGTGGACTATGGATCTCGGTCCTTTATTTTACATACAATCTACAAACTATTTACTGCTTTGTGTTTACTTTCTGCAAACTATTACTTCTTTCCATTCGATACGTTTAATCCTTTTTTTCAGCAAAACACGGTGAGATTGACAACCTCATCGCAAGTTGGGGACAGAGTTCTGCGGTTGTGTTGTGCAGGTCTCCATGTTGCTACTAGCACCGGTAGTCCGCCCTGCCAAGGCTCAGCTAGCAACACCTTTGGGGTGTTTCCTTGCTCCTACTGGTTCGATTAAACCTTGGTTTCATAACTGAGGGAAACTTGTTGCTGTGCTCATCATACCTTCCTCTTGGGGTTCCCAACGAGCTCTACATCAACACCACACCAGCACTTTTCTGGCGCCGTACACTAAGCCATCAAGCATTTTTCTGGCGCTGTTGCCGGGGAGTCAAGGACATCTTCACAAGGGGAGTCCCTCATAACCAATCTCTTTACTTTGTTATTTTTGTTTTGCTTAGTTTCTTTTTGCTTTGTTTGCTTGTTTCTTTATCAAAAACACAAAAAAATTAGTTTTACTAGTTTGCTTTCTTATTTGAAAACCCAAAAAAATGACTACTCTTGAAAACACTAAGTTGTGTGACTTCACTAGCACCAACAACAATGATTTTATGAGCACACCTATTGCTCTACCTGTGCCTGAAGATACTTTATTTGAGATAAAACCTGCTTTGCTCAATCTTGTTATGAGAGAACAATTTTCTGGTATTGGTAATGAAGATGCTACTTCCCATCTAAATAACTTTGTTGAACTTTGTGAGATGCAAAAGCATAGGGATATAGATGGTGATATTATTAAGCTTAAATTGTTTCCTTTCTCTTTGAGAGGAAAAGCTAAAGAATGGTTGAATTCCTTAACTAGGAATAGTATTGATTCTTGGACTAAGAGCAAAGATGCTTTCATTGGAAAATACTATCCTCCTGCTAAGATTATACCTATGAGAAGTAAAATAATGAAGTTTAAACAACTTGATAATGAGCATGTTGCTCAAGCTTGGGAAAGAATGAAATCTTTGGTAAAGAATTGTCCCACTCATGGACTGACTGCTTGGATGATCATCCAAACCTTTTATGCAGGATTGAACTATTCTTCAAGGAACCTATTAGATTCTGCTGCTGGAGGTACCTTTATGACCATTACTTTGGGTGCTGCAACAAAACTTCTGGACAATATGATGGTTAATTATTCTGAATGGCATACTGAGAGAGCTCCACAAGGTAGGAAGGTAAATTATGTTGAGGAAACCTCCTCCTTGAGTGATAAGATTGATATTATTATGTCTATGCTTGTTAATGGGAAAGCCTATATTGATCCAAATAATGTTCCTTTAGCCTCTTTGGTTGCTCAAGAAGAGCAAGTTGATGTGAACTTCATAAGAAATAATAATTTTGGCAATAATGCTTATAGGAGTAATTTTGGTAACAACAATTATAAACCATATCCTCCCAACAATGGTAATGCTTATGGAAATTCTTACAACAATAATAGGAGTGCACCCTATGAACTTGAAGTTATGCTTAAGGACTTTATTAGTAAACAAACTGCTTTTAATAAAACTATTGAGGAAAAACTCTCTAATGTTGAAAGAAATATAGCATCTTTGGCTGAAGCTCAATCTTCTTTGAATAAAATGGCTGCTAAACCTAAAACTAATGATAATCCCTTTGCAGCACTAATGCTATACAAGTAAGAATTGATGAAAATGTTAGACTATTAGCTGAATTACATGCTAAGTGGGAAAGAGAAGATGAAATTGCTAGAAACATTAGTGTTTCTACTATCACCACCACTAGTGTTGAGGCTAGTAATAGTTCTACTACTCTAGATGATAAATTTGATTTTGATCTTGATGGTTGCAACATCTCTGAAGTTATTAAGTTCCTACAAAAGCTTGCTAAAAGTCCTAATGCTAGTGCTATGAACATGTCCTTTACAAAACACATTACTGATGCTCTCATAAAGATTAAAGAAGAAAAGATGAAACATAAAGCTTCTATTCCTATTAAACAAGAAGATGGTTGGGAACCCATCATTAATATGAAAGTGAATGACTTTGATTTCAAAGCTTTATGTGATCTTGATAGTAGTGTTTCTATTATGCCTAGAAGGATTTATGATATGCTTGATTTGCCTCCACTTGAAGATTGTTATTTGAATGTCCGACTTGATGATAATGCTAAAAAGAAACTCACGGGGAGTCTTAATGATGTTCTTATTATGGTTAACAATGCCTATGTCCTCGTTGATTTCTATGTTTTGGATGTTGAATACAATGCTTCTTGTCCTATTACTTTGGGAAGACCTTTTCTTAGAACTGTTGGTGCCATTATTGATATGAAAGAAGGCACCATTAAATATCAACTCCCACTCAAGAAAGGTATAGAACACTTCCCTAAGAAGAGAGAGAAGATTTATTTTGCTTCTCCTATGAAAACAAAATTTGGTCTTAATGCTTCTTCATTTGAGAACACTTGATTCTTTCTTGCTTCTTATGCCTAACTTAAAGGCGTTAAAGAAAAGTACTTATTGGGAGATGAAAGGATAGAGATGTCACCTAGAGGGGGGGTGAATAGGCAATTTCAAAACTATTACGGTTTTGGCTTGATAGAATGCGGAATTAAACTAACGTTTATTTTACAAGAACAAAACCTAAATACACTAGGCTCAACTAAGTGCACCAACAACAAGATAAGCTAAGAAAGATAGCACAAGATAAATATACCACAAGTGATAAGCAAGATATAAGTACTTCAAGCTCGATGGCTATCACAAGGAAAGTAAGCTCGGGTATAGAGATAACCGAGGCACGCGGAGACGAAGATGTATTCCCGTGTTCCCTTACAAGTAAGGTACGTCACGTTGGAGAGGTGTGGGATTCCACGAAGGATTTCCCAACGCCACGAAGGCTCACCTTCTTCTCCGAGTCTATCCCACGAAGGAATAGGCCCTTTCCTTATGGCTAGCTTTTCCTCCACTCTGGAGATGGCAAGCTCCACAACCACTTCACAAGCTCCACGAAGGAGAAGCCCGTGTCTCTTCACAATCTTCCACGAAGAGGACACCGCGACACCAACCGCCAAGCCAACTAGGAGGTCACCCTCCAAGAGCAACAAGCTCACGGTCTCTCACTCGAACAAATCGTAGTGGAGAGCTCAATACTTATGCAAGAATGCAAAGCAAGAACACCAAGGGCATTCAAATCCCTCACTCTCAAATCCCACCAAAGCAACAAGTGCTAGGGAGGAATTAGAGAGGAAGAACAATGGTGGAAGTCAACCAATGACTCCAAGATCTAGATCCAATGGGTTCCCCTCACTTAGAGGAGGAATTGATTGGTGGGGATTGTAGATCTAGATCTCCTCTTCCAAAGCCCTCAAAAAGATGCAAGAATCATAGGAGGGAAGGGAGAGGAAGAAAGCTCAAGAGGTTCAACAATGGAGGTCAATTTCATGGTCAAGAACACTCAAAACGTTGGGGAAAGAACCCCCTTTTATAGGGAAAAGCAAATATGGCCGTTGGAGAGAAAACAGCGTGAACCCGGTTTGAAGTTCGGTTGGACCAGCCCCAGAACCGGGAAACTCGGTCCCCAGGCCGGTGGACCGGACTACAAACCGAAATACTTCTGTATGACAACCCGGAATAGACTCGGTCGCGAAAACCGGAAAATCAGGTCTGAGATCTGGTCTACCGAAGCTGGAACCGGACCGTCCGGTGTGGGGCTCGGTTGAACCGGATCCACAACCGGGATGAAACTGACTTCACGAAAAACGCAATAACTTTTGCATCCGGACTCCGATTTCGATGATCTTGGGATTGTTTTGACGAGGACAACAAGATCTACAATATGGTGTATGAAAACATCATAGTACAACAAAGGAAGATAAAACCAAATGAGTAAAGGCATGGAGCCTCCCTATAAGAAGAATCGATAAAACCTTCAAACTTGAAAATGCCATATAGGATGCATACGAATTCCGTTTTTGATGAACTTGGGCTTGTTGAAGAGCTAGCAACAAGCTCAAGAACCTCACATAGAGAAAATACCAAGAAGCAACAAAAATAGTAATATGCAAAATATGCAAAGGATTGAGCTCCCTATGACGATGTGATCAAGTTACCCAACCGAAAGCCCCTCTTGATAGTGCGGCTATCTATCCTATAACCCAGTCTCCCAACAACCACCTTGAGACCGGTAAAAGGAAAACCTAGAAAGGCCATACCTTTGCCTTGCACATCCCGCTTGATCTTGATGACAATGCTTCAAGCTCCATCCAAGCTGAAATGCACCACTTGATCATTGTTGCTTTGTGAAGACTCATAATTTGCTCCCGCATACACCACTATGGGATAGCTTCATTAAGAAACATCTTCACATGCCCATTATCACCAATATGGATGGCAAGCTTCAAGCAAATGATCTTCTCGAGATGCTTATCTTGAACTTGCCCTTCTCAACCTTGATGGCGATCACCACTTGACGCCATTCTCTCATGGGTTATTGAGATCTTCACTTTTAAAGCATGCCCATGGAAAGATACCTATCCCATATATAAAACACAAAGGAACATATATAAAGGGTTAGTTCATGATGCATAATGACAAGGCTTACCACACCACAAGATCCATGCGGTACATTCTTTATGCATCATGTGTTGACCAACTTGAAATCACTCTTCACTCTTTGCATTGGTCAACCAAGTGTCTTCTCATGCTCCATCTCAATATCTTGAGGTACATAAGGAACTCTTCATTTGATTATATGCTCTAAATCTTAATCAACCATAGCTCAACTAATGAGGCTATCATGACACCGACTTAGAGCCATATCTTGAATTCTTCTATAGAGATAACACTCTCAAGATCTTGAACATATCATATTCTTATCTTCAATTCGATGATCTTGATGCCAAAACTCAAGGTATATATTTATGTTCATGGCATCCATACTTGAATCCAACGCCTGAACTACAAGCATGACCTATGGAATATTCCTTCATATAAACTCAATGAAAACACTAGTCCATAGGGATTGTCATTAATCACCAAAACCACACATAGGGGCAATTACCCTTTCAATCTCCCCCATTTTGGTAACTGATGACAATCACAACAAGAGGGTTTATATAATGAATATTGGAAACAAGTACGCAACTTATCCGAGAATAAGTTGTATACAAGAGGTTGTATTTGATATGGTTAAGTAACACAAAGATATTAGCCCATATCAAAACCAATTCTACTCACACAAACTACAACTAATGCAAGAGATGTGAGTAGAACCAACATATATAGAGCAAATTCCCCCACAATATATGCACGTGAATTTCATTGCATACATTGTCAAGCATAACCTTTGGGAGAGTTTACACTATATATTCAACCATGCAATACATAAAAAGATGAAATGCATGAAAGGCAAACACTCAAGGACAAACCAATCTTAAGTAGAAAACCATTTCCGTTAAAACCCTCTAAACTTCTCCCCCATTGACAACAAGTGCCAAAATGGATGACAAAGTTAGAAGGCCAATATAGTTCAAGTTCCTCCCAAGGTGTGCATTTCTCATAATATGAGTGAAATCATATGCACATATCCAATGACGAATACTGAAGGAAATCAACTATATTGAGGATCAAATATTGCTAAAAGGATAACAAGGTGAATAAACTTCAACGGATGAAGCAAGCAATAAAATGATCCAGATAATCAAATGGACAAATAGTGCTCTAAATGAAATAAGGAATCTCCCCAAGGTTTGTGCATAAATTAGTTGTTTCATTTGAATACAATATGCACAAACATGGAATCCTCACTCCCTCTATATCATTTAGAACACAACTAAGATACAAGTAGTATATATATAAATCAATACACTTGTCAAGACAAGCTTAAGTCCAAAATAAACCAAATATGAGATATGAGTGTGTGAAGATGCAATAAAAGTAAACCGAGCACTCATAAATCAAGACCTTACCAAAACCATTAAAAACTAAGCGGATAAGTGAGATGGTTGGAAAAAGGCGAGGATATCAAGGTGAGATATTAACACTCTTGTGTATATAAGTTTCTAATTGGGAAATCATGGGAATAATCCACAAAGAAACATCCACACATAAGAGGTTAATAAAAATAAGAAAACATGATATCCAAGAGGAAGTCATAAGATATACCAAAAAATGATATTTTGCTTAAGTGCATATATATAGCCCATGGCTCTATTTTCTCTCATGGTATATCAATGAACTTCACCAAAAAAAACTTCAAAAACATCACAACTAACACTGTGGGAACTAATGCTAGTTGGGATATTTTGAGAAAGGCAACAAGTATCAAAAGGAAGGATTCAATGCAATTTGAACAATATTGCACATGAGAGTACCTTGAGGAATTGATATGCAATAAATTGCGAGAAGGCATATTTGGGATTGGTGAATCATGAACATGATTTTATATACTCCCCATTATATGCATCATCTCAAATTACTCACATAAGCAATAAGGATAGAAAAGTCTTTCAAAGATCCTTGCAAGAACCGCAACATTTACAAACAAATAAATTCATGCCAAGATGCAACCTACAAGAGATTGGATGGAAGAATAGTATGCATGAATAAGATACTTGTTACCGAGATAGCAATGGTATGATGTAGTAGATAAGAATTCTTCGATCATCCTAGCTTGGCTCCAATTATCATGTGGTGACAACACATTCCTTATAGATAATTCAAGCATCCATTGCATCTCCAATGTACCTAAAACAACATTCAAGTACATATTGGTCCCCAAACTTATTGGGTCCAAAGTGGTTAGACTAACCACAACACATAGGACATACTCCATAAAAATATGTGCATATTTAGAGATGAAATTTGAATTTCATGCACATCATAGCCGTTTAAGGATTTGATGGAGCATACCCTATATATTGGATCAAAGAAAGCAAAACATGACATAAGATATACATTTAGTAAACAAGCATGCACGAGACTTTCAAGAACCAACGAATATATAATTTGGACAAAACACCAAAATATTCAAGAAGGCATACAAGGTGTGACAAAACACATTTGTTGTCCAAACTATATCAAAGAATCAAATCAACACAAGATTTGGTCAACAAAGTTCAACAAATGAACCAAGCAAAAACTATTGAGAATTAAAGATGAGATAAAAACATAAATGCTCAAATATTTATCTCATTCAAGCAAATAACATAGAGAAGAAAGAATGAGATAACAAACTCCCAAAAGAGCAAGGTTTCAACAAATAAACCAAACCCTTAACACTCTTCACAATGGCACAATGTTTCGAGAAGAAAAGGTTTGTCTTCAACTAAAAGCTCATTTGATAATAATCACAAACACCATCGAAGAGATGTTCAAACACCATGGAAGACAATGGGAGCCACAACAATTTTTGAAAAGAAACAAAAGGCCATAGGAGGTGAAATCCAAGGTGAAGATGATACACAAATGGTACCACACCCAAGTATATCAATTGTCGAAGACAATGAGTGTATTGGAATTTATTTCCGGTGGTATATTGCACGGATATTTAAAGATAAATCTTCACAATACAAACATAGGATAGGAATAAAAAGATTAAGCACTATGCAAAGATAGAGATTCTTGATAGCTTCAACTAGTCACATAATCATGCAAAGCAATTATTATAATAACTTGAAGCAAATGGTCTCTCAAAAAGATATACAGATATGAACTGAATGCCTAACCTACTCAAGCTAGAAGAAGATGTATTTATAATCAAGGGAGAACTCTAGCCGTTTGTAGCATTTTCTGCGAAACTCGGTTTTAAGTTCGGTTGGACCGGACCACACACCGGACCGCCCGGTGTACAACCCGGTCAACCAGAATCCAAACCGGGATGCTCACTGTGAGTGAGCCTGGATAGACTCGGTATATGAAACCGATAATCCTGGTTTGGGTTCGGTTGACTGGGACTGGTACCAGACCGTCCGGTCTAGGAACCGGTTCAACCGGCCTGAGAACCGAGTTTGGCAGAGATGTTATCAAACTTAGATTTCTTTCTTCTCTTGATAGAGATAAGCATTTGAGGAAGGCCACACCAAGAATTTCTTACTCAAGCAAAGACCAAAAAGATGAGCAATAAAATCTTCTAACAAAAAAATAGGATCTTGTTTGAGCAAACATGCCACTTAGATACAAGATAATCAACAATATCAACTCTGAGTGGCACCACCTCATATGTTCACATTTCCTAGGATTGTGATATTCAAAAGAAGCACATTACTCCCATAATGTGGTATTCATTTTTTCTTAATAAGAGGAAAAACAAGCTCGACTAGAGATAATTAATGGACATTAAGAATTTGAATTTCTCATGAGTATGACACACCACATAGTGACTAGATAATCTTGCAATATCAATACTAAGTGGTAGTACTCATGTACACACATTTTAAGGTATGAGAGATGTGCAAGGCATATCACTCCCCTAAAATGGGATGTTCCATTAACCACTCAAAAAGAGCCCAAAAAGATATCATCAAGATGCATTAGAGGCTCAAAGAAAAACACACAAGTAAATGATGTGCCAAACACATATACATACTTGAATACACAAAATAATCAAGCATGAGGCACAACAAATACAAACACATACTTGGTACAAAACCAAAACATGTAAAGGGCAAGTAACTTTCAATATACAAGAGTTGAGTTTGAGTTACCGCAAAGAGGCGCATTGGGTATATGGTAGGGAGATGATAATCCTTATAACTTGGCATATAGTATATGAAGATCCCTTAATTCTTCATGAGTTAGCCAAGTATCCAATGCCCTCCAAAAAAACCTATTGATCAAGTTTGAGCTTGTTGGTCCCCAATCAAGTTGGGTCCTAAGAGGTTAGTCACAATAGGCTTGGCAACCCAAATGGTTCGTTTCTTGACACCACTTTGAGTTCGAACAAACTTGGCAAACACATTGACATCCTTATCCTTCCCAAGAGAATAATAATCATCAAAAATGATAGGGTTAGATAAGGTACCATTTGAACATGAAGAGGCCAAGTGCCCCTTCTCACGACATATGTAGCAACAAGTGCTCCCCTTTCTCTTCTTTATTGATTTCTTGTCTTGGGGATCATTATATTGATTCTTCTTGGGAAGTGGCCTAGCTTATACTTGAGGTTGAGATTGGGCTTGACCTTGACCTTGTGGCTGCTTCCCTTGTTGCTTATCATTCAAGTGCTTTTTCTTCAATGGACAAGATCTTACATGATGTCCTACAACCTTGCACTTGAAGCAGATAATCTTAGACGAATTATTGACTTGTTCTTGGCTCTTCTTCTTGTTGCTCTTGGACTTGTTCCTGTGATTGGAGTTGAATCCAAGTCCACTTTTATCGTTGGGGCATTTTTGCACACTCAAAATATTATCGAGTGTGGATTTGCCTTCATGACTCTTTTTCAAGTCTTTCTTCAAAGAAGTGACTTGGGCCTTGAGCTCTTTGATTTCCTCTACATGGTTAGTAGAAATAGAGGTACTAGAGGAAGTAGAAGCTTCATTGTTAGAGCAACAAGGCAAAGCAAGTAATCCAACACAAGTTTTATCAATAGTATGACAAGAAGTATCACTAGGACTAGCACATGGCAAAATAGCATTTTGAGTAGAAGTTGTGCTAATATCCAAATGAGGCTCACAAGATGTTACCTTAGTGATACTTGCCTCACGAGCTAACTTTAGCCCATCATAGGAGATTAGAAGATCATTATGAGAGGCCAAGAGCTTTTCATGACTTTCTTCCAATTTCCCGTAATTGCTAGTTAGCAACTCAAGTTGAGCCCTTAGCTCAACATTCTCCTTTAGGGTAGATGCTTCACAAGAAGAAGAGTTAGTAGCACTAGCATCATTAATAGACTTTTCCTTTTCAAGATCATAAGATTCAATTTTTTGTATGAGGAGACAATTAGTGTGCTTCTCCTCGGCAATCTCTTGCTTAAGGAGATTGAATCTCCGACTCCCATCATCAAGTTGGAAATCCAACTCCTCTATGGTTTCCGTTTGTTTAGTTATGGTGTCCATAACATGTTTGATACAAGCAACAGCCTTATTATTACCATGAAGAGAGGTACACAAAAAGGTAAGCTCAAGCACAAGAGCTCTAGTATCCTCATCAAGGTCATCATCACTATCATCATTATCATTGCTATTATCTAGAGAAGATATCTTGGGATCCAAAGTAGGAGATACCTTTGATCCTCTTGCCATAAGGCACATGTGAGCATGGGAGGATGAAGATGAGGACATTCTTGAATCTTCATTCATGATTGTGTCTTGCTCCATAGGGTGTTTGATTTCCTCTACATTATTAGATACACAACTAGAGGAAATAGAAGCATTCTGTTTATTGGAACAAGAAAAATCAAGCATGTCATCTACACTAGTACTCAAATAATTTCTAGACAATATGCAAGGACTAGCAACACGAGGGGATACATAATTATCGTTGTAAGAAGTGCTTAAGTCCAAACTCTCTACACCATTAGAATTTATAGAACATGAATCATTGGTGTAAAGAGAACCACTACCATCATTACATATGATTTCTCCACTCACCATGCCATTACCCTGTGACTTGTCACATGTAGGTGAAGTGGAGGGAATTGAAATCTCATCGCGGCTGGAGGTGGAAGCCACTTGGAGCTCTTCATGATGTGAAGGAGAAGAGAGCTCCTCGGAGATACCACCGACCCTATGAGAAATGGACCCACCAAATATTTCTTTAAGCTTGGTCCACATCTCATGAGATGACTTGCGCTTTACATTTGTCAAGAACAAATTAACTATGGGACTCAAAGAGAAAATAAGCTCATTAGATACTTGAGCTTCGAGATGTAAATTTTTCTCATCCTCTAAAGATAGATTTTGAGGATCCATCGGAGGAGAAAAACCTACATCTAGAAATTGCTCAATATTTGGACACAAGGTCCGAAGATTACAAAGCAAGCAATTTATCCACAAAATATAATTTGTGCCATCAAAGATAATTGTGTCATTGTGCACTATACTACTATCCGACATCTTTACACTCTAGGCGGTGAAGCCTAAACAAGGAGATACCTTGCTCTGATACCAATTGAAAGGATAGAGATGTCGCCTAGAGGGGGGGTGAATAGGCAATTTCAAAACTATTACGGTTTTGGCTTGATAGAATGCGGAATTAAACTAACGTTTATTTTGCAAGCACAAAACCTAAATACACTAGGCTCAACTAAGTGCACCAACAACAAGATAAGCTAAGCAAGATAGCACAAGATAAATATACCACAAGTGATAAGCAAGATATAAGTACTTCAAGCTCGATGGCTATCATAAAGAAAGTAAGCTTAGGTATAGAGATAACCGAGGCACGCGGAGACGAAGATGTATTGCTGTGTTGCCTTACAAATAAGGCACGTCACATTGGAGAGGTGTAGGATTCCACGAAGGATTTCCCAACGCCACGAAGGCTCACCTTCTTCTCCGAGTCTATCCCACGAAGGAATAGGCCCTTTCCTTATGGCTAGCTTTTCCTCCACTCCGTACATGGCAAGCTCCACAACCACTTCACAAGCTCCACGAAGGAGAAGCCCGGGTCTCTTCACAATCTTCCACGAAGAGGACACCGCGACACCAACCGCCAAGCCAACTAGGAGGTCACCCTCCAAGAGCAACAAGCTCACGGTCTCTCACTCGAACAAATCGTAGTGGAGAGCTCAATACTTATGCAAGAATGCAAAGCAAGAACACCAAGGGCATTCAAATCCCTCACTCTCAAATCCCACGAAAGCAACAAGTGCTAGGGAGGAATTAGAGAGGAAGAACAATGGTGGAAGTCAACCAATGACTCCAAGATCTAGATCCAATGGGTTCCCCTCACTTAGAGGAGGAATTGATTGGTGGGGATTGTAGATCTAGATCTCCTCTTCCAAAGCCCTCAAAAAGATGCAAGAATCATAGGAGGGAAGGGAGAGGAAGCAAGCTCAAGAGGTTCAACAATGGAGGTCAATTTCGTGGTCAAGAACACTCAAAACATTGGGGAAATAACCCCCTTTTATAGGGAAAAGCAAATATGGCCGTTGGAGAGAAAACAACGTGAACCCGGTTTGAAGTTCGGTTGGACCGGCCCCAGAACCGGGAAACTCGGTCCCCAGGCCGGTGGACCGGACTACAAACCGAAATACTTCTGTATGACAACCCGGAATAGAATCGGTCGTGAAAAACGGAAAATCCGGTATGAGATCCGGTCTACCGGAGCTAGAACCGGACCGTCCAGTGTGGGGCTCGGTTGAACCGGATCCACAACCGGGATGAAACTGACTTCACGAAAAACGCAATAACTTTTGCATCCGGACTCCGATTTCGATGATCTTGGGATTGTTTTGACGAGGACAACAAACTCTACAATATGGTGTATGAAAACATCATAGTACAACAAAGGAAGATAAAACCAAATGAGTAAAGGAATGGAGCCTCCCTATAAGAAGAATCGGTAAAACCTTCAAACTCGAAAACGCCATATAAGATGCATACGAATTCCGTTTTTGATGAACTTGGGTTGTTGAAGAGCTAGCAACAAGCTCAAGAACCTCACATAGAGAAAATACCAAGAAGCAACAAAAATAGTAATATGCAAAATATGCAAAGGATTGAGCTCCCTATGACGATGTGATCAAGTTACCCAACCGAAAGCCCCTCTTGATAGTGCGGATATCTATCCTATATCCCGGTCTCCCAACAACCACCTTGAGACCGGTAAAAGGAAAACCTAGCAAGGCCATACCTTTGCCTTGCACATCCCGCTTGATCTTGATGACAATGCTTCAAGCTCCATCCAAGCCGAAATGCACCACTTGATCATTGTTGCTTCGTGAAGACTCATAATTTGCTCCCCCATACACCACTATGGGATAGCTTCATTAAGACACATCTTCACATGCCCATTATCACCAATATGGACGGCAAGCTTCAAGCAAATGATCTTCTCGAGATGCTTATCTTGAACTTGCCCTTCTCAACCTTGATGGCGATCACCACTTGACGCCATCCTCTCATGGGTTATTGAGATCTTCACTTTTAAAGCATGCCCATGGAAAGATACCTATCCCATATATAAAACACAAAGGAACATATATAAAGGGTTAGTTCATGATGCATAATGACAAGGCTTACCACACCACAAGATCCATGTGGTACATTCTTTATGCATCATGTGTTGACCAACTTGAAATCACTCTTCACTCTTTGCATTGGTCAACCAAGTGTCTTCTCATGCTCCATCTCAATATCTTGAGATACATAAGGAACTCTTCATTTGATTACATGCTCTAAATCTTAATCAACCATAGCTCAACTAATGAGGCTATCATGACACCGACTTAGAGCCATATCTTGAATTCTTCTATAGAGATAACACTCTCAAGATCTTGAACATATTATATTCTTATATTCAATTCGATGATCTTGATGCCAAAACTCAAGGTATATCTTTATCTTCATGGAATCCATACTTGAATCCAACACATGAACTACAAGCATGAACTATGGAATATTCCTTCATATAAACTCAATGAAAACATTAGTCCATAGGGATTGTCATTAATCACCAAAACCACACATAGGGGCAATTACCCTTTCAGGAGATAACCCAAAAGTTTTAGATGAGTCTTAGAAGTTGCTGTCCCGAAACAGATTTCTGTGCTTCACCATAAGAAATTCGTGTAAAATCTCTGAACGTCTTTTTGAGGCATGAATTTTTGTGCTTCTTCCCTAGGTTGTTATCTAACTTTCGTTAGTTAAACACTTTTTGATCTGAGCAATAGAAGGTCTTTGAAAAAATTCGTCTTTACCTGCTGGTCTGTTTTGACAGATTTCTGCCATTTTCTGCATTTGCTTCTTGTTGGTTCCTTTTTGAGTTCTTTTGGGGAATTGATCTTTTTGAGGGAAGTGATACAGTATCTAGTGTTCTAATGGAAGTTTATTGGTGTTGGAACTGAACCTTAAGACCTTTTATCTTGAGTACACTAATGTTGCTAATAAAGATTGTGTGAAGTTTTGTATGAAGGAAAAATTTCAGGTGTATAGAAGGAATGAGTAATGAGATGAAGGATGGACTAAAGCTCAAGCTTGGGGATGCCACACGTGTCACCCCAAGAAATATCCAAGAAGTACAAGCGTCAAAGCTTGGGGATTCCCAAGGCATCCCCTTCTTCATCAATAAAAATTCCAGGTTTCTTCCAAATGCTTCATTTTTATTGTTTCATGCACAGTTGTGTTGTTCTTGGAGCGTCCGTTTTTTCATTTTTGTTTTTTGTTTGCTTTAGTTTGCTTAGTTTTCTGAATAAATTGGTTGGACCCCCTCTTTCATACATCGGTTTGCAAATAGTTTGGTTTGGTTTGGAAAAGAGTAGGAAAGTTCATGCTTATGTGGTAAAAAGAGCTTGTTTTTGACTGTGACCTATGCTCTATCATGCCATGCTTGATATTGTTTCGGCTTTATGCTTAGTATTCTTTGCTGTAGCATGACTTGTTATAAACAATTGAGATTTCTTAATGTGCCTTGGATGAATCATGCGTTGTTTTAGCATATTAAAGCATAGTATAGTGGTATTCTCCTTTGATGCTTTATTTGGGTTGACTTGGCGCATGCTCACACCATGTTATGACTATCCAAAGTCACCATAGCCTTTCTGATCCTTTAATTTTCAACTTGTGGTATCACTTTATGCTTTGATCAATGATGTTTTGTCGCTCTGCATGATTATGGCCATTATTGCTCTCTTAGTTTGTTGCTCCCAGTCTTTTGCTAGCCTCCACAACCAAGTATGAGTTCCACTCATGCATCCAACTCCCTAAACCAAGTTATTCCGAAGAGTCCACCATACCTACCTACTAGCTTATGCTATTCCAAGTATATTCATGCTTTTGTTTACCTTCCAAATTAAACTTGTTATGAGAAAACTAGTGATTAAAGCTCTCACGAACTTGATGGCACACTTTACTTTTTTGCATCTAATAAACTTGAACCATTGGGTCCTTCTTTGTTGTGTATATGCTTGAGCTTTATAAGTTGAAATTAGCAGAACCATGTTTCATGGGGAATGCTTTCAACATTGCACTTGTACTTTGTACCCCGTTGATATCATGTTCTTTTGCTTACGGATCCCGGTGGTGTGAAATAAAAGTAGAACTTGTAAGATCATGGAGTTTGTAGTTAGAGAAACGCCTGGGCCGCTAGCCTAAGCCATTCCTAATCATGGTGGAAACTTGCAGCATCACCATAATGAGCACTCTATGAAGCATCCTCAATAAAAACCTATGCAAATAGCAAATAAAAAGATTGTTGAGATGCTCATTGTCTGCTTGCCTTGTCATTTTGATCATGGGAAAGCTCTCGTATCATGTGCAAGGGGTACCCCGTTGGCGGTTCTTTATGATACATATGTACTTACAATGGCAAGAGCTTACTTGTGACTAAAGTTGAGTAGCATGAGGTTCGGTCTTCGTAAGTAAGGGGCATGAGATTTCGGTTTATAACTTGTCAAGCATATCCTCTTAGTTGTGTTACTTTAACCTTAATCACCTTCAAGATGCTTATGATAGGGGCAATGATAGCTGAAGGCTATAAGTACCATAATTTTTGGAAGCTCTTTATGAGACTTGAATCCCTACTTCCTTTTATAAAGGCCTTTTTTCCACCATTATATTGAGTCTCCACCTTCTATCTTTATGCACCTACTTTGAGAGCATAGTGGCCATTCTTAGTTCTATGTGCATTGTCCCAAGACTAGTTGATTGATGCATAACTTGATATTGCTTGTTTTAAACTATTTGTATCTAGTCACTCTTATGAACTTTGAAGGTGTCCTATGCATTTATATTTGCTACTCTATGAGGGACAAGCTGAATGCTATTATGCTATGTTTTCTTTATGTGAAACAAACAAACGTCTTGCAAAGCATTGTTATTCATGAATCTTTTGTTTGTGCCTTTTCATGTTGCATCATAGTTTATTTGTCTTATTGCTACAACATTGTCTTTCATGTTATGATTGAAGTACTATGATCACAGCTTTGAATGTTTTACAAATACTTTGATCAAGTCTTTGATGGTGCATGTCACCTCAAAAATTATTCTTTCTTTTTATCACTTACCTACTCGAGGACGAGCAGGAGTTATGCTTGGGGATGTTGATACATTGCAAATGTATCTATAATTTTTGATGTTCCATGCTTGGTTTTATCCACTTTCTTGTGTTTTGTCCACACTTTGGAGTACTTTTCATATGATTTCTTGGACTAACCTATTAACAAGAGCCACAGTGCTAGCCGCCTATTTTCTGCTGTTTTTGGTTCCAGGAAAGTCAAAAAATGAATATTCTTGGAATTGGACGGGACAAAAGCCAAAGTGCCTATTTTTCCTGAAGTCATCAGATGCTAGAGTACGAGACGGAGAGGGGCCAGGGGGCCACCACACCACCTGGCCGCGCGGCCCAGCCAAAGTGCCTATTTAATGGGGTATAACTCGTTTATGTGCATGTGTGTTTTCTTTGAGTTTTGATTTTGGTTGGGGCTGATTTATCATGGCGCGTAGGGCCAGTCGCCTTGCGACTCCGAGGGGTTTTGTACTTAGCTGTTTTCCTAGGCGCAAGCGGGATCAGTTTAGGCGAGTCCCCGAGCGTGGTACTTAGCCGTTCTAGGCGCACGCCCATCATAGGATGTAATGCGTTGTTTGTAACGCATCTCTCCCCTGGTTCGGAAAGCCAGTTGTGTGGCGAGTCCAAGGAAGCTCTCTTACTTGGTGTGTTCCCGAGCCGCGTGAGGTTTTCTTGTTGTGAAGTCCCCATGCGTGGTACTTAACCGTTCGAGTCGCTTTGCACGAGGATGGGGAGGACAGGTCGCTATGAGAAGCGTTTATCGGTCGTCTTGGCCTGGTAGGCCAGTCGAGAGAGGCGACTACGATGGTGGCTCCGGGGTGGCGTGTTCGTGGATGACACAAGGCCCGAATATTTTCGGTGCCCTTTGATCGCACTACTTAGCCGTGCCTATCACGCGACCAAGGGTTGACTTCCGTAGGTAGCGTATTGCTGAATGTACGAGTGGCACAAGAAGATGGCGAGTAGACACAATTTGTGCGATCCGAAATGATTTCATTATATAGCCACTGAGTACAAGTTTGAGTTCTATGTATAGAACTTTCGGAGGAGGTTTACATTCCATGGCCTCCCGACCTCGAGCTGGCCATTGCCTCGTATGTCGATGAGGTAGTATGCATCGTTGCCGAGGACTCGCCCTATGGCAAATGGCCCCTCTCATGGGGGAGAAAGCTTGTGCATGCCCTTCTTGTCTTGGACCAGTCGTAGGACCAGGTCGCCTTCCTGGAAGGTGCGGGTCTAGACTCGCCGGTTGTGGTAGCAGCGGAGTCCCTGTTGGTAGATTGTGGTGTGGGAGTGAGCTAGGTCGCGTGCCTCGTCGAGCTGGTCGATTCCATCTTGGCGGGCGATCTCGTTTGTCGCCTCAACATAGTTGGCGACCCAGGGTGAGTCGTGCTCCAGGTCGGTTGGCATTACGGCCTCAGCACCGTACACCATGAAGAAGGGCGTGAACCCCGTGGAGCGGTTGACGGAGGTGCGGATGCCCCATATTACGGAGGGGAGCTCTTTGACCCAGCACCATGGGTTCGCTCAAGGGGCACCTGAAGTCGCGGTTTAAGCCCATGGAGGACACTTTGGTTAGCACGTTCTTCTTGACCGTTAGACTCCGGGTGGGCGACTGAGGCGAGGTCGAGTTGTATGTTGTGCTCCTCGCAGAATTCTACCATGGCACCCTTGGCGAAGTTGGTGCTGTTGTCCATTATGATGCTGTGTGGGTAGCCGTACCGGTAGATGAGCTTGCGGAGGAACTTGGTGGCGGTCTTGCCGTCACACTTCTTGATCGTTTTGGCTTTGACCCACTTGGTGAACTTGTCGACCACGACTAGGAGGTGGGTGAAGCCGGATGGGGCCTTCTTGAACGGGCCAACCATGTCCATGCCCCATACGGCGAATGGCTAGGTGATGGGGATGGTCTTGAGTTCCAAACCAGGGAGATGCATCTAGTTGGTGTACTTCTGGCACCCGACGCATCGTTGGACGATGTCGGTGGCATCAGCGTGCGTTGTGAGCCAGTAGAAGCCATGTCGCATGGCTTTGGTGACCAGCGACCTGGCACCGACGTGATGGCCGCAGTCACCGGCATGGATGTCTTGGAGGATCTTGCGTCTTTCTTCTGGTTGTACGCAGCGCTGGAACACATCGGTCATGCTGCATTTGTGAAGCTCGCCGTTTATGATGATGAAGGATTTGTAACGACGCACGATCATTCGCGCTTCCGTCTCGTTGCTTGGAAGGACCTTGTGCTCGAGGAAGGCGACGTATGGTGCGGTCCAGTCATTGGGCTCCATGATCATGGCGACTAGGGCAGGCTCGGGCTGCAGTGGTATCCCGATGTCGATCTCCTTGGGCGGGGAGACCGAAGGTTTGTGGATGATATCGAGGAAGACTCCTGCGGGTGGCATTTTCCTAGCCAACCCGATGCGGGAGAGGGCATCTGCCTCCTTGTTTTTTTGCCTATCGATCCACTCGACTGAGTAGCTAGCGAAGTGCCCTCCTAGCTGGTCTACCGCTTGGCGGTATCCTATCATTGTCAGGGAGACGGTATCACAGGTCCCGGCGACTTGGCCAGCGACTAGGTCGGAGTCGCCGTAGCACCGTAGGGGGTTGACATTCATCTCCTTAGCGTCTCGCATCCCATGAAGGAGGGCCTCATACTCGGCCATGTTGTTGGTGCAGGGCTTGAAGTCGAGGTGGAGCACGTAGCAGAGCTTGTCTCCCTTGGGGCAGGTCAGTATGACCCCGGCCCCGGCGCCATCGGCGTCCTTGGAACCGTCGAAGTGGAGCGACCAGTAGTGAAGGTATGGGAGCTTCTCCGGTTGCTGTGCTTCTTACCAGTCGGCGTGGAAATCAGCCAAGGCTTGCGAGTTGATCGCTTTACATGGATCATATTTGATGTTGTGGATGCCGATTTTGATGGCCCACTTGGCGACTCACCTAGTCGCCTCGCGGTTGCGGATGATGTCCTGTAGTGGCACGGAGGAGATGACCGTGATTGGGTGCTCCTGGAAGTAGTGGGGGAGTCACCACTGGGCTTGGAATACCGCGTATACCAGTTTATGGTACTGCGGGTAGCGCTGCCTTGAGTCCGTCAGGACCTCGCTGATGTAGTAGACAGGGTGCTGTATGGGGTGCTCCTTGCCCTCTTCTGGTCGTTCGACGACCATCACGGTGCTGACGACTCGAGTGGAGGTCACCACATAGACGAGCATTGCTTCTTTGTCGATTGGAGCGACGAGTAGTGGAGCCGCGAGTATCACTTCTTTGAGTGCCTTGAGAGCGTTGTCTGCTTCTGCGTCCCATTGGAATGTTGGGTTCTTGCGCATTAGGTGGTAGAGGGGCATTCCTTCTCGCCGAGCCAGGAAATGAAGCGACTGAGAGCCGCGACTCGCTCGGCCAACTTCTGGATGTCGTGCAGGCACTCGGGTTTTCCGAGCCGCCGATGGTGTCGATCTTGGTGGGGTTGGCCTCGATGCCCCGCTTCGAGACCACGTATCCCAGGAGCTGTCCGGTGGGGACACCGAAGGTGCACTTTCCTATGTTGAGCTTGATGTTGTACCTCCGCAGATTCGCGAAGGTCTCGGCCAGGTCAGCGAGTAGGTCATCCTGGCGGGTGGATTTTACCACCACGTCGTCGATGTAGACGTGGATGTTGTGGCCAATTTGGTCCACGAGGCATTCCTGCATGCACCTTTGGTAGGTGGCACCGGCGTTCTTGAGGCCGAACGTCATGGCCATGTAGCAAAAGGTGCCGAATGGCGCGATGAACGCCGTCTTCTCCTCATCCTCGACCACCATTTTGATCTGGTTGTAGCCAGAATACGCGTCGAGGAAGCACATTGACTCTGACCCCGCGGTCGAATCGATGATCTGGTCGATGAGCGGTAGGATGAACTCCTCCTTCGGGCAGGCGCTGTTGAGGTTGGTGTAGTCGATACACATTCTCCAAGTGTTGTTCTTTTTAGAACCAGGACTGGGTTTTCCAGCCACTTGGAGTACTTGATGGGCCGAATGAAGCCTGCGGCTAGCAGGCGCTATACTTCTTCAGCGATTTCCCGGCAGCACTCTTCATTGAAGGGCCGCCACGACTGCTTTACTGGTCGCACTTTGGGGTCGGCGTTGAGTTTGTGCTCAGCGAGTTCCCTCGGGATACCAAGCATGTTAGATGGTTTCCATGCGAAGATGTCGCGATTCTCATGTAGGAACCAGATGAGCATGCTTTCCTATGCAGGGCTCATGTGCGCCCCGATGGTGACCATCTGGCTGGATTCGCCTGGGACGAGCTCGACATTGCGGGTGTGCGTGGTCGCCTCGAACGTGGAACTAGCGGCGGTTGGCTTATTCAGGATGGTGGGGTCGTCCTTGTTGATGCTGTCAGCGTATTTCGTGAGCTCGTCCGTGTGGATGGTCTCCGCGGTGATGACGGCGTCGGCGAGCTCGGCGCCTTTGTCCTCGCATTCCATGGCCATGTCGGGGTCGCCGTGGATGGTGATGATGCCACTCGGCCCTGGGAGCTTCATCATGTTGTAGGCGTAGTGTGGGGTCGCCATGAACTTGGCGAATGCTTGGCGCACCAGGACACAGTGGTATGGGCTGCAGAAGTTCACCAGCTCAAAGACGATCCGCTCGGTGCGGTCGTTCGTTGGTGTGCCGAATGTGACTGGCAGCATCACTTTGCCAATCGGGTACACCTTCCGACCGGGAATGATGCCGTGGAAGGTTGTCAGCGTTGGCTTGATCGCTGACTCCAGGAGCTGGAGCCTTTTGAATGTATCCAAGTACATGATGTTGATGGAGCTCCCGCCGTCCATCAGCGTCTTGGGAAGGCAGTAGTCGGCCACTTTGGGCCTAACCACTAGGGCGACTTTCCTTGGGTGCTCAATCCTGGGCGCATGGTCTTGGCGACTCCAGGTGATGCTTTACTTGGACCAGTTGAGGAAACGGGGGATGTCGACCTGAGTCACCGCATTGACGGCGACTGCGCGGGCGAGCACTTTCTTCTCGCGCTTGGTGCCGAGCCCGATGAAGGTGTGGAGTGATCCGACAGCGTTGCCGAAGCTGCCAACGTTTCCATTGTCCCTTGGCAGGTTGTTGTTGGGGTCATCCTGTGCCTGCCTTGCCTTTTCAATATCCTTGAGGGAGTAGCAGTCTGCGGTAGTGTGGGTGGCGGGCTTCCCCTCCCTGTTGTGGTAGACACAGGGCTGGTTGAGCAGGGCGGCAGGGTCAAATTTTGGCCGCGTCGCATTGTTGGCACGGTAATTCCCGCTGCCGCGATAGTTTCCTCCATCACGGCAGAAGTTGTTCGGGTCGCGTTGGCCGTAGCTGGCGTTGGCGATGAATTTGACTCGCTCGTCACTGTGGCGCTTGCTAGTGAGGCGAGTGTTGATGTAGCGCATGTTGCGCTGTCGCCTGTTGTCATGGCCGCTGGTGTGGCGTCTTGCTCCTGACTCGTCATCGGAGTCCTAGTTTGGGTCCTCATCCACGTACCACTTGGCGATCTCGAGGAGGTCGGGGATGTTGTCGAGCATCCGGTAGACCCTCTTGATCTTGGCGACCAGGGGTTCGTACTGGCACGCGTTCTTGAAACAGTGGATTGCTGTGTCTGGGTGGATGCCGGAGGCGTTGATCCACAATTCCTGCCACCTCTGGATCCAGTGGTGGGTCGACTCACGCTGCCCCTAGATGCATCACTCCAGGTCCTCGATGCTGGTGGTGCGGGTGTAGGAGCCCTCGAAGTGCCTGACGAAGGCATCACGCATCTCCTCCCACTAGTCGATGCTATCGGCGAGGAGGGTGTTGATCCACTGCCTGGTCGCTCCCTCCATCATTAGGGGGAGGTAGCTAGCGGCGAGCAGGTCAGTGTGGCCGGCGATTCCCATCGCATGTGTCCAGCCACACCGCTGGGTCGTACGTTGGGTCGTATTTTTCGATCTCTCTAGGTGCCTTGAAGTTGGTAGGATACCTCTCGCCTCGGATCATTGGTCCGAAGCACTGGGGGCCAACTCGGCTTAGCGAGCCCCTTGGTTCGGGGTCGCCGCAGTTGTTGAGGGTGTGCCTCAAGTCGTTGGGTTAGCACGCTCGCCAAGTCTGGTTGTTGATGATGTGCGTGCGTGCGTCGATGGGCTGCCCATTGGCAGCGACCGTATTGTTTACCGGTCGTGGGTCGTCGGTTGAGAGCGCGGGGTTGGCGGCCGGTGGCTGGTGAGGCAGCGACTGGGGCGGTGGGCAGTTGGCGGCGTTGGCGACGGTTGGGTGGACGCTTGAGGCCGCCCTACTTGCCGATGAGCGGGAATACATCTGCCCTCGCGGGCCGACTCCCGCGGCTTGCTGTTCGATGGCCCTGGCGAGCAGGGACTTGGCGTACTGGATCTGGAGTGCGCCTTCTCCTTGAATGTCGAGGTGGGCGACCGCGGCGTCTGCCGCAATGACGTTGTCCATGGAGGTGGAGTACAGCGGGAGCCTATTCGTGTCCCGGGCCTGCGGCGAGATGATGATTCGTGGCTGGTCCGGTGGAGGCGCACGTCCTATGGGTGGTGGTGGGGCTCCGGTCGCCAGTGCGCTGGGTGGTGGGCGGCTGCTGCCGCCGGGTGGCGTGTTCTCGCAGTATTCACGCTCAGCCGCGCGTGTGGGGTTGCCCTCATCATTGAAGTTCAGCACGCGGCCCTGGACGTTGGAGTGCAGGCGGGTCCTGATGCGGCGCTGATGGTAGAGCGATAGCTCCTGTGCCGTTTCCCGCTCGAGGCGGAATTTCTTGCGCTCGGCGAGCTCCTTGCGTGTCGCCTCCTCCAGGTGCAGGCGGGCTTCCTCCACCTCTGTCACTATGGCAGTTGGCGGGATCAGCGTGGAGAATGGATCTGGCGGGGCGGCCGTGCTGCCCGCCATGTAGATCGCGTTGAAGCGATTGGATCTGGCGCGGAAGTCCTCGGGGGACTCCGAGCTGGAGTCGGAATCAAAGATCCCAAGGATGGAGGAATCCTCGGAAGTCCTCGGGATTGGAAACCCGCGTGATGGAGTCCTCCCGCGAAGCGGTGGTGATGGATCTATCGACCGAGGCGGGGATCGCGGAGTTGGCGTCATCATGGAGAGCCGCGTCATCCGTGGTGGCGTTAGTCCCGACCGCGTTGCTAACGACCGAGTCGTACTCAGTGGCGAGGCAGCTGATGGAGCGGAACTGCTACTCCGAGAGCATATCGCGACATGGTGGTGACCCGCATACGATCATTGTTCCTACCGGGTCGACAACGTCGGTGAAGCCGACGAACAGGTTGATGGTGCCGACCGGCATCACCGCACTGTGGGTGATCGGGCACGACGTCGGGATGTAGCTGCTGGGAAGGATCTGGAGGATCCCGCCGATGGCAATCATGTGGTCGGTGGCGATCGGCCAATCGATTGGCGAGTAGGGTCTTGCCGCAGAACTCAGGCCAGTCCGGCTAGGCCCCATGGTGGGCGCCACTGTCGTGGGAATGGCCACGGTAGTCGCTACCAGGGGTAGCGATTGATAGAATCGGGGGCGAGATTTGTTGGCCATCTGCGGTGCGAGATGGGGGCGGATGCACATGGGTTTACCTAGGTTCGGCCCCCCGGAGGATAAAGACCTACTTCTGCTAGATTGTATTGATGGAGAGCGAGTTATAGGGGTGGCGAGCTCGGCGTCTAAGCAGGGAGTCGCTCAAAGGGGTGTATGGTGGAACGTAAATCCTCAAGAAGACCTAGGGAGGTTTATATAGAGGGTACCTCGCTAGGGTTTACAATGTACAACCGAACAAGTTATGGACTTGGAGGCTTTTGACCTAATCCGACTGGGCTTTAGCTACGCTTCTGGGCCTCCAGTCTCTAGTCGTTGGGCCTTTTTCTCAGTCGCGTTCCAGTCGTCGTCCTGCAGGCCCACTCGCGAGGCCTTTGGCCTAATCGAAACGTCCTGCTGGGCATACCCCTTTCGGCATATCCCCATCATCTGGGTGGCCCTATCTTTGGATTTGTTGTTGCTACATCTTCTATGGCGTCCTTTCCTCATCTCGGGCAGGAGCTCTGAGGAAGGTGCTCGGTTTCTGGGCGCAGCGGCGACAAATCCTGGGAGCTCATCGTTGTTGTTCTTCGGTGTCTTCTCCTTTCCTAGACACAGTGGTTGCGTCTGCAAGGGAGAGTTCCCCGAGCGGTGGCGGCGATGGACTCTCTTGGAGAAGTGAAGCCAATCATTTCTACAGTTCCAAGTCGGAGGCAGGCAGGCAGCCGATTATCCTAGCCGTATCGAGGCTATCAAGCTTGCCGGCGAAGTCCAACGCACCTTCAACCTCCATCGTGAGGCCAATCAGATGCAGAGGCGAGCTAGAAGGAGGACCTGATTGCTTTTTTGGTATTCTTGTAGGGTGCTCTTTGTAAAGCGGTTTGGACCTATTTATCTTGTATTTTTCCTTAGGGTTTTACATGAAAATGTGTAGCTTCACTGTCTTATTTTAATGGAAGGCTTCCCGTCCTTTCTGGGCTCTCTTTTAAAAAAAAGACACACGTACACGCGCGCGCAGGCCACAAAATTACGCGCGTGATGCAAACAGGCGATTACGTGCCAAACTGATCCTGATCACTAGGAGCGAGTGAGCGACAGAGCGGATAGACGAACGGGCTCTATTCACCCTAGCAGTCGCCGGGTCGCGTCTCTCATGCCGATGTGCCGTGCGTGGAAGCGTATCGTCCATCCGCGCGTGCACATACTCCAACACAAATAGAATTGGGCCGCGCCTCGGATATTCCAGATTTGGGATAGAGATGAACACACGAATCCTGTGATATTCCAGATGTGGCGTCCCCCTATGTTCCTCTCTTTTGTCTCGTTTGGGGATCCTGTGATATTTCAGATTCATGGGATAGAGATGAGCGCATGAATCCACGAATGTCCATCCTTCTGGGCGTGTTGGGACCAAATTTCTTGTTTTTTCTAATTGACCCGCTTAGTGCTGCATGCAGGGAGATTTGGCTTCGGCCAAGTTTGACATTTTGTTTGGTTGTTCATATCTATTTTTTCTGCAATTTAGGCAAATTGTTTGGTTTTTAGTAAAACTATTTTTATCTCGCTTAATATAAAAACCTGCATGTTTGGTTGCACATGTCATAGTGTTGTGCTCACCACTTCTTGGAGTTGATGACATTACCACGCAATACCAAATAGGGAGCAAATTTAGCAATTGCAGCAGCAATTTAAACTAGCAGTACCAAATAAGCACCCTAGCTACTAGCAAATATGAGTTCACGATAATTTCATCTAGCTACTAGTAAATGACAGTTCACCATAATATTACCTAGCTACTACGAATGAACATTTTACGTCCACATCAGGGGTGTTCATGGAACACAAAGGCAACACTTCATCAGCAAACCATCTTCTTCTTCTTCTTCTTCTTCTTCTTCTTCTTCTTCTTCTTCTTCAGATCTTGTAGTTTCCTCTCGTCGCCCACATGTCGAGCGTTCACTGTTATCTCATGTTGTTCCAAGCAGCACAATCATTATGGGCAATACCATAGCCACCGTCAGTGTCGTTGTCGTCAGGAACAACATCTTCCTCAGTCGGGAAGTACTCATCCACTACAAGAAAAGTTGACTTTTATAACAGACGATTTTGGTGGTTAAAGGCCCATTTTTCATGGCCAAAGAGTCTTCCACGACGGATGGCCTTTGTGGTAAAAGCGCCGTCACAAATGAATTAACCACGGTTTTTTTCGACCGTGGCGGATCGCACCCTTCAGCCACAAAAACTTGTTCCTTCGTAGATCTGTTCGCCAACCCCGTTGACTGCTGACGTCATGCAAGATGCCACGTGGCGAACACCGTTAACGTCCAGTTACCGTCATTAATGGCCAGAGAAACCGTGGCAGAAGTCAGGCCTAGACAAGGCCTGCTAAATATTAAGTAGGCTGGCCCATGAGGAGAGCCCAATAAGAAGAAGGCTCGTTACTGTTTCATCTAGCACTGTTTGAAATGGGCCACTAGTGTAGCCATCCGCGACCCGTGAACTTTCAGGCCCGACACTGTTTCAGTCTATAGAAGGCCCACCTTGGTCCAATACTGTGCGGCCCATTCTCAGCCTGGGCCAAGTCTGTGCGTTACTGTTAAGGCCTTTTATTGGCCCGTCACTTTTCTCGCACCATCGTGGGCCCTTACGGCCCTCTACAATTACAACCCTTTACTGTTCTAGACATTCACTATTCCGGCCTTCTACTATTCAATCCCATAAATGGGCTGCGAAGTTTCTGGCATGCTAAAGTTCTGGCCTCCTACTGTTCTGGCCTTGTTACTGTTTCCGGCATGTTACTATTCTGGCATCCTATAGTTTTCATGTACTGTTCTGGCATTTTACTGTTCTGTTTTTTGCGGTTAGATTTTACATATAATAACCTCGGTGTAGGCCCGTCAATGTTGATTGGTGGCCCATCAAGGACTGATAAAACGTTGTGGACCTGCTACTGTTTAAGCCTATCTAATTTAGATCCATTGCCAGGACATAAAGGTAGATAAACAAAGAACACAAGTTCTCTAAAATACTAAATAAATTCTGGAAGTATGGAAAAAACTTATAACTGGAAAATTAGTAAATTATTACGGTCCTGAAAAATTCCATAGCTTATAAAGCATCATCGGAGTAGAACATAGCTGATAAACAATATAATCTTTCTTTAAAAAATATTCCTTTTAGGAAGCTCGCGCCGCCTCACATGTAACGACGGGATTACCACGAGACTTGTTGAGGATATTATTAAGTAGATTCTCTGTCAAAGCTTACATGTTTTTCAACTCAGATAACTCCTTCCTTGCTATGGAGACTACTGCATCTATTCTACTGGCTTCCTGTCCAACTACATCAAGTGCATCTTGGAGTGCAGCACCAAAAACTCTTTCTGCTGGAATGTATGGAACAGTCGAGATCGTGTACCTACGTGAGCAATACGCACTGTCACTGCTGCTCTGTCCAAAGATATCTACACTTGAGGTAGTTATTTTCTGTTCTGCCTTCATATTTATATTTACAACCTAAAACAAAAAGAAACGTCATAGAACATCATTACCAAGGAAAACAAAAACCAATGAATTTCAAGTTAGTAATTTTACTAAAAGGAAGAAAGAAATTAGTAATAGCAGGGTATCATACATCTCTTTCTTCTGAAATAACTGGAACAGTTGACTTCATAGAGGGATGAGATAGTGTGCAACTGTCACTTCTGTCATGTGAAATGACTGCTCTACTTGATGAAGACTAAAACTAAGATAAAAGAAGTTACAACATCATACAAAGAAACAAAACTACCATGTTCATTCTCAAAGATTTTCAAAAGATTATTTCGTCTGTTATAGCAATGTAAGCACTCAACACAAGGACCTCATGCAGATGTGTGCCTCTAATAGACTAGCCAAATCATTTTAGAGAAATGGTCAAACAATCTATCGAACAGTTAGAATGTTTAAATTTTTTGATTGTCTGCCTAAAAACAAAGTGTACTATCATGTGCCTCGTATTAAAATAGCCATACACGTGTAGATACCAGAGTGAGATTTGAAATGCGCGGTTGCTTATGATCCTTCCGTTTCTGTTATATTGGATTCGTTGCATTGCTAGCCTTGTTATAATCACCCTAGTGCCTTCGACAAAAATAACAACTCAACTAGAGTCAACGGCATAACACTAGGGGACTCATGCTTAACCTTTCGGTCCGTGTTCCGAGGCCATGTCTGTACATGCTAGGCTCGCCAAGTAAGAACCTTAGTACTCGCGTGTGTAAAACTGTCTTACACCCGTTGTATGAAAGCGTAGAGTCGAGTACACCCGATCATTACGTGATGTCTCGAAACACGATCCATAGGACAGTGCATACTTAAGGAAGAACACATTTTATCTTGATATTTAAATGAGTGATCATCTTATAATGCTACTAAAACGCCAAACTAGCAATATAAGATGCAAACATCATATGTGAAAAGTGGGATGATATGGTCCATGCATTTGATCACCATCATATGCATCGTGGTATGATCTCTATCATTCCTTTGTGTGTAAGGCCAAGGTCTATGGAACTTACATGTTAAGTGTGCTGTAAGAGTATCTATCATATCATGACACTAGCCCAGCAATAATCTAAACTAGACGCCTCTAATTTATCCATTGCAAGTTTTATGTGGTTTAGGGCTTTTGGAGATAGAACCGGTTTTACCTACGAACATGGAACCACAACGATGATAACTAAGTTATTAGCAACTCGTTGTAAATCATATATTGACTATAGTAGGAGAGACAGACACCCGCTAGCCACTTATGCAAAACTAGCATGTCAGTCATGGAACCGGTCTCATGTATGATGACATGTAAAGTTGGTCCGGGCCGCTTCATCCACTATACCACCAATATCCAAAATACATGAAAGATGCAATAACATGATCATCATCGCCCACATATAAACATATGTGTACTACCCGTGCAAAGCACCTACGCATAGATCAGGCTCTGATACCCTTTGTTGGGTTAGACATAGAAAACAAAAAATTTCCTACGATGGGAACTATCGCCAAGATCTATCTATTAGATACAAGCAACGGGTGGATATACATCCATAGAGAACTTACCCTCGAAGAAAACAAATCTTTGTTAACGAGATGGAACTCGTGGATGATGTAGTTGTAAACTTGCCGATCTCAAGATCGTGGTGAAGTCCAGCAGGTCCGCCTCCAGCACGTCCATCAGATCTAGCTCCAGCAAGTCCAGCACCACCAAGTCCAGCACTGCAAAGTAGCGATGCATCCGTGATCGCACACACGTCGGGTACCCCGACAACCTCTGTCCCTCGCTCCAGCAAAGCAGCGAAAGCAGCAACTCCTTTCGAGATAAAGCCACCAGGAACATGTATCTCGCTAATCCGAGGCCATGGGGAATAACTAGAGGGGGAGAGAGATCCTTCATGAGGAGGTGTGTGTTGTGAGGAGGAGATGCGGGCCTTTTATAGGGAAGAGGGGGGGCAGCCAAGGGACATGGCGTGGCAGCCATGGTGGTGCCCCCACCTCTTCCATCATTCATGTGGTGGATGCTCCACTCACATAAATATGCCTCCACTCACACTTCCACTCACATGCATTAAATTTCCACAAAATTTAATGCAAGCTCTCATTAAATAAAACTATTTTATTTATTTTATTCAGAATTTTGTTAATTACTTTAATTAACAAACATTCACATAAAACCCCCTACAACATTTCAATATCACATGCAGAACCAGTTTCTGCAATTTCACCCGAAACAATTCCGGTTTCCATCGAAATGATTCCAGCGCTTTCTTAAATCTTTATTTGAAACATATTTACTCCAAATGGTGTCGGTATCCCTTAAGTGTGTCACCCTACAGTTTGCAAATAATCCAGACATGATCGAGACCCCTCTCCGATCAATAATCAGCAACGGGACCTGGAGATCCGTACTGACTCCCACATATTCAACGATGACTCTTGTGATCGTGTGAACCTTTAACGTTGTAACCAAATCCCTTTGTCTCGCGGTATATTACATGTCCGAGATTCGATCATCAGCATCCAAATACCTAGTTTGATCTCGTTACCGACATGCACCCTTTTCTTGTTCTTGTGATATAACATTCTAGTGATCACATCACTTGCTTGCAAGATATTCTCAATGTGATATCACCGAGAGGGCCTAGAGTATATCTATACGTCACCGGGATGGAGAAATCCCACTCTTGATCCATGAGCCTCAACATAACACCTTTGGAGTATCTAAACCCACCTTTATAGTCACCCTTTTACGGTGTGACGTTTAATGTTATCAGGTCACCCTTCTGATGTTAGCAATTAACATGATCTCATGGTCTAAGGACTAAGATTACTTCGTATGATGTTATAGAAATATAAACATAATGACTTTGATCGTAATGCTATACTTCGGATGAATGTTCATCACATCATTCCATCAATGTTGTGACCTCGTTATTAACAACATCCAATGTCCATGATCAGGAAACCTTGATCATCTTGTTAATCAACGAGCTAGTTTATATGAGAGGCATTACTAGGAACTTTGTATTTTGTTTATTAAACACATATGTATTAACGTTTCCAATTAATACAATTATAGCATGCAAAATAAACATTTATCATAAACATGGAATAAGATAATAACCACTTTATTATTGCCTCTCAGGCATATTCCCTTCAATCAAAGCCACCCATGAGATAAGCTCATTAAAAAAACAAGAAGAAATGTGGGGTTGCTAGGCCCCACAAGTAATCTATCCTCACAACTCTTATTGTCCATTCACGCTCATTGATACATGCGGTCTTGTTTTTCCTTGAGATTATCCGAAAGTTGTTTGGTCATGCACATATAGCATCATCGCCAATGTTTTCGAATTATCTCTACTACTATAATGGAGCAGTTTTGAATTGGATCCCTAGCACCAATCATGACTGTTGGGTTGTTAGATCCAATGGTTCAGAGCAGCTGGATTCATGTTGAAGGAGTAGTACCTAGAGCAAACTCCACCATGTTCTAGAACCATCGTGTCACCCCACCCCCACCCCCGCAAAAAATGTTCATAGCACAGTAGGTTATATTCTCGACATGTGTAGATAGTTATTATTAATATACTTAATGTATGCCTTTTTTCTAACAAGACTATTGGTTAATAACAACTTAATGTTCATTAAATCACATTTCATATAGTATATACGAGTGTGGCACGTGCCTTTTACTAGTAGGAAGTAGCATGTGACTTCTTGCAAATCTTGCCACTATATAATGTACGAGTAACTTTGAACAATGAAAATTGAATCAAGACTGGCAAATCCCAACAATGTTAACTCTTGGATCTTTTTTTCCATTCTTACACGTAGAAGATTCTATCTATAGTCCTTAGCATAATCAACGCTATGTAAAAACTACAAAGATTCTAATGACATGTTATACATCTAATTATCTTAGCATACCTAGTATATAGTGTATGAATAACTTTGAACTTTAACCATTGGATGAAGATTGGAAATCCCAACATTGCTAACCGATAGATTTTCCTTCCACTCTAACATTTAGAAGATTCTATTGATATAGTCTTTAGTAGAATAACGCTATGCATAAACCTCAAAACACACTTTCCATCATTATAGAATCTATATATCATTTCTCTAGAGCATGTCGGAAATTATGTACCTACTAATAGGTTGATTTCTAAATGATACAACTTACAAGAACCAAAAATACACTAGATACTTTATGGATGTGGCTCAAAATTATGATTATTTTTTTAGCTTTACCTATTATTAATTTAGATAAAAATTATATTTTAGTACTATATTATATAATTAACTATGAAACGTTTCCCAAAAAACTAAGAAACATTCAATGACTGGTTATGTATTATGTGCAACGATTACAAAAAATGTCTGTATTGTGCATAGAAAGGTATATGGTTGTTGTTATGTAAAAAAACCTCCCCAACATGTGGTGGTACTTGCAATTTCGTCATCGCTGATACTCTCTAGGCGAAGGAGTACCAACCGTTTGATCTTGTTTCAACGATGGAAGGGATCTTTTGTAAAAAAATGATGGAAGGGAACTCTTGTATTATAAAAATGATGGAAGGGAACTGCCAGGCTGCTCTTACGACACGTGGCAACTCCTGGATGTCCCGAGCAAGCCTTTTTAAGCAGCCATGAACAACGACCACCTCTCCCATCCATGCACGATGCACACATCGAAGAACTCTCTCTGTCTCTCCCTGTCCCTTTAGGCCGGCCAAGCCACCACACACACAAAAATATCGTGCAGCTGTTCTGATCAGTGCACCTCCATTGACGAGTCCAACACACGGGCGAACAGGGATATTAGTACCTACCATGGTGATGGCGGGGAGTCCGTTGATGGGCCATACTATTCTGACACACAGGAAGGTAATTTTTCCGACAAGGACCCTTCTTACCGTCATCTGATGGAGGGGACGCTGTCGGCATAGAGCAAAGATGAGGAGGAGGAGGAGGAGGGGAAGGAGGATCCTTGGTCTTTCATCTATGAAGGAGATGCCATCTTCAAGAAGAGTTCACTCGATCCATCCTCCATCGACAAGAAGAAGAGGGAGTAGGAGGATGAGGGGTCAGAAGATTTATGGCCATTTCTCGACTTCGTCTCCAAGAGGAGTGCACTCGATCCCACCTTCATCGGTAATGAGAAGAGGAAGGAGACACATGTGGGAGGCTTGAAGAAGAAGAAGACGACGAGATTTGGGGATGCCACGGGAAGCGGAAGGATGACGCCAGTAGGAAGGTGACAGCGGAAGGATCCAGGTCCAAGAAGACAAAGAAGTCTTAGGATTAATTTTGTTTAATTTCACCTCTACTTCCTTTCTCTAATAATGTTCGGAGATTGAATATTATTATCAAGTGCAAATTGGAATGGTGTTTGCGATCTAGGACTAGCATAAGTACTCTGTTTGTCATTTCATCTTCCACTGTGACGCAATAAAACCTCTTGTATTACCAAGGAAGGTCAAATTACTTCCTCCCCTTAATTCCTGCATGTGTTCGAGAAAAGAACAGTGCCAATATAGAGAAACACACGTTAATTACTCACGTGAATTTAGGTAATTAATACTAAAAGGAAGA
Source organism: Avena insularis (assembly GCA_023614405.1). Lineage (NCBI taxonomy): Eukaryota > Viridiplantae > Streptophyta > Magnoliopsida > Poales > Poaceae > Avena > Avena insularis. The sequence continues at coordinate 87,776,757 of CM042688.1, forward strand.
AGCCTGGGAACCCGCATGTATTTTTAATTACTAATACTAATCATTATAAGTGAAATACGAATTAGTAGTATATCAAAGTCCATGGATAAAAAATAACCACTATACAGTCCACGTAAATCATCTCCTTGCGCGACATTGATTTGAAATTATTTAATGTCATATTGATTTGAAAACTCAATTGCACCCAATGTGCCACATGCTCTCCCCTATCCCCAGGCCGTCACCACGTCACGTCAAAACGGCTGCGTCGCCTGCAAAATCAAGCAAGCACGAAACATCGGTCTATATACACTAGAAGAATCCAGCAGACGCACAAACATCAGAATTATAGCCCTAGCTAGCCTCGGTCCCATCGATGCTCACCGGCGAGGCACCGGCGATTACATCAGCATTAAGGTGCACCTCAAGCTTGTGGGTTGCCCACAAGAAATAGAAAATTGATTTTCCCTCTCTCCTCTCTCTTCCATTTTTTGAGTTCATGCTGATTTTCACTGGAAATGTCCTCCGTTTGCACTACAGGTGTCGCATAGTTTCGCTCATGTTTTTTTAACATTGGTAGCTCCACAATATGTCATTTCATCAAAATTTCCAAAAACGATTCACGAAACACCTTTTTGGGTGCACAAGGTGTTCTTCTATGTGTTGTAGGGTCGGGCCCTGATTGGTCGAGACCTACCTCACACGGATCGTGGCTACCCACTTTAGGATCCTCTATGATCCAATGAGCTTGATATCTCCATGTTATCTCCCTTTTAGTTCAAATTTGGCACTAGATCACTAGTTTGACACTGAAGCCATAAAAAAAGTTCTTCGAAAAACCCTAGACTTTTTCCGATGATGTTTTTTATAATTTGAAAATTTTGAGGTTTTTTGGCAATCGTTCCCTTTGTAATTTGAAATTTGTGAGGCTTTTTATGATGTTTTTTTATAATTTAAATCCGTGAGTCATTTTGTGATCCTTTTTATAAGCTAAGATTTATGAGATGTTTACAAATACAGGATCCCTTTTATAATTTGAATTATGTGAGGATTTTTTGATCCTTTTTATATGTTGAAATTTGCGAGGATGTTTATAAATATATGACCCTTTTATATTTTGCAAATTGTGAGGCTCTTTATGTTTCTTTTTATAATTTGAAATTTATGAGGTTGTTTATTAATCTATTTTGCTTTCTAGAATTGTTTTCAAAATACGGTCAAATTTCGAGGCATGCATATTCTTAGCAAGAAGTTGAATCTTGCCAAACTCTCACTCGTTCTTGATACATTGACTACCTGGTCGGTCTACTGAATAGATTTTTGCAAGGTGTGAAGTTAATTTCGAAACATAACCAAAATTTTGAAACACGATGAGTCATAGCCTCTTTGATTGTTTTCAAAAAATGGTCAAATTTCTAGGCATGCATATTCTTAACAATAAGTTGAATTATTCCAAAAACTCAATCGTTCTTAATACATTGACTTCCTGGTGGGTCTAGTGATCAGATTTTCACAAGGTTTGAAGTTAATTTTGAAACACACGCAAAATTTCAAAATGCGGTGAGCCATAGCCGCTTTGATTGTTTTCAAAACACGGTTAAATTTCTAGACATGCATATTCTTAGCAATAAGTTGAATCATTCCAAACTCTCACTCGTTATCGATACATTGACTACCTGGTAGGTCCACTGGACAGATTATCACATGGTGTGAAGTTAATTTAGAAACACAGCCAAAATTTCAAAACACGGTAAGACATAACCTCTTTGATTATTTCCAAAACACGGTCAAACTTTCGAGGCATGCATATTCTTAGCAAGAAGTTGAATCTTGCCAAACAACTCTCACTCGTTCTCGATACATTGACTGCCTGGTGGGTCCAATGAAAAGATTATCGCAAGCTATGAAGTTAATTTCGAAACACAGACAAAATTTCAAAACACGGTGAGATATAGTCGCTTTGATTGTTTTCAAAACACGGTCAAATTTCAAGGCATGCATATTCTTAGCAAGAAGTTGAATCTTGCCAAACAACTCTCACTTGTTCTTGATACATTGACTGCCCAGTGGTCTACTGAACAGATTATCGCAAAGTGTGAAGTTAATTTTGAAACATGGGCAAAATTTCAAAACACGGTGAGTCATAGTCTCTTTGATTATTTTCAAAACACAGTCAAATTTCTAGGCATGCATATCCTTAGCAAGAAGTTGAATCTTTCCAAACTCTCACTGTTCCTGATACATTAACTACCTGGTGGTGCATCCACTAAACAGATTATCGCAAGGTTTGAACATAATTTCGAAACACAACCAAAATTTCAAAACACGGCGAGTCATAGTCTCTTTGATTGTTTTCAAAACACGGTCAAATTTCAAGGCATGCATATTCTTAGCAAGAAGTTGAATCTTGCCAAACAACTCTCACTTGTTCTTGATACATTGACTGCCCAGTGGTCTACTGAACAGATTATCGCAAAGTGTGAAGTTAATTTCGAAACATGGGCAAAATTTCAAAACACGACGAGTCATAGTCTCTTTGATTATTTTCAAAACATGTTCAAATTTCTAGGCATGCATATTCTTAGCAAGAAGTTGAATCTTTCCAAACTCTCACTCGTTCTCGATACATTAACTGCCTGGTGGTGGGTCCACTGAACATATTATTGCAAGATGTGAAGTTAATTTCGAAACACAGCCAAAATTTCAAAACACGGTGGGTCATAGTCACTTTGATTGTTTTCAACACATGGTCAAATTTTGAGGCATGCATATTCTTAGCAAGAAGTTGAATCTTGCCAAACAACTTTCACTCGTTCTTGATACATTGACTGCCTGGTGGGTCCACTAAACAGATTATCGCAAAGTGTGAAGTTAATTTCGAAACACAGCCAAAATTTCAAAACACTACGAGTTGTAGTCTCTTTGGTTGTTTTCAAAATACGGTCAAATTTCTAGGCATGCATATTCTTAGCAAGAAGTTGAATGTTTCCAAACTGTCACTTGTCTCGATACATTGACTTCCTGGTAGTGGGTCCACTGAAAAGATTTTTGCAAAGTGTGGAGTTCATTTCGAAACACGGGCAAAATTTCAAAACACGGTGAGTCATAGTCGCTTTGATTGTTTTCAAAACACGGTCAAAATTTCTAGGCATGCATATTCTTGGCAAGAAGTTGAATATTTCCAAACTCTCACTCGTTCTCGATACATTGACTTCCTGGTGGTGGGTTCATGATGGCTCAAAATATATCGAGCTCGTTGGGGAACCCCAAGAGGAAGGTATGGTGAGCACAACAGCAAGTTTTCCCTCAGTTATGAAACCAAGGTTATCGAACCAGTAGGAGCAAGGAAACACCTCCAAGGTGTTATTTCCAACTTGGAATCCTGCACAACACAACCACAACACTTTGCCCCCAACTTACAGTGAGGTTGTCAATCTCACCGATTTTCCTGAAACCAAAGGATTAAACGTATTGTGTGGAAGATAGTAATTGCTTGCAGAAAGTAAACAGAAAATAGTAAATAGTAGATTGTAGATTGATGGTAAAAGAAAGGACCGGGGTCCATAGTTCACTAGTGGTGATTGTCCTTAAGATAGATGACATGTTGGGTGAACAAATTACAGTGGGGCAATTGATAAACATCGAGAAAGCATGCATGCATATACTAATCATCTTGACTCCTATGAGATTTGATTGGGCATTACAACATTATACATAGACCATAATCCAACTGCATCTATGACTAATAATCCACCTTCAGGTTATCATATGAACCCCCTCCAGTATTAAGTTGCAAGCAACAGATAATTGCATTATGCAAAGTGTGTAAAGTAAACAATACGATTGTTCTATGAACAAAGGATTGTTGTTTTCTCCCTAGTAGCAACAACACATCTAGTACCTTAGAGATTTCTATCACTTCCCCACATTACTAGAGGCATGAACCCACTATCGAGCATAAATACTCCCTCTTGGAGTTGCTAGCATCTACTCGGCCAAGATAGCTACTAACAACGGAGAGCATGCAAGATCACAAATAACAAAGACATGATAGAATCAATAATCAATCTGAAATAGCATCTCAATATCCATCGGATCCCCGCAAACACAACATGTAGGATTACAAATAGATGATCTTGATCATGAACGCAGCTCACAAGAACTAAACATGGTAGCACAAAGGAGAAGAACCAACCATCTAGCTACTACATGGACCCGTAGTCTAGGGATGAACTACTCACGCATCACACCGGAGGCAGTCATGGTGATGAAGAAGGCCTCCAGGGTGATCTCTCCCCTCCGGTAGGGTGCCAGGAAGAGCTTCAGATCCCTCCCGATCTAGGGATGGAGATGATGGCGGCTACAGACTCTTTCGTGGAATTTTGATCGGGTACTTAGGGTTTCTGTATCGGAGGCTTCTTATAGGCGAAAGGGGAGGCCGAGGGGGTGCCCTAGGCGGCCACACCACCCCCTGGCGCGGGCCAGGCCTGGCCACGCGAACAGGTGGTGTGGACGGCCCCTGGCCCCTCTCTGTCTCGTCTTCTAGCTCCGTGTCCCCCTCGGTGAAATATTGACTTCGACTTTTGTCCCGTCCAATACCGAGAATATTCATTTTCTTACTTTCTGGAACCAAAAACAGCAGAAAACAGGCATCTGGCACTGTGGCATCTTGTTAATAGGTTAGTCCCAGAAAGTGTATAAAAATACTCCAAAGTGTGGACAAAACATAAGAAAGTAGATATAAAACAAGCATGGAACATCAAAAATTATAGATACGTTTGCAACGTATCAACATCCCCAAGCTTAACTCCTGTTCGTCCTCGAGTAGGTAAGTGATAAAAAGAAAGAATAATTTTTTAGGTGACATGCACCATCATAATCTTGATCAAAGTATTTGTAAAACATTGATAGCTAGGATCATATTACTTTAACATAGCATGAAAGATATAGCTCTAACAATAAGACATAGCAACTATGTCATAACATGAAAAGGTACAAACAAAAGATTCATGAATAACAATGCTTTGCAAGACGTTAGTTTGTTTCACATATAGAAAACATAATGAGAATGGTATTCAGCTTGTTCCTCATAGTGTAGAAAAACATAAATGCATAGGACACCTTCAAAGTTCATAAGGGTGACTAGATACAAATAGTTTAAGAACAAGCAATATCAAAGTTATGCATCAATCAACAAGTCTTGGGACAATGCACATAGAACTAAGAATGACAACTATGCTCTCTTAATTGGTGCATAAAGATAGAAGGTGGAAACTTAATATAAAAGTGGAAGAAAGGCCTTCATAGAAGGAAGCAGGGATTCAAGTCTCATAAAGAGCTTCCAAAAATTATGGTACTTATTAGCTTTCAGCTCTCATTGCCCCTATCATAAGAATCTTGAAGTGATTAGGGTTAAAGTGAACAAACTATGGAGTATATGCTTGACAAAGTATAAGTTGGAAATCTCATGTCCCTTGAATACGAGGGTCGCTCCTCATGCTACTCAAGTTTAGTTACCGGTAAGTTCTTGTAATAGTAAGTACATGTGTATCATAGAGAATCGCCAACGGGGTACCCCTTGCCCGATGATACGGAAGAATCCCCATATCAAAATGACAAGGCAAGCAGACAATAAGCATCTCAGCATCTTCTTATTTACCATGGGAAAATGGTGCTTTTTTCTCTCTTTCCTCTTTTCTCATCTTTTTTTCTCAATCTCTATCTCTTTTTTTATAAGAAGAATGCTTCATAGATTGCTCATTATGGTTACGCTGCAGGTTTCCACCATGATTAGGCATGGATTAGACCAGCCGCCCAGACGTTTCTCTAACACACATACATAACTCCATGGACTTACAAGCTCCCTTTTCATTTCACACCGACGACATCCATAAACAAAAGAGCATGATATCAAATGGGTACAATGTAGAAGTGCAATGTTGAAAGCGTTCCCCATGACAACATGGTTCTGCTAATTCCCAACGTATAAGTGCAAGCATATACAACATAGATGACACAATGGTTCAAGTTTATTAGGGGCAAGAAAAGTAAAGTGTGCCATCAAGTTCTTGAAAGCTTTAGTCACTAATTTTCACATAACAAGTTTAATTCGGAAGGTAGATAAAAACATGAATATACTTGGAATAGCAGATGCTAATAGGTAGGTATGGTGGACTCTTTGGAATAACTTGGTACTCTTTAGAATAACTTGGTTTTATTTGGAGTTGGATGCATGAGTGGAACTCATACTTGGTTATGGAGGCCAGCAAAAGACTGGGAGCGACCAACTAAGAGAGCAATAATGTCCATAATCATGCAAAGCGACAAAACATTATTAATTAAAGCATAAAGTGATATTACAAGTCGAAAACTAAATGATCATAGAGGCTATGGTGACTTAGGATATTCTTAACATGGTGTGAGCATGCACCAAGTCAACCCAAATAAAGCATCAAAGGAGAATACCACAATACTGTGCTTTAATATGCTAAAACTACACGTGATTCTTTCAAGGCACATTAAGCAATCTCCATTGTTTATAACATGTCATGCTACAGAAAAAATCACTAAGCATAAAGCCAAAACAATATCAAGCATGGCATGATAAATTCTAAGTCACAGTTAAAAACAAGCTCCTTTTTACCACTTAAGCATGAACTTTCCTACTCTTTCCAATCCAAACCAAATTATTTGAAAACTAATGCATGAATGAGAGGGTCCAACCAATTTATTCAAGCAAACTAAGCAAACCAAGCAAACTAAAACTAAAAACAAAAATGAAGACGCTCCAAGAACAACACAACTGTGCCTGAAACAATAAAAATGAAGTGTTTGGAAGAAACCTGAGATTTTTATTGATGAAGAAGGGGATGCCTTGGGCATCCCCAAGCTTTGACGCTTGTACTGCTTGAATATTTCTTGGGGTGACACGGGTGGCATCCCCAAGCTTGAGCTTTATTCCATTCTTCATCTCATTCCATTACTCTTTCCCTACACCTGAAATTTTTCCTTCATACAGAACTTCACATAATCTTCATTAGCAACATTAGTGTACTCAAGATAATAAGTCTTTTGGTTCAGTTCCAACACAAGTAAAACTTTCATTAAAACACAAGCTACTGTAGCACTTCCTTTAAAAAGTTCAAATGATCAAATAGAACTCATAGAGAAAGAGATTATAATGGCAGAAATCTGTCAAAACATAACTTCACATAATATTCATTAGCAACATTAGTGTACTCAAGATAATAAGTATTTTGGTTCAGTTCCAACACAAGTAAAACTTTCATTAAAACACAAGCTACTGTAGCACTTCCTTTAAAAAGTTCAAATGATCAAATAGAACTCATAGAGAAAGAGATTATAATGGCAGAAATCTGTCAAAACAGAACAGAGGGTAAAAACCAATTTTTTCGAAGACCTTCTATTGCTCAAATCAAAAAGTGTTGAACTAACGAAAGTTGGATAACTACCTGCGGCAGAATCACAATCAATTACAGCTCAAACCGACATACAGAGATTTTTCACAAATTTTTACAGCGAAGCACAAAAATCTGTTTTGGGACAGCAACTTTCCTAAGTCTTACTTGTCTCTCATTAGATGTTACTCTTGGCACAAAAACCACACAAACATGATAAGGAAAGGTTATTACTGAGGCAATAACTTCCAAGACTCAACTAAAACTTTTGGGTAATCTCCCAGTAAGTACTTTTCTTTAACGCCTTTAAGTTGGGCATAAGGAGCAAGAAAAGAATCAAGTATTCTCAAATGAAGAAGCACTAAAACCAAATTTCTTGTCCTTACCTCTCTTACTTCTATTCTTATACTTGGGGGACGTATGATTGTTCGGTGGGGAAGCAAAGTGCATGATGCCCTTTTCCACATCTATTGTTGCTCCAAGGAGTTTAAGTAGGGATCTTCCAAGTGTGATTTGTCCTTTTCCTACACATTCAATAACAAGATAATCAGTAGACACCACTTTCCCTAGAATCTTTGTAAACACTCCTTCAGTTATTCCAATGGGTAATATTGTGGCATTATTAGCAAGAGATATTGCTTCTCCCCCTTCAGAAAGACCCCAAAGACTCAAAGATTCATAGATATCTTTAGGCATAATACAGAATTCAGAAATGATATCACAGCGAGCATGAAAAGTTTCATTATTTATAACAAATTTTACTGTAGGAAGCCATTTTGAGGGTTCAGAATTTATTGGAATATAATCATGATGCTCTCTAAGCATATTATAGCATTCTTTTAGACTAGTAGTGTGGGTCTCAACAGTATTCAATCTAGCAAATATGTTTATAAAGGAAGAATCAGATTTGGTAGGGAAGTTATATGTTAAGACCAACTTCTTTATGGCATTAAAAGCTTCATCATCATTGCATTGGAGGAAATATCCTCCCACTACAGCATCCAAAGCATATCTATAGCAAAGAGCGGTTCCAAAGTAAAAACTGCTAAGAAACAAGCTTTGAGTCATTTTTGGTTCAGTTTTTTCATACAAATCAGAGATTCTAGACAAAGCTTATTTGAAACTCTCTTCAATTCCTTGTTTGAAAGTAAAAATCATTTCCTCAAGTGACATAGTGATTGGAGCAATGCTAGACATAATGGCAACTTAGGGTAGGAACTAATAATAATTTTTTTGTGTTTTTAATATAGATAAGCAAACTAGTACAACTAATTTTTTTGTGTTTTTGATAAAGAAACAAGCAAACAAAGTAGAAATGAACTAAGCAAAACAAATAAAAGAAAGTAAAGAGATTGGTTATGAGGGACTCCCCTTGTGAAGATGTCCTTGACTCCCTGGCAACGGCGCCAGAAAAATAGCTTGATGGCTCAAAATATATTGAGCTCATTGGGGAACCCCAAGAGGAAGGTATGATGAGCACAACAGATGGTTTTCCCTCAGTTATGAAACCAAGGTTATCGAACCAGTAGGAGCAAGGAAACACCTCCAAGGTATTGTTTCCAACTTGGAATCATGCACAACACAACCACAGAACTTTGCCCCCAACTTACAGTGAGGTTGTCAATCTCACCAGTTTTGGTGAAACCAAAGGATTAAACGTATTGTGTGGAAGATAGTAATTGCATCCACAAAGTAAATAGAAAACAGTAAATAGTAGATTGTAGATTGATGGTAAAAGAAAGGACCAGGGTCCATAGTTCACTAGTGGTGATTCTCCTTAAGATAGATGACATGTTGGGTGAACAAATTATAGCGGGGCAATTGATAAACATCGAGAAAGCATACATGCATATACTAATCATCTTGACTCCTATGAGATTTGATTGGGCATTACAACATTATACATATGCCATAATCCAACTGCATCTATGACTAATAATCCACCTTCAGGTTATCATCCAAACCCCTCCAGTATTAAGTTGCAAGCAACAGATAATTGCATTAAGCAAAGTGTGTAAAGTAAATAATACGATTGTTCTATGAACAAAGGATTGTTGTTTTCTCCCTAGTAGCAACATCACATCTAGTACCTTAGATATTTCTGTCACTTCCCTAGATTACTAGAGACATGAACCCACTACCGAGCATAAATACTCCCTCTTGGAGTTGCTAGCATCTACTCGGCCAAGATAGCTACTAACAAGAGAGAGCATGCAAGATCACAAATAACAAAGATAGAATCAATAATCAATCTGAAATAACATCTCAATATCCATCGGATCCCTGCATACACAACATGTACGATTACAAATAGATGATCTTGATCATGAACGCAGCTCACAAGATCTAAACATGGTAGCACAAAGGAGAATAACCAACCATCTAGCTACTACATGGACCCGTAGTCCAGGGATGAACTACTCACGCATCACACTGTAGGCAGTCATGGTGATGAAGAAGGCCTCTAGGGTGATTCTCCCCTCCGGCAGGGTGCCGAAAGGAGCTTCAGATCGCTCCCGATCTAGGGATGGAGATGGCAGCGGCTACAGACTCTTTCGTGGAATTTTGATCGGGTACTTAGGGTTTTGTGTATCAGAGGCTTCTTATAAGCGAAAGGGGAGGCTGAGGGGGTGCCCTAGGCGGCCACACCACCCCCTGGCGTGTGCCAGGACTCGCCGCGCAACCAGGTGGTGTGGCCGACCCCTAGCCCCTCTCTGTCTCATCTTCTGGCTCCGTGTCCCCTTCGGTGAAATATTGACTTCAGCTTTTGTCCAGTCCAATTCCGAGAATATTCATTTTCTGACTTTGTAGAACAAAAAACATCAGAAAACAGGCAACTGGCACTGTGGCATCTTGTTAATAGGACAGTCCCAGAAAGTGTATAAAAATACTCCAAAGTGTGGACAAAACATAAGAAAGTAGATATAAAACAACCATGAAACATCAAATATTATAGATACATTTGCAACGTATCAGTTCACTAAACAGATTATCACAAGGTGTGAAGTTAATTTTGAAACACAACCAAAATTTCAAAACACGGTGAGTCATAGTCTCTTTGATTGTTTTCAAAACACGGTCAAATTTTGAGGCATGCATATTCTTAGCAAGAAGTTGAATCTTTCCAAACTCTCACTTGTCTTGATACATTGACTGCCTGGTGGTGGGTCCACTGAACAGATTTTTGCAAGGTGTGAAGTTAATTTTGAAACACGGGCAAAATTTCAAAACACGGTGAGTCATAGTCTCTTTGATTATTTTCAAAACACGGTCAAATTTCTAGGCATCCGTATTCTTAGCAAGAAGTTGAATCTTTCCAATCTCTCACTCGTTCTCGATACATTAACTGCCTGGTGGTGGGTCCACTAAATAGATTATCGCAAGGTGTGAAGTTAATTCGAAACACAACCAAAATTTCAAAACACGGTGAGTCATAGTCTCTTTGATTGTTTTCAAAACATGGTCAAATTTCGAGGCATGCATATTCTTAACAAGAAGTTGAATCTTGCCAAACAACTGTCACTTGTTCTCGATACATTGACTGCCTGGTTGTGGACCCACTTAAAAAATTCGAAACACAACCAAATTTTAAAAAACGGTGAGTCATAGCCTCTTTGATTATTTTCAAAACATGGTCAAATTTCTAGGCATGCATATTCTTGGTAAGAAGTTTAATCTTGCCAAAGAACTCTCACTCGTTCTTGATACATTGACTGCCAGGTGGGTGCACTGAACAGATTATCGCAAGGTGTGAAGTTAATTTCAAAACACAGCCAAAATTTCAAAACACGGTGAGTCATAGTCTCTTTGGTTGTTTTCAAAACACGGTCAAATTTCTAGGCATGCATATTCTTAGCAAGAAGTTGAATCTTTCCAAAATATCACTCGTCTCGATACATTGACTGCCTGGTGGTGGGTCCACTGAACAGATTTTCGCAAGGTGTGAAGTTAATTTCAAAACACGGTGAGTCATAGTGACATGGGTATGCCCAACAGGAACCCAACTACAGCGTACCTGGTGCGGCTCGACGGAAGGCTCACTCGACAAATTGCCAAGGTCCATGACGCCTATGACGGTTCGAGTGGTATGAAGGCCGTATGGACACGGACTCCCAAACGTACAAGACAAGGAAAGCTCAAGACTATAGTTATAATCTAACTTGTAACCAACTCGTATTGGTACCTGAGACCTAGCCCCCCCATATATAAAGGCTAGGAGGGTCCAACGAGGAGGACACGACCTAAGACCCCTATAGACAAATCGCGACTCCCACAATAGACAATAGATCTAGCCGCTGCAATAGACAATAGACAGATCTACGATCTCCCATACGCCAGATCCAATCTGCGCATCCGCCATCATCGGCGACATTGTAATCCTTTAGATCATCATCAATCAAGAGCAGACAAGCAGGAGTAGGGTCCTCTACGAGGCCTGAACCTGGGTAAAACTTGCATCCCTGTCTGCTTGTTTGCTAGCCGTACCGAGATCTCCAACGCTCCTCTCTTCTCCAAAACCCAAGTCCATAACAATGGGCATTGATGAGTTAAACCCTCGTCAATTAGCGCCGTCTGTGGGAATTGGGAGTGCTGATGTTGCGGCTTCTTCGGCCCCATCAACCGCGATCTACAACTCCGCAACAGCGGAGATTCGCCAGCTCTTCGGCGCATTTGACTTCACCATCCACACGCCGGCCACTCGCCCCTCTTTCGAGTCTATGGGCGAAGGAATCAGCTTGGCGATCGGGAGCTTCCGCTTCCAAGTTGTTCAGATGGGCACGCTTCGCATGCCTGACCAGCCGACGGTACCATCGATTGCTCCAGCATCATGGTTTCCTCCGCCGATCGGCACCGTCAGTGAGCTCCACACCTCGACAACAGTCGAGAATACGGTCAGTGACAGCAGTCATGAATCTGATCTGGGCGATCTGGCAACTGAAGATGGAGCCTACAGTTTCGGATCTGAAAGTTGTGGGAGTAGCAACTTCCCTAACCACTTCATGTGCGCCGTCATCAACACAGGCGACATCTCCGCCAATCGCGACAACACAGGCAACAGTGGCCATGGAGCTGACCCGCCAAACGGCGGACCACCCAATGGCGGACCACCCAATGGCGACCCTACTAACGGCGCTCCCGTCAACAACGGAGGGGCAGCTGAACCCCCCCACCATGATCAACGAGCAAACTGGCGAACGTGTCATGATCCGGCTCAACGATCTCGAGTGGGCTTGTTGTCGTGAAGCCCTACGAGGCCACCCTCTACCCTCGGCTCCCCACAAGAGCTGCTGATGGGTTACCATTGGCTCCTGAAAGAGATATACAAGCGCCAACTGCAAACAACCGCGCAACTCGAGGCGCGCAAGAAGGCAACCGACGAATCAAGCCTCCGACGAGCTGGGCTCTCTTCACATGGAGGATCCTCCTCTAAGTGCAATGAGTACATCGCCAACAAGAGACGATCTCGACTCGCCCACCTCACCGAACAAGAACGTGTAGAAGCCGCCAAAGTCCTCGACTTTGGCTCCATGACGGTGGATACGCGCGACAACTGATGTCTACACACTTCTATTCTTGTAGACAGTTGTTGGGCCTCCAAGTGCAGAGGTTTGTAGAACAGCAGCAAGTTTTCCCTTAAGTGGATCACCCAAGGTTTATCGAAGTCAGGGAGGAAGTGGTCAAAGGTATCCCCTCTCAAGCAACCCTGCAATCAAGATACAAGAAGTCTCTTGTGTCCCCAACACACCCAATACACTTGTCAGGTGTATAGGTGCACTAGTTCGGCGAAGAGATAGTGAAATACAAGTGGTATAGATAATTATAAGTGGTAGTGGTGATAGAAAATAACTTGATGGCGTGGAAGAGACTAAAGTAAAACTGGAATAAAGAAGGAAGCAAGCAAACATGTAACAGGTCTAATAGCAAACGGTGTTTCAGTGCTTAGAAACAAGGCCTAGGGATCATACTTTCACTAGTGAACACTCTCATATAAATATATTCTTCTTTATGATACTACGCTGAACTACTCTTCAGTTGGACACTCTAATCGTTGGTAGGGCTATAACAGCACACCTCAAAGTAAGCCTTTCCCATCTAGAAAACCCCACATTGTCACCTTGAGTACTAGATGAGTCTAACAAACACCACAATTTCATAAAGACATCCAACTCCAAATATAACTCATAACAAGTATTTGTAATCTCTAGCCTAAGTGCCACCATGGTGTGCACGCTGTCACTTTCACACACATGGGGAGAGCAGAGATCTAATAAAGCACTTGAGTAGCAAGGTAGATCTACTTGATTACAAAGCTCGTGATCACAATATGATCATGCATAGATAGAGAGATGAACACATAGCTACCGGTAGAACCCTTAGCCTCGAGAGAGAACTACTCCCTCCTCATCATGGGAATCAGCAATGGTGATGGAGATGGTGGTGGAGATCGATGGAGATGGCTCCGGGGGCACTTCCCCGTCCTGGCAGGGTGCCGGAACAGAGACTTTTTGTCCCCCGAATCTCCCCTTCGGTGGCGGCGGCACTGCGGAACTTTTCATGGATTTCTGATTGACGATTTAGGGTTTCTGCATCGGGGGGCTCTTATAGGCGAAGAAGGCAAGGTCGGTGGCCGGCCAGGGGGCCCACACCATGCCCTGCGCGGCCTAGGGTTGCCCATGCCTAGGGGTGGTGTGGCCACCCTGTGGCCCCTCTTCGACTCTCCTTCTGGCTGGGTGAGTCTTCCGGGAAAATAGTAACTTTGGCTTTTGTCCCGTCCAATTCCGAGAATATTCATTTCCTGACTTTCCTGGAACCAAAAACAGTAGAAAACATGCAACTGGCACTGTGGCTCTTGTTAATAGGTTAGTCCAAGAAATCATATGAAAAGTACTCCAAAGTGTGGACAAAACACAAGAAAGTAGATAAAACCAAGCATGGAACAAAAAATTATAGATACATTTGCAATGTATCAACATCCCCAAGCTTAACTCCTGCTCGTCCTCGAGTAGGTAAGTGATAAAAAGAAAGAATAATTTTTGAGGTGACATGCACCATCATAAACTTGATCAAAGTAGTTGTAAAGCATTGAAAGCTGGGATCATAGTACTTCAATCATAACATGAAAGACAAAGTTCTAGCAATAAGACAAAGAAACTATGATGCAACATGAAAAGGCACAAACAAAAGATTCATGAATAAAAATGCTTTGCAAGAAATTTGTTTGTTTCACATAAAGAAAACATAGCATAGTGGCATTCAGCTTGTCCCTCATAGAGTAGCAAACATAAATGCATAGGACACCTTCAAAGTTCATAAGAGTGACTAGATACAAATAGTTTAAAACAAGCAATATCAAAGCTATGCATCAATCAACAAGTCTTGGGACAATGCACATAGAACTAAGAATGGCCACTATGCTCTCAAAGTAGGTGCATAAAGATAGAAGGTAGAGACTCAATATGTAAGTGGAAGAAAGGCCTTCATAGAAGGAAGCAGAGATTCAAGTTTCATAAAGGGCTTCCAAAAATTATGGTACTTAATAGCTTTCAGCTCTCATTGCCCCTATCATAAGCATCTTGAAGTGATTAAGGTTAAAGTGAACAAACTATGGTGTACATGCTTGATGAAGTATAAGTTAGAAATCTCATGTCCCTTGTATACGAGGGCCGCTCCTCATGCTACTCAAGTTTAGTCACCGGTAAGTTCTTGTCATTGTAAGTACATGTGTATCATAGAGAACCGCAAACGGGGTACCCCTTGCCCGATGATACGGAAGAATCCCCATATAAAAATGACAAGGCAAGCAGACAACGAGCATCTCAGCATTCTTCTTATTTACCATGGGAATATGGTGCTTTTTTCTCTCTATCCTCTTTTCATAGTATCTCTTTTTTCTCTTTTTTTTCAATTATAGGACTCTTTTTTTTATAAGAAGAATGCTTCATAGACAGCTCATTATGGTTACGCTGCAGGTTTCCACCATGTCAGCATGGATTATACCAGTGGCCCAGGCGTTTCTCTAACACATATACATAACTCCATGGACTTACAAGCTCCCCTTTCATTTCACACCGATGACATCCATATACAAAAGAGCATGATATCAACTAGGTACAAGTACCAAGTGCAATGTTGAAAGCGTTCCCCATGAAAGCATGGTTCTTCTAATTCCCAACAAATAAGTGCAAGCATATACAACATAGACGACACAATGGTTCAAGTTTATTAAGGGCAAGTAAAGTAAAGTGTGCCATCAAGTTCGTGAGAGCTTTAATCACTAGTTTTCTCATAACAAGTTTAATTTGGAAGGTAAACAAAAGCATGAATATACTTGGAATAGCATAAGCTAGTAGGTAGGTATGGTGGACTCTTTGGAATAACTTGGTTTAGGGAGTTAGATGCATGAGTGGAACTCATACTTTGTTGTGGAGGCTAGCAAAAGACTGGGAGCGACAAACTAAGAGAGCAATAATGGCCATAATCATGTAGAGCGACAAAACAGCATTGATCAAAGCATAAAGTGATGCTACAAGTTGAAAACTAAAGGATCATAAAGGCTATGGTGACTTGAGATAGTCATAACATGGTGTGAGCATGTGCCAAGTCAACCCAAATAAAGCATCAAAGGAGAATACCACTATACTATGCTTTAATATGCTAAAACAACGCATGATTCATCCAAGGCACATTAAGCAATATCAATTGTTTATAACAAGTCATGCTACAGCAAAGAATACTAAGCATAAAGCGAAAACAATATCAAGCATGGCATGACAAAGCATAGGCCACAGTAAAAAACGAGCTCGTTTTACCACATAAGCATGAACTTTCCTACTCTTTTCCAAACCAAACCAAACTATTTGCAAACCAATGTATGAAAGAGGGTGCAACCAATTTATTCAGAAAACTAAGAAAACAAAAGCAAACCAAAAACCAAAAACCAAAATGAAAACGAAAAAGAATACGCTCCAAGAACAACACAACTGTGCATGAAACAATAAAAATGAAGCGTTTGGAAGAAACCTGGAATTTTTATTGATGAAGAAGGGGATGCCTTGGGCATCCCCAAGCTTTGACGCTTGTACTTCTTGGATATTGCTTGGGGTGACACGCATGGAATCCCCAAGCTTGAGCTTTAGTCCATCCTTCATTTCATTACTCATTCCTTCCATACACCTGAAATTTTTCCTTCATACAAAACTTCACACAATCTTATTAGCAACATTAGTGTACTCAAGATAAATAAGTCTTAAGGTTCAGTTATAACACAAAATAAACTTCAATTAGAACACTAGCTACTGTACCACTTCCCTCAACAAGCTCAATTCCCCAAAAGAACTCAAAAAGGAATCAACAAGAAGCAAATGCAGAAAATGGCAGAAATCTGTCAAAACAGAGTAGCAGGTAAAGACAAATTTTTTCGAAGACCTTATGTTGCTCAAATCACAAAGTGTTGAACTAATGAAAGTTATGTAACAACCTGGGGCAGAAGCACAAAAATTCACGCCTCAAAAAGACGTTCAGAGAATTTACATGAATTTTTACGGTGAAGCACAGAAATCTGTTTCGGGACAGTAACTTTCCCAATCATTACTTCTCTCTCATTAGAGGATACTCTTGGCACAAAAAGCAAATAAAAAGGATAAGGAGCGGTTATTACCGAAGTAATAACTTCCAAGACTCATCTAAAACTTTTGGGTTATCTCCCAATAAGTAGTTTTCTTTAACGCCTTTAAGTTAGGCATGATAGTTTGAGAAGATGCTCACATAGGAAATATGAATTGAAGTAAAAGAGAGCATCAAGAAGCAAATTCAAAGAACATTTAAGTCTAACCCACTTCCTATGCATAGGAATCTTGTAAAGAAACAAGTCATGAAAGCACAAAGCAACAAGCATAGGAAAGCAAAACAAGTGCAACTTCAAAAATTTCAACATAAAGAGGGGAAACTTAATATTATTGAGATGCATAAAACCATGTTTCCCTATCTCATAATAACTTTTAGTAGCATCATGAATAAAATTAACAATATAACTATCACATAAAATATTTTTTTCATGAGCCACATGCATATAATCATTATTACTCTCCACATAAGCATAGTCATTCTTATTAATTGTGGTGGGAGCAAATTCAACAAAATAGCTATCATTATTATTGTTATCACCATAATCATCAAATATAGGAGGCATATTGTAATCATAATTAATTTCCTCCTCAATAGTAGGTGGACTGAAAATATCATAATCATCATTGCAATCATCATATATTGGAGGTTTGGTATCATCATAAGCAATAGAATAGCTATCTTCCAAAGTTGGGGAACTAAAAAGATCATTTTCATAAAAACTAGCTGCCCCAAGCTTAGACTTTTCCATAGCATTAGTAACAAAGGTGTTCAAAAGATTCATACTAATAACATTGCTATTAGCATGCAAAGAAAGCTCCTTGGGTTTTTTAATTTTCTCTTCAAACACTTCATGTCCTAACTCAAGATAAATACTATAAAGCTCTCTAATTTTTTTGTTGTTTTCCATTAAGCCTAACTAGTGAAAATAAAAACAAGAAAAAAAAGACAAAATTGCAGAATCTAAAGGAAATAACTTCGAGCACTCAGACCGGAGGATGTGAGTACTTTTTACCTTACCTCCCCGACAACGGCGCCAGAAAAATAGCTTGATGTCTACGCACTTCTATTCTTGTAGATAGTTGTTGGGCCTCCAAGTGCAGAGGTTTGTAGAATAGCAGCAAGTTTTCCCTTAAGTGGATCACCCAAGGTTTATCGAACTCAGGGAGGAAGTAGTCAAAGGTATCCCCTCTCAAGCAACCCTGCAATCAAGATACAAGAAGTCTCTTGTGTCCCCAATACACTTGTCAGGTGTATAGGTGCACTAGTTCGGCAAAGAGATAGTGAAATACAAGTGGTATAGATAATTATAAGTGGTAGTGGTGATAGAAAATAACTTGATGGCGTGGAAGAGACTAAAGTAAAACTGGAATAAAGAAGGAAGCAAGCAAACATGTAGCAGATCTAATAGCAAATGGTGTTTCAGTGCTTAGAAACAAGGCCTAGGGATCATACTTTCACTAGTGAACACTCTCATATAAATATATTCTTCTTTATGATACTACGCTGAACTACTCTCCGGTTGGACACTCTAATCGTTGGTAGGGCTATAATAGCACACCTCAAAGTAAGCCTTTCCCATCTAGAAAACCCCACACTGTCACCTTGAGTACTAGATGAGTCCAACAAACACCACAATTTCATAAAGACATCCAACTCCAAATATAACTCATAACAAGTATTTGTAATCTCTAGCATAAGTGCCACCATGGTGTGCACGCTGTCACTTTCACACACATGGGGAGAGCAGAGATCTAATAAAGCACTTGAGTAGTAAGGTAGATCTACTTGATTACAATGCTCATGATCACAGTATGATCATGCATAGATAGAGAGATGAACACATAGCTACCGGTAGAACCCTTAGCCTCGAGAGAGAACTACTCCCTCCTCATCATGGGAATCAGCAATGGTGATGGAGATGGTGGTGGAGATCAATGGAGATGGCTTCGGGGGCACTTCCCCGTCCCGGCAGGGTGCCAGAACAGAGACTTTCTGTCCCCCGAATCTCCCCTTCGGTGGCGGCGGTGCTGCGGAACTTTTCATGCATTTCTGATTGACGATTTAGGGTTTCTGCATCAGGGGGCTCTTATAGGCGAAGGAGGCAAGGCCGGTGGCCGGCCAGGGGGCCCACACCATGCCCTGGTGCGGCCTAGGGTTGCCCGCGCCTAGGGGTGGTGTGGCCACCCTGTGGCCCCTCTCCGACTCTCCTTCTGGCTCCGTGAGTCTTCCAGGAAAATAGTAACTTTGGCTTTTGTCCCGTCCAATTCTGAGAATATTCATTTTCTGACTTTCCTGGAACCAAAAACAGCAGAAAACAGGCAACTAGCACTGTGGCTCTTGTTAATAGGTTAGTCCAAGAAATCATATGAAAAGTACTCCAAAGTGTGGACAAAACACAAGAAAGTAGATAAAACCAAGCATGGAACATCAAAAATTATAGATACATTTGCAATGTATCAGCAACGTATCCCAAAAACGCCGCAAGCCGCGGTAATGTCAGCCACCATGTACCTCCTCAACAACCAGCCGCCAGCTGGAGACCCTCGAGCCGCCATGCACCGATCTATGATCGCAGGCTTGGGGTTAATCGAGGCCGCCCTCGACAAAGAGCCAGCATCAGAACCGAAGAAAGGCAAGGCTCTGAAAAAACGCTACTCCTCGCCCTCATCTAGCGACGACAGTCACAATCTGTCTCGACGTCGCCGCTCACGGCGACATGACCATGACTATGACGCGCGCGATGACCTCACGCAGCGCAAGATTGACAAATCAAGGCGGCAGCGCGCCCGTCGGTGACTCAGAGGACGAAGACGTGGAGCTCTGTGGCGCTAGATGCTTCAGCAGGGCCATCAGACAAAAGCGAATGCCCAAGGGGTTTAAGCTCCCATCAGAGAACCCAAAGTTCGATGGCCTGCAGGACCCAAAAATTTGGTTAGAAGACCAGATCTCCTCCGTCAGGCTCCATGGCGGGAGTCGAAGCACGGCCATGCAATGCCTGCAGCTGCAGCTGCAGGGCGCCGCCCAAGCATGACTCAACAACCTCCCACGCGGATCCATTCGCAGCTGGGAAGAGCTGGTCTACAGCTTCGTGCGCAACTTCAAGGGAACCTACAAACGGCCCACATCAATCAAAGAGCTGAGATGCTGCCAGGAAATGTCAGGCTAGTCGCTACGCTCATACATCCAGAGGTGGTCCATCATCAAGAACTCTGCAGAGAATATCTCGGAGGATCGCGCGACTGATGCATTCAACGGCGGCGTACGCCGCATAGATCTCAGGCAGGAGCTGGGTCGCTCGAAGCCCAAAAACATCGACCACCTGATGGAAATCGTGAATCGCTGGGCAGATGGAGAAGATTCGTTGAAAATCACATTCACTCCGACAACGAGGCAGAACTCGAACACAGACGCGATCGCCGAAGCAAACGCCGCATGCGCATCTACGATGACCGCGATGATGCCAACATGGTCGCAGCCGGCTACGCCGAAATACGCGACGACAACCGCAACAGCGGCTACTGCAGCAGCGGATACCGCGACTCCGGGAAAACCACGCAAGTATGGCAGTGCCGCAATCGCGATAAGGCACCCGCAACATCCATTGAAGACAAGCTGTCTGGGCCATGGACTGTGCACTTCTACATCGACAAGCACGAAGAAAAAAGAAGTCCAGCCACCTCCTCAAGGTCTGCCACGAGTTCCTCAAACTACATGAGGGACTGGCTCAGATGAATCGCAACACAGTCGAAAGGGGCTACGGAGCCGCCCCAGGCGCCGTGGCACATGGAGCTCTGACACCACCACCTAGACTACCCCCAAACGCAGCTATGCCGGACCAGCACCAAGGAGGCGAACCATACCCATGGGCCATGTGTACCATGATGATCCAAAAGGGACGACCCTCGAATCGGGTGTAGAAGGCCACCACTCGCCAAGTCAACTTGGCGACAAACTCACCACCATCCACCACTAAGTACCTCAGTGGAAGCGACTCTTGCATTACCTTTGACAAGCACGACCACCCACGCCAAGTACCTCGTCCAGGCCATTGTCCCCTCGTCCTCGAGGCACAAATTGGAGGCTTCGACATGAGTCGCTTCTTCATAGACAGCGGAAGCGGCATCAACCTTATGTTCACGAGTACCTTGCGAGCAATGAGGATCCCTCTGACCTGCCTAGAGGCCTCAGACACAACATTCCACGGCATCGTCCCAGGCAAGGGTGTATATCCCCTTGGCAAAATCAACCTCGACGTCATCTTCGGCACACCGAAAAACTTTCGGCGCGAGCGCATCGACTTCGAAGTCGTCGACTGGCCCTCACAGTACCACTGCATCCTCGGACGTGTCGTGTTCGCTAGGTTCATGGCGGTGCCGCACTACGCCTACCTGCAGATGAAAATTCTAGGACCGAATGGCGTCATCACAATCAATGGGAGCTTCGAGAGGTCCGATAGTTGCGACCGAGAATTCAACAGAATCTCCCAGTCCTTTGGCATTCAGGAGGAGCTCGCAAGATTGAAGGAGTCGACAGACAACAGTCTGCCTCCCCTAAGCCGTCCAAGCTCACCCGACTTGTCCTTCGACTCATCAGTGCACACGAAGAAAGTCTAGGTCCACCCATCGGATACCGCCAAGATGGCTCTCATCGCCAACAACTTAAGTTCCGCATAGGAACTCGCGCTCGTCGAATTCCTCCATGAGCACTGGAAAATCTTCGCATGGTGTCCAGCGGACATGCCAGAAGTTCCCAGGGAATTCGCCGAGCATGCACTCAACGTCAACCCAGACGCAAGGCCAGTCAAGCAAACAATTCGACGACTATCTGAACCAAGAGCAAAGGCAATCGGAATGGAGATCAACAGACTCCTTGACGCCAAATTCATACGCGAGATCAAGGAAAGCACTTGGCTCGCCAACACGGTGCTGGTACCAAAAAAGGACACGGATATCCTGCGGATGTGCGTGGACTTCACCTGTTTGAATAAGCACTGTCCAAAGGATCACTTCCCGGTACCGCGAATCGATCAGATCATCGACTCCACCGCGGGATGCGAGCGCCTCTGCTTCCTCGACGCCTACTCAGGCTATAACTAGATTCGAATGAAGGAGGAAGATCAAGAAAAAACAACGTTTACAACGCCTTTCGGTGTGTTCTGCTACAACACAATGCCCTTCGGGCTCAAAAACGCAGGATCCACCTACCAGTGGTGCATGCAGGCTTGCCTCAAGAACCAACTTGGTCGCAACAGTCAAGTCTATGTCGACGACATAGTAATCAAGACCAAATAGGAAGCCTCACTAATCGACGATTTGTGCGAAACCTTCGCCAACCTCGACCGCTACCGGATAAAGCTCAATCCGGACAAATGCGCCTTCGGCGTACCATCTGGGCAACTACTTGGGTATCTTATCTCCGCGAGAGGGATCGAGGCAAACCCGAAGAAAATAAAAGCCATACTAGCCATGGAGAAGCCGAAGAACATTAGAGGTGTTCAGCAGCTGGCCGGACGAATCACGGCGCTCAGTCGATTCATCAGTCGAATGGGCGAAAAGGCACTACCCTTCTACCAACTCCTTTGCCGTCGGAGTGGATCTATCCTGGACAACACGATCGAGGAAGCTATTGTTTGTAAACAGTCTGGCGTGGGCACGTACGCCAGCAATGACTCACTGCCACATCGATCCCGTCAACCGTGACGACTCCAGTGCATCGACTTTGACTACACAATTGCATTGACTCTACACCCGAGGGCTGCGTCGAATCTGCCGCATGATCTACCATGGTCTTCGACTCCGCCGCACGACCCGCTGCCACCTTCGGCTGCAATGACGCGCTGCGATCTTCAGCTCCAGCGACCCGGGGGCTCCCTCCTCTATGGTTACCCGCTGCGTCCTTCGATTCTGGTGACCTTCTACGGTCTTCGATAAGGCAACTCGATGCGATCTTCAACTACTATGGCCCGTTATGGTCTTCGCTAGCGGCAACTCGCCATCACCACGCGAGTCCGGTCCGCCACGTAACCCGCTGCCAGGTTGACTTTGTTTACTACGCGATTTGCTTCCGCGTCGACTCTGATCCGCCGCATAGGCTCTCGGATGTCACTTCGACTACATCGACCACATCAAATCTACACTCAAGGGCTCCGTCGACTCCGCCGTGAGGCCAGTTACCACCTTTGGATACGGTGACTTATTGCGGTATTCGACTCCTTCAACCTACTGAGTCTTCGACTCCATCACGCGACTTGTTGCGGTCTTCGGCTGCGGCGACGCGCTGCAGTCTTTGATTTCTCCGACCTGTTGTGTCTTCCACTCCGTCACGTGACTCGTTGTTGCGTCAGCTACATCCGATATTGCGTCGACTTCGTCCATGGAAACTACCAATAAAGCTAAGTTTTCGCTCTATTTAGAGTTGATTTCTTTATTTCCTTAATCGCACTCGAAACACTCGGGGGCTGCGCCCTCTTTGAGTAACCTAATGTGTTGTCGACTCCACGCACTCGAGCACCTCATACACGATAGCCTGAGTAGCTAATTCTGCCTGATCGTCAAATCCTTGAACTCTGAGTACCTCGGCAAGGCACTGAGACTAAGGGTAATCAGGCTAACGAAAAGGCCTAGCATACAATGCAAAAGTGTCGATTCGATTGGCACCAGAACTTTACTTTACAAGCCAACATGCAAATATTCTTTACAAGATACAAGTACTTTACAATTCTTCATGTTTTATGCAGCTTACAAGGATGTCGTCTACGTCGAGCTATTCTATCGGGTTCTCCAATAGGAGTCGACAAAACAACTAGCTACGACATACACTCAAGACCCGAGTCGAGTCCCTCCTCGGATGGTTGCATCGCTTGATGCTACACACATGCAACATTGTCCACGCACCCGACAGAAGTGACTGTGTCGACTCCGTCTGCATCGTCGACTCACCCATGTTTTCTTCTCGCATGATTGGCGACTACGTCTACAAAGATACAAGACTCGAGTCTCTGCCCGAGTCTACGACTCCGCTAGACACTCGGGGGCTACTCCAAGCTAGAGCGCTGGTCGCGCATATACAAGATCCTCGAGTGACATGCTCTAAACCCTTCACTCGAATCTACGATTCGATTGTGGGCTTCAGGTTACTCCCATAGGGAGCACATTCAACTGAAATAAGCAACAAAAGACGATAGCAGTCGCAAAATGTTTTTAGTCCCCACTCGAGTCTACGACTCGAATAGGCACTCGGGACTACTCCCATAAGGCGCGCTGGTCGCGCATCCTATGATTATTTTTCCTTGTACATCATACTGTGTGTCGATAACATCCACACTTGAATGCTATGGCGACTCCGCCTCATATTTTCCCTACAAAGAGATTACGTCTCCTGGGCCACCCGAATCATCTCCGTGATGACAAAAAAATTCAGATGCCACGCTTACAGCGTGAAGATAAGACCTAAATAAGGCCTGGCAACGCATCTACTGCGCTCTACCAGAAATAATCCGTACCTACAGGTGCGATGAATAAGCCTTGACCGACGCGTCGATTGCTCACACTTATACACTGAGATTCGACTCTATAAGACCTCCGCGGCCTGATTTGAATTACGCCAGCAATTTCCGAATTCGAGTCTGGGGACTCGAGTTTGAGTAGGTAGCGTTGTTTTTACCCTAGAGCAATTAACAGGTCCCGATCCGTCGAGTGCACCAGACACGTTTACCATCATCCCTATGAAATACTACAAATTCGGCTAACCCGATGAACTTCCAGGTGAGTTCTACGCACTCGACACAATTATCGACTCCGACATCCTAATGCAAAGATCAAGACTTCTAAGTCTCCACCCGAATCTACGATTCGCATGGACACTTGGGGGACTACTGACATGGGTATGCCCAACAGGCACCCAACTACAGCATACCTGGTGCGGCTCGATGGAAGGCCCACTCAACGAATTGCCAAGGTCCATGATGCCTATGACGGTTCGAGTGGTATGAAGCCCATATGGACACGGACTCTCAAACGTACAAGACAAGGAAACCTCAAGACTAGAGTTCTAATCTAACTTGTAACCAACTAGTATTGGTACATGAGACCTAGCCTCCCCATATATAAAGGCTAGGAGGGTCCAACGAGGAGGACACGACCTAAGACCCCTATAGACAAATCGCGACTCCCACAATAGACAATAGATCTAGACGCTGCAATAGACAATAGACAGATCTACGATCTCCCATACGCTAGATCCAATCTGCGCATCCTCCATCATCGGCGACATTGTAATCCTTCAGATCATCATCAATCAAGAGCAGACAAGCACGAGTAGGGTCCTCTACGAGGCCTGAACCTGGGTAAAACTTGCGTCCCTGTGTGCTTGTTTGCTAGTCGTACCGAGATCTCCAGCGCTCCTCTCTTCTATAAAACCCAAGTACATAACAATGGGCATTGATGAGTTAAACCCTCGTCACATAGTCTCTTTGATTATTTTCAAAACATGGTCAAATTTCTAGGCATGCATATTCTTAGCAAGAAGTTGAATCTTTCCAAACTCTCACTTGTTCTCGATACATTAACTACCTGGTGGTGGGTTCAGTGAATACATTATTGGAAGGTGTGAAGTTAATTTTGAAACGCAGCCAAAATTTCAAAAGACGGTGAGTCATAGTCTCTTTGGTTGTTTTCAAAACATGATCAAATTTCTAGGCATGGATATTCTTAGCAAGAAGTTGAATCTTTCCAAACTCTCACTCGTCTCGATAAATTGACTGCCTGGTGGTGGGTCCACTGAACAGATTTTCGCAAGGTGTAAAGTTAATTTTGAAACACGAACAAAATTTCAAAACATGGTGAGTCATAGTCGCTTTGATTATTTTCAAACCACAGTCAAATTTCTAGGCATGCATATTCTTAGCAAGAAGTTGAATCTTTCCAAACTCTCACTCGTTCTCGATACATTAACTACCTGGTGGTGGGTCCACTAAACAGATTATTGCAAGGTGTGAAGTTAATTGCGAAACACAACCAAAATTACAAAATACGGTGAGTCATAGTCTCTTTGACTGTTTTCAAAACACGGTCAAATTTTGAGGCATGCATATTCCTAGAAAGAAGTTGAATCTTGCCAAACAACTCTCACTCGTTATCGATACATTGACTGCCTGGTGGTGGGTCCACTTAATAGATTATCGCAAGGTGTGAAGTTCATTTTGAAACAGAACCAAATTTCAAAACAGGGTGAGTCATAGCCTCTTTGATTGTTTTCAAAACATGGTCAAATTTCTAGGCATGCATATTCTTAGAAAGAAGTTTAATCTTGCCAAACAACTCTCACTCGTTCTCGATACATTGACTGCCTGGTGGCTCAACTGAATAGATTATCGCAAGGTGTGAAGTCAACTTCAAAACACAGCCAAAATTTCAAAACACTGTGAGTCATAGTTTATTTGGTTGTTTTCAAAACACGGTCAAATTTCTAGGCATGCATATTCTTAGCAAGAAGTTGAATCTTGCCAAACTCTCAGTCGTCTCGATACATTGACTGCCTAGTGATGAGTCCACTGAACAGATTTTTGCAAGGTGTGAAGTTAATTTCACAACACGGTCAAAATTTCAAAACACGGTGAGTCATAGTCTCTTTGATTATTTTCAAAACACGGTCAAATTTCTAGGCATGCATATTCTTAGCAAGAAGTTGAATCTTTCCAAACTCTCACTCGTGCTCGATACATTAACTGCCTGGTGGTGGGTCTAGTGAATATATTATCGCAAGGTGTGAAGTTAAATTTGAAACACAACCAAAATTTCAAAACACGGTGAGTCGAAGTCTTTTTGGTTGTTTTCAAAACACGGTCAAATTTCTAGGCATGCATATTCTTATCAAGAAGTTGAATCTTTCCAAACTCTCAGTCATCTCTATACATTGATTGCCTGGTGGTGGGTCCACTGAATAGATTTTCGCAAGGTGTGAAGTTAATTTTGAAACACGGGCAAAATTTGAAAACACGGTGACTCATAGTCTCTTTGATTATTTTCGAAACATAGTCAAATTTCTAGGCATGCATATTCTTAGGAAGAAGTTGAATCTTTCCAAACTCTCACTCGTTCTCGATACATTAGCTGCATGGTGGTGGGTCCACTAAACAGATTATCGCAAGGTGTGAAGTTAATTTCGAAACACAACCAAAATTTCAAAATACGGTGAGTCATGGTCTCTTTGATTGTTTTCAAAACACGGTCAAATTTTGAGGCATGCATATTCTTAGCAAGAAGTTGAATCTTGCCAAACAACTCTCACTCGTTCTCGATACATTGACTACCTGGTGGTGGGTCCACTTAACAGATTATCACAAGGTGTGGAGTTAATTTCGAAACACACCCAAATATCAAAATACGGTGAGTCATAGCCTCTTTGATTGTTTTCAAAACATGGTCAAATTTCTAGGCTTGCATATTGTTAGAAAGAAGTTTAATCTTGCCAAACTACTCTCACTCGTTCTCGATACATTGACTGCCTGGTGGGTCCAGTGAATAGATTATTGCAAGGTGTGAAGTGAATTTCGAAACACATCCAAAATTTCAAAACATGGTGAGTCATAGTCTCTTTGGTTGTTTTCAACACACGGTCAAATTTCTAGGCATGCATATTCTTAGCAATAAGTTGAATCTTGCCAAACTCTCAGTCGTCTCCATACATTGACTGCCTAGTGGTAGATCCACTGAACAGATTTTTGCAAGGTGTGAAGTTAATTTCAAAAAAGGTTAAAATTTCAAAACACGGTGAGTCATAGTCTCTTTGATTATTTTCAAAACACGGTCAAAATTCTAAGCATGCATATTCTTAGCAAGAAGTTGAATCTTTCCAAACTCTCACTCGTTCTCGATACATTAACTGCCTGGTGGTGGGTCTAGTGAATAGATTATCGCAAGGTGTGAAGTTAATTTCGAAATGCAACCAAAATTTCAAAACACGGTGAGTAATAGTCTCTTTGGTTGTTTTCAAAACACGATCAAATTTCTAGGCATGCATATTCTTAGCAAGAAGTTGAATCTTGCCAAACAACTCTCACTCGTTCTCGATACATTGACTGCCTGGTGGTGGGTCCACTTAACATATTATCGCAAGGTGTGAAGTTAATTTAGAAACACAACCGAATTTCAAAACACGATGAGTCATAGCCTCTTTGATTGTTTTCAAAACATGGTCAAATTTCTAGGCATGCATATTCTTAGCAAGAAGTTTAATCTTGCCAAACAACTCTCACTCGTTCTCGATACATGACTGCCTGGTTGGTCCACTGAATAGATTATCACAAGGTGTGAAGTTAATTTTGAAACACGGCCAAAATTTAAAAACACGGTGAGTCATAGTCTCTTTGGTTGTTTTCAAAACACGGTCAAATTTGTAGGCATGCATATTCTTAGCAAGAAGTTGAATTTTGCTAAACAACTCTCACTCGTTATTGATACATTGACTGCATGCTCTCCCTCTATAATTTTACATTTTTAGGCTTTTATGATGCTTTTATAATCAGGAGGCTACACGCCATGCCAAGAAATGAAGAGCGAGCAAAGATGAGCAGAGAGAAGAAAATCACCGAGAAATAGTAGTAGAGAGTAGAGAAATGAATTGCCTTGGCTGTTTGGTCAGACATCAAGGCTTTATCCAACCGCTAGGCATCGGGGCCCACCTGGGACGTGCATTTGAGCACATGTGTCTCTAGCGTCTCCCTAGGAACCGTGGTATGATGACAGCTGCATCTGAGCAGTACAAGACTGCAGTACACTACTGGAGTCTTACTTCATGAATCAGCGAGCAGGAGTACTCGAGTACTACTCCCTACTACTAGAACTCTACTGCCACCGCTGCCCGCTGCCCGCCGCCCTAGGAGTAGTAAAAATCTGCAAATAGCCACCACCGCTCGCCACCCACCGCCCACAGATGCCTACCTACTGGAGTAGTAGTATAGTAAAAAGAAGACATATCTATTACTATTGGAGTATTGGTAGTACAACTCGAGTATAAAAAGACATATACTCCATATTACTGGAGTACTAGTTCAAATGTACTACTATAAGTACTCTGTATCTGGACAAGCTTTAACCACAAGAAAGAAATGGAGAAGAGAAATGAGTCTACCATGCCGAGAAATAAAGAGCCATAAGAGACAAGCAGATAGAATAAAATGCAGATGGTGTTGAAGACATGCATGTAGTCCTCATTCTCTCCCCCGCATCATTGTACACTTTGGGCCAGGCCCCAGGTTTCTTTGTCTCTCTCTAGGTGTAGACCTTCTCCATTTCCAAAAAAAGGCGTAGACCTTCTTACCACTCACGCGGGTAGGATTTGTTTGTCTGGTATAGTACTATAGGGTAATAAGTGTCTGATTTACTCTCACCTATCAACTTTCTGCAGCCTTCGTTCAAAAAAACTCAATACGTCGGTGGATTCCGCCAAGAGCTAGCCGGTGATGGAAAAAGATGAGCTAGCGCCGATAACTGTTCTATGCCCCCACGATGGCTGCCTCACCATGGTCGCCTACCACGAGCTCGACGACCACAAGGTCGCGTGCCCGTACAGCCTATGTGGCTGCACGGAGGTCGGCTGCATATTCACCGCCTCGCCGGTCGAGCTCCTTTTGCACCTCAACGGCGTCCACAAGGTACAAGTGCATAGGCTATCATACATCCAGCCCATGGAGTGTATAGTAATGATGTTGTTACCGTCCTTTCCGCCATCCATGGTCATCGTCTATGGTGATGACGCTACCGTATTCAGCCTCATCATCGGCAAGCTCGGACAGGCCGTCGTCGTTTCCTCGGTGTGCTTCAAGGTGGCCTCGTGCTCGTGGCCCTGGTACAGGTTGAAGCTATGCGCGATTGTCCCACAGTCGTCGACGGACTTCTCGACGAACACCCTTAATGGGGTCATTGAGACGATGAGCTACGCGTTGCCCGACAGTGTTAGCCTCGAAGATCTGACGTTCCTCACGGTGCCGCCGCGGTACATTACCACGACTGATGAATAGTACCGGACGATCAAGGTGTTGTCTTTCTGCGTTTGCATCGACAGGATGAATTGATCTTAATCTTCGGCTAAGTGATCCTAATGCGATGGTACTGATGTATTACTAGTTAATTTAGTTGTATATAAATACCACTCGTTTACTAGTTAATGTAGTAGTAGTCGGAGGCAGGGTCTCTTTTGGCAGTAGGAAGGGTGCATTTTGGTTGTAAACTATCTTTGCTTCTAATGTTTATATTTTGGATTTTTAAGTGTTTTCTGAAATTGTTCAACTACTACTCCACGTGCACTGCTAGGGGGACACGGAACAACATGCCCCTGTATCTGCCATCCAATATTCATCTGATGGAGAAAAGTGATCCAAAGCAACATAGAAAACAAAACATCTCACACTTACACACCAGTTTTCAAATATGTTTAATTTTTTAGACACTAGACAATAAAAACATTTTGTCAGTCATTAATAGTTCAAATACATGCATATATTTATTAAAAAATACAGACATATAATTTTAATGAATTTGCATAAATTAATTTTCATACTTTTGTCCGCACTATATATAATAGTGGTAAGATAAGAAAAGAAAGACTATCAATAGTATCTTCTTGATGCTAAAATGGAAATGATGATCCAATGTCTGACAATGTTTTGATTCGAGTCTTGATCCAACGGTAAATATTCAAAGTTATTCGTACACTATACAATGTTAAGAAAGAAAATGAGAAACATGTGTTTTGACACCTTTGAATACAAAAAATGCCCTGGCTTCTTCACAATATATATTGGCCTACAGTGTATGAACATTCCTGGTTTTGACCCGAACAGCGAAGGTCATGACCATATTGACATCATATATAGTTTATGATATAGTTCCCGCATCTAGTAGTGCATCTTATTCAACAAGATTTGCTAAAAGTGAGCAGTGCGATGTTTTCTTTTGTTAAGCAAGTATACTAGTCTTACCATTACCACTATCTTAACACTATATGGTGTAAGAAAAACTTTGAATATTAATTGTTGGATCAAGACTCACAAATCCCAACATTTCTAGCCATTGGATCTTCTTTTCGATTCTAGCATCTAGAAGATTCTATTGATATTCTTCATCACAATGAAATGATATATGCACAAACCTCAAAATACACTTCTCCATCATTCTAGAATCTCCTGCCTCGTTTCTATAAACCATGTTACCAAAATTTTCAAGTATTTGACTTTAGGGTCCTTTGTGCTAAATGTATGCACTTGGATGTATTTTTCATTTTTTGAGGTCCTTGGTGTAACATGTACACATCCACTTACCGTGTTAATTAATTTAAGAATCTTGCTCCCTCAGGACATATACCTTAGTCAAAACTAGTATGAAGAGTATGGCTCGATGAGCTGCTCTCTCGAGAAGGAGCCATACTCGACTATTTACCTTGCTTGGTTTTAGGGTCCTTTGTGCTAAACGTATGGACCTCGATGTAATTTTCCCTTTTTTATGTCCTTGGTGTAAAATGTAGTACTCTCACCATCCGTTTAAAATTCTAACCAAAAAGTGAAGTGGTGAAATTTAAACGAATTTGAGCTTACTTGTCAACGAGTATGAACATTCTTGGATTTCAAGCCGAACGACCAAGGTCAAGGCCATATCAACATCATACTTTATGTTGATGACCCCATATGAGCGAATTTGCATGGCAACAGATTTACCCATCTTTTGAAACAATCAAAGAAGAAGTAGTATGAAGAGTTTGAATCAGATCAGCTGATCTCTCGAGAAGGAGCCAAACTAGAAAGTTTTCCTTTTAGGGTCCTTTATGCTAAATGTATGGACCTTGATGTAATAATTTTCCTTTTTAGGTCCTTGATATAAAATGTACTCCCACCGACCATGTAAAATGTTAACCTAAAAGTAAATGGTGAAATTTAAATGAATTTAAGCTTAATTGTCAATGAGTATGAACATTCTTGGTTTTCAAGCCGAACGACCAAGGTCAAGGCCATATCAACATCATACTTTATGTTGATGATCCCATGTTAGAGAATTTGCATGGCAACAGATCTGGCCATGTTTTGAAAACAATCAAAGAGGAAGTGGTATGAAGAGTTTGGCTTAGATCAGCTGATCTCTCAAGAATGAGCCGAATGAGAATTTTTTCTTTTAGGGTCCTTTATGCTAAATGTATATGGACCTCGATGTAATTTTTACTTTTTTTAGGTCACTGATGTAAAATGTACTCCGATTGACCCTGTAAAGTTCTAACCTAAAAGTAATTGGTGAAATTTAAATGAATTTAAGCTTAATTGTCAATGAGTATGAACCATTCTTGTATTTCAAGACGAACGACCAAGGTCAAGGCCATATCTACATCATACTTTATCTGATGAACCCATATCCAAGAATTTGTATGCCAACAAATTTGGCCATATTTTGAAAACAATCAAAGATGAAGTAGTATGAAGAGTATGGCTCGATCAGCTACTCTCTAGAGAAGAAGCTGAACCTGACTATTTTCCTTGCTTAATTTTAGGGTCCTTTATGCTAAATTTATGGACCTCGATGTAATTTCGCCCTTTTGTTAGGTCTAAAAGTGTAAGTGGTGAAATTTAGACGATTTTAAGCTTACTTCTCAATGAGTATGAGCATTCTTGGATTTCAAGCCGAACGACCAAGGTCAAGGCCATATCAACATCATACTTTGTGATGATGATCCCATGTTAGATAATTTGCATGGCAACAGATCTGTCCATGCTTTGAAAACAATCAAAGAGGAAGTAGTATTAAGAGTTTGGCTCGGATCAACTGATCTCTCGAGAATGAGTCGAACCAATTTGTTTTCTTTTAGGGTCCTTTATGCTAAATGTATATGGACCTCGATGTAATTTTTGCTTTTTTGAGGTTTGTGATGTAAAATGTACATCAATCGACCATGTATAAAGTTCTAACCTAAAAGTATTGTGGTGAAATTTAAATGAATTTAAGCTTAGTTTTCAACAAGTATGAAGCATTCTTGTATTTCAAGATGAACCACCAACATCAAGGCCATATCTACATCATACTCTATGTTGATGATCCCATATCCAAGAATTTGCATGTCGACAAATTTGGCCATATTTTGAACACAATAGAAGATGAAGTAGTATGAAGAGTATGGCTCGATCAGCTACTCTCTCGAGAAGGAGCCAAACCCGACTATTTTCCTTGCTTAATTTTAGGGTCCTTTGTGATAAATGTATGGACCTCGATGTAATTTCCCCCCTTTTAGGTCTCAAAGTGTAAGTGGTGAAATTTAGACGATTTTAAGCTTACTTGTCAACGTGTATGAACATTCTTGGATTTCAAGTCGAACGACCAAGGTCAAGGCCATATCAACATCATACTTTATATGATGATGATCCCATGTCATAGAATTTGCATGGCAACAGATCTGGCCATGTTTTGAAAACAATCAAATATGGAGTAGTATCAAGAGTTTGGCTCAGATCAGCTCATCTCTCGAGAAGGAGCCAAACCAGATTTTTTCCTTTTAGGGTCCTTTATGCTAAATGTATGGACCTCGATGTAAATTTTTCTTTTTGAGGTCCCTAATGTAAAATGTACTCCGATCGACCGTGTAAAGTTCTAACATAAAAGTAAGTGGTGAAATTTAAACGAATTTAAGCTTAGTTGTCAACGAGTATGAACCATTCTTGTATTTCAAGACGAATGACCAAGGTCAAGGCCATATCTACATCATACTTTATGTTGATGATCCCATATCCAAGAATTTGCATGCCCACAAATGTGGCCATATTTTGAAAACAATCGAAGATGAAGTAGTATGAAGAGTGTGGCTCGATTAGCTACTCTCTTGAGAAGGAGCTGAACCTGACTGTTTTGCTTGCTTAATTTTAGGGTCCTTTGTGCTAAATGTATGGACCTCGATGTAGTTTTACCCTTTTTAGGTCCTTGTTGTAAAATGTATTCCCATCGACCATGTCAAATTCTAACCTAAAAGTAAGTGGTGAAAATTAAATGAATTTTATCTTATAGTTGTCAACAAGTATGAACATCCTTGGATTTCAAGCCGAACGACCAAAAGGTCAAGGCCATATCTCTACATCATACTTTATTTTGATGATCGAGTATCCAAGAATTTGCATGCCGACAGATTTGGCTATATTGTGAAAACAATCGAAGAGAAAGTAGTATGAAGAGTACGGCTCGATCAGCTGCACTCCCGAGAAGGAGCCAAACCCGACGGTTTTCTTTGCTCAATTTTAGGGTCCTTTGTGCTAAATGTGTGGACCTTGATGTAATTTTCCCTTTTTAAGGTCCTTGATGTAGAATGTACTCCCACCGACCGTGTAAAATTCTAACCTAAAAGTAAGTGGTGAAATTTCAATGAATTTAAGCATAGTTGTCAACGAGTATGAAAAATTCTTGGATTTCAAGGTGAACGACCACAACGTCAAGGCCATATCTCTACATCATACTTTATGCTCATGATCCCATATCAAGAATTTGCATGCCGACAAATTTGGCCATCTTTTGAGAATAATCGAAGATATTAAAAAGAACAAAAAATCAATTTCAATTTTCCAAGTGACAGGAATTTATTTTCTGAAAATCAAGTAAGAAGAATTTATTTCCTTTTTTTGTAAAAAAAATAATGAGCGAGAAGAGACTATCAGCATAGAGGAGGCAGCGAGAGAGCAACGGAGAGGAGGATTTGAAGGCGGTGCGATGTCAGAGCAAAGCTGTGATGGGTTCCTAACACGAGGTCCATGGTACAGTGAGTAGAGTAAATTTTAGGACCACAATAAATATGCATGCAAACCGAAATGTGTTTTCTCTCTCCTTCACTCCCTCATCACCACCCCCACACCCTGGCTACCTGATCTCCCCCTCGTCCACAACACTGTGCTACGCACGCGTGTCAACCGACAACCTGCCTTCTGTCGGTGGCTCCGTGTCTTTGTCTGGCGTGTTCGTCAGCTGCGTTGGTGGGAACCATTTTAGTCCTTACAATAGAGTAGCAATTCAAACTTTCCTGGTTTCAAAATTTTCACTTCCTTCACAAATATCTGGGGGGAAGGATATTCAATAGATCGTCATCCGCAGTACTACTAGTACTACAGGGTACAGTGATTAGTACCAAAAGAAACTTTTTTTGACGAATAGTACCAAAAGAAACTTCATTCAACCATTAACATAACAGCACGAGTTTACATATATAGGACTCGCTGTTGAACTAGTGCAGGTCTGGCGCCTCCTAGCACCTAGTCCGCACCGCCAGCAGCAGCTCGTGACATCGGCACCAATGACAGCTCCAGCGACAGAGCCGGCTCCTGACTCATCAGCACCTCTGGATAAGGCAGTGACACCTCCTGAGCCATGCGGCACCGGCGGATAATGAGGTGGCACCTCTGGAGCCATCGGTGATGTCTACGCACGCTTCTATTCTTGTAGACAGTGTTGGGCCTCCAAGTGTAGAGGTTTGTAGAACAGCAACAAGTTTCCCTTAAGTGGACCACCCAAGGTTTATCGAACTCAGGGAGGAAGTGGTCAAAGGTATCCCTCTCAAGCAACCCTGCAATCAAGATACAAGAAGTCTCTTGTGTCCCCAACACACCCAATACACTTGTCAGGTGTATAGGTGCACTAGTTCGGCGAAGAGATAGTGAAATACAAGTAATATGGATGATTATAAGTGGTAATTGCAATCTGAAATAATCGTGGCAGCAAGCAAACATATAACAGAACTGATTGTAAATGGTGTTTCAATTCTTAGAAACAAGGCCTAGGGATCATACTTTCACTAGTGGACACTCTCATATAAATATCTTCTCTTCATGATGCTACCCTGCACTACTCTCCGGTTGGACGATGTAGGGCTATAACAGCACACCTTAAAGTTTGCATTCCCCATCTAGATAACCCCTCACTATCACCTTGAGCGCTAGATGGTTACAACAAACACCACAATCTCATAGAGACATCCAACTCAAATTATACTCATGATAAGTATTTATGTAACCTTAGCCAAAGTGCCACACGGTGTGCACACTGTCAACTTCACACACGTGGGGATAAGCAGGGATTCATTAAAGCACTTGAGTAGCAGAATAGATCTATAGATTACAAAGCTCATGATCTCAGTAAGATCATGCCAGAGAGAGAGAGATGAACACATAGCTACCGGTAGAGCCCTTAGCCTCGAGAGAGAACTACTCCCTCCTCATCATGGGAGTCAGCAATGACGATGGATATGGCGATGGAGTCGATGGAGATGGCTCCGGGGGCACTTCCCCGTCCCGGCAGGGTGCCGAAATAGGGACTTTTGTCCCCCCAGTCTCCTTTTTGGTGGCGGCGGTGCTGTAGAACTTTTCGTGGAAATCTGATCTAGTGCCTAGGGTTTTCATTCTGGGAGGATTTTATAGACGAAGAGGCAAGGTCGATGGGCGCTTGAGGTGGCCACACTACCCCCTGGTGTGGTCTGGCCTGGCCCGCGCCACCAGCTGGTGTGGCCCCTTGTGGCCCCTCTTCGTCTCGTCTTTTGGCTCCGTGAGTCTTCTGGTAAAATATTGACTTTGGATTTTGTCCGGTCCAATTCCGAGAATATTTCTTTTCTAGATTTTCTGAAACCAAAAACAGTAGAAAATAGGTAATTAGCACTGTGGCATCTTGTTAATAGGTTAGTCCCAGAAAACGTATAAACATACCTCAAAATGTAGATAAAACATAAGATAGTTGATATAAAACAAGCATGGAACATCAGAAATTATAGATACGTTTACGATGTATCAATCGGCAGCTCCAGGAGAACACTATGGATGAAGTTGCTGTTGTTTGGGAATCAGTTCCAGTAGTTGGTGAAAATGTTGGCGCCGGTGATACGTCGTAAATGTATCTATAATTTTTGATGTTCCATGCTTGTTTTATATTTACTTCCTTATGTTTTGTTCACACTTTGAGGTATTTTTATACATTTTCTAGAACTAACCTATTAACAAGATGCCACAGTGCTAGTTGCATGTTTTCTGCTATTTTTGGTTTCAAAAAAACTAGTAAGGAAATATTTTCGGAATTGGATGGGACAAAAGCCACAGTCAATATTTTACCCGAAGCAACAAGGAGTCTGAAGGGGAGACAAAGTGGCGCACCAGGGCGGCCACACCTGCTGGCGGCGCGGCCTGGGGGCACGCCACCAGGGGGTGTGGGCCCCCTAGTGCTCCACTGACCTTGCCACTTCGCCTATAAAATCCTCCCGAGACAAAAACCCTAAGTACCCGATCAAAGACTCAATCAGAAATCCACGAAAGAGTCTGTAGCCGCCGCCATCTCCATCCCTAGATCGGGGGGATCCGAAGCTCTTCCCGGCACCCTGCTGGAGGGGAGAGATCATCCTGGAGGCCTTCTTCATCACCATGCCTGCCTCCGGTGTGATGCGTGAGTAGTTCATCCTTGGACTATGGGTCCATGTAGTAGCTATATGGTTGGTTCTCCTCCTTTGTGCTATCATGTTTAGATCTTGTGAGCTCCGTTCATGATCAAGATCATCTATTTGTAATCTTACATGTTGTGTTTGCGGGGATCCGATGGATATTGAGATGTTATTTCAGATTGATTATTGATTCTATCATGTCTATGTTATTTGTGATCTTGCATGCTCTCTGTTGTTAGTAACTATCTTGGCCAAGTAGATTCTTGCACCTCCAAGAGGGAGTATTTATGCTCAATAGAGGGTTCATGCCTCTAGTAATCTGGG
Organism: Avena insularis; assembly: GCA_023614405.1. Taxonomy (NCBI): domain Eukaryota; kingdom Viridiplantae; phylum Streptophyta; class Magnoliopsida; order Poales; family Poaceae; genus Avena; species Avena insularis. Next base: position 87,814,532 of record CM042688.1, read on the forward strand.
GAAGTGACAAGAATCTCTAAGGTTGTAGATGTGCCATTGCTACTAGGGAGAAAACAACAATCCTTTGTCCATGGGGTAATCGTATTGTTTACTTTACACACTTTGCTTAATGCAATTATCTATTGCTTGCAACTTAATACTGGAAGGGGTTCGGATGATAACCTGAAGGTGGATTATTAGTCATAGATGTAGTTGGATTATGGTCTATGTATTATGTTGTAATGCCCAATCAAATCTCATAGGAGTCAAGATGTGTAGTATATGCATTGTTATGCTTTCTCAATCTATCAATTGCCCCGCTATAATTTGTTCACCCAACATGCTATTTATCTTAAGGATAAACACGTCTAGTGAACTATGGACCTCGGTCCATTCTTTTACCGTTGATATACCATCTACTATTTACTGTTTACTGTTTACTTTCTGCAAGCAATTACTATCTTCCACACAATATGTTTAATCCTTTGTTTTCAGCAAAACCGGTGAGATTGAGAACCTCACTGTAAGCTGGGGCAAAGTTTTGTGGTTGTGTTGTCTAGGATTTCAAGTTGTTAGCAACACCTTGGAGTTGTTTCCTTGCTCCTACTGGTTCGATAACCTTAGTTTCATAGCTGAGCGAATCTTGCTGCTGTGCTTATCATACCTTCCTCTTGGGGTTCCCAACGAGCTCGAGATATCTTGAGCCATCAAGGCTTTTTCTGGCACCGTTGCTGGGGAGTTAAGGACAGCTTCACAAGGGGAGTCTCTCATAACCAATCCCTTTACTTTGTTTTTTGTTTTTCTTAGTTTATTTTTGCTTTGTTTGCTTGTTTATTTTTATCAAAAACACACAAAAAAAGTTGTACTGGTTTTCTTCTTTATTCAAAAAAAAACAAAAAAATTCAAAGTTGCTTTTATGTCTAGCATTGATCCAATCACCATGTCACTTGAGGAAATGATTTTTACTTTCAAACAAGGAATTGAAGGGAGTTTCAAAGAAGCTTGGTCTATAATTTCTGATTTACATGAAAAAACTTAACCTAAAATGACTCTAAGCTTGTTTCTTAGCAGTTTCTACTTTGGTCTTGCTCTTTGTTATAGATATGCTTTGGATGCTATTGTAGGACGAGATTTCCTCTAGTGCAATGAGGGTGAAGCTTTTAATGCCATAAAAAAGTTGGTTTCAACATATAACTTGCCTAGCGAATTGGATTCCTCCTTTATAAACATATTTGCTAGATTAAACACTCTTGAGACCAACACAGCTAGTTTAAAAGAATGTTATAAGATGCTTAGAGAGCATCATGAATATGTTCCAATAAATTCTAAATCTTCAAAATGGCTCGCTACAGTAAAAGTTGTTATAAATAATGAAACTTTTTATGCTCGTTGTGATATCATGTCTGAATTCTGTCTCATGCCTAAAGATATCTATGAATCTTTGAACCTTTGGGGACTTTCTGAGGGAGGAAAAGAAATATCTCTTACCAATAATGCCACAATATTATCCATTGGAATAGCTGAAGGAGTGTTTACAAATATCTTAGGGAAAGTGGTGTCTACTAATTATCTTGTTATTGAATGTGTAGGAAAAGGACAAATTACACTTGGAAGATCCCTACTAAAACTCCTTGGAGTAATAATAGATATGGGGAAAGGCATCATGCATTTTTATTCTCTACCAAACAATCATACATTCCCTAAAGATAAGAATAAAGGTAAGAAAGGTAGGGGCAAAAATTTGCTCTTAATGCTTCTTCATTTGAGAATACTTGAATCTGGCTTCATATGCCTAGCTCAAAGGCGTTAAAGAAAAGCACTATTGGGAGATAACCCAAATTTTTATTTAGTAAGTTTTTCTTTTGTTGAGTCTTGGAAGTTATTGCCTCAGTAATAACCTATCCTTATCCTTTTTTGTGTGGTTTTTGTGCCAATAATAACCTCTAATGAGAGATAAGTAAGACTTGGGAAAGTTGCTATCCCGAATCAGATTTTTGTGCTTCACCGTAAAAAATCATGAAAACTCCCTGTATGACGGATTGAGTTGTAATTGTTTGTGATTATGACCCAGGTTTCCATCGAACTTTCATTAGTTTATCACTTTTCGATTTGAGTAATAGAAGGTCATCGAAAAAATCGGTTTTTACCTACTGGTCTGTTTTGATAGATTTCTGCCATTATTTGCATTTGCCTCTTAATCTCTTTCTCTTTGAGTTCTATTTGATCACTTGAGCTTTTAGAAGTAATTGCTATAGTATCTTGTGTTTTAATGGAAGTTTTACTTGTGATGAAACTAAACCCAAGGACTTATTGTCTTAAATACACTAATGTTGCTAATGAAGATTGTGTGAAGTTTTGTATGAAGGAAATTTTAAAGTGTAGGGAAGAATAATGTGATGAGATGAAGGATGGACAAAAGCTCAACCTTGGGGATGCCACCCATGTCACCCCAAGAAATATTCAAGAAGTACAAGCGTCAAATCTTGGGGATGCCCAAGGCATCCCTTTCTTCATCAATAAAAATCTCAGGTTTTCTTCTAAACACTTCATTTTTATTGTTTCATGCACAATTGTGTTGTTCTTGGAGCATCTTCATTTTTGGTTTCTTTTGTTTGGTTTGCTTAAATAAATTGGTTGGACCCCCGCATTCATATGCGGTTTCAAATAAGTTGATTTGTGTTGGAAAAGAGTAGCAAGTTTCATGCTTATAAGTGGTACAAAAGGAGCTTGTTTTGACTGTGGTCTAGACTTTATCATGTCATGTTTGATGTTGCTTTTACTTTATGCTTAGTAATTATTGCTATAGCATGACTTGTTCCAAAAAATTGAGATTTCTTAATGTGCCTTGAAATAATCATGCGTTGTTTTAGCATACAAAGGCATAATATTGTGGTATTCTCCTTTGATGCTTTAATTGGGTTGACTTGGCGCATGCTTACACCACGTTAAGACTATACCAGTCACCATAGCCTCTATGATCATTTAGTTTTTGACTTGTAATATCAATTTATGCTTTAATTAATAATGTTTTGTCGCTTTGCATGATTATGTCCATTATTGTTCTCTTAGTTGGTCGCTCCCAGTATTTTGCTAGCCTCCACATGTACCAAGTATGAGTTCCACTCATGCATCCAACTCCAAATGAAACCAAGTTATTCCAATGAGTCCACCATACCTACCTATTTGCATTATTGCTATTCCAAGTATATTCATGTTTTTATCTACCTTCCGAATCAAACTTGTTATGTGAAAATTAGTGATTAAAGCTCTCAAAAACTTGATGGCACACTTTACTTTCTTGCAAGTAATAAACATGAACCATTGTGTCCATCTATGTTGTGTATATGCTTGCACTTTATAAGTTATGAATTAGCAGAACCATGTTACCATGGGGAATGCTTTCAACATTGCACTTATTATTCATTTGATATCATGTTCTTTTGTTTGTGGATCCCGACGGTGTGAAATAAAAGGGGAGCTTGAAAGCTCATGGAGTTTGTATGTGTGTTAGAGAAACGCCTGGGCAGCTATCCTAAGCCATGCCTAATCATGGTGGAAACTTGCAGCATAACCATAGTGAGCATTCTGTGAAGCATCCTCAATAAAAACCTATGCAAATAGCAAATAAAAGATTACTGAGATGCTCGTTATTTGTTGCCTTGTCATTTTGATATGGGATAGCTCTTGTATCATGGGGCAAGGTGAAGGAAATATGCCCTGAGAGGCAATAATAAAGTTGTTATTATGTATTCCTTGTATATGATAGATGTTTATTTTGCATGCTATAGTTGTATTGATAGGAAACATCAATACATGTGTGTTTAATAAACAAATAAAAGGTTCCTAGGTATGCCTCTCTTCTCGACTAGCTCGTTGATTAATAAGATTATCAAAGTTTCCTAATCATGTACATTAGATGTTGTTAATAACGAGGTCACAACATTTGTGAAATGATGTGATGAACATTCATCCGAAGTATAGCATTACGATCAAAGTAATTATGTTTATATTGCTATAACATCATACGAAGTAATATTTATCCTTAGACCATGAGATCATGTTAATTGCTGACATCAGAAGAGTAACTTGATAACATCAAACATCACACCATAAAAGGGTGACTATAAAGGTGGGTTCAGATACTCTGAAGATGTCATGTTGAGGCTCATGGATCAAGAGTGGAATTTGTCAATCCCGATGACGGATAGATATACTCTAGGCCCTCTCGGTGATATCACATTGAGATAGCTTGCAAGCAAGTGATGTGATCACTAGAATGTTATATCACGGGAACAAGAAAAGAGTACATGTCGCTAATGAGATCAAACTAGGTATGGAGATATCGATGATCGAATCTCGGACATGTAATATATCACGAGACAAAGGGATTTAGTTACTAATGTTAAAGGTTCTCACGATCACAGAAGTCATCGTAGAATGTGTAGGAGTCAGTATGGATCTCCAGGTCTCGCTTCTGATTATTGATCTGAGAGGGGTCTCGATCATGTCTGCATTATTCACGAACCGTAGGGTGACACACTTAAGGGACATCAACACCATTTGGAGCAAATGTGTTTCATACGAATGAATTGCAAAGTGCTGGAATTATTTCAATAGACACCAAAACTATTTCGGGTGAAATTGCAGAAATTGGTTCTGCGTGTTATATTGAAATGTTGTAGGGGGTTTTATGTGAATGTTTGTTAATTAAAGTAATTAACAAAATTCTGAATAAATTTAATAAAATAGTTTTATTAAATGAGAGAGCATTAAATTTGGAGAAATTTAATGCATTTAAAGTGGAGACTTTAAAAGAGAATGTGAAGGGGCATTTTAATGTGGAGGGAGTTACCACCACATGAATGGGGGAGGTGAGGGGTCACCTCCATGGGGCGCCGGCCATGGAGGGGGTACCCCCTCTCCTCCAATAAAAGGCCACCCCTCTCACCCTTCTTCCATACACCTCCTCGTGAAGGATCTCTCTCCTCCTCTAGAATTATTCCCCCATGGTCTCAGATTAGCGAGATACATGTTCCCGGTGGCATTTCGTCTGGAAGGGGTTGCTGCTTCCACTGCATCGCTGGAGCAAGGAGTCGGAGGTTGTTCGGTGGCCTGAACGTGTGTGCGAGGACGGATGTGCTATTGATTTGCGGCGCTAGGACTTCCACACGATCTTGAGATCGGCAAGCGTACGACTACATCATCCACAAGTTCCAACTCATTAACAAAACTCTATTGTCTTTGAGTCTAAGTTCTCTATGGATGTATATACACCCGTTGCTTGTATCTAGTAGATAGATCTTGGCGTATAGTTCTCATAGTAGGAAATTTTTTGTTTTCTATGCTGCAAACCCAACAGTGGTATCAGAGCCTGATCTATGCGTAGGTGCTTTGCACGGGTAGTACACATATGTTTATATGTGGGCGATGATGATCATGTTATTGCATCTTTCATGTATTTTGGATATTGGTGGCATAGTGGGATGAAGCGGCCCGAACCAACCTTACATGTCATCAAACATGAGACTGGTTCCACGGTTGACATGCAACTAGTTTTGCATAAGTGGCTGGCGGGTGTCTGTCTCTCCTACTATAGTCAATATCTGATTTACAACGAGTTCCTAATAACTTGGTTATCCTCGTTGTGGTTCCATGTTCGTAGCTAAGACCGGTTCTATCTCCGAAAGCCCTAAGCCACGTAAAACTTGCAATGTATAAATTAGAGGCGTCTAGTTTAGATCGTTGCTGGGCTAGTGTCTTGATATGGTAATGTTGTAAGTAGATGTATGGTAGATACTCTTACAACACACTTAACGTGTAAGTTCCATAGACCTTGGCCTTACACACAAAGGAATGATAAAGATCATACCACGATGCATATGATAGAGATCAAATGCATGGACCAGATCATCCCACTTTACACATTAGATGTTCGCATCTTATATTGCTAGTTTGGTGTTTTTAGTAGCATTTTAAGTTGATCCCTCATTTAAATATCAAGATAAAATGTGTTATTCCTTAAGTATGCACCGTTCTATGGATCGTGTTTCGAGACATCACGTGATGATCGGGTGTACTCGACTCTACGCTTTCATACAACGGGTGTAAGACAACTTTACACACGCGAATACTAAGGTTCTTACTTGGCGAGCCTAGCATGTACAGACATGGCCTCGGAACATGGACCGAAAGGTTAAGCATGAGTCATATAGTTGATATGATGCCCATATAGATGCTCGCCTTTGAAGCTACACCGACTCATGTGATGATCGGACTTGGTGTAGTGGATTTGGTTCATGTAATCACCAAAAGGACACGAGGGATGTCGTTTTTGAGTGGGAGTTAATTAGTAATTTGGATTAGTTCAACTCAATCTATCATAAACTTAGTCTAAATAAACTTTACAAATTCTGTTGTAGATGGCACCACCTGCTTTTAATTTCAATGTGTTCATGGAGAAAGAGAAACTTGCTACGAATGGTAGCAACTTCACCAACTGGGCTATGAATTTGAGGATTCTCCTCACTGCCGCACAAAAGCAATATGTGCTAGAGGCGCCGCTAGGCCCCCCACCAGCTCCTGATGCCCCTGACGAGGAAAAGAATGTCTATATAACTCGTTAGGAGGACCACAACTTAGTTCATTGCGGCATACTGTATGGGCTAGAGACAGAACTTCGAAAGCATTTTGAAAATGGCAATGCTTTTGATACCATGGGAGAATTGAAAATGATTTTCGATACCCATGTTGCCATAGAGAGTTATAATGCTTCTGAAAAGTTCTTTAGTTGCATGATGGAGGAGAACAGCTCCGTTAGTGAGCACGTACTCAAAATGTCTGGGTACACCGATAAGCTTGTGTCCTTGGGAATAACGATTCCCATTGACCTAGGCATACATCGTGTTCTCCAATCTCTGCCACCTAGCTACAAGAGATTCGTGATGAACTATAACATGCAGGGCATAAAGAAGTCTCTTCCTGATCTTCTATCAATGCTTAAGACTGCAGAAGTGGATATTAGGAAAGAACATCAAGTGTTGATGATCAATAAGACCATCGGTTTCAATAAAGACAAGAAAGGCAAGCAGAAGGGAAAGAAGGGCGGCAAATCTGTTGCCACACCTGAGAAGAAATCCCGAGATGGCCCTAAGTTTGATACCGAGTGCTACTATTGCAAGGGTACTGGCCATTGGAAGCGCAACTGCCCCAAGTATTTGGCGGACAAGAAGGCCGGCAAGGCAAACAAAGGTATATGTGATATACATGTTATTGATGTGTACTTGACTAGTACTTGCAGTAGCACCTGGGTATTTGATATGGGATCGGTTGCTAATATATGTAACTTGATTCAGGGGTTGCGGAACAAACGACAGCTTGCAAGGGATGAGGTCACGATGTGGGTCGGCAATGGATCAAGAGTTGATGTGATCGCTGTCGGAACGCTTCCTCTCCATATGCTGTCGGGATTAGTGATAAATCTAAATAATTATTATTTGGTGCCTGCACTAAGCATGAACATTGTATCCGGATCGTGTTTGATGCGAAGTGGTTATTCCTTTAAATCTGAAAACAATGGTTGTTCGATTTATATGAATGATATCTTTTATGGTCATGTACCTATGATGAATGGTTTATTTCTGTTGGATCTTGATAGTAGTATTACGCATATTCATAATGTTGATGCTAAAAGGATTAAACTTGATAATGATATATCTGCATATATGTGGCACTGCCGTCTAGGTCATATTAGCGTTAAACGGATGAAGAAACTGCATTCTGATGGACTTTTGGAATCACTTGATTTTGAATCATTTGATACATATGAGCCATGCCTTATTGGGCAAGATGACTAGAATGTCGTTTTCCGGTTCAATGGAACGGGCGACAGATTTATTGGAAATCATACATACTGATGTATGCGGTTCAATGAGTGTGTCGGCGTGAGGTGTATATCATTATTTTGTTACTTTCACGAATGATTTGAGTAGATATGGGTATATCTATTTGATGAAACACAAATCTGAAACCTTTGAAAAGTTCAAAGAATTTCATAAAGAGGTGGAAAATCATCATAATAGAAAGATCAAATTTCTGCGGTCTGACCGTGGAGGTGAGTATCTAAGTTACGAGTTTAGCACACACATGAAAGAGTGTGGAATAGTTTCACAACTCACGCCTGCCGGAACACCACAACGTAATGGTGTGTCGAAACGTCGTAATCGTACTCTATTGGATATGGTTCGATCTATGATGTCTCTGAATGACTTGCCACTGTCATTTTGGGGTTATGCACTAGAAACCGCTGCATTCACTTTAAATCAGGCACCGTCTGAATCCGTTGAAACGACACCATATGAATTATGGTTTGGAAACAAACCTAAGTTGTCATTTCTTAAAGTTTGGGGATGCGATGTTTATGTGAAGAAACTTCAGCCGGATAAACTCGAAGCCAAAGTGGAAAAATGTGTCTTCATAGGATACCCTAAAGAAACGATTGGGTATACCTTCGATCACAGATCCGAGGGCAAGGTTTTTGTTGCCAAGAATGGATCCTTTCTTGAGAAGGAGTTTCTCACGAAAGATGTGAGTAGTCGGAAGGTAGAACTCGAAGATGTTATTGAACCTTCTCTTCATGAAATGGCGAGTAGCGCAACACCGGAAATTGTTTCGTAGTTGACTTCACCTGATGAAGAGAGAGCTAATGATAATGATCATGAAACTCCGAAAGAGGACACTACCGAACCTCGTAGGTCAAGAAGGACACATGCAGCTCCTGAACTGTATGACAATCCTGTTATGAATTTTATGATTGATGAAATAGATGACCCTACGATGTATGAAGAAGCGATGATGAGCCCGGATTCCAACAAATGGCTAGAAGCCATGAAATCCGAGATGGAATCCATGTATGAAAACCAGGTTTGGACCTTGGTGGACTTACCTCACGATCGAAAGGCCGTTGAGAATAAATGGATTTTCAAAAGAAAAACTGATGCTGATGGTAATGTGACCATCTATAAAGCTCGACTTGTCGCAAAGGGGTTTCGACAAATTCAAGGAGTTGACTACGATGAGACATTCTCTCCCATGGCGATGCTAAAGTCGGTTAGGATTATTATAGCAATTGCTGCATATTTCGATTATAATATGGCAGATGGATGTCAAAACCGCGTTCCTTAATGGTAATATTGAAGAAGAGTTGTATATGATACAACCTAAGGGTTTTGTCGATCCTAAGGATGTTGATAAGGTATGCAAGCTTCAGCGATCCATCTATGGACTGAAACAAGCATCCCAGAGTTGGAATCTCCGCTTTGATGAGGTGATCAAAGAGTTTTGATTTGTCCAAACTTATGGAGAGGCTTGTATTTACAAGAAAGTGAGTGGGAGAAATGTGGTATTTCTGATATTATATGCGGATGACATATTATTGATTGGAAATGATATAGATCTTTTAAACAGTGTTAAAAGTTATCTAAACATCAAATTTTCTATGAAAGACCTTGGTGAAGCGTCATATATATTAGGCATAAAGATCTATAGAGATAGATCGAGACGCCTAATAGGGCTATCGCAAAGTACATACCTTGATAAGATTTTAAAGAAGTTTAGAATGGACGAAAGTAAGAAGGGGTTCTTACCTATGTTGCAAGGCAAGACATTGAGTAAGACTCAAAGTCCGGCTACGGCGGAAGAAAGAGAGATAATGGATAAGATCCCCTATGCCATAGCCATAGGCTCTATAATGTACGCCATGCTATGTACAAGACCGGATGTGGCACATGCTATTAGTTTGACTAGTAGGTACCAATCTGATCCAGGTTCGAAACACTGGATAGCGGTCAAGAATATCCTTAAGTACTTAAGAAGAACTAAGGATATGTTTCTTGTATACGGAGGTGAAGAAGAGCTGGTCGCTAAGTGTTATGTCGACGCTAGCTTTGACACGGATCCAGCTGACTCTAAGTCTCAATCTGGATATGTATTTCTCTTGAATGGAGCAGCAGTTAGTTGGAGGAGTTCCAAACAACCTGTGGTGGCTGGATCAACGATGGAGGCGGAATATGTTGCTGCTTCAGAAGCGGCGCAGGAAGTGGTTTTGATGAAGGAGTTCATAACGGAACTAGGTGTGGTTCCTAGTGCATTGGACCCAATGGTGATCTATTGTGACAACAATGGAGCCATAGCCAACGCCAAGGAACCAAGGTCTCACAAGAATTCCAAGCATATTAAGCGTCGGTTTCACTCCATTCGCGAGCATGTCAAGGATGGAGATATAAAGATTTGTAAAGTACACATGGACCTAAATGTAGCAGATCCGTTGACTAAAGTTCTCCCTAGGGAAAAACATGATCAACACTAGAAGTCCATGGGTGTTAGATTTATCACTATGTGAACTAGATTATTGTGTCTAGTGCAAGTGGGAGACTGAAGGAAATATGCCCTAAGAGGCAATAATAAAGTTGTTCTTATGTATTCCTTGTATATGATAGATGTTTATTTTGCATGCTATAATTGTATTGATAGGAAATGTCAATACATGTGTGTTTAATAAACAAATAAAAGGTTCCTAGTTATGCCTCTCTTATAGACTAGCTCGTTGATTAACAAGATGATCAAAGTTTCCTGATCATGGACATTGGATGTTGTTAATAACGAGGTCACAACATTTGTGAAATGATGTGATGAACATTCATCCGAAGTATATCATTATGATCAAAGTCATTATGTTTATATTGCTATAACATCATACGAAGTAATATTTATCCTTAGACCATGAGATCGTGTTAATTGCTGACATCAGAAGAGTAACTTGATAACATCAAACGTCACACCATAAAAGGGTGACTAAAGGTGGGTTCAGATACTCTGAAGATGTCATGTTGAGGCTCATGGATCAAGAGTGGAATTTTTAAATCCCGATGACGGATAGATATACTCTAGGCCCTCTCGGTGATATCACATTGAGATAGCTTGCAAGCAAGTGATGTGATCACTAGAATGTTATATCACGTGAACGAGAAAAGAGTACATGTCGGTAACGAGATCAAACTAGGTATGGAGATACCGATGATCGAATCTCGGACATGTAATATATCATGAGAAAAAGGGATTTAGTTACTAATTTTAAAGGTTCTCACGATCACAGAAGTCGTCGTAGAATGTGTAGGAGTTAGTATGGATCTCCAGGTCCCGCTTCTGATTATTAATCTGAGAGGGGTCTCGATCATGTCTGCATTATTCACGAATCGTAGGGTGACACACTTAAGGGATATCAACACCATTTGGAGCAAATGTGTTTCAAACGAATGAATTGCAAAGTGCTGGAATTATTTCAATAGACACCAAAACTATTTCGGGTGAAATTGCAGAAATTGTTTCTGCGTGTTATATTGAAATGTTGCAGGGGGTTTTGTGTGAATGTTTGTTAATTAAAGTAATTAACAAAATTCTGAATAAATTTAATAAAATAGATTTATTAAATGAGAGAGCATTAAATTTGGAGAAATTTAATGCATTTAAAGTGGAGACTTTAAAAGAGAATGTGAAGGGGCATTTTAATGTGGAGGGAGTTACCACCACATGAATGGGGGAGGTGAGGGGTCACCTCCATGGGGCGCCGGCCATGGAGGGGGTACCCCCTCTCCTCCTATAAAAGGTCACCACTCTCACCCTTCTTCCATACACCTCCTCGTGAAGGATCTCTCTCCCCCTCTAGAATTATTCCCCCATGGTCTTGGATTACTGAGATACATGTTCCCGGTGGCATTTCGTCTGGAAGGGGTTGCTGCTTCCGCTGCATCGCTGGAGCGAGGATTTGGAGGTTGTTCGGTGGCTTGAACGTGTGCGAGGATGGATGTGCTATTGATTTGCGGCGCTAGGACTTCCACACAATCTTGATATCGGCAAGCGTACGACTACATCATCCACGAGTTCTGACTCGTTAACAAAACTCTGTTGTCTTCGAGGGTAAGTTCTCTATGGATGTATATCCACTCGTTGCTTGCATCTAGTAGATAGATCTTGGCGTATAGTTCTCATCATAGGAATTTTTTTGTTTTCTATGCTACGAACCCAACACAAGGGGTACCCTGTTGGAGGTTCTCCATGATACACATGTACTTACAATGACAAGAACTTACTTGTGACTAAAGTTGAGTAGCATGAGGTTCGATACTCGTAAGCAAGGGGCATGAGATTTTCAACTTATAATTTGTCAAGCATATCCTCATATTTGTGTCACTTTAACCTTAATCACCTAAATATGCTTATGATAGGGGCAATGAGAGATGAAAGCTAATAAGTACCATAATTTTTGGAAGCCTTTATGAGACTTGAATCCCTGCTTCCTTCTATGAAGGGCCTTTCTTTTACTTTTATGTTGAGTCTCCATCTTCTATCTTTATGCACCAATTGAGAGAGCATAGTGATCATTCTTAGTTTAATGTGCATTGTCCCAAAACTTGTTGATTGATTCATAGCTTTGATATTGCTTGTTCTTAAATTATTTGTATCTAGTCACCCTTATGAACTTTTAAGGTGTCCTATGCATTTATGTTTTGCTATACCATGAGGGACACGCTGAACACCATTCTTATTATGTTTTCTATATGTGAAACAAAAAAACGTCTTTCAAAGCATTGTTATTCATAATCTTTTGTTTGTACATTTTCATGTTACAACATAGTTGCTATGTCTTATTGTTAGAACTATATCTTTCATGTCTATGTTAGAGTACTATGATCCTAGCTAGCAATGTTGTACAAATACCTTGATCAAGATTGTGATGGTGCATGTCACCTCAAAAAATATTCTTTTTATCACTTACCTACTCGAGGACGAGTAGGAGTTAAGCTTGGGGATGCTTGATACGTCGTAAACGTATCTATAATTTTTGATGTTCCATGCTTGTTTTATATCTACTTTATTATGTTGTGTTCACACTTTGAGGTATTTTTATACATTTTCTGGAACTAACCTATTAACAAGATGCCCCCTAGTGCTCCACCGACCTTTCCCCTTCGACTATAAAAGCCTCCTGGGACGAAAACCCTAAGTACCCGATCAAAGACCCAATCAGAAATCCACGAAAGAGTTTATAGCCGCCGCCATCTCCATCCCTAGATCGGGGGGATCCGAAGCTCTTCCCGGCACCCTGCCGGAGGGGAGAGATCACCCTAGAGGCCTTCTTCATCACCATGCTTGCCTCTGGTGTGATGCGTGAGTAGTTCATGCTTGGACTATGGGTCCATGTAGTAGCTAGATGGTTGGTTCTCCTCCTTTGTGCTATCATGTTTAGATCTTGTGAGCTCCGTTCATGATCAAGATCATCTATTTGTAATCTTACATGTTGTGTTTGCGAGGATCCGATGGATATTGAGATGCTATTTCAGATTGATTATCGATTCTATCATGTCTATGTTATTTGTTATCTTGCATGCTCTCTGTTGTTAGTAACTATCTTGGCCAAGTAGATGCTTGCAACTCCAAGAGGGAGTATTTATGCTCGATAGTGGGTTCATGCCTCTAGTAATCTGGGGAAGTAACAGGAATCTCTAAGTTTGTAGATGTGATGTTGCTACTAGGGAGAAAACAGCAATCCTTTGTCCATGGGGTAATCGTATTGTTTACTTTACACACTTTGCTTAATGCAATTATCTGTTGCTTGCAACTTAATACTGGAAGGGGTTCGGATGATAACCTGAAGGTGGATTATTAGTCATAGATGCAGTTGGATTACAGTCTATGTATTATGTTGTAATGCCCAATCAAATCTCATAGGAGTCAAGATGTCTAGTATATGCATTGTTATGCTTTCTCAATCTGTCAATTGCCCCGCTATAATTTGTTCACCCAACATGCTATTTATCTTAAGGAGAAACACCTCTAGTGAACTATGGACCCCGGTCTATTCTTTTACCATTGATATACCATCTACTATTTACTATTTGTTGTTTACTTTCTGCAAGCAATTACTATCGTCCACACAATACGTTTAATCCTTTGTTTTCAGCAAAACCGGTGAGATTGACAACCTCACTGTAAGTTGGGGCAAAGTTTTGTGGTTGTGTTGTGCAGGATTCCAAGTTGTTAGCAACACCTTGGAGTTGTTTCCTTGCTCCTACTGGTTCGATAACCTTGGTTTCATAACTGAGGGAAACTTTTTGTTGTGCTCATCATACCTTCCTCTTGGGGTTCCCAACGAGCTCGAGATATCTTGAGCCACCAGCCGGTGAACACCATCTCGCAGCCGTAGTGGAAGGCATGTCCATAGAGGAGACGGGTGTCCCTGAAGTTGACGAACTTGACCTTGAACGTCCCGTCCGGATTGTCATAGAGGTCGTACATCTGGTACTTGCAGTAACCGTACCCAGCATTGAGGAAGGCGCACACTAGCTGCCACTTTGTTTTCCGTGGGGAGAAGGCCCAAATCTGCAGGGCATTGTCCTCATGTGCGGCAATGTCGGGGTCTTTGTGCTCCGATATGGCGGGCGGCAGCCGGAAGGTGTCCATGGATGACAGACGAGGATGGAGATGGTTGCTGGAAGCGGGGGATTAGAGTGAGTTGATGGGTGAAAACAAATTGATAATGATAAAGTGGTACTATTCAACACGAATCATGCTGTATGAATCATTGGATCTAATAGCCCAACGGTTAGGATTAGTGCTATGGATCCAATTCAAAACTGCTCCATTATAGTGGTAGAGAAAAGTACCACCACTCAATAGAATGGAAAAAAGAAGATCCAACGGCTAGCATTGTTGGGATTCGCGAGTCTTGATCCAATGGTCAATACCCAAAGTTATTTGTACATTATATAGTGGTAAGATAAGATACCAAAGATTATCAATAGTATCTTCTAGATGATGGAATAGATTAGGGGATCCAATAACTAGCAGCAATGTTGAGATTCGCGGGTCATGAATCAGCGGTCAATATTCAAAGTTGTTCGCACACTATATATATAAAATAGTGGTAAGATAAGAAAACAAAGACTATCAATAGTATCTTCTCGATGCTAAAATGGAAATGAAGATCAAATGTCTAACAATGTTGGGATTCGCTTCTTGATCCAATGGTCAATATTCAAAGTTATTCGTACACTATATAGTGCTAAGAAAAATGAGAAACATGGGTTTTGACACATTTGAATACAAAAAATGCTCTCGCTGCATCACAATGTGTATCGGCCTACGGTGTATGAACATTCATGGTTTCGACCCGAATAGCCAAGGTCATGACCATATTGACATCATATATAGGTTATGATATAGTACCTACATCTGGTAGATCCGTGCATCTTCTTCGACAAGATCTGCTGAAAGTGAGAAGTGCGATGTTTTGTTTTGTTAAGCAATTACTAGTCTTACTATTACCACTATCTTAACACTATATGGTGTACAAAAAACTTTGAATATTAATTGTTGGATCTAGATTCACGAATCCCAACATTTCTAGCCGTTGGATCTTCTTTTCTATTCTAGCATCTAGAAGATTCTATTGATAATCTTCATCACAATGGATGTATTTTTCGGTTTTTTGAGGTCCTTGGTGTAACATGTACACATCCACTTACCGTGTTAATTAATTGAAGAATCTCGCTCGCTCGGGACATACCTTAGTCAAAACAAAGTACCACCACCCGGTTTTTAGAAAAAGTGGGGACCATGTTTTCTTACAATTCCCTAGTCTTAGAACATTTCAAGATTCCCTAGCGAACAGTGCCCACTTAAGTAACTTTATGTCGATTTAAAAAAATTAGGTCAAATTTGAACTACAAGTAAGCGCGGTAGATTCCTCTTGAATTTTCCTAATGTCGTCTAAAGGGACCCACGATGTCTATATATCAAGACTTAAGTTCTGGGACGGAGTACTAAATACTAGTAGTACCTGCATCCAAGGCTCAAGGCCTATTTTTTTTGAAAAGTCAAACTATGCAAAGTTTGACCAAATTTGTAGAAAAATATATTAATATTTACAATATAAAATGTAGGGGTTCGTAGCATGGAAAACAAAAAATTTCTATCGCATACAAACAAACAAGCCAAGATCTATCTACTAGATTGCAGCAACGAGTCGATGGAATAACTCACCCTCGAAGATTCCAAAGTGTTTAACGAGAGCAGATTCTCGTGGGTGATGTAGTCGTACTCTTTCCGATCTCAAGATCGCGTAGACGATCCTTCCAGCGCTGCGTTCCAGCAGCGCTCCCGCAGTCGGTCACACGTTCGCATTTGACGAAGACCTTCCTCTCCTTGTTCCAAAGAAAATGGAGGTTGTAGCACTCTCCTCGATTCCTAAAGACAACGGCGTGGTACCGGAGGTAGAGGGAAATCCTGAGGCTTCGCCTTAATCCGGTGCGAGTATGGTGGAGCTTATGAGAGAGGCTATTAGTGGTCTAGTAATTAGACACACCAATTAGAAGGCTCTAAACCGAAATAGCTCTAAACCGGGGTTTAGGTCTAGGGTTTAGTTTAGAGGATAGGAACTTGTGTGTTCAAGGAGGCGACCGCCTCCTTTTATAGGTGGGAGGGGCTGGCCGGCCAAGGGAGGGAGTGGAGTCCCTCCCCAACTCGGCCTTGAGGTGGGGCGCCGGCTTGGGGAGGAGGGAATCCCTCCCCAACTCGGTTTCCACTTCTCCTCCTCTTTCCACTTTCCAAAACTTGCCGTTTGACTTTCAAACTAGCCGTTTGACTTTTCAATTTAGGATTTAAATAAACCCTTTATTTTGGACAGCAAGAACACCTAGTACATGATGCAATCATTCCAATATGTAATGACACATTCATGTACCTTCCCTCCGGAGTGCCGGACATTCAGGACCTTCTAGAATGTTCCCGATGAAAACACCTAACCATTCCCCAACTCCAAAACGGGACTTTCCTTATATGAATCTTATTCTCCGGACCATTCCGGATCACCTCGTGATATCCCGGATCCCATCCGAGACTCCGAACAACATTCGTTCTCTTTCTCATAATACCATAACTACTCAAACAACGTCGAATCCTTAAGTGTGTCTCCCTACGGTTCGTGAATTATGCGGACATGATCGAGACACTTCTAACAATAACCAATAGAGGAATCTGAAATTCATATGGCTCTACATATTTTCTACGATTACTTCGATCGAATGAACCACTTACATACGATACCAATTTCCCTTTGTCTCACGATATGTTACTTATCCGAGGTTATGATCGTGTATCTCGCATACCTAGTTCATCCTCGCATCGATAAGTACTCTTTTCTCGTTCCTGATATGTGATCCCTTGTGACCAAGTCACATGCTTGCAAGCTAATTGGATGACATTTCACCGAGAGGGCCCAGAATATCTATCCGTCATGTGGATGGACAAATCCCACTTTGATCCATGTGTTTCAACCAATACTTTCCAACACTCAATGCCACCTTTATAGCCACCGTTACGGTGTGGTGTTTGATGACATCAAAGCATCCATCCAAGAAAGGTGATATGCATGATCTCATGGTCAAGGAATTAGGTTACTATGTATCAGAAAGCATATAGCAATTGAACTATTGAAATGACTTGATCTTTATGCTACGCTTGTCTATAGGAGTATGTCCACCATATCATTCTCCTAACGATATGATCTTGTTGTTGATAACATCTCAATGTTCATGATAGGGAAACCACAATCATCAATCAACCAACAAGCTAGTGAAGTATAGAGGCTATACTAGGACTTCAAATTAAGTTTACAAATCACACAAGTATTAATGGTTTCCTTGTTAATACTATTATAGCATGAATGTAAACATTTATCATAAACACAAAGATATATAATAATAACTATAATTATTATTGCCTCTAGGGCATATCTCCAACAGTCCCACTTGCACTAGAGTCATCTAATCTAGATTACATGGTAATATACCGAACACCCATGGCAGTTTGGTGTTGGTCATGTTTTGCCCTCGGGAGAGGTTTAGTCAACGGATCCGCCACATTCAGATCTGTGTGTACTTTGCAAATCTTTATATCCCCATCCTGGATATGTTCTCGAATAGCGTGGAAAGCAGCTTGATATGCTTCACTTCTTGTGTGACCTTGGTTCTTGCGCATTGGCTATGGCGCCCATGTTATCACAAAGATGATAGACATTGGGTCCAGCGCACTTGGAACCACACCCAGCTCAGTAATGAACTCTTTCATCCATATCGCTTCTTGTGAAGCCTCCAAGCAACCATGTATTCCGATTCAGTTGAAGATCTACCAACGCTTTGCTTTGCACTCCTCCAGCTAATCGCTGCACCATTCAAAATAAATATCCAGTTGTGGTTTAGAATCATCCGGATCGGTGTTCCAACTAGCATCGGTGTAACCATTAACAACGAGCTGTTCATCACCTCCATAAGAAAGAACCATATCCTTAGTTCTTCTCAAGTACTTAAGGATGTTTTTGACCGCTGTCCAATGATCCACTCCTGGATCACTTTGATATCTGCTAGTTAGACTAACAGCATATGCGATGTCGGGTCTAGTACATAGCATGGCATACATTAGAGATCCTATGGCTGAGGCATAGGTAGTCTTACTCATCTTTTCTCTATCTTCTGCCATGTCGGACTTTGAGTTTTACTCAAGGTCGTATTGGGCAACATGGGCAAGAACCCTTTCTTGCTATCTTCCATTCCAAACCTCTTTAGAACTTTGTCCAAATATGTACTTTGTGACAATGATATTTGGCGTTTCGATCTATCTCTATAAATCTTTGTGCCTAATATGTAAGCTGCTTCGCCAAGATCCTTCATTGAAAAACTATTATTCAAATACTCTTTGACACTATTAAGAAGGTCTACATCATTCCCAATCAACAATATGTCATCCACATACAGTATTAAGAATGCTACAGAGCTCCCACTCACTTTCTTGTAAATACAAGCTTCTCCATAAGTTTGTATAAAACCAAAACTTTTGATTACCTTATCAAAACGTTGATTCCAACTTCGGGATGCTTGCTTCAATCCATAGATGGACCGTTGAAGTTTGCATACCTTGTTAGCATCTTTAGGATCGACAAAACCTTTGGGTTGCATCATATACAACTCTTCATCAATGTCTCCATTGAGGAATGCTGTTTTGACATCCATCTGCCATATCTCATAATCATAACATGCAGCGATTGCTAACATAATCCTCACAGACTTTAGCTTCGCTACCGGTGAGAAAGTCTCATCGTAGTCAACTCCTTGAATTTGTCGAAACCCTTTTGCGACAAGTCGAGCTTTATAAAGATAACATTACCATCGCATCTGTTTTCTTCTTGAAAATCCATTTGTTCTCGAGCCTTCGGCCATCTGGTAAGTCCACCAAAGTCCATACTTGGTTTTCGTACATGGATCCAATCTCGGATTTCATGGCTTCCTGCCATTTATTGGAATCTGGGCTCATCATCGCTTCCTCATATGTCTCGGGGTCATCGGTGTTGTCCACCAACATGACATTCATAACGGAATCATACCAATGGAGGTGGTACGAGTTCTCGTTGACCTCCGAGGCTCAGTAGCAACTTCAACCAAGTTTCATGATCACCATCATTAGCTTACTCTCTTATTGGTGCAGGCACCACTTGAACTTCTTCCGGTGCTGCGCTACTCGCAATTTCGAGAGAAGGTTCGACAACCTCGTCGAGTTCTACTTTCCTTCCAGTCACTTCTTTCGAGAGAAATTCCTTCTCTAGAAAGGATCCATTCTTAGCAACGAAGATTTTGCCTTCGGATCTATGATAGAAGGTATACCCAATAGTTTCCTTCGGGTATCCTATGAAGACGCATTTTTCCGCTTTGGGTTCAAGCTTGTCCTGTAACTTCTTTACATAGGCTTGATCCCCAAACTTTAAGGAACGACAATTTAGGTTTCATCCCAAACCATAATTCATATGGTGTCGTTTCAACGGATTTAGACGGTGCCCTATTTAAAGTGAATGCGCTGTTTCTAATGCATAACCCCAAAATGATAGCGGTAAATCTGTAAGTGACATCATAGAACGAACCATATCTAAGAGAGTTCGATTACGACGTTCAGACACACCATTACGCTGTGGTGTTCCCGGCGGTGTCAATTGTGAAAGTATTCCGCATTTCCTTAAATGCTCGCCAAACTCGTAACTTAGATATTCACCTCCACGATCAGAACGTAGAAATTTAATCTTCTTGTTACGTTGATTCTCTACCTCACTTTGAAACTCCTTAAACTTCTCGAAAGTTTCGGACTTATGTTTCATGAAATAGATATACCCATATCTACTCAAGTCATCCGTGAAAGTAAGAACATAACGATAACCATCTTGGCGATGCTACACTCATTGGACCACACACATCGGTATGTATGATTTCCAATAAGTCATGGCTTCGCTCCATTATACCAGAAAATGGAGTCTTAGTCATTTTACCCATCAGACATGCCTCGCATCTTTCAAGTGATTCAAAATCAAGTGATTCAAGAAGTCCATCGGAATGGAGTTTCTTCATACGCTTCACTCCAATGTGACCAAGACGACAGTGCCACATATAGGTCGAATTATCGCTTGATTTCAAACGTTTAGCCTCAATGTTGTTGATATGTGTATTTCCACTATCGAGATTCAATATGAATAGACCATCTATCAAAGGTGCATGTGCATAAAACATATTACTCATATAAATCGAACAACCATTATTCTCGGATTTAAACAAGTAACCGTCTCGCAATAAACAAGATCCTGATATAATGTTCATGCTTAACGCAGGCACCAAATAACAATTATTTAAGTATAAAACTAATCCCGATGGTAGATGAAGAGGTAGCGTGCCGACCGCGATCACATCAACCTTTGATCCGTTTCCTTCGCGCATCGTCACCTCGTTCTTCACTAGCTTCCGTTTATTCTGCAGCTCCTGTTTCGTGTTACAAATATGTGCAACCGAACCAGTATCAAATACCCAGGCACTACGAATACTAGTGAGATACACATCAATAACATGTATATCGGATATACCTTTCTTCTTGATGTTGCCGTTCTTCAAATCCGCCAAGTACTTTGGGCAATTCCGCTTCGTGACCTTCTCCTTGCGGTAAAGCACTCGGTTTCAGGCTTAGGTCCAGCCTTGGTCTTCTTCGTCGTGGCAACTTTCTTACCACCCTTCTTGAAGTGTCCCTTTGCTTAGACTTGCCTTTCTTGAATTTGGTGGTCTTATTGACCATCAACACTTGGTGCTCTTTCTTGATCTCCACTTCTGCAGATTTTAACATAGCAAATAGTTCTGGCAACTCTTTGTTCATGTTCTGCATGTTGTAGTTCATCACAAAGTTCTTGTAACTTGGTGGTAGTGATTGGAGGATGCGGTAAACCCCAAAGTATTAGGAATCACTATACCCAAACTTTGAAGTTTATTTGCGTGCCTGGACATCTTAAGCACATGCTCACCGAGAGCTACCCTCTTCCATCTTGCGGTTAAAGAACTTATGAAGCTTCATAACTTTCAATTGCCGCATGAGTCTCAAAGATTAATTTGAGATCCTCGACAATATCATATGGATCGACTCTTCAAACCTTTTACAAGCTCCGATTCTAAACCATACAAGATAGCACCTTTGAACTATGGAGTCTTGATTCTTCCGAGCGAGGTAAACATTCTTTACTTCATCGGTAGCATCAGCTGCAGTGGGTCACCTAGCGGTGCATCCAGCACATAGGTCAAATTACCATTGTGAGGACAATCCTCAAATTGCGGAACCAATCCATGAAGTTGCTTCCATTGTTTTTCAACTTTTCTTTCTCTAGGAGCATTAAAATTGATGGTAGGGCTGCCATTGATCTACAACATATTTGCAATAGTTTAGACTAAGTTTATGACAAATTGAGTTCAAATTAATTAATGAAATTAAACTAGGTGAACTCCACTAAAACAACATCCCTCACATTGTTTTAGTGATCACACGAACCAAATCTACTACATCAACACCGATCATCACGAGATTTGATATAGTTTCAATGGCGAACAATCATCATGTTCATCATATCTACTATATGATTCATGCTTTACCTTTCGCGATCCGTGTTCACGAGGCCATGTACGTACATGCTAGGCTCGTCAAGATCAAACCTTAGCTACCGCATAAGCAAATCTGGCTTGCTTACGTTGTATTCACCAGCGGAATCAAAGACACCCGATCATCACGTGGTGCTTGAAGCGACAAGCTTTGCAACGGTGCATACTAAGGGTGAACACTTTAGAACTTGAAATTTATGTGCATGAGGGATCATCTTATAATGCTACCGTCGTCTACTAAGCAATACAAGATGCATAAAGGATTAACATCACATGCAATTCATAATATGTGATATGATATGGCCTTTCTTCTTTGTGCTTCCGATCTCCATCTTCAAGCACGAACATGATCTCCATCATCACCGGCATAGCATCAAGGTCAATGACGCTTCTTCATGGTTGTCGTCCACCAGCTTCAACTATTACAACTATTTTGAATAGACACGCAGGTCTTAACGAAATTAAAGACAACCATATGGCTCCTGCGGTTGCCAACTTACAATAAGGAACATTGCATACATCAAATATAATCACAATCATGGCCATATCACATCATTTGCACACCCTGCAAAACAAAGTTAGACGCCTCTACTTTCTTTGCATATTTTACGTGGTTTGGGGCTTTCAATAAGTGTCGTTCTAACTTACGAACAAGAACCACAACATTGATACTAGCATTGTTGATCACCCGTTGTAAATTGGATCTTTACTATGCTAGGAGAAACAGGCACCATAAAGCCACTTATGCAATACGAGTTGCATGTCAAGCGTGGAGCAAGTCTCATGAACGATGTCATGTAAGGTTAGCCCGGGCCGCTTCATCCCAACATACCGCAAGATGCAAAGTACACAAAAAGCAATCTACAATAAAAGCATCAACGCCCACAATGACCATTGTGTTCTACTCGTGCAACAGATCTACATATAGACACGGCTCGATACCCTTTGAGGGGTTCGTAGCATGGAAAACAAAATTTTCTATCGCATACAAACAAACAAGCCAAGATCTATCTACTAGATTGCAGCAACGAGTCGATGGAATAACTCACCCTCGAAGATTCCAAAGTGTTTAACGAGAGCAGATTCTCGTGGGTGATGTAGTAGTACTCTTTCCGATCTCAAGATCGCGTAGACGATCCTTCCAGCGCTGCGTTCCAGCAGCGCTCCCGCAGTCGGTCACACGTTCGGTACTCGACGAAGACCTTCCTCTCCCTTGTTCCAGCAGGCAGCGGAGGTTGTAGCACTCTCCTCGCGATTCCGGCAGCTGTGGCGTGGTACCGGAGGTAGAGGGAAATCCCAGAGCCGCCTTAAGCCGGTGCGAGTATGGTGGAGCTTATGAGAGAGGCTATTAGTGGTCTAGTAATTAGACACACCAATTAGAAGGCTCTAAACCAATTAGAAGGCTCTAAACCGAAATAGCTCTAAACCGGGGTTTAGGTCTAGGGTTTAGTTTAGAGGATAGGAACTTGTGTGTGTAAGGAGGGGCCCTGCCCTCCTTTATAGGTGGGAGGGCGGCCAAGGGGAGGGAGTGGAGTCCCTCCCCAACTCGGCCTTGAGGTGGGGCGCCGGCTTGGGGAGGAGGGAATCCCTCCCCAACTCGGTTTCCACTTCTCCTCCTCTTTCCACTTTCCAAAACTTGTCGTTTGACTTTCAAACTAGCCGTTTGACTTTTCAATTTAGGATTTAAATAAACCCTTTATTTTGGACAGCAAGAACACCTAGTACATGATGCAATCATTCCAATATGTAATGACACATTCATGTACCCTTCCTCCCGGAGTGCCGGACATTCCGGACCTTCTAGAATGTTCCCGATGAAAACACGGAACCATTCCCCAACTCAAACGGACTTTCCTTATATGAATCTTATTCTCCGGACCATTCCGGATCACCTCGTGATATCCCGGATCCCATCCGAGACTCCGAACAACATTCGGTCTCTTTCTCATAATACCATAACTACTCAAACAACGTCGAATCCTTAAGTGTGTCTCCCTACGGTTCGTGAATTATGCGGACATGATCGAGACACTTCTCAACAATAACCAATAGAGGAATCTGGAAATTCATATGGCTCCCACATATTTCTACGATTACTTTGCGATCGAATGAACCACTTACATACGATACCAATTTCCCTTTGTCTCACGATATGTTACTTATCCGAGGTTATGATCGCCGGTATCTCTGCATACCTAGTTCATCCTCGTTACTGATAAGTACTCTTTTCTCGTTCCCGTGATATGTGATCCCTTGTGACCAAGTCACATGCTTGCAAGCTAATTGGATGACATTTCACCGAGAGGGCCCAGAGAATATCTATCCGTCATGTGGATGGACAAATCCCACTCTTGATCCATGTGTTTCAACCAATACTTTCCGAACACTCAATGCCACCTTTATAGCCACCCTGTTACGGTGTGGTGTTTGATGACATCAAAGCATCCATCCAGTAAAGGTGATATGCATGATCTCATGGTCGAAGGAATTAGGTTACTATGTATCAGAAAGCATATAGCAATTGAACTATTGAAATGACTTGATCTTTATGCTACGCTTGTCTATAGGAGTATGTCCACCATATCATTCTCCTAACGATATGATCTTGTTGTTGATAACATCTCAATGTTCATGATAGGGAAACCACAATCATCAATCAACCAACAAGCTAGTGAAGTATAGAGGCTATACTAGGGACTTCAAATTAAGTTTACAAATCACACAAGTATTAATGGTTTCCTTGTTAATACTATTATAGCATGAATGTAAACATTTATCATAAACACAAAGATATATAATAATAACTACATTTATTATTGCCTCTAGGGCATGTCTCCAACATAAAATACATACCCTTTGATACATCATGAAACATATATTCACATGGTATCTACTAATATCATACAGTAGTTCTTGATATATTTTTTTAGAAGTTTGGTCAAACTTTCCGTAGCTTGACTTATCAAAAAAAGAAGCCTTAAGCTTTGGGACGGAGGTACAAGTGAGATGAGGGAAAAAACGAAGAGCAAGAGGAGCTCGAAGAATAAAAGGGAGGCAGGGCGGGAGGGCAGCGTGACAGGGCACTTGAAGGCGGTGCGATGTCAGAGCAGAATTATGATGGGTTCCTGACATGAGGTACTACAACCTTTACAGCGTACAGACAGTAAATTTTAGGACTTATGTGCACTCAAAACAAAACAAATTTATTTTTTTCGCTCTCTGTCGCTGCCTCACCATCCATCTCAGCACTCCCTCATCCACAACGATGTACATGTGTGTCTTGGTACGGAGGCTCAGTTGTGTCTCCGGCGTGTGCGTTGGTGTACATAGGAAGGAACCGGGCATTGGCGGAAAAAAATAGTAGAATTCAAAATTTCGAATTTTTCTCTTCCTTTCCAAGCATCGGGGATGAAGGTTATTCAAAGGATGAGCATATTGACATCATATCTCTATCTCTACTATTATAATTGAGCAGTTTTCAATTGGATCCTTAGCACCAATCCTGACCGTTGGGCTGTTAGATCCAATGGTTCAGAGCACCTGGATTCGTGTTGAATAGTACCTAGAGAAAACTCCACCATGTTCTAGAACCATCATGTCACCAGCCCCAAAGTTTCATAGCATAGTAGGTTGTGTTCTCTCTACTACTATAATGGAGCAGTTTTGAATTGGATCCATAGCACCAATCCTGACCGTTGGGCTGTTAGATCCAATGGTTCAGAGCAGCTGGATTCGTGTTGAATAGTACCTAGAGCAAACTCTAACATGTTCTAGAACCATCATTTCACCACCCCCAAAATTTCATAGCACAATAGGATGTATTCTCAATATGGGTAGATAGTTATTACTAATAGACTTAATGTATACATTTTTTCTCTAACAAGAATATTGGTTAATAACAACTTAACGTTTGTTAAATCACATTTCATACAGTATATATGCGTGTGGCACGTCCCTTTTGATCAACACGTGAGACTCAGATAATAGATGTCTGACATATCATCACTATATAAAATTTTAATAGGTAAAGCATACAAAAATATAAATTTGATCAATATCTATAAAGTATGGGTGTATATTTGGTTCTTGTACTTTGTATATCATTTAAAAGTCAACGATTATTAGCTATCTAAAACTTGAAAATTCTGGTAACATGGTCTAGAGAAACGAGGAAGAAGATTCTAGAATGATGGAGAAGTGTGTTTTGAGTTTTGTGCATACCGTTCATTGTGATGAAGACTATCAATAAAATCTTCTGGATGCTAGAATGGAAAAGAAGATCCAACGGCTGGAAATGTTGGGATTCGCGAATCTTGATCCAATGGTCAATATTTAATGTTATTCGTACACTATATAGTGGTAAGATAAGATAAGTTATATATGTAGAAAAACGTCAAAACACACTTATCCATCATTGTAGAATCTTCTCGATTGTTTCTCTAGACCATGGTTCTAGAATTTTCAATTATTAGGTAGCTAATAAACGCTTATATCTACATGATATAAAGTACAAGACCCAAATATAAACTCATACTTTAGAAACGTGCTCGAATTCATAGATATTTCAAGCTTTACCTATTACAATGTTATATACTAATGACATGTCATGCTTCTGTATATTATGTGAGTTTCACGTGCAAGGCACGTGCAACTTACTGGTACTACTACGAAGAGCATGGCTCAGCTCCGTGATGGAGGAGCAGGACCCGACTACTAATTTCAATTGCTTGATTGTAGGGTCCTTTGTGTTAAATGTATGGACTTGGATGCAATTTTCACTTTTTTAAGGTCCTTGGTGTAACATGTACACATGCACTAGCTGTGTTAATTACTAAAACAACTCACTCCTTCGGGACATACCCTAGTCAAAAAAATAAAGTGCCACCACCCGATTTTCAGAAAACGCGGACATGTTTTGTTATAATTCCCTAGTCTTAGGATGTTTCAAGCTTCCCTATATATTATCTAACTACGCCCATGCACTCAAATAACTTTATGTCAATTTAAAGAAAGTAGGTCAAATTTGAACTACAAGTAAGCGCGATTGATTCTTTCTTGAATTTGCAAGAGATCCAACAATTAGCAATGTTGGAATCTGTCAATCTATATCTGATTATCGATGTTGAAAGTTATCCGTGTTATATATCTTATTAGTAAGTTGCACATGCCTTGCACATGAGAATAAGATAGTAGAAGTATATGCCATATCATTTTTTCTCTACTACTATAAAAGAGCAGTTTTGAATTAGATCCATAGTGAGAAGCAACTCGTGGTTGGATGGTTAGGAGGGCAGTGGTACCCCCAGCCCACCAAAGTTCAAACCCCAGGTTTGACACTTTGGTGTCTTATAAAGGCGGAGTATTCTTTAGTGGGAGGCGACATTCCCATCGATAGCGAGGCTCCTGTGGTGACTTTGTCAATCTCAAGACCCACCGGCCCAGTCTCTTGGAGGTGCTCATAGGGGTAGGGTGTGCATGCGTGTGTTCATACGGGTGAGTGTATGTATGCATTGTGAGCGTCTGCGTTTGTACTGTGTTTCTCAAAAAAAAATGGATCCATAGTACCAATCCTGACCGTTGGGCTGTTAGATCCAATGGTTCAGACCAGGTGGATTCGTGTTGAGTACTACCTAGAGCAAACTCCACCATGTTCTAGAACCATCATGTCACCACCCCCCCAAATTTCATAGCATAGTAGGTTGTATTCTCAATATGTGTAGATAGTTATTATTAATAGACTTGATATATGCATTTTTCTCAAACAAGACTATTAGTTTATAACAACTTAATGTTTGTTAAATCACATTTCATATAGTATATACGTGTGTGGCACATGCCTTTTACTAGTTTATATAAAATTATAATAGGTGAAGCCCAAAAATAATTATAATTTCGAGATACGTCCATAAAGTACCGTTGGATCTTAATTATATCCATTCTAGCATCTAGAAGATACTATTGATAATCTTTAGCACACTAAAAGATATGCACAAACCTCAAAACACACTTTTCAATAATTCTAAAATGTTCTTCGTCATTTCTCTAGAGCATGGCGAGTACTATTAGGTGTCTAATAGGTTCATTACTACTACATGACACAAAGTATAAGAACCAAATATACAACGGATATTCTATGGACGTGGCTCAAAATTATAATTATTTTTTGAGCTTCACCTATTATTATAGTTTTTTAGTGGTCCTATTTATCAGAGTTGGGAGAGCTGGCTTGAGGATTGACGTCCTTTTATTTCGGCATGTGGGTTCAAATCCTTTGCATGCGAGAAAAGGGATTCTACGGTGCATGCTATGTAGCAGGGAGGGGAGAAATGTGGGTTCACGTCCTTTCCTGAAACACAGTCTACATGATGAGACGATACAATACTGAGCCAGGACATGACAGCTTGATAGTCTAGCACTCTAGCTATAACTCGAGCAGGCGTCCTCGATCCACTACAGAAGACCGACGAGGGAACACGCAAAATTAACACCCCTCGTGCAAAGAGCCTCCCATCTTCCCCATCTTCGGCGATCCCCATTCGCTAACGCTAGCTAGCCGCATTTTGGATCCTCTCGAGCGCCGCACTTCCTAAATTTTCCTAGCCATTTCTCGCCCACTGCATCGGTTCTTGCAGGCCTCCATCACTCTACTCCAAGAAACCCCAACAATCATATTTGAATCCACCCTCGCCCCCAGTCCATCCGGACGCAATGGAGGATTCGATGCACAACATTCGGTACGATGACTGAAGCAAGGTCAGCGACGACACCTTCGGAGAAATCGCTATGCGTATGGACACTACCAGCACCGTCCGGTTGGCCGCATGCTCCAAGGAGTTGTGCCTCCAAGTCATCAGCGGAAAAGGTAGCAGATGCCCCAATGACGGCTAAGAGACATTGGTCGCTTGCCATGACTTCCTCAACCATAAGATGGCGTGCCCGCACAGCCCGTGCAACTGCACTGACCTTGGCTACGAGTTTGCCACCCTGCCCACAGTGCTCCTCGCTTACCTTGAAAAAGCCCACTCAATTGAAGTGCAGAGTTTCCACTACGGCGAGGAACACAGGTACATCTCTCAGCCTTTGCTGGCACCTGGCTCATGGAGAGTAGAGACTGTGGTATCTAGGGATGATGGTACATTGTTCTCCGTGCAATTTGACATGCTCGACTATAGCCTCGTCGTATTCATCCAGTGCGTCAAGTCGGCGGCGTGCTTGTTTCTGCGGTACATGGTAGAGTAGCACTTTTATAAACCTTCAATGATTGGAGAGGACCTGGAGGAGTTTGCCGAAGATAGCCTATGTTTCGAGCCAAAGAGCAGAGCGTCGCCAGCCTCCATCAGGATTACTGAAGATTACTGTAATTTCCTGATTAAGAAACATGATAGGTTCACACTGGATTACTCATTTTGCATCCACAATGTGGGACATGGCAAATATGACCATCATTATTCTGATGATGATCTGCCATTCAAGTTTGTTTAGATCAAATGCTAGAGATGATCTAGCATTTCCTTTGAAACATGGCTCTGTATTTTTTTTGTGGGAGTGCCTAGATCTCAGGCGCCTGAGAACTTCTTATATGTATATTTAGCATTCTGCAATTTAGTCCATGGATTCTTACTTCCTTTAGAAATCTCAGGTTCATCTCTCAGCTATTGTCGGCACCACGCTCATCAAGACTAGAGAACATCGGATCTAGGGATGATGGTACGTTGTTTGCTGTGCTATTTGACATGCTCGAGTGGGGCGACATCATCATATCCGTCGTGTGCGTCAGGCTGAACGGGTGCTCATCGCCCTTGTACAATGTGCAGTTCACCGTCTATCACCCGTCACCAGAGGCTGGGTTTTGGGAGGGTGCAGTGCGCAATTCCTTCAGTCCTGAGAGCAAGGCGGTGTCTGGCATCATGCAGAACGAAAAGCATTCCATGGTGGTGTACCTTCAAACTTCTGAGACCCAGGGCCTGTATTACTCAATATGCATCCATCGCGAAGGAGAATTCCAAATTGACCATTCTACTACCTCAGATTTTTTTATCCCACTTTCACTACATACCACGGGCGTACGTGTACTGGAGGTTGGATTTTGGATGCAGAGTAATACTATTATAGCACTAGTTCTTGTACTTCGGACTATTTTGTACTACTATATATTGGTACTGGTAGTACTTGTTTAGGCCAAGGACAGGAGATGGTCTTGATTTGCCTTTATTCTGTCGTTGCTATTACTGAAATATTTAGTTTAACTAATAGTGATGCACTGTTACTTGTTTAGATCAAGTGCAGTAGTTTGTCTTGCTTTTCTTTTGAAAGTTAGCATTATCACAATTATTTAGATGAGTCTTGGACATTTTGGGTTGCATATGAGGGGTCACACCAACATTGTCACTTGATTGTCAGTTTTGCTTGCTCCAATGATCGAGTCTGTTTTTTGAGCTGGAACAAGAACTGATTCTCTCTGTACTGCTATTGAATTTCAAGAAGGAAAGCTACTGAATCTCTCAAATGTTCTATTGTTGCTATTACTAAAACATTTTGTGGAACTGATATTGATGTACTGTACTTGTTTAAATCAAGGGCAGTAGATAGTCTTGCTTTTCTTTTGAAACATGGCTTTGTCGCAATCTAGATGAGACTTGGGCATTTTGGGTTCCATATGGGGGTCACACAAGCATTGATCGTCAGTTTATCATGCTCCAATAGTCGAACATTTCCTTTCAAACATGGCTCTCTGTACTAGGAGCTACCACTACTTGCTTAGATCAAGTAGTTTTTCCTTTGAAACAATAGCCTTGCACATGTACTCCGTATCTACTCCCTCCGATTCGAAATATATAAAGATGTTTTAGCTTTTGTGAAACGAGTTTATCTAGACTCTTTTTAGTGTGTAGTTCGGAGTGAACCCATATACTAAAAGTGGTCTAGATACACTCGTTTCACAAAAGCTAAAACATCTTATATTTGAAACGGAGGAAGTACTACGTATGTTTTATCGCAGTCAGGTTACTCATATTTACTTTATCATTTTTTCTTATAATATTTAGCATGCTGCAATTTAGTCTGCTAAATCTTACTTCCTTTAGAAACTCCAGGTACATCTCTCAGCCACTGTTGGCACCACGCTCATCAAGAGTAGAGAAGATCGGATCAGGGGACGATGGTACGGTGTTTGCTCTGCTATTCGACATGCGCGAGTCAGGCAACATCAGCGGATCCATCATGTGTGTCAGGCCAGACGCATGCTCGTCGCCGTTGTATAATATGTTGATCAATGCCTATTACCAGACAATAGAGATGGGGTTTTGGACCCGTAAAATCTGCAGTTCCTCCACGCGTGGGAGCTGGGAGGTGCCGGGCATCATCCGGAGGAAAAACATTCCTTTATATTCTGCAGTGAACCATCTCATATTACCGACCTGCATTACTCAATATGCATCAATCGTGGGGGAGAATCCTATGATCGAGCCTATTCGGAGAATAGGACAAACTGATCGTGCGCCAAGGTTTTTTGAGATGGAACAAGAACTTATTATCTCTGTACTGCTATTGAATTTCAAGTAGGAAAGCTACTGAATCTCTCAAATGTTCTGTCGTTACTATTACTAAAGCATTTTGTGGAACTAACACTGATGTATTGGTACTTGTTTAAATCAAGGGCAGTAGATAGTCTTGCTTTTCTTTTGAAACATGGTCGTGTCACAATCTAGATGAGACTTAGGCATTTTGGGTTGCATACGGGGGTCACACAGGCATTAATGTGAGAAAATGGTACTCAAAGCAGACTTGATCGTCAATTTTGCTTGCTCCAATGGTCGAGTGTGTTTGGTGAAAAGGACAAACTGATCGCGCGACAAGGTTTTTAGAGATGAAACAAAAACTGATTCTCTCTATACTGCTATTGTATTTCATTGCTTGTATTGCTGAATTGGTCACTCTTGAAATGCTGCTGATTTGGTCAAGTGCTCCTGAATATGAACTTCAAATAAGTTGATAATTTTTCTACCTTATTCTGTACTAGTGAATTTTGACATGAATAGCTGCTAAAAATAATTATCGATTTTCCCCCTCCCAATCTGAGGTCTTTTTTCGAATCTGGCCGAGCACATCACAATGCAATTTTTATTAACCAGGAGAAGAAATCTAGTAGCTCATTCGGCCCCTCTTTAGCCCAGAACATTTTTATTCAGTATTTTCGGGGTCAGGGGACTGCTGACCATAGCCCAGTGAAATTTGAGAAAGGAGTCCATGGAGCATAGCTGAGAACATATTAATTCAGCCTTTTAGGGGTCAGGGGACTGCTGAGCACAACCAACTAAAATTGAGAATGAAGACCATGGAGCATAGCCTATGGAGTATAACCCATGTAGAGCAGTCTGTGTAGAATATCCAAACTCTTTTCAATTTAGCCTTTTGGGCATTGTCTCCCACCTCTCAAAATAAATAAAAACTCTGCCTACCCATGTTTTTAAGAAAATACTCCATTATATGGCATTTTATAAATTGAGATGCCAGGAGCGCTGCTCTTTTATATTTTAAAAGAGATAAACATAGACATATAAAATATTTTTAAGAAGACTAATACATAAATTGTAGTACTAATAAAAGTTTAATGATATTTATTCTATAAATATCTTTGTTGTAGTGGCAACACACTCAGTTTACGTTTATTTGATTTGAAGGTCTTTTCTTGTAGCAATATCACATTACAGAGAGGCTGACATCACAGACCCACTAGCATGCAGCATCCCTAGAGTTTTTTTGAGGGTGGGTTCGAAAAAAAGTTCAAATACTTGTATAGAGAGGATCGCATCGGGGACCCACCAGACAGAACATACAAGGCTAAATTAGGGACCCACAAGCCATAACATGCCAGAGAGGCGACATAAGGGCCCCAGTAGTAAGACCATACATGGCTGCCACGGTGAAAACATCGGACACGGCCGAAAAAGAAGTCCATCATACACACGTTCACTTATAGAGAAGTTGACATGTCGGACCTAGCAAGCCCAAGCATAGCCCATGAAATTAGCCTATCAACCCCAAGCATAGCACAATACCTTCTAATTCAGCCTTTTCATGGTCTTGTGGCCACCGATCATAGCCCATTCAATTTAGGAGTGAGACCATGGAATATAAGCCATGATGAATAGAGCATCTGCTCTGAGTTAGCCTAGAATCTTTTTAATTTGGCCTTTATGAGCATTTTTTGTACTCTGACGCTGACATCTGGGACCCAAAAAAATAGTCCAACGTACACATGTTTCTTTCAAATAGAGGTTGTCAGCTGGGACCCAGCATAGACACGTTTCCTACACAGAGGTGGTTGACATCTGGGACCCAGCAAGTTGCCAAGGTCAAAATAGCGGACATGGTCAAAAAAAGTCCATCATACGCACGTTTCATTTACAGATAGGCTGACATGTTGGACCTAGCAGAGACCTTATATAGATGTTGCATCGAGTAATCAATGTTTCATTTACAGAGAGGCTGATATGTGGGACCCAGCAGCGCGACCTTATACAGATGCTGCATCGAGCAACATTGCCAGTTGGAAACAGGGAGGTGCGAGCGAGAAAAAAGTTCAGCATGCACACGTTTCTTGTAATGAGAGGATGAAATAGGGGACCCAGCAGCGTGAGCAAACGGCAGATTCGTCGAGCAACGCTATCTAGTTCGAAACATGGTAGCGCTAGAGAAAAAAATTCCATCATACCCACGATTCTTCTAATGTGAGGCTGACATAAGGGCCCATCAGCCTGAATAAACGGCTGATGCAGCGAGTAACACTATCATGTTCAGAACATGAAGGCGCGACAGAGGGTAAAAAATCCATCATACACATGTTTCTTCTAATGAGAGGATGAAATGTGAGGCCCAGCATCGTGATTAAAAGGTAGATGCATCGAACATCGCTATCAAGTTCGGAACAGGGCAGCGCGAGCGAAGGAAAAAAACCATCATACACACGTTTCTTCTAATAAGAGGATGACATGTGGGGCTCAGGAGGTTGGTTAACTGATAGATGCATCGAGCAGCGCTATCAACTTCGGAACAGGGTAGTGCTAGCGAAGGAAAAAATTCCATCATACACACGTTTCTTCTAATGAGAGGATGACATGTGGGTCCCAGGAGGTTGATTAAACGGTAGATGCATCGAGTAGCACTATCAACTTCAGAACAGGGTAGCGCGAGTGAAGGAAAAAGATTTCATCATACACACAATCCTTCTAATGAGAGGCTGACATGTGGGACCTAGCATCCTGACTAAACGGTAGACGCATTGAGCAATGTTATCGAGTTCAAATCAGGGTGGCGCGACCGAAAAGTATGGTCCGCTAGAGACACCGACGTCCGGGACCCACACGCCTCAAAAGACTTCAGTGAGTCAACATCACGCGAGGAAACAAAAATCTTGCTTCTGCCACATGCCAGCCGAGCGTCCTCCATGTTATTAGCGGATCTGTCGTAGTAGAGGGCCGCGAAACCGGAAAAAAAGTTTTCCATCAGCCACGGCCAAGCCGAGAATTTCGTCGTGGAAGACGCCCCTTCTACGACGACCATCTGGCCAAGTCCTTGCGGAAGGAAACTTTTCTTGTAGTGATCGGTGCCGAATTGCAAGATCCAGTTGTGAAAAATGCAACATGCAAGAAAAAACTAACATGGGTGGGAAAAGAGTGGAAAGGCTTCTGGTCAAGGATCTTAAACCTATTCTTCAGAGCAGCGAAAACCCTCTCAACCGTGACTCCAAGGCTAGAGTGCCTCAAATTGAAAACTTCTTCCGTAGTCTTTGGGTAGTTTCTAGTCAAGAACTCATTGAGATGGTACCTTGTTGGCCTGAAGGGTCGAAGAATTTTAGGCTGGCAAGCATACCCGGCATCTGCTAGGTAAAATTTGTCATCAGGGAGCTTGAGGCCATCAGGTTTGCTAAGGCTGTCAGTCAGAATCGTGGCATCATGGGTAGATCCTTCCGACCCAGCAAGCACATATGTGAACTTCATGTCAAAATCAACAACGGTAAGCACATTCTGGCTAGGGTAGTGCTTCCTCCCCTATATGCAGACTGTTCAGCTTTGGGACTTCTTGCCATGACATGAGTACCATCAATTGCTCCAATACAATCCTGACATTACAAGAATGTTAGCCGGCTGTCTAATATAATCATCCAAGGAAGAACATGATAGAGTTGCTCACCTTGAAAAAGGGGAACCATCGACCATTGCCTTGTACCTTCACGGGGGTTTGACCGGATGGTGGCTTGATCATCTCTTCTTTGAATTATTTGACAGCATACAACACTTGATGGAAATACCGTGAAATTAACTCGGTTGATCTCCTCCATGTGTTGTGAATCACTCGGAATCTCTGGTTATGGCCTAGAACATGAAGAAATAGAGCCACTTGTTCTTTGATAGAGGTGTTGATGTTGTCCTTAAGCAAACCCCTTGATTTGAAGGTCTCCACAAGATGGTTAAATGGGGTTCTTCTCATCCTGAGCATGTCGATAGCCTCCACATCATTGTTGTTGTAGATGTAGTTCCGATTTGCCATCCTCTCTCTATCGCGCTGCATCAGGCGATCATATTTCACTGATGGCATGTTAGTCCTAGCAGCCGCTCTTCTATAGATCAGGAACATCCATGCCTGAATCACAGCGACTAGGGCAGCTGCCTGGATGATAACCTTTAATTGTTGGCCCTAAACGGAGTGGCAATGCATAAGAAATCTAGGTAGGGTACTAATGTCAAGCTAACTACCTTGGTGAAAACGTTAGAGAGGAGGCAAGCCCGCGGTTCTTACCTTCATGGTGGCAGACGTTGAGTACCTGCCGCAGGTGGACAAGAAGGGGAGGGAGGAGTCGGTGCCACTGATCTGCGAGGCAGCAGATGCCGGAGTCGGACGACACGCCAGCCGGTGGCGGAATTGACTTAGCCATTGCTGCCAAAGATCTAAATCGATGCCGCCACCACCGCCAAAGCCGTCGCACAAGAGGAAAATGGGGAGGGATTTGTCTCGGAGCAGGAGGTGGAAGCATAAGAGGGAGGTGAGCCTCCTTTTGCGCCATACGGCGTTGCAATTCTTTCAGCTCCTGCCATCTCACCGCTGCCTCCCCGCGCATGTCGTTCCTCCCCTTGCGCTCGCCAGGGCCTGTCCCGGTGGAAACAGTCGATTTTTGCGTTCCTCCGGAGCCAGGATGAGGGCTGCTTTAAGACCTGTGTGGGCCAAATCCCTGGTACACCGCGACACACCAAACGGGCTTATTTCTTCCGGCCCGGTACGAGAAACGAATATCAGGCCAACCAAACACGCCCTCTATGTTCTTCTCTTTTGTATCATTGGGGATGATATCGAATCCGGTCCACACATGTCAGGTGCGGTAACACAAAACTGAAGGTGGTCTCGGGGTAATCTCCAAGGGCACGACCTAAACTGGCGCACCAAATCGTCCTGCTTGATCTGGATGAGTCAGCCCGTGGATAGAATTTGAGTCGCGATCTGGTATGCTAGACCAATGTCTAAAATGGCGCGACTCATCCCGTACGCGTTGGCCAATTTAGGCAGCGTTGGCCATTTTGACAATTCTTTTCACATTGGCATACACAAATAAGTAAATAGTTACTATATAAAGTTGCAACATGTGCCATTGCCTTTCAGGCATCATCAACAGTTGGCAAGTTCGTTCAAAATGTGCAAAATAAGACAATATTGTATAATATGTCCAAAAAGTGTCAAGTTCCTCCTAAATGGAAATCACCTATGCCGTTGTCCTTCAAACATCCCGAGCTCGAATGATCTTTTGTCTTCTCGGTTTAACCCTTCATTCGGGGTCAGAGATGCGATCCAAGTTGGCCAGCATGATATGGTTCTCCTCGTCCATGACCTTGACTTTGGCCTCTAAGAGCCTAGACTTGGCATCGACCTTCATGAGTCTCGCCTTGGCTTCGGCCTCAATACGACTACACTTGGCATTGGATTCTTACACCTCAAGAGATCTCATGTGGATATCGACAAAGGTCTTGGCAGTGACTTCTTTCTCTTTGCACTGTGACCCCTCTCTCTCTCGGCAATGGCCTCTTCCTTCTTGATCATCAACTCCCTCAATGTTTCTTGGAATGCCAACAAGAAATCTTGGCAGTTGATGTCGGCCTTAGCGGACTTGTGGACTATAGTCCGGCAGTGACGAGGGGTAACCTCGGCAATGTCCATGGTGAAGGACTTAGGGTTTCACGGAAAAGAGAATGTTGGGGATTTCGTCGGATGTCAGGAAAACAATAGAGTCAAAGTCGCCTGAATATTGAATAATCGCGCTATTACAAGTTGCCTGGGAGATTTTCTAGTACCCTCACTTGGGCTTCTCTCGTCCTATATATAATAGGCCGGGTCTCAAAGCCGTATGCGGATAGGTTTTACATACGCGTGATTACAATACCAATACATTGTCGGTTCAGAGATTCTTTCCTAATACAATCAAAGTCTTTGTCGGTTGCTTCCTTGGGCTATCATCTAAAATCTTCATGGGCCGTAATCCTTTTACCCAGCATAGGGTAGCAAATCATAAGCATCCGAATAATCGTACCTATGTCAGTAGCCCCCGAGACTCTACCTGAACGGTAGTTTTGGGTTGAGTCTCAGAGTTTCTTTTTTCCTTCTTTCCTTTTATTTCCGTTCCTTGATTTTTATTTTTGTAGGGAGTTTGGTACAACGAGTCTGATGCTTCCAACGGATCGGGAATTAGTTAGTTGCTCCTGGGCAAAAACAAGGTTGTCCTACATCAAATTCAAGTCCCCAGGCTCGAATTCGGAATTTACTACTGGCGAAATTCAGTTCGAGCCGATGAGGTCTTATCGAACACTGAATTCCAGTTTCTATCTTATCGGGTACCCAATGCATCCGTCGTGATTTTTCATCGTATCGTCGATACAAATATTTTACTGATAGAGCGCATTCTTGTGCGATTACCAGGCCAAACAGAATGAATCCTGGGGTCTTACCTTCATGTTTTTGAACATGGCATTCGGATTTTTGTCGCGTCGAGTACGATCTGAGATTTTTTTGTTTTTTGGCGGCTGAAGAACTTTTTGTTTACTATAACTGCTCCCAATAGGAGTATCTATTGAAGAATTTTTCATTTGTCCTTCTTTATTAGGTGCAAGCCAGCTCCTGCTAGGGGGGCTATTCGTCTACGGTACCAAAGTTCACAGGCCAGCGCATGGTGGTACCTAAGTTGCCTGAAATTGCCGCGTTTCGAAAAGTTGGGCCGCCAACTACTGAGAGGGGCCATTTCGAGGCAAACTCATCTCACCCCTGCCAAATTCAAACATTCTGTTAAACTGCCCCGTGAAGTAGACGGTCGGGACCCTCATGTCAGTCATCTATCTGTGACGCGAGCGCTAACGCGGCAACCTCTTAGGCAACTCGAGGAACTAAGTGGATTGGATGCATTGACCAATTTCACAAATCCATTCCCACTTTTCCCCTGGCACCGGCAGCGTCGGAATCCACCCTCCAGGCAGGACAGTCCCTTCGGACATTTGACTTCCAGCGCCAAGTTGTTGCGCCCAGTTGCTGCGCCAGTCGCTGATCCCTAGCTCCAATGGCGCATGTCGTAGCCGCCGTTGTGAGGCTCTAGCCCGCCTCCGCCGCCGAGGAGCCGAGCAGCTCGGAGGATGGCAGATCC
Organism: Avena insularis; assembly: GCA_023614405.1. Lineage (NCBI taxonomy): Eukaryota > Viridiplantae > Streptophyta > Magnoliopsida > Poales > Poaceae > Avena > Avena insularis. Next base: position 87,853,244 of record CM042688.1, read on the forward strand.
TACTACCAAGGAAGAAGAAGTTCTGGCTACAAGCGAGTGAGCTACCCTTCTCTTTGCTATTCGTGCTAATTATAACTGCTAGCTGGCTAGTGAACCTCAAATCATTTGTTAGCCCAACGCTGGCAAACATATTTTGTCCATAGTTTTCTGTCAAGTGGGATCTCCGTAGACCACCATTACCTGGTTACAGTAAGCCTCTTAAGGTACGACTCTAAGGGCAAGTGGTATGGAGACCATTGTATCACGATGGAAGAAACGCATGCGTAGATCTGCACTATATCTAGTATGGTTGCTGCTCTGCGTAATCATGATGAATTATGGCCAAATCATACTGCAAAGTTCAGATTCATGGATGAACGTGGCATCATGGTTCCTCTAACATGTGACAGTCAGCTAATTGGGTTGATGAAAAGGTATGCTTCGGCTTGCATGTTTGAGCTGAAATGTGATGTACTGGATGTGGAAGCTGCTGCAACTGGGAGTCGCCCTTCTATTCTTGGACAGGGTGGTTGCTCGAACCCAATTAGCTCCTGGTAAGCAAAAGTCTCTTGGGGTTCACATGTTTGTGCTGAATTGTAATTTTTGTTTTATTTACTCTGTAGATATTGGGCAGTTATGCAACAGTCATGTTTCTTTGACAGGAAGTGCCGCAAGGTTAGAAACATGACTGCCGGGTCAGTCATTTTGCTGCCCGAAGAAATTAAAAACAAGTGGAAAGATGATGTTTGACACGATTCTAGTGCCCATTGTCCCGTCGATGCAGAGTACGTGAAGCTAAGAAAAATGACACCGAGGAAGAGGAAGGAGGCAGGAAATGAAGAAGCCAGTGGACGTGAAGGCTTGGCACCTAGGCTGCGGAAGAAGGCTGCTGGCAATGAAGATGCATAGTAATGTGTTGAACTTGAACCTATATATGTAATTTGGTTAAATTCTGGAGCTCTGTGTGTGGTATTTTGCTGGGCAAAACAATCTACCCACGTTCTCTGAGTAAAATGTACCGCGACTTAGGGTTTGGAAACGCCCGAGTTAGTAGTTGAATCCGAAATTGTGATTGTGCCACTGCTATCTAAAAACTTGCAGCACCAGTTCCATGATTGTTGAGGGGCAGGAGGTCTCCAAATACGACGGAATGTAAGTGGCACAGAAATAAATTATTTAAGTTGTTACACTCCATGAAGCAGCAACTTATTTCAGCTGCTCCACACAACGACATGGCAACATAAACAACAATGGCAACCTATAATGCCCAGACGCTTGAGCCCATCTATCTCACTGCCTCCCTGCTCCTGCATCCCCAGCGTCTGGCGTAGCTCCCGGATCTCCATTAACCGGGTGTACGTGCTTCCACTTTATAAATTGTGGCTGTGCCATTTGCATGCGGCACAATCCACATAGATTGCGTTTAAACAAACCACCAATATCAAAATACCACCATGATCAGACAAAAGGAAGTGATGCAGGGTTAAGACAGACTAACGGGAGAGCAATTTTTTCCTCCCAGGACTCCGGGACTACTAGTTCAGACCGCTAGGTCAACAAGTACTACTATTACAACTTAAAAAGGCACGGAGCTCAAGCTAAATAGAACTAGTTATCACACATATCCTTGATCTTCCTAATCTTAGCCCGACGCGCATCTTCCTGTGAGAGCAAGGATCGATTAGTCTGCTCCTTCCTTTTAGCATCTTCCTTGCACAGCTTCAATTGTTTCTCTGTATTTTTCCTCATGCACTTGTCAATACTCGTAATTGTGAACTGCAGGACTTTGGCTAGTGAAGATCATTCCTTGCTTGAGTCAGTTCTTGCTCTACTTTAGCCTTCAGGGCCAACGCCACATCCCTCTCCTTCTCGACTTTGCTAACCTTGTCTTGCGCCCTCCTGAGATCTCGGTTAAGCTTGGTTGTGTCAACTGGGTCCCATAGCTTCATCTCAATACTGTCAAGAAGTGAGCTGACTATGGATTCTTTTAACTCAACAGTCATATCCCATAGTTTGTCCAACGTTTTCTGCATCGATTTGGGCCACTCTGGGTCTACCCATTTGACAACACCGCTACTTCCGCCTTGCATCATTGCACGATGTCCTTGACACCGTAGAAACCTCCTGCCTACGTTTCGTCCTTCGAACACTACAAATTTAGCGGGCATATGTCCATGTTTACATAGCAGAGGACTGTATCCACTAAACCGTGATAGTCGGAGTCATACATCGTCTGGTTGGCCTAACACATCATACGAGCATGAGTAAACAGAGTAGATCTAGCTCAAAAAATAGATAACTGGCCACAGATGATAGAGATAGAGATGAGACGACTAACATCGAAATCACCGTCCTTGTCGTCATGACGCGTTTCCTCGCCGTCTCCCCTTGAACCCATGGCGAGAGGGGAGGGGTGGCTGCCGGAGAGGGGATTGGGATGGAGGCGCCATCGGCTTACGGCTACGACAGGATGGGAGTGAAGTGGGGAAAGTGGCTTCGAGGGGAAGGAAGAGAAGTACGAGGAGGAAGAGAAGTAATGGGGACGTGACACTGGGATATGACCCACTCAACTCGTGAGTCATGACACTCGCAACAGGGGAGCGCCCGGTGTTGCCAGCTTGTCCAGAGCAAGCGTGGCCAATCATGATGCAGTACAGCCTACTCGCGGATCGCTCTCACGAAGACCATCCCAATCGTCCAAGCACACTGATCAAACGGTATGTAACAATCGTCAAGCAGAACAAATGTGTTAGGGAGTGCCTTCTAGAAGACTCAGTCTAACGGCCACCCATTGGGGGCCTAAGGTTAGGGCTCTCCTAAGGTTAGGATCCATATGTGGTTTATGAGAGGAACAGACATGCAATGAGAAGAACACACATCCAATGACACTGGTGGATCCATGCGTGGTTTGTGGAAAGAACAGACATGCAATGACTCTGGTTGTGGTTCATGAGAAGAACACACATGCAATGACACTAGTGGATCCATGTGTTGTTTGTGAGAATAACACACATGTAATGACTCTAGTTCTGGTTCATGAAAAGAACACACATGCAATGACACTAGTGGATCCATGTGTGGTTTGTGGAAAGAACAGACATGCAATGACTCTGGCTGTGGTTCATGATAAGAACACACATGCAATGACACTGGTGGATCCATGTGTGGTTTGTGAAAAGAACAGACTTGCAATCACACTAGGTGGATCCATGTGTGGTTTGTGAGAAGAACACACATGCAATGACACTGGGTGTGGTTCATGAGAAGAACATACATGCAATAACACTAGGTGTGGTTCATGAGAAGAACACACATGCAATGACACTGGTGGATCCATGTGTGGTTTGTTTAGAAGAACAAACATGCAATGACTCTAGCTGTGGTCCATGAAAAGAAGAGACATGCAATGACACCGCGTGGATCCATGTGTGGTTCATGAAAAGAACACACATCCAATGACACTGGTGGATCCTTATGTGGTTTGTGAAAAGAACACACATGCAATGACACTAGGTGGATCATTATGTGGTTCATGAGAAGAACACACATGCAATGACACTGGGTGTGGTTCATGAGAAGAACAGACATGCAATGACACTGGGTGTGGTTCATGAAAAGAACACACATCCAATGACACTGGTGGATCCATATGTGGTTTGTGGAAAGCACAAACAAGCAATGACTCTAGTTATGGTTCATGAAAAGAACAGACATGCAATGACACTCGGTGGATCCATGTGTGGTTTGTTTAAAAGAACAGACATCCAATGACACTGGGTGGATCCATGTGTGGTTTGTGAAAAGAACAGACATGCAATGACTCTGGTGGATCCATGTGTGGTTTGTTTAGAAGAACAGACATGCAATGACTCTAGCTGTGATTCATGAAAAGAACACACATGCAATGACACTTGTGGATCCATGTGTGGTTTGTGAAAAGAACAGACATGTAATCACACTAGGTGGATCCATGTGTGGTTTGTTTAGAGGAACAAACATGCAATGACACTGGGTGTGGTTCATGAAAAGAACACACATGCAATGACACTGGTGGATCCATGTGCGGTTTGTGAAAAGAACAGACATGCAGTCACACTTGGTGGATCCATGTGTGGTTTGTGGAAAGAACACACATGCAATGACACTGGTGGATCCATGTGTGGTTTGAAAAGAACAGACATGCAATAACACTGGGTGGATCCATGTGTGGTTCATGAGAAGAACACACATGCAATGACACTAGTGGGTCCATGTGTGTTTTTTTTAGAAGAACAGACATGCAATGACTGTAGCTGTGGTTCATGAAAAGAACACACATGCAATGACACTGGTGGATCCATGTGTGGTTTGTGAAAAGAACAGACATGTAATCACACTAGGTGGATCCATGTGTGGTTTGTTTAGAGGAACAAACATTCAATGACACTGGGTGTGGTTCATGAAAAGATTAGACATGCAATGACACTGGTGGATCCATGTGTGGTTTGTGAAAAGAACAGACATGCACTAACACTAGGTGGATCCTTGAACAATTTTTTGAAAGAACAGACATGCAATGACTCTGGCTATGGTTGATGAGAAGAACACACATGCAATGACATTGGTGGATCCTTGTGTGGTTTGTTTAGAAGAATAGACATGCAATGACTCTAGCTGTGGTTCATGAAAAGAACACACATGCAATGACACTGGTGGATCCATGTGTGGTTTGTGAAAAGAATAGACATGTAATCACACTAGGTGGATCCATGTGTGGTTTGTTTAGAGGAACAAACATTCAATGACACTGGGTGTGGTTCATGAAAAGAACAGACATGCAATGACACTGGTGGATCCATGTGTGGTTTGTGAAAAGAACATACATGCAATCACACTAGGTGGATCCTTGAACAATTTGTGGAAAGAGTAGACATGCAATGACTTTGGTTGTGGTTCATGAGAAGAACACACATGTAATGACACTGGTGGATTCATGTGTGGTTTGTGAAAAGAACAGACATGCAATCACACTAGGTGGATCCATGTGTGGTTTGTTTAGAAGAACACACATGCAATGACTCTAGATGTGGTTTGTTTAGAGGAACGGACATGCAATGACACTGGGTCTGGTTCATGAGAAGAATAGACATGCAATGACACTGGTGGATCCATATGTGGTTTGTGGAAAGCACAAACATGCAATGACACTGGGTGTGGTTCATGAAAAGAACAGATATGCAATGAAACTGGTGGATCCATGTGTGGTTTGTGAAAAGAATAGACATGCAGTGACACTGGGTGGATCCATGTGTGGTTTGTGAGAAGAACACACATGCAATGACTCTAGTTGTGGTTTGTGAAAAGAACAGACATGCAATCACACTGGGTGGATCCATGTGTAGTTCATGAAAAGAACACACAAGAAATGACACCGCATGTGTGGTTTGTGAGAAGAACACACAGTTAATGACACTTGGTGCGGTTCATGAAAAGAACACACATGCAATGACACTGGTGGATCCTTATGTGGTTTCTGCAAAGCACAGACATGCAATGACACTAGGTGTGGTTCATGAGAAGAACACAAATGCAATGACACTGGTGGATCTATGTGTGGTTTGTTTAGAAGAACACACATGCAATGACTCTAGATGTTTCTGAAGGAAATATGCCCTGAGAGGCAATAATAAAGTTGTTATTATGTATTCCTTGTATATGATAGATGTTTATTTTACATGCTATAATTGTATTGATAGGAAACATCAATACATGTGTGTTTAATAAACCAAAAAGGGTTCCTAGTCATGCCTCTCTCAAAGACTAGCTTGTTGATTAACAAGATGATCAAGGTTTCCTTAACATGGACATTGGATGTTGTTAATAACAAGGTCACACCATTGGTGGAATGATGTGATGAACATTCATCCGAAGTATAGCATTACGATCAAGTCATTGTGTTTATATTGCTATAACATCATACGAAGTAATCTTTATCCTTAGACCATGAGATCATGTTAATTGCTAACACCGGAAGGGTATCTTGATAACATCAAACATGACACCGTAACAGGGTGACTATAAAGATGGGTTCAGTGCTACGAAGGTGTTATGTTGAGGCTCATGGATCAAGATTGGAATTTGTAAATCCAGATGACGGATAGATATACTCTGGGCCCTCTCGGTGATATCAGATTAGGATAGCTTGCAAGCAAGTGATGTGATCACTAGAATGTTATATCACGGGAACGAGAAAACAGTGCATGTCGGTAACAAGATCAAATTAGGTATGGAGATACCGATGATCGAATCTCGAACATGTAATATAACAAGAGACAAAGGGATTTAGTTACAAGCGTTAAAGGTTTTCACGATCACAGGAGTCATCGTTGAATGTGTAGGAGTCAGGACGGATCTCCAGGTCTCGCTGCTGATTATTGATCGGAGAAGGGTCTCGATCATGTCTGCATTATTCGCGAACCGTAGGGTGACACACTTAAGAGTTACCGGACACCATTTTGGAGCACATATGTTTCAGACGAAAGAATTGCAAAGCGCAGGAATTGTTTCAATAGAAACCGGAAATTGTTTCGGGTGAAATTGCAGAAGGTGGTTCTGCATGTGATATTGAAATATTGCAAGGGGCTATATGTGAATGTTTGTTAATTAAAGTAATTAACAAAATTCTGAATAAATTTAATAAAATAGTTTTATTAAATGAGAGAGCATTAAATTTGGAGAAACTTAATGCATTTAAAGTGGAGACTTTAAAAGGGAATGTGAAGAGGCATTTTAATGTGGAGGAGTTACCACCACATGAATGGGGGAGGTGAGGGGTCACCCCCCCATGCGCCAGCCATGGAGAGAGGGGGCACCCCCCCTCCTCCTATAAAAGGCCACACATTCCCTCCTTCATCCACACACCTCCTTGTGAAGGATCTCTCTCCCCCTCTAGAATTATTCCCCCATGGTCTCGGATTAGCGAGATACATGTTCCCGGTGGCATTTCGTCTGGAAGGAGTTGCTGCTTCCGCTGGATCGCTGGAGCGAGGAGGTGGAGGTTGTCCGGTGGCTTGAACGTGTGTGCGAGTGCGGATGCGCTGCTGAGTTGCGGCGCTCGGACTTCCTCACGATCTTGAGATCGGCAAGTGTACGACTACATCAACCACGAGTTCCTACTCGTTAACAAAGCTCGTTGTCTTTGAGGGTAAGTTCTCCTTGGATGTATGTCCACCCGTTTGCTTTGTACCTAGTAGATAGATCTTGGCGTGTAGTTCACACCATAGGAAAATTTTTGTTTTCTATGCTGCGGACCCAACAGTGGTATCAGAGCCTGATCTATGCGTAGGTGCTTTGCACGGGTAGTACACATATGTTTATATGTGGGCGATGATGATCATGTTATTGCATCTTCTATGTACTTTGGATATTGGTGGCATAGTGGGATGAAGCGGCCCGGACCAACCTTACATGTCATCGTACATGAGACCGGTTCCACGACTGACATGCAACTTGTTTTGCATAAGTGGCTGGCGGGTGTCTGTCTCTCCTACTATAGTCAATATCTTATTTACAACGAGTTCCTAATAACTTAGTTATCCTCGTTGTGGTTCATGTTCGTAGGTTAGACAGGTTATATCTCCGAAAGCCCTAAGCCACGTAAAACTTGCAATTGATAAATTAGAGGTGTCTAGTTTAGATCGTTGTTGGGCTAGTGTTTTGATATGGTATTGTTGTAAGTAGATGTATAATAGATACTCTTATAACTCACTTAACGTGTAAGTTCCATAGACCTTGGCCTTACACACAAAGGAATGATAAAGATCATACCACGATGCAAATGATAGAGATCAAATGCATGGACCATATCATCTCACTTCACACATTAGATGTTAGCATCTTATATTGCTAGTTTGGCGTGTTTGGTAGCATTATAAGATGATCCCTCATTTAGATATCAAGATAAAATGTGTTCTTCCTTAAGTATGCACCGTTTTGTGGATCGTGTTTTGAGGCATCACGTGATGATCGGGTGTTTTCAACTCTACGCTTTCATACAACGGGTGTAAGATAGTTTTACACACGCAAATACTAAGGTTCTTACTTGACGAGCCTAGCATGTACAGACATGGCCTCGGAACACGGACCGAAAGGTTAAGCATGAGTCATATAGTTGATATGATGCCCATATAGATGCTCGCCTTTGAAGCTACACCGACTCACGTGATGATCGGACTTGGTGTAGTGGATTTGGTTCATGTAATCACCAAAAGGACACAAGGGATGTCGTTTTTGAGTGGGAGTTCATTAGTAATTTGGATTAGTCGAACTCAATCTATCATAAACTTAGTCTAAATATACTTTACAAATTCTATTGTAGATGGCACCACCTGCTTTTAATTTCAATATGTTCATGGAGAAAGAGAAACTTGCTGCGAATGGTAGCAACTTCACCAACTGGGCTATGAATTTGAGGATTCTCCTCACTGCTGCACAAAAGCAATATGTGCTAGATGCGCCGCTAGGCCCCCCCCCCCACAGCTCCTGATGCCCCTGACAAGGAAAAGAACGTCTATATAACTCCTCAGGAGGACCACAACTTAGTTCATTGCGGCATACTGTATGGGCTAGAGCCAGAACTTCGAAAACGTTTCGAAAATGGCAATGCCTTTGATACCATGGGAGAATTGAAAATGATTTTCGACACCCATGCTGCCGTAGAGAGTTATAATGCTACAGAAAAGTTCTTTAGCTGCATGATGGAGGAAAACAGCTCCGTTAGTGAGCACGTACTCAAAATGTCTGGGTATGCCGATAAGCTTGTGTCCTTGGGAATAACGATTCCCATTGACTTAGGCATACATCGTGTTCTCCAATCTCTGCCACCTAGCTACAAGAGCTTCGTGATGAACTATAATATGCAGGGCATGAAGAAGTCTCTTCCCGAGCTTCTGTCAATGCTTAAAACTGCAGAAGTGGAGATTAGGAAAGAACATCAATTGTTGATGATCAATAGGACCACCGGTTTCAAGAAGGATAAGAAAGGCAAGCACAAGGGAAAGAAGGGTGGCAAGTCTGTTGCCGAAAAAAAAGAAACCCGAGCTGGCCCTAAATCGACAAAGTGCTACTATTGCAAGGACTGCCATTGGGCGAAGCGCCCCAAGTATTTGGCGAACAAGAAGTCCGGCAAGGCAAACAAAGGTATATGTGATATACATGTTATTGATGTGTACTTGACTAGTACTCGCAGTAGCACCTGGGTATTTGATACGGGATCGGTTGCTAATATATGTAACTCGGTTCAGGGGCTGCGGAACAAGCGACAACTAGCAAGGGATGAGGTCTCGATGCGGGTCGGCAATGGATCAAGAGTTGATGCGATCACCGTCGGAACGCTGCCTCTCCATATGCCATCGGGATAAGTTATAAACCTAAATAATTGTTATTTGGTGCCTACACTGAGCATGAACATTGTATCCGAATCGTGTTTGATACAAAGTGGTTATTCATTTAAGTCTGAAAACAATGGTTGTTCGATTTATATGAATAATATCTTGTATGGTCATGCACCTATGTTGAATGGTTTATTTCTGTTGGATCTCGATAGCAGTATTACGCATATTGATAATGTTGATGCTAAAAGGATTAAACTTGATAATGATATATCTACATATATGTGGCACTGCCGAGCTAGGTCATATTGGCGTTAAACGCATGAAGAAACTCCATTCTGATGGACTTTTGGAATCACTTGATTTTGAATCATTTGATACATGTGAGCCATGCCTTATGGGCAAGATGACTAGAACGCCGTTTTCCGGTTCAATGGAGCAGGCGGATCTATTGGAAATCATACATACTGATGTGTGTGGACCAATGAGTGTGTCGGCGCGAGGTGGATATCGTTATTTTGTTACTTTCACGGATGATTTGAGTAGATACGGGTATATCTATTTGATGAAACACAAGTCTGAAACTTTTGAAAAGTTCAAAGAATTTCAGAATTAAGTGGAAAATCATCATAACAGAAAGATCAAATTTCTGCGGTCCGACCGTGGAGGAGAGTATCTTAGTTACGAGTTTAGCACACATATGAAAGACTGTGGAATAGTTTCACAACTCACGCCTGCCGGAACACCACAACATAATGGTGTGTCAGAACGTCGTAATCGTACTTTATTGGATATGGTTCGATCTATGATGTCTTTGAATGACTTGCCACTGTCATTTTGGGGTTATGCACTGGAAACCGCTACATTCACTTTAAATAGGGCACCATCTAAATCCGTTGAAAAGACACCGTATGAATTATGGTTTGGAAACAAACCTAAGCTGTCATTTCTTAAAGTTTGGGGATGCGATGTTTATGTGAAGAAACTTCAACCAGATAAACTCGAACCCAAAGCGGAAAAATGCGTCTTCATAGGATACCCTAAGGAAACGATTGGGTATACCTTCTATCACAGATCCGAGGGCAAGGTCTTTGTTGCCAAGAATGGATCCTTTCTTGAGAAGGAGTTTCTCGCGAAAGGTGTGAGTAGTCGGAAGGTAGAACTCGAAGAGGTTATTGAACCTTCTCTTCATGAAATGGCGAGTAGCGCAGCTCCAGAAGTTGTTTCGGAGTTGACTTCACCTAATGAAGAGAGAGCTAATGATATTGATCATGAAACTCCGAAAGAGGACACTACCGAACCTCGCAGGTCAAGCAGGACACGTGCAGCTCCTGAACTGTACGGCAATCCTGTTATGAATTTCATGATTGATGAAATGGATGACCCTGCGACATATGAAGAAGCGATGATGAGCCCGGATTCCAACAAATGGCTAGAAGCCATGAAATCCGAGATGGAATCCATGTACGAGAACCAAGTTTGGAACTTGGTGGACTTACGTCACGACCGAAAGGCCATTGAGAATAAATGGATTTTCAAAAGGAAAACTGATGCTGATGGTAATGTGACCATCTATAAGGCTCGACTTGTCGCAAAGGGGTTTCGACAAATTCAAGGAGTTGACTACGATGAGACATTCTCTCCCATAGCGATGCTTAAGTCGGTTAGGATTATGTTAGCAATAGCTGCATATTTCGATTATGAAATATGGCAGATGGATGTCAAAACTGCGTTCCTCAATGGTAAGATTGAAGAAGATTTGTATATGATAGAACCTAAGGGTTTTGTCGATCCTAAGGATGCTAATAAGGTGTGCAAACTTCAGCGATCCATCTATGGACTGAAGCAAGCATCACGAAGTTGGAATCTCCGCTTTGATGAGGTGATCAAAGAGTTTGGATTTGTCCAAACTTATGGAGAGGCTTGTATTTACAAGAAAGTGAGTGGGAGCAATGTGGCATTTCTGATATTATATGTGGATGACATATTATTGATTGGAAATGATTTAGATCTTTTAAACAGTGTTAAAATTTATCTAAAAAGCAAATTTTCGATGAAGGACCTTGGTGAAGCTTCATATATATTAGGCATTAAAATCTATAGAGATAGATCAAGACGCCTAATTGGGCAATCGCAGAGTACATACCTTGATAAGATATTAAAGAAGTTTAATATGGACGGAAGTAAGAAGGGGTGCTTACCTATGTTGCAAGGCAAGACATTGAGTAAGACTCAAAGTCCGGCTACGGCGGAAGAAAGAGAGATAATGGATAGGATCCCCTATGCCTCAGCCATAGGCTCTATAATGTATGCCATGCTATGTACAAGACCGGATGTGGCACATGCTATTAGTTTGACTAGTAGGTACCAATCGATCCGGTTCTAACATCGGATAGTAGTCAAGAATATCCTTAAGTACTTGAGAAGAACTAAGGATATGTTTCTTATATACGGAGGTAAAGAAGAGCTGGTCGCTAAGTGTTATGTCGATGCTAGCTTTGACACTGATCCGGATGACTCTAAGTCTCAATCTGGATACGTATTTCTCTTGAACGGAGCAGCAGTTAGTTGGAGGAGCTCCAAACAACCTATGGTGGCTAGATCAACAACGGAGGCGGAATATGTTGCTGCTTCAGAAGCGGCGCAGGAAGCGGTTTGGATGAAAGAGTTCATTACGGAACTGGGTGTAGTTCCCAGTGCATTGGACCCGATGGTGATCTATTGTGACAACAATGGAGCCATAGCCAACACCAAGGAACCAAGGTCTCACAAGAATTCCAAGCATATTAAGCGCCGGTTTTCACTGCATCCACGAACATGTCAAGGATGGAGATATAAAGATTTGTAAAGTGCACACGGACCTGAATGTAGCAGATCCGTTGACTAAAGTACTCCCTAGGGCAAAACATGATCAACACCAGAACTCCATGGGTGTTAGATTTATCACTATGTGAACTAGATTATTGTCTCTAGTGCAAGTGGGAGACTGAAGGAAATATGCCCTGAGAGGCAATAATAAAGTTGTTATTATGTATTCCTTGTATATGATAGATGTTTATTTTACATGCTATAATTGTATTGATAGGAAACATCAATACATGTGTGTTTAATAAACAAAAAGGGTTCCTATTCATGCCTCTCTTATAGACTAGCTTGTTGATTAACAAGATGATCAAGGTTTCCTGATCATGGACATTGGATGTTGTTAATAACAAGGTCACACCATTGGTGGAATGATGTGATGAACATTCATCCGAAGTATAGCATTACGATCAAGTCATTGTGTTTATATTGCTATAACATCATACGAAGTAATCTTTATCCTTGGACCATGATATCATGCTAATTGCTAACACCGGAAGAGTATCTTGATAACATCAAACGTCACACCGTAACAGGGTGACTATAAAGATGGGTTCAGTGCTACGAAGGTGTTATGTTGAGGCTCATGGATCAAGAGTGGAATTTGTCAATCCGATGACGGATAGATATACTGGGCCCTCTCGGTGATATCACATTAGGATAGCTTGCAAGTGATGTGATCACTAGAATGTTATATCTCGTGAACAAGAAAAGAGTGCATGTCGGTAACGAGATCAAACTAGGTATGGAGATACCGATGATCGAATCTCGGACATGTAATATAACGAGAGACAAAGGGATTTAGTTACAAGCATTAAAGGTTCTCACGATCACAGGAGTCATCGTTGAATGTGTAGGAGTCAGTACGGATCTCCAGGTCCCGCTGTATTATTCGCGAGAAGGGTCTCGATCATGTCTGCATTATTCGCGAACCGTAGGGTGACACACTTAAGAGTTACGGACACCATTTTGGAGCACATATGTTTCATTTAAAGAATTGCAAAGCGCAGGAATTGTTTCAATAGAAACCGAAATTGTTTGGTGAAATTGCGTATGGTTCTGCATGTGATATTGAAATATTGCAAGGGGCTATATGTGAATGTTTGTTAATTAAAGTAATTAACAAAATTGTGAATAAATTTAATAAAAGAGTTTTATTAAATGAGAGAGCATTAAATTTGGAGAAACTTAATGCATTTAAAGTGGAGACTTTAAAAGGGAATGTGAAGAGGCATTTTAATGTGGAGGAGTTACCACCACATGAATGGGGGAGGTGAGGGTCACCCCCATGCGCCGCCATGGAGAGAGGGGCACCCTCCTCCTATAAAGGCCACCCATTCCTCCTTCATCCATACACCTCTTGTGAAGGATCTCTCCCTCTAGAATTATTCCCCATGGTCTCGGATTAGCGAGATACATGTTCCCAGTGGCATTTCGTCGGAAGGAGTTCTTGCTCACTGGATCGCTGGAGCGAGGAGGTGGAGGTTGTCCGGTGGCTTGAACGTGTGTGTGAGTGCGGATGCGCTGCTGAGTTGCGGCGCTCGGACTTCCTCACGATCTTGAGATCGACAAGTGTACGACTACATCAACCATGAGTTCCTACTCGTTAACAAAGCTCGTTGTCTTCGAGGGTAAGTTCTCTATGGATGTATGTCCACCCGTTTGCTTTGTACCTAGTAGATAGATCTTGGCGTGTAGTTCACACCATAGGAAAATTTTTGTTTTCTATGCTGCGGACCCAACAGTTTCCTTATGTGGTTTGTGAGAAGAAGACACATGCAATGACACTGGGTGTGGTTTGTGAAAAGAATAGACATGCAATGACACTGGTGGATCCATGTGTGGTTCATGAAAAGAACAGACCTGCATTGACACTGGTGGATCCATATGTGGTTTGTGGAAAGCACAAAGATGCAATGACTCTAGCTATGGTTCATGAAAAGAACAGACATGCAATGACACTAGGTGGATCCATGTGTGGTTTGTTTAGAAGAACAGACATGCAATGACACTGGGTGGATCCATGTGTGGTTTGTGAAAAGAACAGACATGCAATGACACTGGTGGATCCTTATATGGTTTGTGAGAAGAAATGGCATGCAATGACTCTAGCTGTGGTTCATGAAAAGAACACACATGCAATGACACTGGTGGATCCATGTGTGGTTTGTGAAAAGAACAGACATGTAATCACACTAGGTGGATCCATGTGTGGTTTGTTTAGAGGAACAAACATGCAATGACACTGGGTGTGGTTCATAAAATGAACAGACATGCAATGACACTTGGTGGATCCATGTGTGGTTTGTGGAAAGAACACACATGCAATGACACTAGTGGATCCATGTGTGGTTTGTGAAAAGAACAGACATGCCATGACATTGGGTGGATCCATGTGTGGTTCATGAGAAGAACACACATGCAATGACACTGGTGGATCCATGTGTGGTTTGTTTAGAAGAACAGACATGCAATGACTCTAGTTGTGGTTCATGAAAAGAACACACATGCAATGACACTGGTGGATCCATGTGTGGTTTGTGAAAAGAACAGACATGTAATCACACTAGGTGGATCCATGTGTGGTTTGTTTAGAGGAACAAACATGCAATGACACAGGGTGTGGTTCATGAAAAGAACAGACATGCAATGACACTAGTGGATCCATGTGTGGTTTGTGAAAAGAACAGACATGCAGTCACACTAGGTGGATCCTTGAACAATTTGTGGAAAGAACAGACATGCAATGACTCTGGCTCTGGTTCATGAGAAGAACACACATGCAATGACATTGGTGGATCCATGTGTGGTTTGTTTAGAAGAACAGACATGTAATGACTCTAGCTGTGGTTCATGAAAAGAACACACATGCAATGACACTGGTGGATCCATGTGTGGTTTGTGAAAAGAACAGACATGTAATCACACTAGGTGGATCCATGTGTGGTTTGTTTAGAGGAACAAACATGCAATGACACTGGGTGTGGTTCATGAAAAGAACAGACATGCAATGACTGTTGGGTTTGTAGCATAGAAAACAAAAAAATTCCTACGATGTCAACTATACGCCAAGATCTATCTACTAGATACAGAGCAACGGGTGGATATACATCCATGGAGAACTTACCCTCGAAGACAACAAGTTTTGTTAACGAGTTGGAACTCGTGGATGATGTAGTCGTACACTTTCTGATCTCAAGATCGTGATGAATTCCAGCAGGTCCGGCTCCAGCATGTCCTTCAGATCCAGCTCCAGCAAGTCCAGCACCACCAAGTCCAGCACCGCAAAGAAGCAGTGCATCCGTGATCGCACACACGTCCGGTACCCCGACAACCTCCGTCCCTCGCTCTAGCAAAGCAGCGGAAGCAGCAACTCCTTTCCAGATAAAGCCACCGGGAACATGTATCTCGCTAATCCGAGACCATGGGGAAATAATACTAGAGGGGGAGAGAGATCCTTCACGAGGAGGTGTGTGGAAGAAGGGGAGTGAGGGGCCTTTTATAGGAGGAGGGGGTACCCCTCCCCATGGCCGGCGCCCCATGGGGGTGACTCCTCACCTCCCCCAGTCATGTGGTGGTAACCCACCCACATTAAAATGCCCCTTCACATTCTCTTTTAAAGTCTCCACTTTAAATGCATTAAATTTCTCCAAATTTAATGCTCTCTCATTTAATAAAACTCTCTTATTATTTTTATTCATAATTTTGTTAATTACTTTAATTAACAAACATTCACATAAAACCCCCTGCAACATTTCAATATTACATGCAGAACCAATTTCAGCAATTTCACCCAAAACAGTTTCGGTGTCTATTGAAATAATTCTAGTGCTTTCTTAAATCTTTAAAACATATTTGCTCCAAATGTTGTCGGTATCCCTTAAGTGTGTCACCCTACGGTTCGCAAATAATGCAGACATGATCAAGACCCCTCTCAGATCAATAATCAGAAGCGGGACCTGGAGATCCATACTAACTCCTACACATTCAACGATGACTTCTGTGATCGTGAGAACCTTCAACGCTAGTAACTAAATCCCTTTGTCTCGTGATATATTACATGTCCGAGATTCGATCATCGGTATCCAAATACCTAGTTTGATCTCGTTACCGACATGCACTCTTTTCTCGTTCCCGTGATATAACATTCTAGTGATCACATCACTTGCTTGCAAGCTATTTCAATGTGATATCACCGAGAGGGCCCAGAGTTTATCTATCTGTCATCGGGATGGACAAATCCCACTCTTGATCCATGAGCCTAAACATAACACCTTCGCAGCACTAAACCCACCTTTATAGTCACCCTATTACGGTGTGACGTTTGAGGTTATCAAGATACTCTTCCGGTGTTAGAAATTAACATGATCTCATGGTCTAAGGACTAAGATTACTTCGTATGATGTTATAGCAATATAAACATAATGACTTTGATCGTAATGCTATACTTCGGATGAATGTTCATCACATCATTCCACCAATGTTGTGACCTCGTTATTAACAACATCTAATGTCCATGATCAGGAAACCTTGATCATCTTGTTAATCAACGAGCTAGTTTAAATGAGAGGCATTACTAGGAACTTTATATTTTGTTTATTAAACACACATGTATTAACGTTTCCAATTAATACAATTATAGCATGCAAAATAAACATTTATCATAAACATGGAATAAGATAATAACCACTTTATTATTGCCTCTCGGGCATATTCCCTTCAGTCTCCCACTTGCACTAGAGTCAATAATCTAGTTTGAAAAACTTTGCGTATTGAACACCTATGGATTTCTGGTGTTGCATATATGCTATTTCTAGTGGTTAACATGATCTCCGGATCTGACAGTTTCAGGTCCGTGTGTATTTGCATGTCTTTGCGTCTCTACGCATCACTCATTCTCAAATGAGATGGCATTGCATAAATTTGGTCCTTTGGTGAGACCTTTAGTTCGTTCGGGTTAAAATATGTTGATATTATTGTCATACAATATATCTTCATAGTATTATCCCACTTTGAACCACACCTACTTTGATAACAAACTACTTAACACAAATGCCCTCCTTTGCTGCTACTATAGCAGTTATATACTTAGCCTTTTGTTTTAGTATCCGTCACAATGTCTCAACTTTGGAACTCATCCAAATCCATCATGGAACATCATTTCCATTACATTGTGCTACCCATAGTCTAAATTGAGATAAATTTAATTTGTATCTTGTGACAAAACTAGTATCAATGTAACACTTTACAATGAACTACCTTTAACTATTTGTCACTTATACATGATATATTCTTAGTTCTTCCAAAGCTCATAAGAATATCTTTACTATTGTCCAATGATCATCTTATGAATCATTCTGGTATGTGCTCATAACATTTAGAGCATAGGACATTCTGGATATATACATATCATGGTATAATCGATCAAAATCTTCATGTGTTTTTGAAACACTTGAATCTTCATACAATCCTTTCCATGCAGCAAGAACCTTTCTTGTTGTTTCCATATTGAACCCTTTCAATATGTCATATATGTATGTCTGGCACAACCATATTAGTGCCTCAATCTATCCATATAGATATTGATTCCAAATATTCCGGGTTTACCCAAGTCTTTCATCGAACTCTTATTTTAATGAAATTCTTAACTTGTGTCAATACAAGATACATCATTTCCAATCAACAATATGTTCTCTACATAATGTATTAGAAATATGTCTCAGCGCTCCCACTTAATTTCTTGCAAATGCAAGCATCTTCATCATCTCCGATGAATTTAAACTCTTTTAACAGTTTCATCATGCTGAAGATTCCAACTCTGCTATGCTTACTTCAACTATTGAAGTTTGCATGCCCTTTTAGCACCCTTTGAATTAACAAAACCCTTCGGACCATGTCATGTACACGTCCTAGGTAACCGTTCTATTAAAAGAACCTTATTTTGATTATTTAACTACCATATACCAAATTATATGTAGTGGTTGCTACATTAATCCGTCAAGACTATATATCGTTATGAAAGATCAAATCTTGTCATAGTCAACTCCTTGAACATTGCCGTAAACTTCTTTCCAACATGTCGACTATTTCATAGATGTTAAACATCCATGTCTATTTCTTTATAGATCCAAACACGACCGATAGGCTTCACGCCTTTCCGGGGGGTCTTCCAAGTTTAGAAACTTGATTTCTCGTGTATGGATACTATCACGGATTCTATGACTTCTAGTCATTTTATGGAGTCAGGGCCCATCATCGCTTCTTTGCATGTAGTTGATTCATCATTGTCAAAACAATAACGACTTGCTTATCAAATCACACTATTTGATTCTTACCGACCCACACGGTTCAATAGGAACTCTAATCTCCGAGATCACACCCTTTGTAATCACGGGAGCCATGAGTATTGTGGCCGCCACCGGGACACTTTTCGGCGCTACGCTACTTAGCACATATAGCTAAGGTTCAACAACCTTATCAAAGTTCTATTGTCCTCCCACTTAACTTTTCACGAAAAATTCCTTCTCAAGAAACTTGACGTTCCAAGTAACAAACTCTTTTGTCCTTGGTGTTATGGAGAAAATCCCAATAAATTCTTTGGGATAACCTACAAAGACGTGCTTATCCGACTTTGGTTGTAAACATTTTACTTATGCATAGCATACCAAAATTTAAGAAAAGACAATTCAGGTTTTATCCCAAACCATAACTTATATGGTGTCATTTCAACGGATCACGATGGTGCTCTTTTCAGTGTAAAAGCGGTAGTCTCTAAAGATTCAATCCTTAAAACATAATGGCAGTTTCATAAATGACACATTTGATCTTACCATGTCAAACATGGTTTGATTTCATCTCTCGAATATGCCATACTCCTATGGTTTATCGGGAAACACAAATCATGGAACAATTCCTTAAATCTTAAGTGTTTTGCTAAACATGTAACTCAAATATCTTCCTTTATGATCGAATCATAAACTCTTTATTTTCTTGTTACAATGATTTTCCACTTCATCTTGAAAGTCTTTGAACAATTTTCAAATGTTTCATACTTCTTCCTTATTAAGTAAATATATAGATATATTCACTCAAATTTTCAGAGAAAGCATATGAAACAAAAAGATCCATCGCATATGGCTACACATAATGGACTATGCACATAAGCATGCACAATTTCCAATAAGCTAGTCATCCGTTCCTCTCTGGCCTATGGACGGAGTTTCAATTATCTCGAGGAAAGTCTCACATGCGTCAATTGATCAAAATCAAAGACTCCAAAAATCCATCAACATGGAGTTTCTTCATGTTTTCTTTCCAATATAATTTAAAACAGCGATGTCACTTCATAAGTGATCTTTTAATCATTTGTCTTGTGACATTTTAGCAATAATGTTTATGGATGTGATTTCTCCCACTAGACTTGTAAAAGTTCATCCATCCTTTATGAAATACGGTAATTATTTGAACAACCATTGTTCTCATAATACCGGAACAAAATAAAAATTATTTAAACAAATCTTGAAGGCTAGGTTTGATGACAACGAAAAAACACAATAACACTTTATTTGTTTTCGATGAACATCATCACTTATTCTCTTGCTAGTTACTTAGGCCATTGCAGTTCATGAATTGCGTTGTCCTGTATGACACTTCATACCAACCAATTCGGTATCCAATACCTAAGAACCACATTGTTTAACAAGCAAGGAATACAACCATAACATGTATATCTTCTATATACCTAATCTGGACATTTCCAACTTTTTCTTTTCTGCCAAATATTTTATAGATTCTCTTTCAGCAATTCCTTTTCCTTTTAAAAGAATCTATCAACATCAATAGTGGTGTCATTCACATGACACATAGTACAAAGCATATATAGTCAAATACTAATACCTTTGGACTTGCACTTTGAAGTGGATCACCATCATCAAATGTTTGGTATTCTTTCAAAAATCCATTCTTTAGTAATCTATTAGTGTAGTAAACATTTTACTTACATCTTCTATTCATCCTTATCATGACAACTTTCATGATCAAGCTACTATAGCCTATAAGGAAGAATGACGAGTATAATTTTAGTTCCCGAAACCTTTTTGGGAGATTCGAATGCCTAGCATCTCCATCCTTCACAAATTCTCATACAATATGAGAACATGTATTTTGCTAAATTACACTCTATCATAATGCAATCAAAAACTTTCTTTTAGATATCACAATATCTTTCACACATGATGGTTTCTGAAACAATTCTTTTAGCTCCGAGATAACCTCGATATTAAAACAACTTTTGAATATCAAGAATCATGGAGGCAAACATGATACTTTAGATACTAACATTGGAATTATTACTCTTGATTTAATACTACTTATTAAACTTCACGGAGTAAATAGAGTTTGCTGAAAGTTTGCAATAGGACTTTTAAACTTTAAATTGACATTCAAAACAATACGATACCAGTTCATAAAGTAAATATCCAAAATTATATAGTTCTATTATCTCAATTAAAACTAAGCATAAGGTAGTGAACAGACGCCAATGACTACAACAAATTATGCAAATTCACTTCGATTTAGTTTATGACAAATTGAGTTCGACTAATCCAGATTAGAAATGAACTCCCACTCAAAAACGACATCCCTCGTGCCTTTTTGGTGATTACGTGAACCAAATCCACTACACCAAGTCCGATCATCACGTGAGTCGGTGTAGCTTCAAAGGCGAGCATCTATATGGGCATCATATCAACTATATGACTCATGCTTAACCTTTCGGTCCGTGTTCCGAGGCCATATGCATACATGCTAGGCTCGTCAAGTAAGAACCTTAGTACTCGTGTGTAAAACATCTTACACCCGTTGTATGAAAGCGTAGAGTCGAGTACACCCGATCATCACGTGATGTCTCGAAACACGATCCATAGAACGGTGCATACTTAAGGAAGAACACATTTTTATCTTGATATCTAAATGAGGGATCATCTTAAAATGCTACTAAAATGCCAAACTAGCAATATAAGATGCAAACATCTAATGTGTAAAGTGAGATGATATGGTCCATGCATTTGATCTCTATCATATGCATCATGGTATGATCTCTATCATTCCTTTGTGTGTAAGGCCAAGGTCTATAGAACTTACACGTTAGGTGTGTTGTAAGAGTATCTATCATACATCTACTTACAACATTACCATATCATGACACTAGCCCAACAACGATCTAAACTAGACGCCTCTAATTTATCCATTGCAAGTTTTACGTGGCTTAGGGCTTTCGGAGATAGAACCGTTCTTACCTACAAACATGGAACCACAACAAGGATAACCAAGTTATTAGCAAATCGTTGTAAATCAGATATTGACTATAGTAGGAGAGACAGACACCCGCCAGCCACTTATGCAAAACTAGTTGCATGTCAATCGTGGAA
Organism: Avena insularis; assembly: GCA_023614405.1. Classification (NCBI taxonomy): domain Eukaryota; kingdom Viridiplantae; phylum Streptophyta; class Magnoliopsida; order Poales; family Poaceae; genus Avena; species Avena insularis. Next base: position 87,874,881 of record CM042688.1, read on the forward strand.
CCGGTCTCATGTACAATGACACGTAAGGTTGGTCCGGGCCGCTTCATCCCACTATGCCACCAATATCCAAAATACATGAAAGAAGCAATAACATGATCATCATCGCCCACATATAAACATATGTGTACTACCCGTGCAAAGTACCTACGCATACATCAAGCTCTGATACCACTGTTGGGTTCGCAGCATAGAAAACAAAAAAAATTCCTACGATGTCAACTATACGCCAAGATCTATCTACTAGATACAGAGCAACGGGTGGATATACATCCATGGAGAACTTAGCCTCGAAGACAACGAGTTTTGTTAACGAGTTGGAACTCGTGGATGATGTAGTGGTACACTTGTCGATCTCAAGATGGTGATGAAGTCCAGCAGGTCCGGCTCCAGCACGTCCTTCGGATCCAGCTCCAGCAAGTCCAGCACCACCAAGTCCAGCACCGCAAAGCAGGGGTGCATCCGTGATCGCACACACATCCGGTACCCCGACAACCTCCGTCTCTCGCTCGAGCAAAGCAGCGGAAGCAGCAACTCTTTTCCAGATAAAGCCATCGGGAACATGTATCTTGCTAATCCGAGACCATGGGGAAATAATACTTGAGGGGGAGAGAGATCCTTCACGAGGAGGTGTGTGGAAGAAGGGGAGTGAGGGGGGACTTTTATAGGAGGAGGGGGGTACCCCTCCCCATGGCCGGCGCCCCATGGGGGTGACTCCTCACCTCCCCCATTCATGTGGTGGTAACCCCTCCACATTAAAATGCCCCTTCACATTCTCTTTTAAAGTCTCCACTTTAAATGCATTAAATTTCTCCAAATGTAATGCTCTCTCATTTAATAAAACTCTTTTATTATTTTTATTCAAAAAAAATTTAATTACTTTAATTAACAAACATTCACATAAAACCCCCTACAACATTTCAATATTACATGCAGAACCAATTTCAGCAATTTCACCTGAAACAGTTTCGGTGTCTATTGAAATAATTCCAGCGCTTTCTTAAATCTTTATCTGAAACATATTTGCTCCAAATGGTGTCGATATCCCTTAAGTGTGTCACCCTACGGTTCGCAAATAATGCAGACATGATCGAGACCCCTCTCAGATCAATAATCAGAAGGGGGACCTAGAGATCCGTACTGACTCCTACACATTTAATGATGACTTCTATGATCGTGAGAACCTTCAATGCTAGTAACTAAATCCCTTTGTCTCGTGATATATTACATGTCCGAGATTCGATCATCGGTATCCAAATACCTAGTTTGATCTCGTTACCGACATGCACTCTTTTCTCGTTCCCGTGATATAACATTCTAGTGATCACATCACTTGCTTGCAAGCTATTTCAATGTGATATCACCGAGAGGGCCCAGAGTATATCTATCCGTCATCGGGATGGACAAATCCCACTCTTGATCCATGAGCCTCAACATAACACCTTCGTAGCACTGAACCCACCTTTATAGTCACCTTGTTATTGTGTGACGTTTGATCTTATCAAGATACTCTTTCGATGTTAGCAATTAACATGATCTCATGGTCTAAGGACTAAGATTACTTTGTATGATGTTATAGCAATATAAACATAATTACTTTGATTGTAATGCTATACTTCGAATGAATGTTAATCACATCATTCCACCAATGTTGTGACCTTGTTATTAACAACATCCAATGTCCATGATCAGGAAACCTAGATCATCTTGTTAATCAACGAGCTAGTTTATATGAGAGGCATTACTAGAAACTTTATATTTTGTTTATTAAACACACATGTATTAACGTTTCCAATTAATACAATTATAGCATGCAAAATAAACATTTATGATAAACATGGAATAAGATAATAACCACTTTATTATTGCCTCTCGGGCATATTCCCTTCAATGACACTGGTGGATCCATGTGTGGTTTGTGAAAAGAACAGACATGCAATCACACTAGGTGGATCCTTGAACAATTTGTGGAAAGAACAGACATGCAATGACTCTGGTTGTGGTTCATGAGAAGAACACACATGCAATGACACTGGTGGATCCATGTGTGGTTTGTGAAAAGAACAGACATGCAATGACACTAGGTGGATCCATGTGTGGTTTGTTTAGAAGAAAACAAATGTAATGACTCTAGATGTGGTTTGTTAGAGGAACGGACATGCAATGACACTGGGTGTGGTTCATGAGAAGAACAAACATGCAATGACACTGGTGGATCCATATGTTGTTTGTGGAAAGCACAAACATGCAATGACACTGGGTGTGGTTCATGAAAAGAACAGACATGCAATGACATTGGTGGATCCATGTGTGGTTTGTGAAAAGAACAGACATGCAATGACACTAGGTGGATCCATGTGTGGTTTGTGAGAAGAACACACATGCAATGACTCTAGTTGTCGTTTGTGAAAAGAACAGACATGCAATCACACTGGGTGGATCCATGTGTGGTTTGGATGGCTCTGTGTATGGCGCCCAGAAAAGTGCTGGAGCAATGATGATGTAGAGCTCGTTGGGAACCCCAAGAGGAAGGTATGATGAGCACAGCAGCAAGTTTCCCTCAGTTATGAAACCAAGGTTTAATCGAACCAGTAGGAGCAAGGAAACACCCCAAAGGTGTTACTAGCTGAGCTTTGGCAGGGCACACTACCGGTGCTAGTAGCAATGTGGAGACCTGCACAACACAACCACAGAACTTTGTCCCCAACTTGCGATGAGGTTGTCAATCTCACCGTGTTTTGAGGAAAACAATGGATTAAACCTATCGAATGGAAGGAAGTAAAAGTTTGCAGAAAGTAAACACAAAGCAGTAAACAGTTTGTAGATTGAATATAAAAGACAAGGACCGGGATCCATAGTTCACTAGAGGTGGCTCTCCTTAAGATAGATAACATGCTGGGTGAACAAATTATAGCGGGGCAATTGAGAAACATCGAGAAAGCAATATATGCATATACTAATCATCTTGACTCCTTTGGAACTTGATTGGGCATTACAACATTATACATAGACCGCCATCCAACTCCATCTATGACTAATAATCCACCTTCAGGTTATCATCCAAACCCCCTCTAGTATTAAGTTGCAAGCAACAGATTATTGCTTTACGAATTGCGTGTAAAGTAAACAATACGATTGTTCTATGAACAAAGGATTGTTGTTTTCTCCCTAGTAGCAACAACACATATAGTACCTTAGAGATTTCATCACTTCCCGATTACGGAGGCATGAACCCACTATTGAGCATAAATACTAACTCTTGGAGTTGCTAGCATCTACTTGGCCAAGATAGCTACTAACAACGGAAAGCATGCAAGATCACAAATAGCAAAGACATGATAGAATCAATAATCAATCTGAAATAGCATCTCAATATCCATCGGATCCCCGTAAACACAACATGCAGAATTACAAATAGATGATCTTGATCATGAACGGAGATCACAAGATCTAAACATGAAAGCACAAAGGAGGAGAACTGTAACACCCTGTCCACTCCTGGGCCCGGGGGGTGTCACTCCTGACAGCTTAATAGGATATCTAGACTGGCCCGACAGACCAACACTAGTCTTTTCTGCGCACTTTGTCCTCACTCGTGTGCACCCGGTTACCCACTTTCCGGTCGGTCACCCATCCTAGAATTGCTCTAGGCCAAGCACGCTTAACCTTAGAGTTCTTTTCAAATGAGCTTCCGGAAAAGAAGTTGCAACTTGTTGATATGGGTATCCTATCAATCCTATTAAGCCATATGCCTGGTCTCACATACACCCACCCTTTAGAAGATGGATGCCCTCATCGATCAAGCACACCCTAGGAACGTTCCCTCTTGGCACGCGTCTGTGCGTCCAGTGCCGGAACATGTGCCATGCCGTGTCCACTCCGGTCCACACGCACGATGCTCCACATGTCCCGCCACTGACCTGCACACACCCATTTAACCACGAGGTCGGCTCTGATACCACTTGTAACACCCCGTCCACTCCTGGGCCCGGGGGGTGTCACTCCTGGCAGCTTAATAGGATATCTAGACTGGCCCCACAGACCAACACTAGTCTTTTCTGCGCACTTTGTCCTCACTCGTGTGCACCCGGTTACCCACTTCCGGGTCGGTCACCCATCCTAGAATTGCTCTAGGCCAAGCACGCTTAACCTTAGAGTTCTTTTCAAATGAGCTTTCGGAAAAGAAGTTGCAACTTGTTGATATGGGTATCCTATCAATCCTATTAAGCCATGTGCCTGGTCTCACAAGAACCAGCCATCTAGCTACTACATGGATCCGTAGTCCAAGGATGAACTACTCACGCATCACACCGGAGGCTTGCATGGTGATGAAGAAGGCCTCCAGGGTGAATTCCCCTCTCCGGCAGGGTGCCCGGAAGAGCTTCAGATCCCTCCCGATCTAGGGATGGAGATGACGGCAGCTACAGACTCTTTCGTGGATTTTTGATCGGGTACTTAGGTTTTTCGTCCCGAGGGCATCTTATAGGCGGAAGGAGACGCCGAGGGGGTGCCTAGGCTGGCCACACCACCCCTTGGCGCGGCCAGTCCTGGCCCGCGTGGCCAGGTGGTGTGGTGGCCCCTGGCTCCTCTCCGTCTCGTATTCTGGCATCTGATGCCTTCCGGAAAAATAAGCACTTTGGCTTTTGTCCCGTCCAATTCCAAGAATATTCATTTTCTGACTTTCCTGGAACCAAAAACAGCAGAAAACAGGCAACTGGCACTGTGGCTCTTGTTAATAGGTTAGTCCAAGAAATCATATGAAAAGTACTCCAAAGTGTGGACAAAACACAAGAAAGTGGATAAAACCAAGCATGGAACATCAAAAATTATAGATACATTTGCAATGTATCAACATCCCCAAGCTTCACTCCTGCTCGTCCTCGAGTAGGTAAGTGATAAAAAGAAAGGATAATTTTTGAGGTGACATGCACCATCAAAGACTTGATCAAAGTATTTGTAAAACATTCAAAGCTGGGATCATAGTAATTCAATCATAACATGAAATACAAAGTTCTAGCAATAAGCAAAGAAACTATGATGCAACATGAAAAGGCACAAACAAAAGATTCATGAATAACAATGCTTTGCAAGACGTTTGTTTGTTTCACATAAAGAAAACATAGCATAAAGGTATTCAGCTTGTCCCTCAATAGAGTAGCAAATATAAATGCATAGGACACCTTCAAAGTTCATAAGAGTGACTAGATACAATAGTTTAAAACAAGTAATATCAAGTTATGCATCAATCAACAAGTCTTGGGACAATGCACATAGAACTAAGAATGGCCACTATGCTCTCAAAGTAGGTGCATAAAGATAGAAGGTGGAGACTCAATATAATGGTGGAAGAAAGGCTTTTATAAAAGGAAGTATGGATTCAAGTCTCATAAAGAGCTTCCAAAAATTATGGTACTTATAGCTTTCAGCTCTCATTGCCCCTATCATAAGCATCTTGAAGTGATTAAGGTTAAAGTGAACAAACTATGGTGTACATGCTTGAATAAGTATAAGTCAGAAATCTCATGTCCCTTGTATACGAGGGCCACTCCTCATGCTACTCATGTTTAGTCACCGGTAAGTTCTTGTCATCGTAAGTACATGTGTATCATAGAGAACCGCCAACAGGGTACCCCTTGCCCGATGATACGGAAGAATCCCCATATCAAAATGACAAGGCAAGCAGACAACGAACATCTCAGCATTCTTCTTATTTACCATGGGAATATGATGCTTTTTTCTCTCTTTCCTCTTTTCATAGTATCTCTTTTTTTCTCTTTTTTTCTCAATATAGGACTCTTTTTTGATAAAAAGAATGCTTCATAGACAGCTCATTATGGTTACGTTGCAGGTTTCCACCATGTCAGCATGGATTAGACCAGCGGCCTAGGCGTTTCTCTAACACATATACATAACTCCATGGACTTACTGTTGGAGATATGCCCTAGAGGCAATAATAAATGTAGTTATTATTATATCTTTGTGTTTATGATAAATGTTTACATTCATGCTATAATAGTATTAACAAGGAAACATTAATACTTGTGTGATTTGTAAACTTAATTTGAAGTCCCTAGTAAAGCCTCTATATAATACTAGCTTGTTGGTTAATAGATGATTGTGGCTTCCCTATCATGAACATTGAGATGTTGTTAACAACAAGATCATATCATTAGGAGAATGATATGGTGGACATACTCCTATAGATAAGCGTAGCATAAAGACCAAGTCATTTTAATAGTTCAATTGCTATATGCTTTCTGATACATAGTTATCTAATTCCTTCGACCATGAGATCATGCATATCACCTTTACCAGATGGATGCTTTGATAACATCAAACACCACACCGTAACTGGGTGGCTATAAAGGTGGCATTGAGTGTTCAGAAAGTATTGGTTGAAACACATGGATCAAGAGTGGGATTTGTCCATCCATATGACGGATAGATATACTCTGGGCCCTCTCGGTGAAATGTCATCCAATTAGCTTGCAAGCATGTGACTGGCTCACAAGGGATCACATATCACGGGAACGAGAAAAGAGTACTTATCAGTAACGAGGTTGAACTAGGTATGCAGAGATACCGACGATCATAACCTCGGATGAGTAAACTATCGTGAGACAAAGGGAAATTGATATCGTATGTAAGTGGTTCATTCGATCGCAAAGTAATCGTAGAAATATGTGGGAGCCATATGAATTTCCAGATTCCTCTATTGGTTATTGTTCGGAGAAGTGTCTCGATCATGTCCGCATAATTCACGAACCGTAGGGAGACACACTTAAGGATTCGACATTGTTTGAGTAGTTATGGAATGATGAGAAAGAGTTCGAATGTTGTTCGGAATCTCGAATGGGATTCGGGATATCACGAGGAGATCCGGAATGGTCCGGAGAATAAGATTCATATAAGGAAAGTCCCGTTTCGGAGTTGGGGAATGGTTCCGGTGTTTTCATCGGGAACATTCTAGAAGGTTCCGGAATGTCCGGCACTCCGGGGGGGAGGGTACATGAATGTGTCATTGTAAGTTGGAATGATTGCATCATGTACTATGTGTCTTTGCTGTCCAAAATAAAGGGTTTATTTAAATCCTAAATTGAAAAGTCAAACGGCTAGTTTGAAAGTCAAACGGCAAGTTTTGGAAAGAGGAGGAGTGGGAAACCGAGTTGGGGAGGGATTCCCTCCTCCAACCGCCGGCCCACCTCCAAGCCGAGTTGGGGAGGGACTCCCTCCCTTGTCCGCCTCCCACCTATAAAGGGAGGGCAGGTTGCCCTCCTAGTACACAAGTCCCTCTCCTCTAAACCTAAACCCTAGCCTCAGCCTAGGGATTTCTCCCAAGCCGTCAAGTTAGAGCTTCTAATTGCCCTAGCCTCCGGTTTAGAGCCTTCTAATTGGTGTGTCTAAACCCTAGATCACCAAAGCTCTCTCATACTCCACCATACTCGCTCTGGCTTAAGGCGAAGCCCTGCGAGATCTCCCCTCTACTTCCGGTACCACGCCAGTCAGCCGGAATCGCGAGGAGAGTACTACAACCTCCGCTGCCTTGGAACAAGGAGAGGAAGGTCTTCACCGAAAATCGAACGTGTGACCGATCGAGGAGCGCTGCGAACGCAGCTACGGAAGGATCGCTCACGCGATCTTGAGATCGGAAAGAGTTTACTACATCACCCACGAGAATCTGCTCTCGTTAAACACTTTGGAATCTTCGAGGGTGAGTTATTCCATCGACTGCTACAATCTAGTAGATAGATCTTGGCTTGTTTGTTTGTATGCGTAGAAATTTTTGTTTTCCATGCTACGAAACCCTACAAAGGGTATCGAGCCGTGTCTATATGTAGATCTCACAGACGAGTAGAACACAATGGTCATTGTGGGCGTTGATGCTTTTATTGTCGATTGCTTCTGTGTACTTTGCATCTTGGGATGTTGGGATGAAGCCCGGCTAACCTTACATGACATCGTTCATGAGACTTGCTCCACGCTTGACATGCAACTTGTATTGCATAAGTGGCTTTATGGTGCCTGCTTTCTCCCAAAGATAGTGGAGATCCAATTAACAACGGGTGATTTACAATACTAGTATCAATGTTGTGGTTCTTGTTCGTAAGTTAGAACGACACTTATTGAAAGCCCCAAACCACGTAAAATATGCAAAGAAAGTAGAGGCATCTAACTTTGTTTTGCAGGGGTGTGCAGTGATGTGATATGGCATGATTGTGATTATATTTGATGTATGCAATGTTCCTTATTGTAAGTTGGCAACCGGCAGGAGCCATATGGTTGTCTTTAATTTCTGTTAAGACCCGCGTGTCTATTCAAAGTAGTTGTAATAGTTGAAGCTGGTGGACGACAACCATGAAGAAGCGTCATTGACCTTGATGCTATGCCGGTGATGATGGAGATCATGTTCGTGCTTGAAGATGGAGATCGGAAGCACAAAGAAGAAAGGCCATATCATATCACATATTATGAATTGCATGTGATGTTAATCCTTTATGCATCTTGTATTGCTTAGTAGACGACGGTAGCATTATAAGATGATCCCTCATGCACATAAATTTCAAGTTCTAAAGTGTTCACCCTTAGTATGCACCGTTGCTAAAGCTTGTTGTTTCGAAGCACCACGTGATGATCGGGTGTGTTAGATTCCGCAAGTGAATACAACGTAAGCAAGCCAGATTTGCTTATGCGGTAGCTAAGGTTTGATCTTGACGAGCCTAGCATGTACAGACATGGTCTCAGGAACACGGATCACCGAAAGGTAAAGCATGAATCATATAGTAGATATGATGAACATGTCGATTGTTCGCCATTGAAACTATATCAACTCGTGATGATCGGTTTTGATATGGTGGATTTGGTTCTGTGATCACTAAAACAATGTGAGGGATGTTGTTTTGAGTGGAGTTCACCTAGATTAAACTTTATTATTAATTTGAACTCAATTTGTCATAAACTTAGTCTAAACAATTGCAAATATGTTGTAGATCAATGGCAGCCCCTACCATCAATTTTAATGCGTTCCTAGAGAAAGAAAAGTTGAAAAACAATGGAAGCAACTTCGCGGATTGGTTCCGCAATTTGAGGATTGTCCTCACATTTGGTAATTTGACCTATGTGCTGGATGCACATTGGGTGACCCACTGCAGCTGATGATACCGATGAAGTAAAGAATGTTTACCTTGCTCGAAGAATCAAGATCCATAGTTCAGGTGCTATCTTGTATGGTTTAGAATCGAGCTTGTAAAAGGTTTGAGAATTCAGACCCACATGATATTGTCCGTGATCTCAAATTGATCTTTGAGACTCACGCGGCATTGAGAGTTATGAGGCTTCAAAAGTTCTTTAACTGCAAGATGGAAGAGGGCACTCACAAGTGAGCATGTGCTTAAGAAGTCCGGGCACGCAAACAAACTTCAAAGCTTGGTTATAGTGATTCCTAATGCTTTGGGATTTACCGTGTCCTCCAATCACTACCACCAAGTTACAAGAACTTTGTGATGAACTACAACATGCGTAACATGAACAAGCGGTTGCGAACTGTTTGCTATGTTAAAGTCTGCAAGTGGAGATCAAGAAAGAGCACCAAGTGTTGTTGGTCAATAAGACCACCAAATTCAAGAAAGGCAAGTCTAAGCAAGGGACACTTTCAAGAAGGGTGGTAAGAAAGTTACCACCGACGAAGAAGACCAAGGCTGGACCCAAGCACGACATCGAGTGCTTTTACTGCAAGGAGAAGGTCATCGAAGCGGAATTGCCCAAAGTACTTGGCGGATTTGAAGAACGGCAACATCAAGAAGAAAGGTATATCCGATATACATGTTATTGATGTGTATCTCACTAGTATTCGTAGTAGTGCTCGGTATTTGATACTGGTTCGTTGCTCATATTTGTAACTCAAACAGAGCTGCAGAATAAACGGAAGCTAGTGAAGAACGAGGTGACGGCGCGCGAGAGAAACGGATCAAAGGTTGATGTGATCGCGGTCGGCACGCTACCCCTTCATCTACCATCGGGATTAGTTTTATACTTAAATAATTGTTATTTGGTGCCTGCGTTGAGCATGAACATTATATCAGGATCTTGTTTATTGCGAGACGGTTACTTGTTTAAATCCGAGAATAATGGTTGTTCGATTTATATGAGTAATATGTTTTATGCACATGCACCTTTGATAGATGGTCTATTCTTGTTGAATCTCGATGGTGGAAATACACATATTAATAACATTGAGGCTAAACGTTTGAAATCGAGCGATAACTCGACCTATATGTGGCACTATCGTCTTGGTCACATTGGAGTGAAGCGTATGAAGAAACTCCATTCCGATGGACTTCTTGAATCACTTGATTTTGAATCACTTGAAAGATGCGAAGCATGTCTGATGGGTAAAATGATTAAGACTCCATTTTCTGGTATGATGGAGCGAGCTACGGACTTATTGGAAATCATACATACCGATGTGTGTGGTCCAATGAGTGTAGCATTGTGCGGTGGTTATCGTTATGTTCTTACCTTCATGGATGATTTGAGTAGATATGGGTATATCTATTTCATGAAACATAAGTCCGAGACTTTCGAGAAGTTTAAGGAGTTTCAAAGTGAGGTAGAGAATCAATGTAACAAGAAGATTAAATTTCTATGTTCTGATCGTGGAGGTGAATATCTAAGTTACAAGTTTGGCAAGCATTTGAAGAAATGCGGAATACTTTCACAATTGACACCGCCGGGAACACCACAGCGTAATGGTGTGTCTCGAACGTCAGAATCGAACTCTTAGATATGGTTCGCTCTATGATGTCACTTACAGATTTACCGCTATCATTTTGGGGTTATGCATTAGAAACAGCCGATTCACTTTAAATAGGGCACCGTCTAAACTGCTGAAACGACACCGTATGAATTATGGTTTGGGAAGAAACCTAAATTGTCGTTCCTTAAAGTTTGGGGTTGCGAAGCCTATGTAAAGAAGTTACAGCCGGACAAGCTTGAACCCAAAGCGGAAAAATGCGTCTTCATAGGATACCCGAAGGAAACTATTGGGTATACCTTCTATCATAGATCCGAAGGCAAAATCTTCGTTGCTAAGAATGGATCCTTTCTAGAGAAGGAATTTCTCTCGAAAGAAGTGACTGGAAGGAAAGTAGAACTCGACGAGGTTGTCGAACCTTCTCGAAATTGCAGTAGCGCAGCACGGAAGAAGTTCTGTGGTGCCTGCACCAATAAGAGAGGAAGCTAATGATGATGATCATGAAACTTCGTTGAAGTTAATCTGAGCCTCGCAGTCAACGAGAACTCGTACCACCTGCATTGGTATGATCCCGTTATGAATGTCATGTTGGTGGACAACACCGATGACCCTGAGACATATGAGGAAGCAATGATAAGCCCAGATTCCAATAAATGGCAAGAAGCCATGAAATCCGAGATTGGATCCATGTACGAAAACCAAGTATGGACTTTGGTGGACTTACCGGATGGCCGGAAGGCTGTCGAGAACAAATGGATTTTCAAGAAGAAAACAGATGCTGATGGTAATGTTATCGTTTATAAAGCTCGACTTGTCGCAAAAGGGTTTCGACAAATTCAAGGAGTTGACTACGATGAGACTTTCTCACCAAGAGCGAAGCTAAAGTCTGTGAGGATTATGTTAGCAATCGCATATTATGATTATGAGATATGGCAGATGGATGTCAAAACAGCATTCCTCAATGGAGACATTGATGAAGAGTTGTATATGATGCAACCCAAAGGTTTTGTCGATCCTAAAGATGCTAACAAGGTATGCAAACTTCAACGGTCCATCTATGGATTGAAGCAAGCATCCCGAAGTTGGAATCAACGTTTTGATAAGGTAATCAAAAGTTTTAGTTTTATACAAACTTATGGAGAAGCTTGTATTTACAATAAAGTGAGTGGGGGCTCTGTAGCATTCTTAATACTATATGTAGATGACATATTGTTGATTGGGAATGATGTAGACCTTCTTAATAGTGTCAAGGAATATTTGAATAATAGTTTTTCAATGAAGGATCTTGCGAAGCAGCCATATATTAGGCATAAAGATTTATAGAGATAGATCAAAACGCCAAATATCATTGTCACAAAGTACATATTTGGACAAAGTTCTAAAGAGGTTTGGAATGGAGGATAGCAAGAAAGGGTTCTTACCCATGTTGCCCAATACGACCTTGAGTAAAACTCAAAGTCCGACATCGGCAGAAGATAGAGAAAGGATGAGTAAGACTCCCTATGCCTCAGCCATAGGATCTCTAATGTATGCCATGCTATGTACTAGACCCGACATCGCATATGCTGTTAGTCTAACTAGCAGATATCAAAGTGATCCAGAGTGGATCATTGACATGATCAAAACATCCTTAAGTACTTGAGAAGAACTAAGGATATGGTTCTTTCTTATGGAGGTGATGAACAGCTTGTTGTTAATGGTTACACCGATGCTAGTTGGAACACCGATCCGGATGATTCTAAATCACAACTGGATACATTTATTTTGAATGGTGCAGCTTAGCTGGAGGAGTGCAAAGCAAAGCGTTGTGGCGAGATCTTCAACTGAATCGGAATACATGGTTGCTTCAGAGGCTTCACAAGAAGCAATATGGATGAAAGAGTTCATTACGAGCTGGGTGTGGTTCCTAGTGCTACCGGACCCAATGTCTATCTTTGTGATAACATGGGCGCCATAGCCAATGCGCAAGAACCAAGGTCACACAAGAAGTCAAGCACATCAAACTACGTTTTCACGCTATTCGAGAACATATCCAAGATGGGGATATAAAGATTTGCAAAGTACACACAGATCTAAATGTGGCGGATCCGTTGACTAAACCTCTCCCGAGGGCAAAACATGACCAGCACCAAACTGCCATGGGTGTTCGGTATATTACCATGTAATCTAGATTAGATGACTCTAGTGCAAGTGGGAGACTGTTGGAGATATGCCCTAGAGGCAATAATAAATGTAGTTATTATTATATCTTTGTGTTTATGATAAATGTTTACATTCATGCTATAATAGTATTAACAAGGAAACATTAATACTTGTGTGATTTGTAAACTTAATTTGAAGTCCCTAGTAAAGCCTCTATATAATACTAGCTTGTTGGTTAATAGATGATTGTGGCTTCCCTATCATGAACATTGAGATGTTGTTAACAACAAGATCATATCATTAGGAGAATGATATGGTGGACATACTCCTATAGATAAGCGTAGCATAAAGATCAAGTCATTTTAATAGTTCAATTGCTATATGCTTTCTGATACATAGTTATCTAATTCCTTCGACCATGAGATCATGCATATCACCTTTACCAGATGGATGCTTTGATAACATCAAACACCACACCGTAACTGGGTGGCTATAAAGGTGGCATTGAGTGTTCAGAAAGTATTGGTTGAAACACATGGATCAAGAGTGGGATTTGTCCATCCATATGACGGATAGATAATACTGGGCCCTCTCGGTGAAATGTCATCCAATTAGCTTGCAAGCATGTGACCGCTCACAAGGGATCACATATCACGGGAATGAGAAAAGAGTACTTATCAGTAACGAGGTTGAACTAGGTATGCAGAGATACCGACGATCATAACCTCGGATGAGTAAACTATCGTGAGACAAAGGGAAATTGATATCGTATGTAAGTGGTTCATTCGATCGCAAAGTAATCGTAGAAATATGTGGGAGCCATATGAATTTCCAGATTCCTCTATTGGTTATTGTGAGAAGTGTCTCGATCATGTCCGCATAATTCACGAACCGTAGGGAGACACACTTAAGGATTGACGTTGTTTGAGTAGTTATGGAATGATGAGAAAGAGTCTGAATGTTGTTCGAGTCTCGAATGGGATTCGGATATCATGAGGAGATCCGGAATGGTCCGGAGAATAAGATTCATATAAGGAAAGTCCTGCTTTGAGTTGGGGAATGGTTCCGGTGTTTTCATCGGGAACATTCTAGAAGGTTCCGGAATGTCCGGCACTCCGGAGGGGGAGGGTACATGAATGTGTCATTGTAAGTTGGAATGATTGCATCATGTACTAGGTGTCTTTGCTGTCCAAAATAAAGGGTTTATTTAAATCCTAAATTGAAAAGTCAAACGGCTAGTTTGAAAGTCAAACGCAAGTTTTGGAAAGAGGAGGAGGAGTGGAAACCGAGTTGGGGAGGGATTCCTCCTCCAACCGCCGCCCACCTCAAGCCGAGTTGGGGAGGGACTCCTCCCTTGGCCGCCTTCCACCTATAAAAGGGAGGGCAGGCTGCCCCTCCTAGTACACAAGTCCCTCTCCTCTAAAACTAAAACCTAGCCTCAGCCTAGGGATATCTCCCAAGCCGTCAAGTTAGAGCTTCTAATTGCCCTAGCCTCAGGTTTAGAGCCTTCTAATTTGTGTGTCTAAACCCTAGATCACAAAAGCTCTCTCATACTCCACCATACTCGCCCGCTTAAGGCGAAGCCTCATGAGATCTCCCTCTACTTCGGTACCACGTCACAGTTGCCGGAATCGCGAGGAGAGTACTACAACCTCCGCTGCCTGCTGGAACAAGGGAGAGGAAGGTCTTCGAGTCGAACGCAGGACCGATCAAGGGAGCGCTGCCGATTTAACGGCGCGGAAGGATCGTCTACGCGATCTTGAGATCGGAAAGAGTACGACTACATCACCCACGAGAATCTGCTCTCGTTAAACACTTTGGAATCTTCGAGGGTGAGTTATTCCATCGACTCGTTGCTACAATCTAGTAGATAGATCTTGGCTTGTTTGTTTGTATGCGGTAGAAATTTTTTGTTTTCCATGCTACGAAACCCTACACTTACAAGCTCCCCTTTCATTTCACACCGACGATATCCATATACAAAAGAGCATGATATCAACTAGGTACAAGTACCAAGTGCAATGTTGAAAGCGTTCCCCATGAAAGCATGGTTCTGCTAATTCCCAACAAATAAGTGCAAGCATATACAACATAGATGACACAATGGTTCAAGTTTATTAAGGGCAAGAAAAGTAAAGTGTGCCATCAAGTTCGTGAAAGATTTAATCACTAGTTTTCTCATAACAAGTTTAATTTGGAAGGTAAACAAAAGCATGAATATACTTGGAATAGCATAAGCTAATAGGTAGGTATGGTGGACTCTTTGGAATAACTTGTTTTAGGGAATTGGATGCATGAGTGGAACTCATACTTGGTTGTGGAGGCTAGCAAAAGACTGGGAGCGACAAACTAGGAGAGCAATAATGGTCATAATCATGCAAAGCGACAAAACATCATTGATAAAAGCATAAAGTGATACTACAAGTTGAAAACTAAAGGATCATAAAGGCTATGGTGACTTGAGATAGTCATAACATGGTGTGAGCATGTGCCAAGTCAACCAAATAAAACATCAAAGGAGAATACCACTATACTATGCTTTAATATGCTAAAACAACGCATGATTCATCCAAGGCACATTAAGCAATCTCAATTGTTTATAACAAGTCATTCTACAGCAAAGAATACTAAGCATAAATCCAAAACAATATCAAGCATGGCATGACAAAGCATAGGCCACAGTCAAAAACGAGCTCTTTTTACCACATAAGCATGAACTTTCCTACTCTTTTCCAAACCAAACCAAACTATTTGCAAACCAATGTATGAAAGAGGGGGTCCAACCAATTTATTCAGAAAACTAAGAAAACAAAAGCAAACGAAAAACCAAAATGAAAACGAAAAATAAGACGCTCCAAGAACAACTCAACTGTGCATGAAACAATAAAAATGAAGCGTTTGGAAGAAACCTGGGATTTTTATTGATGAAGAGGGGGATGCCTTGGGCATCCCCAAGCTTTGACTCTTGTACTTCTTAGATATTTCTTGGGGTGACACGCGTGGCATCCCCAAGCTTTAGCTTTAGTCCATCCTTCATCTCATTACTTATTCCTTTCATACACCTGAAAATTTTCCTTCATACAAAACTTCACACAATCTTTATTAGCAACATTAGTGCACTCAAGATAATAGGTCTTAAGGTTCAGTTCCAACACCAATAAACTTCCATTATAACACTAGCTACTGTAGAACTTCCCTCAAAAAGCTCAATTCCCCAAAAGAACTCAAAAAGGAACCAACAAGAAGCAAATGCAGAAAATGGCAGAAATCTGTCAAAACAGACCAGCAGGTAAATACGAATTTTTTATAAGACCTTCTGTTGCTCAAATCAAAAAGTGTTGAACTAACGAAAGTTAGATAATAACCTGGGGCAGAAGCACAAAAATTCACGCCTCCAAAAGACGTTCAGAGATTTGACACCAATTTTTACGGTGAAGCACAGAAATCTGTTTCGGGACAGCAACTTTCCCAATCATTACTCCTCTCTCATTAGAGGTTACTCTTGGCACAAAAAGCAAATAAAAATGATAAGGAGCGGTTATTACTGAAGTAATAACTTCCAAGACTCATCTAAAACTTTTGGGTTATCTCCCAATAAGTACTTTTCTTTAACGCTTTTAAGTTAGGCATAAGAAGCAAGAAAGAATCAAGTGTTCTCAAATGAAGAAGCATTAAGACCAAATTTCTTGCCCTTACCTCTCTTACTTTTATTCTTAACATTGGGGAAAATGTGATTGTTTGGTGGAGAAGAAAGGTGCATGGTCCATTTTCCCACATCTATTATTGCTCCAAGGAGTTCTAACAAGGACCTTACAAGTGTAATTTGTCCTTTTCCTACACATTCAATAACAAGATAATCAGTAGAAATCATTTTCCCAAGGATATGTGTAAACACTCCTTCAGCTATTCCAAGAGGTAATATGGTAGCATTATTAGCAAGAGATATTTATTTTCCTCCTTCAGTAAGCCCCCAAGTATTCAAAGATTCATAAATATCCTTGGGCATAAGACAAAATTCAGACATGATATCACAGTGGGCTTGAAAAGTTTCAGTGTTTATCTCAATCTTTACTGTAGGGAGCCACTTTGATGGTTCATAATTTATTGAGACATAATTGTGATGCTCCCTAAGCGTATTATAGCAATCTTTTAAGCTAGAAGTGCTAGTCTCAAGAGTGTTTAATCTAGCAAATATTTTGCGAAAGAAATATCAGTTTGGCTAGGCAAGTTGTACGTGAGGATCAATTTCTTTATAGCATTAATAGCATCATCCTCATTACATTGGAGTAAATCTCCTCCCACAATAGCATCTAAAGCATATCTATAGCAAAGAGCAATCCCAAGGTAAAAACTCTAAGGGACAAGCTTTGAGTCATTTTAGGCTCAGTTTTTTCATATAAATCAGAGATTCTAGACCAAGCTTCCTTAAAACTTTCCTCAATTCCTTGTTTAAAAGTGAAAATCATTTCCTCTGGTGACACAGTGACTGGAGCAAGGCTAGACATAGTGGCAACTCAAGATAGGAACTCTTTTTTTTGTGTTTTTGAAATAAGAAAGCAAACTAGTAAAACTAATTTTTGTGTGTTTTTTATAAGAAAACAAGCAAACAAACCAAAAATAAACTAAGCAAAACAAAAATAACAAAGTAAAGAGATTGGTTATGAGGGACTCCCCTTGTGAAGATGTCCTTGACTCCCCAGCAACGGCGCCAGAAAAATACTTGATGGCTCTGTGTATGGCGCCTAGAAAAGTGCTGGAGCAATGATGATGTAGAGCTCGTTGGGAACCCCAAGAGGAAGGTATGATGAGCACAGCAGCAAGTTTCCCTCAGTTATGAAACCAAGGTTTCATCGAACCAGTAGGAGCAAGGAAACACCCCAAAGGTATTACTAGCTGAGCTTTGGCAGGGCGCACTACCGGTGCTAGTAGCAACGTGGAGACCTGCACAACACAACCACAGAACTTTGTCCCCAACTTGCGATGAGGTTGTCAATCTCACCGTGTTTTGCGGAAAACAACGAATTAAACGTATCGAATGGAAGGAAATAAAAGTTTGCAGAAAGTAAACACAAAGCAGTAAACAGTTTGTAGATTGAATGTAAAAGACAAGGACTGGGATCCATAGTTCACTAGAGGTGGCTCTCCTTAAGATAGATAACATGCTGGGTGAAAAAATTACAGCGGGGCAATTGACAAACATCGAGAAAGCAATACATGCATATACTAATCATCTTGACTCCTTTGGAACTTGATTGGGCATTACAGCATAATACATAGACCGCCATCCAACTGCATCTATGACTAATAATCCACCTTCAGGTTATCATCCGAACCCCCTCCATTATTAAGTTGCAAGCAACAGATTATTGCTTCTGAAGCGCGTAAAGTAAACAATACGATTGTTCTATGAACAAAGGATTGTTGTTTTCTCCTAGTAGCAACAAAGACATTTAGTACCTTAGAGATTTCTGTCACTTCCCCAGATTACTAGAGGCATGAACCCACTATCGAGCATAAATACTAACTCTTGGAGTTGCTAGCATCTACTTGGCCAAGATAGCTACTAACAACGGAAAGCATGCAAGATCACAAATAACAAAGACATGATAGAATCAATAATGAATCTGAAATAGCATCTCAATATCCATCTGATCCCCGCAAACACAACATGCAGAATTACAAATAGATTATCTTGATCATGAACGGAGCTCACAAGATCTAAACATGAAAGCACAAAGGAGGAGAACCAGCCATCTAGCTACTACATGGATCCGTAGTCCAAGGATGAACTACTCACGCATCACACCGGAGGCTTGCATGGTGATGAAGAAGGCCTGTGGTGAATTCCCTCTCCCAGGTGTTAGGAAGAGCGTCAGATCCCTCCCGATCTAGGGATGGAGATGACGGCGGCTATAGACTCTTTCGTGGATTTTTTGATCGGGTACTTAGGGTTTACGTCCCGAGGGCATCTTATAGTCGGAAGGGAAGGCCAAGCGAGTGCTAGGGCAGGCCACACCACCCCCTGGCGCGGGCCAGGCTGGGCCGCGCGGCCAGGTGGTGTGGTGGCCCCCTGGCCCCTCTCCGTCTCGTATTCTGGCACTAGATGACTTCCGGAAAAATAGGCATTTTGGCTTTTGTCCCGTCCAATTCCGAGAATATTCATTTTCTGACTTTCCTGGAACCAAAAACAGCAGAAAACAGGCAGCTGGCACTGTGGCTCTTGTTAATAGGTTAGTCCAAGAAATCATATGAAAAGTACTCCAAAGTGTGGACAAAACACAAGAAAGTGGATAAAACCAAGCATGGAACATCAAAAATTATAGATACATTTGCAATGTATCAGGTTCATGAAAAGAACACACATGCAATGACACCGGCAGATCCATGTGTGGTTTGTGAGAAGAACACACATCCAATGACACTGAGTGTGGTTCATGAAAAGAACACACATGCAATGACACTGGTGGATCCTTATGTGGTTTGTGGAAAGCACATACATGCAATGACATTGGGTGTGGTTCATGAGAAAGAACACACATGCAATGACAGTGGTGGATCCATGTGTGGTTTGTTTAGAAGAACACACATGCAATGACTCTAGATGTTTCCTTATGTGGTTTTTGAGAAGAACACACATGCAATGACACTAGGTGTGGTTTGTGAAAAGAACAGACATACAATGACACTGGTGGATCCATGTGTGGTTCATGAGAAGAACACACATCCAATGACACTGGTGGATCCTTATGTGGTTTGTGAGAAGCACAAACATGCAAGGTGGATCCATGTGTGGTTCATGAGAAGAACACACATCCAATGACACTGGTGGATCCATGTGTGGTTTCTGGAAAGAATAGACATGCAATGACTCTGGTTGTGGTTCATGAGAAGAACACACATGCAATGACACTAGTGGATCCATGTGTGGTTTGTGAGAATAACACACATGCAATGACTCTAGCTGTGGTTCATGAAAAGAACACACATGCAATGACACTGGTGGATCCATGTGTGGTTTGTGGAAAGAACAGACATGCAATGACTCTGGCTATGGTTCATGAGAAGAACACACATGCAATGACACTGGGTGGATCCATGTGTGGTTTGTTTAGTGGAACAAACATGCAATGACACTGGGTGTGGTTCATGAAAAGAACAGACATGCAATGACACTAGGTGGATCCATGTGTGGTTTGTGGAAAGAACACACATGCAATGACACTGGTGGATCCATGTGTGGTTTGTGAAAAGAACAGACATGCAATGACACTGGGTGGATCCATGTGTGGTTTGTGAGAAGAACACACATGCAATGATACTGGTGGATCCATGTGTGGTTTGTTTAGAAGAACAATCATGCAATGACTCTAGCTATGGTTCATGAAAAGAACACACATGCAATGACACTGGTTGATCCATGTGTGTTTTTTGTTTAGAAGAACAAACATGTAATCACACTAGGTGGATCCATGTGTGGTTTGTTTAGAGGAACGAACATGCAATGACACTGTGTGCGGTTCATGAAAAGAACAGACATGCAATGACACTGGTGGATCCATGAGTGGTTTCTGAAAAGAACAGACATGCAATCACACTAGGTGGATCCTTGAACACTTTGTGGAAAGAACAAACATGCAACGACTATGGGTGTGGTTCATGAGAAGAACACACATGCAATGACACTGGTGGATCCATGTGTGGTTTGTTTAATAGAACAGACATGCAATGACTCTAGCTATGGTTCATGAAAAGAAAACACATGTAATGACACTGGTGGATCCATGTGTGGTTTGTGAAAAGAACAGACATGCAATCACACTAGGTGGATCCATGTGTGGTTTGTTTAGAAGAACACACATGCAATGACTCTAGATGTGGTTTGTTTAGAGGAACAGACATGCAATAACACTGGTGGATCAATATGTGGTTTGTGGAAAGCATAGACATGCAATGACACTGGGTGTGGTTCATGAAAAGAACACACATGCAATGACACTAGGTGGATCCATGTGTGGTTTGTGAAAAGAACATACATGCAATGACACTGGGTGGATCCATGTGTGGTTTGTGAGAAGAACACACATGCAATGACTCTAGCTGTGGTTTGTGAAAAGAACAGACATGCAATCACACTGGGTGGATCCATGTGTGGTTCATGAAAAGAACACACATGCAATGACACCGGTGGATCCATGTGTGGTTTGTGAGAAGAACACACATCCAATGACACTGGGTGTGGTTCATGAAAAGAACACACATTCAATGACATTGGTGGATCCTTATGTGGTTTATGGAAAGCACAGACATGCAATGACAGTGGGTGTGGTTCATGAGAAGAACACACATGCAATGACACTAGTGGATCCATGTGTGGTTTGTTTAGAAGAACACACATGCAATGACAATGGTGGATCCTTATGTGGTTTGTGAGAAGAACACACATGCAATGACACTGGGTGTGGTTTGTGAAAAGAACAAACAAGCAATAACACTGGTGGATCCATCTGTGGTTCATGAGAAGAACACACATCCAATGACACTGGTGGATCCTTATGTGGTTTGTGAGAAGCATAGACATGCAATGACTCTAGTTGTGGTTCATGAAAAGAACAAACATGCAATGACACTGGGTGGATCCATGTGTGGTTCATGAGAAGAACACACATCCACTGACATTGGTGGATCCATGTGTGGTTTGTGGAAAGAACAGACATGCAATGACTCTGGCTGTGGTTCATGAGAAGAACACACATGAAATGACACTAGTGGATCCATGTGTGGTTTACGATAACACACATGCAATGACTCTAGTTGTGCACACATGCAATGACACTGGTGGATCCATGTGTGGTTTGTGGAAAGAACAGACATGCAATGACTCTGGCTATGGTTCATGAGAAGAACACACATGCAATGACACTGGTGGATCCATGTGTGGTTTGTGAAAAGAACATACATGCAATGACACTAGGTGGATCCATGTGTGGTTTGTGAGAAAAACACACATGCAATGACACTAGGTGTGTTTCATGAGAAGAACATACATGCAATGACACTAGTGTGGTTCATGAGAAGAACACACATGCAATGACACTAGTGGATCCATGTGTGGTTTGTTTAGAAGAACAGACATGTGATGACTCTAGCTGTGGTTCATGAAAAGAAGAGACATGCAATGACACTAGTGGATCCATGTGTGGTTTGTTTAGAAGAACAGACATGCAATGACTCTAGCTGTGGTTCATGAAAAGAAGATACATGCAATGACACTTGGTGGATCCATGTGTGGTTCATGAGAAGAACACACATCCAATGACACTGGTGGATCCTTATGTGGTTTGTGAAAAGAACACACATTCAATGACACTAGGTGGATCCTTATGTGGTTCACGAGAAGAATAGACATGCAATGACACTGGTGGATCCATATGTGGTTTGTGGAAAGCACATACATGCAATGGATCTGGGTGTGGTTCATGAAAAGAACAAACATGCAATGACACTGGGTGGATCCATGTGTGGTTTGTTTAGAAGAGCACACATGCAATGACACTGGTGGATCCTTATGTGGTTCATGAGAAGAACAGACATGCAATGACACTGGGTGTGGTTCATGAGAAGAACAGACATGCAATGACACTGGGTGTGGTTCATGAAAAGAACAGACATGCAATGACACTGGTGGATCCATATGTGGTTTGTGGAAAGCACAGACATGCAATGACTCTAGCTGTGGTTCATGAAACGAACAGACATGCAATGACACTAGGTGGATCCATGTGTGGTTTGTTTAAAAGAACAGACATGCAATGACACTGGGTGGATCCATGTGTTGCTTGTGAAAAGAACAGACATGCAATGACACTGGTGGATCCTTATGTGGTTTGTGAGAAGAACTAGCATGCAATGACTCTAGCTATGGTTCATGAAAAGAACACACATGCAATGACACTGGTGGATCCATGTGTGGTTTGTGAAAAGAACAGACGTGTAATCACACTAGGTGGATCCAGTGTGGTTTGTTTAGAGGAACAAAGATGCAATGACACTGGGTGTGGTTCATGAAAAGAACAGACATGCAATGACACTGGTGGATCCATGTGTGGTCTGTGAAAAGAATAGACATGCAATCACAATAGGTGGATCCTTGAACAATTTGTGAAAAGAACAGACATACAATGACTCTGACTGTGGTTCATGAGAAGAAAACACATGCAATGACACTGGTGGATCCATGTGTGGTTTGTGAAAAGAACAGACATGCAATGACACGAGTGGATCCATATGTGCTTTGTGGAAAGAACAGACATGCAATGCCATTGGTTGATCCATGTATTTCATTGTACAAGACACTCACTTTCCATTTTGATACTACTCAGTTTTGCCCTTGGTTTTTTGATACTACTCAGTTTTGCCCCCCTCTCGCTATCTTTCGTAGAAGCCCAAACCTGTGCTCACTCTGTCTGCTACTCCCTAATTGGTTGTCACAGTTGTCACGTGGATCGTGCGCACCAACCGTTGATTATGTGCGATCCAACGATGATCGTTGCACACGTCGTGTCCTTCACAGTACAGTGTGAGACAGCACGGACGTCTCCCTCAGCGAGAATTCTACAAGAAGGAACACGATGCTGTCCATGGAAAAAGTCGTCGAGCGGTCATGTCACGTTTAATCAAGTCTGAAAAGCCTACTACTACTACTACTACTACGCCACAACACATGCGTCATCGAGTGCACGGTCGTTGATGGACAGCTGCAATTTATTGCCACTTGATTTTAATAAGACACATCCCATTTTTTACGTAGCGGCTCTCAATCTCACTTCCAACTGGGGACCATCGTAATAAGCTTGCACCCGCTAGTCGAAGGCCGAACAGCTGAGCTCGACGAGACCTAACGTCTCTAGCTTCATCGAGTCACTCGCAGCCATCAACACATCCCTTTACCCGATCTATCACAACCCCACAAATCTCGTTGTATAACCACCTACCTTCCCCTCTACATTTCCACTTTTAACTATCGCCAATTTTAGGGCTGTGTCAAACTTCGTACATAGAAATTATGAGTGTGCCCTTTGCATGCGGCTCAATACAGAACTGCCATGCATGGCCCGGGAAAAAAACGTGACGTACCGTGTGCGTGTCGCGGTGCACGGTGCAGTAGACTGCGCGACGTGTTGCACGGTGGTGCAACAAAACGTGCCTTGCTTCCATCCACCTTAACTATAGAGCCCCTCTCTGCACACCCACTCCCACTCTCACTCACTCTACCCACGCAACACTCTCCACCGTCCCATCAGCATCCACAAACTCCCAAGAATACCCCATCCACGACGGTGATGGCCGAGGAGGATAAGGTGGCCATCGTCGCCTCTGAGGCTGCCGGCGAGGAGGCCCCTGTCTCCTCGTCGGTCCCCCTCAATGCGTTGAAAGCAGCCACCGTCCCTGTCCAGTCCCCAGTCGAGGCCCCCGCCGGTCACAAGCAGATCAAGCACTTCTTGGGCACCTACGATCCAGATAAGTACATCGCTTTGCTGAACCCCTACGACACCGGCATCGACGACCCATGGTTGGAGGTAACTAGGGTTTGCTCCCCTCCCCTGGTTCTTCTACCATTCCCATCATTGGATGCTAGATCTTGGTTTATTAGGATTCACTTGTTCGCATTTTGATTGCTCAATCTTTTTACATCATCTACTCCCCCATTTTCCTTTTCTTCCAATAGGTTTCCGGCAGCAACGTCTGTAGCGATGACGAGTCCATTCACACCAAGGCTCGCAGGTGCTGAGGAGGTTGCGGGCCGGCCAGTATGATGCCTTCCTTAGGCGCGGCGACTACAGCTGCCCCTTCTGCAAGAGGATCACCTACTGCTTGACGAGTCACGCCGGCGGCACCGACTTGAACACCTTACTGAAGCATGCAGAGGCCACGGGCTCCGACATCCACAAAGGTGGCAAGCGCAAGACCGCGAACATCAACGCCTACATCGCTGAACACCGGGCTCTCGGTATTCACCTCCGAAACCTCTAGCGGGTGGCCATCAAAGAGGGCCGCATGCCTCCAATCAGGCCCAAGGCCCCCAAGATCAAGGGACTGGGCAACAAGAAGTGGAGGAAGCGCCGGAGGGAGGAGGTAGAGGCGCGGGTGCTTGTAGGATGTGCTTGCAGCTGTGGCGGCTGCTAAGCAGCTTCTTTCTAGCTATATCCTATTTTTGGCTGAATGCATCGAACCTCGTTAAGCAACCTACTTTCTATCGCTATATCATATTTAGCTGCGCACAACTATATCTACATTTGTTTTGTTTTCTGAATGAATGTATTCTGCCTGATGTGATTTGCTACCTGATCGGAGGCAAAAAGAGGTCCAAAAGGGAACGAATTATCGAAGTGAGAACCTTCTCTAGATTTGCTACCAATTTGGGCAAAATGAAACATATCTGTTTTGCGAGAGAGGAAAAGGGCACTCTTTCAAACTGCCAGTTAACAAGCTACCATCTTGACAAGCTACAAGACACATACATAAACATAACACAACAAGGGTTAAATTTATTTTACTAGTATCACTTGAGGCGCTAGACATCTTGACAAGCTAACTGAGTTCCACAAAACAGAAACATAACACTGACAAGTAAAATTTAATTCACTTCTCATCAGACCACTTGAGGCGCTTGCCATTGTTCCTAGGCGACAAACTGTGACCATTCTAGGTACTCCACAGCTCACGAAATGCTTTGTCCCACCTAGGATCTGACTTGGCTTCCCTATCTTCTGTGTCCTGCGGCACAATTAGCGGTGCATCATAGGCATGATTGTTGCCGCTAGAAGATGTTGCCTCTCTGTCAGTTGCTTCAGATGCAGCCATTTTCTTTGCATATGCAGCTTCAAACTCAGCTATTCTGCATTTTCTACAAAGGGCTCCCCTAAGCTCATCTTCCCTCTTGCAAATAGGGCAAAACACGAGGTAACGTAGAAAAAAATGGATCTTCTTGTACAGCTGGTAGGTCACGTAAGCATCTATGGCTGCATATTTCAGGTTTATATCAGACAACGGCCACTCGTCCCAGAAATTGTGCCTATCCGTAGGGAAATCTTCCTTCATTTTGTCATACGACTCATCGAGGATTCTAGTTGCGAGTGATGCCATTCCATCCTTCCTCGAGCCCCCTAGGATCTTAACAAGACTCTGAATATCGATCCAGTTGTGCGTAGGAATTATAATTCCCTCTTGATAAAGTTTCAAAAAACCAGTTGTTTTGTCGACAGTGCAGAAAACAATTCCCTTTTCTACAAGGAACTGGCGCAACGCCGGACAATTCCCGTCAGTCCTGAAAGTATGTAGTTTGTCATCACCAAAATTTGTAACTACAAATATTTTGTCAATGCAAGATCATCATCTGAATATAATTTTGAAAAGTTTAGTAAATGCAAGATCAAGACTCTCAACATTGTATTGTCATAATTTATTTGGTCCTAAATAAAATCCAGTAGTTGCAAGATGAGCAAGTGGATAAAGAACAAGAGGAGAAAACCCTAAAAGCGGTTAGCTACAGAGAGCAGATCTACAAACCGGGAGAGGTGGTAGACGAGGACGTGTTTTCGCATGGCCAGTTGAACGACAGCGACTTCACTCCCTTCATATGGGTGCTCCGGGGTGTACTCGAGGTGCAATCCCACAAACTTGTCCTCGTCTATCCCAAGCCAACCCTCGTACATCCCAAGGACACGCACCACTATCTCCTCCTCGTTGGTGTAGACAACGTCTATCTTCTTATTGTCATGGGTAGTGAAGCTTGTCTCTAGAGTGCGACGACCTTCCATGGCGGCAAGGAGAAGACGGGAAGAAGACAGATGATAGGAAGAAGAAGAGTGGTTTCTGTGAGGCAGGGGAACGGTGGAATCGTCAATGCGCTTTTAAGGTAGTGGTTAACGACGGGGACGGAAGTCCAAGGAGAGACGCATGGCGGTGGCCGTTCCAGGTTCTGAGTAAACAAAAAATAATTATAATGCTGATACATGTGCCCTGTTTTGTCACGTCAATACACTGGGCAGGGGGTGTTGTCCTATCCACTGTGTCAACGCTGCAAGCCTACATGACAGCCACCCCGCCTAAGCGACGGGAGCGACATAACGGCAAGAACTAACAGTGGGGGCCCAACTTGATGGCCGTTAGCCTGATTTTTTGTATTGAAACATAAAGTTGAATTCGTGCCAAAAAAAGACCCTCTGAGTATTTGGCACACCAACTGTAGTCATCCCGACTGATTTCAGGGAACTTGGGTACCGTGTTGCCTGGACACCCCAACTTTCGGGCCACAAAATGATATTCTCCCTGCTAGGAGTAGCCCCCGAGGCTATGTTTGGATATATGTATCAGAACATAGGCTCGAAAACTTGGGTTTATGGTGCCAATGCTTCTGTAATTTTTGTCGAGTGCACGACCTGTCCTCTCGATAGGAGTATCCCCCGAGGCACAGTCGTAATATTGTATAGTCGATTGTAGTCTCAAATCTTCTCCTGGAGGAATTTACTTCGACTCCAAATTTAATTTCTTCAGTTCATATCTCTTATAGCGAGCCGCAATTTCTGCAATGTATCCACTGTGGCGTCAGTAATGATGTATTTTATGCTGTTGATTTTCAGAAGACACGTCCTGACGGGATGTTTCGAACATGGGGCCATGCGGCATTAATGATGACGCGTGATAGCGTATTCAACGGAGTTTTTTGACTGCACGTCCCCTCTCCACGCGAAGATCGAGGCATCACGTGTTGTCCTCCTGTTTTTACCGTGGGTATAACTTCTTTAGATTTTTCCTTTACGGAATCCTTGTAACACGTGTCACCACCGTGTGATCTTCTGTCGGTTCGATTTTGCATCGAACGGTTCGGACCTCACGCATTTTCTCTTTATAAAGGGAAGGAGATTTTTTTTACTATTTTACCTCACCTACCTATGCTCCATCTTCTTCCTTACACTCTTCCCCCTTGCGAACTCCTGCTCTGTGCTCGTGTTCCTCTTTCTCCGCCATGGGCAAAAGTAAGGTTGGGACTTCCACTGTTGCCGTGAAGGCCACCAGGAGGAGGGTCGTCGGATGGGCTCCTTCCAAGTGCACGATGCGGGATCTCCGTGAGGCGTGGAACTCTGGCCATGTGGCGGAGGGTACCTTCAAGCTTCCTGGAGACGAAGCTACCCCCATCCCCGAGCCTGGCTAGAGAGTAATGTTCTTCTCCTTTCTTTTCCGCGACCTTTCTCTTCATGTCCACGAATTTATTCGTGGTCTTCTTTTTGTTTATGGCGTGTAGCTGTATCAGCTCACGCCTAACTCTATCCTTCATGTTGCTTGTTTCATCACTCTCTTTGAGTGTTTTCTCGGAATTCATCCCCATTGGGGCATGTGGAAGCATTTCTTTTATGTCTGGTGTAACGCCACTGACACCATTGTCCATGACGTTGGTGGCGCCATTTTCTCTATTTGCTCCGACATAGATTATTTTGATTTTAAGATCACTGACTCTGTCCAAGGGTGGAAGTCTAGGTGGTTTTATATCAAGGATCAACCACTTGAAGGCCAGTCTTTCGGTTTAGCCCCCTTTGATCCTAAGAAACCTTGCCACAAACTTGACTCCTAGGATCAACGTCATTCTGCCAAAGAAATGGTTGAAATCCAGCCCTATATTGATCGCATTTCGAAACTGCGGCACGAAGTTGGCAAGGAATTGTCGGGTCTCCAGATCCTGGCATATTTTTTGCGGATTCACGTCCAACCGCTTCAACCCCGGCTTTCTGGCATGTGGGCGTATACCGGGAAGAAGGACCCGATGAGGATTTCCTCGGAAGACCTTATCCTCAAGGTATATGAAAAGAGGGTTCTAAACTTCACTACTCTTACCAAGAAAAGCCTGGTTCCATCCAACTGTGTTGTGGATCCCTATGGCAAGAAAACTGGCTCCCCGAGGTAAATTTCCTTTGTATTCATCTTTCCTTCCTTGTATTTTCGGATGAATTTTTACTCTATCAATGACTGGCGCTTTTTCCATGTCTTCTGCTTGTGCATGACTTTGGTCACTTGATCTCACTTCCTCCTCTCCCTGGTAGCTGTGAGCCCCCTGTCCATCCTTCCACATCTGATGACCTCCCTATGACTAGGACTGTCGCGGATGAGGAAATGGGTTTTTCTGCTTCTGATTCTTCATCGAAGATGCAATCTCTTCTGCCGGCTTGCTTCGGAGATTTTTGCATGGAGCATGCTGGTGATAAGAGGAAGTGCCCATATGTTGTAGAAACGGTCGAAGATTCGGATGACTCAACTGCTTCCAAACCCTTCGATGTTGCTCCAGTCTCGGTTGCTCCCGCCTAGATGAACTTGTTCCGCTTTGTGCAGGATGTATCTTCGTAAGTGTTTGACTTCTTATTTACAGCTTTATCGGATAATTCTGTTGCTGATGCTTTTATCAATTGTTTTGTTCTTTTCTCTTGCAGTGATGATGATGAAGATCCTCCCGCATCTCCTCTTCGTACATATGTTGCCTGCTCTGCAAAGAAATCTCCTCCACCATTGACGGAGTGATAACCCACAAGTATAGGGGATCGTGTGTAGCCTTTTCGATAAGAAAGAGTGTCGAACCCAACGAGGAGCTAAAGTTAGGATAAATATTCTATCAAGTTCTATCAACCGCTGATACAACTCTACGCACACTAAACGTTTGCATTATCTAGGAAATAAAACTAGAGAAACAATACGAGTAATAGAGATAGCTTTGCATGATAATAAATAACAAGAAAGTAAAGCTAGTTGCTGCAACAATAAAATACACTAAACTAATAGAACCATGAGTGTGGAATAGTGGTGGTAATTGTGGTGGCTTTGTCCAAGTTTAAATAGCGAATAGATCAGGTTCATTGTCTTCGATGCAGTTTTCTATGTGGGAGAGGCTAAATATACATGCGCTTCACTACATGGAATTACATGTACTATATGATTGGATTGTTAGCAAACATTCGTAAGTACTAATCAATGCATTAAGGTTTCCCCAACCATAGCTTTAAGTTTAATGGTCCTCTTACTCCTATACGTGCAACGTTCCGGTTCGCGTTCTCAGGTTTCTATCACTCCGGCAGAACTCCCCCTTCCTTTTACACATACTACAAACCCTATGATGTTTAATCCATGCGCGTACAAATATAATGGACACCAAAGGACTGTACCATATCAACATACAACTCTAATGAACCAAAGATGTTCAACCATTCAATCTAAGAACAAAGAAACTACACAAACATGACATAGATCCATAGGATTATAACTTATAGCATCAAACACCATATTTACATAGATCATAGGTGTGTGGGAGGATGAACCACTGCATACTATGAGGATTAGGAGATGGATATGGCGGTGGAGATGGTGAAGATGGTGAAGGCGGCGCCAGCGGCGGCGCGGGGGACTCCTTCCCCGCCGCCGGTATCATGGGGGAGCACCGCCCCCTTAGCCCCCTTCCTTCATGGCTTCTTGGGAGCCCTCCCCCATGGAGATTTGATCCATGGGGGAGGAAAAAACGTGGCTTTGGTGGTTGCAAATTCGTGGGTGGAGATGCCCTGGGCGAATTAGGTTTTCTCCCTTTATATAGCTTCTCGGATTCCCGTCACCCCATATTGGGATGCAGTAAATCGGGCCTAAAAGGCTCGTCCAGACTCGGAATCGGCTAAATTTTATGTCCAGAATGTTTGTCGCGAAATTTCCAACAACTTTGTAGTCGAGGAGTTTTCCGTCTGAGACCGTATTCGACCCAAAACGTTTCCATCTTCAAAAAGAGTTCTGAGACAGATTTCTGGAAAAATTCCAATTTGACTCCAACAAGGTTTTCACTTGTATTCTTCATAATTCCTACACATCAAAGTGTAAAACAAGAACATTGCGCACTTTTGCAACTATTAGTAGGTTAGTCCAAATAAATCATAAACTTTATACAAAAAGGAGTGTCAAAAGCATATTATTAGCATAAAACTATCAAAAATTATAGATACGTTATGGACGTATCAACATCCCCAAGCTTAGTTACTGCTCGTCCTCGAGTAGGTAAATGATCAAAACAATATAATTTTTGAGGTGACAAGCAGACAACAGAATCTTGATCATCATTATTGTAAAAGCATTGATAGCTGGGATTAAGACACTCTAAACATGAATCATGAAAGATAGAATTCTAACAATAAGACATAGCAACTATGTTGTAACATGAAAAGGCACAAATAAAAGATTCATGAATAATAATGTTTTGCAAGATGTTTGTTTGTTTCACATAAAGAAAGCATAATGAGAATGGTATTCAGCTTGTCCCTCATAGAATAGCAAAACATAAATGCATAGGACACCTTCAAAGTTCATAAGGGTGACTAAATACAAATAGTTTAGGAACAAGCAATATCAAAGTTATACATCAATCAACAAGTCTTGGAACAATGCACATAGAACTAAGAATGACAACTATGCTCTCTTAATTGATGCATAAAGATAGAAGGTGGAGACTTAATATAAAAGTGGAAGAAAGGCCTTCATAGAAGGAACCAGGAATTCAAGTCTCATAAAGAGCTTCCAAAAATTATGGTACTTATTAGCTTTCATCTCTCATTGCCCCTATCATAAGCATCTTGAAGTGATTAAGGTTAAAGTGAAAAAATTATAGAGTATATGCTTGACAAAGTATAAGTTGGAAATCTCATCTCCCTTGAATACGAGGGTTGCTCCTCATGCTACTCAAGTTTAGTTACTGGTAAGTTCTTGTCATAGTAAGTACATGTGTATCATAGAGAATCTCCAACGGGGTACCCCTTACCCGATGATACGGAAAAATTCCCATATCAAAATGACAAGGCAAGCAGACAACGAGCATCTCAGCAATCTTCTTATTTACCATGGGAAAATGGTGCTTTTTTTCTCTCTTTTCTCTTTTCTCATCTCTTTTTTTCTTTTTTTCTCAATTTCTATCTCTTTTTTATAAGAAGAATGCTTCATAGATTGCTCATTATGGTTACGCTGCAGGTTTCCACCATGATTAGGCATGGATTAGACCGGCGGCCAAGGCATTTCTCTAACACACATACATAACTCCATGGACTTACAAGCTCCCCTTTCATTTCATACCGATGACATCCATAGACAAAAGAGCATGATATCAACTAGGTACAATGTACAAGTGCAATGTTGAAAGCGTTCCCCATGACAGCATGGTTCTTATAATCCACAACATATAGGTGCAAGCATATAGAACATAGATGACACAATGGTTCAATTTTATTAGGGGCAAGAAAAGTAAAGTCTGCCATCAAGTTCGTGAGAGCTTTAATCACTAGTTTTCTCATAACAAGTTTAATTCGGAAGGTAGATAAAAGCATGAATATACTTGGAATAGAAAATGCTAATAGGTAGGTATGATGGACTCTTTGGGATAACTTGGTTTTATTTGGAGTTGGATGCATGAGTGGAACTCATACTTGGTTATGGAGGCTAGCAAAACACTGACTACGACCAAGTAAAACAGCAATAATGGCCATAATTATGCAAAGCGACAAAACATCATTAATTAAAGCATAAAGTGATATTACAAGTCGAAAACTAAAGGATCATAAAGGCTATGGTGACTTGGGATAGTCATAACATGGTGTGAGCATGCGCCAAGTCAACCCAAATAAAGCATCAAAGGAGCATACCATAATACTATGCTTTAATATGCTAAAACAACACATGATTATTTTAAGGCACATTAAGCAATCTCATTTGTTTATAACATATCATGCTACAGAAAAAATCACTAAGCATAAAGCCAAAACAATATCAAGCATGATATGACAAAGTATAGACCACCGTCAAAAACGAGCTCCTTTTACCACTTAAGCATGAACTTTCCTACTCTTTTTCAATCCAAACCACACTTATTTGAAAACTAATGTATGAAAGAGGGGGTCCAACCAATTTATTCAAGCAAACTAAGCAAACCAAGCAAACTAAAACCAAAAACAAAAACGAAGACGCTCCAAGAACAACACAATTGTGCATGAAAAAAAATGTTTGGAAGAACCTGAGATTTTTATTGATGAAGAAGGGGATGCCTTGGGCATCCCCAAGCTTTGACGCTTGTACTTTTTGGATATTTCTTGGGGTGACACGGGGTGTCATCCCCAAGCTTGAGCTTTTATCCATTCTTCATCTCATTACATCATTCTTTTCTTAACACCTGAAAATTTTCCTTCATACAAAACTTCACATAATCTTCATTAGCAACATTAGTGTACTCAAGATAATAAGTCTTTGGGTTCAGTTTCAACACCAATAAAACTTCCATTAAAACACAAGCTATTGTAGCACTTCCCTTAAAAATCTCAATTCCCCAAAGAGAACCCAAAAAGGAATCAACAAGAAGCAAATGCAAATAATGGTAGAAATCTATCAAAACAGACCAGCAGATAGAAACCAATTTTTTCGAAGACTTTATGTTGCTCAAATCAAAAAGTGTTGAGCTAACGAAAGTTGGATAACAACCTAGGACAGAAGCACAAAAAATCACAGCTCAAACCAACGTACAGAGATTTTACACGAATTTTTACAGCGAAGCACAAAAATCTGTTTCGGGACAACAACTTTCTCAAGCATTACTTCTGTCCCATTAGAGGTTACTCTTGGCACAAAAATAAAATAAAAAGGATAAGGAGAGGTTATTACTGAATCAATAAATTCCAAGACTCAACTAAAACTTTTAGGTTATCTCACAATAAGTACTTTTCTTTAACGCAGACATAGGAGCAAGATTCAAGTATTTTCGAATGAATAAGCATTAAGATCAATACCAGAAATATCTTTCTTTTTCAAAGCTTCATGCATTCCTACAAGTTTTTAACTTAAAAGGTTTCATGGAAATATTTTTTTTGGTTTCATCATGAACACAAGTGTTCAAGGTCGACCCCCACTTAACCATTACTCATCTTTCCAGTCACTTTCCTTTTTAAAAATGTTTTTAGGCAAGAAGTACAACTAATTTTTTTGTTATTCGCATTTCCTATCCATACTAAGATAGAGAACAACTTAAAACTAAAAGTAAAACTTACTTAGAGATAAAGCAAACAAGTGCACACAAGAATATTCACCCACACGCTATTGCTCCCCGGCAACGACACCAGAAAAGGTCTTGATAACCCACAAGTATAGGGGATCGTATGTAGCCTTTTCGATAAGAAAGAGTGTCGAATCCAACGAGGAGCTAAAGGTAGGATAAATATTCTCTCAAGTTCTATCAACCACTAATACAAATCTACGCACACTAAACGTTTGCATTATCTAGGAAATAAAACTAGAGCAACAATGCAAGTAATAGAGATAGCTTTGCATGATAATAAATAACAAGAAAGTAAAGCTAGTTGTTGCAGCAATAAAATACACTAAACTAACAGAACCATGAGTGTGGAATAGTGGTGGTAATTATGGTGGCTTTGTCCAAGTTTAAATAGCGAATAGATCAGGTTCATTGTCTTCGATGCAGTTTTCTATGTGGGAGAGGCTAAATATACATGCGCTTCACTACTTGGAATTACATGTACTATATAATTGGATTGTTAGCAAACATCCGTAAGTACTAATCAATGCATTAAAGTTTCCCCAACCATAGCCTTAAGTTTAATGGTCCTCTTGCTCCCATACGTGCAACGTTCCGGTTTGCGTTCTCAAGTTTTTGTCACTCCGGCAGAACACCCCCCTTCCTTTTACACATACTATAAACCCTATGATGTTTAATTCATGCGCGCACAAATATAATGGACACCAAAGGACTGTACCATATCAACATACAACTCTAATGAACCAAAGACGTTCAACCATTCAATCTAAGAACAAAGAAACTACACAAACATGATATAGATCATAGGATTATAACATATAACATCAAACACCATATTTACATAGATCATAGGTGTGTGGGAGGATGAACCACTGCATACTATGAGGATTAGGAGATGGAGATGGTGGTGGAGATGGTGAAGATGGTGAAGAAGGCGGCGGCGGCGCGTGGGACTCCTTCCCCGTCGCCGGTATCATGGGGGAGCACCGCCCCTTAGCCCCCTTCCTTCATGGCTTCTTGGGAGCCCTCCCCCATGGAGATGGGATCCATGGGGGGAGGAAAAAACGTCGCTTTGGTGGTTGCAAATTCGTGGGTGGAGATGCCCTGGGCGAATTAGATTTTCTCCCTTTATATAGCTTCTCGGATTCCCGTCACCCCATCTTGGGCTGCAGTAAATCGGGCCTAAAAGGACCGTCCGGACTCGGAATCAGCTAAATTTTATGTCCAGAATATTTGTCGTGAAATTTACAACAACTTTGTAGTTGAGAAGGTTTCCGTTTGACGCCGTATTCGACCCGAAACGTGACCATCTTCAAAAAGAGTTCTGAGACAGATTTCTGAAAAAAATCCCAATTTGACTCCAACAAGATTTCCACTTGTATTCTTGATAATTTCTACACATCAAATTATAAAACAAGAATATTGTGTATTTTTGCAACTATTAGTAGGTTAGTCCAAATAAATCATAAACTTTATAAAAAAAGGAGTGTCAAAAGCATATTATTAGCATAAAACTATCAAAAATTATAGATACGTTATGGACGTATCATAGAGCCGAAAGAAAAGCTTGTGTCTTCTACGGAGAAGATTATCCATAAAGACGTTGCCACTTCGTCAAGGCCGTCGCCGCAAAAAAGTAAGAAAATTGCTGGTAAAGGTGTGGTGATATCCGAAAATCCTATTGTTATGGATATGAAAGATGTAAGTCACTCTATACTTCAGAATTTTTCTGCCCGTAGCTTCTTTTTATTTTTCTTGATATCCTTTGCTATGATGTTCTTCTTCAGCCTTTGATGCGTGAGATGGTCGATATGGCCTCTCGCTTTATAAAAATCCACGATGAAGCCGAAGAACTTAAGGGTATGTCCTATTCATATTCGGGATCTCTTTGTGATTTTTTCTTCTCCACTTTTTCATGATTTATTCGTGCAGCTGCTGCCAAGGAATCCGGAGTTAGTCGGGATGAGGCGATGAAGCATGCCGATGATCTAGAGGTCAAACTTTGGGCTGCTGAGGAGGCTTTGGAGGAGGCCAAGCAGAAGGCAAAAACTGATGTCGAAGAAGTGGCCAAGCAAGCCACCGTTCGAGATGAAAATCTTCGGGAGCGCCTGGAGGCCCTTAAT
This sequence comes from Avena insularis, assembly GCA_023614405.1. Lineage (NCBI taxonomy): Eukaryota > Viridiplantae > Streptophyta > Magnoliopsida > Poales > Poaceae > Avena > Avena insularis. The sequence goes on from CM042688.1 coordinate 87,910,996, forward strand.
GATTCTCTGGCCCATAAGTTTTTTGTCTTGTATGACTTTATTTCATTTCTTTTCTTTAGCCATCAAGGTCCCCAGATCTATCTCGATTTTCTCGCTTTCTTCGCCTGCTTCGATCTGTGTTGTGGCGTCCATGGACGATCCCACGGAAGATGCTGGTACCGCCGTAGGCATAGATTTTTCCACTGACGATTCTGATGTGATCAGGGCCGAAGGGTGCGATTCTTGCGGGTCCTCTACTTGGAAGTGGAAAGTTCCGATGATTAGATCGGATCCGCCGTTGAAATTGGAGGGTACCAATACAGGGGTGGGTAGGCGTGAATCTGCTTTCGTCGGGTTGATGCTTGGTAGAGCGCGGTCCGCCGAATCCATGGTTCCAGCGTTCAGGTTTCCCACGGATGGCGCCAATTGACGAGGGGTAACCTCGGCAATATCCATGGTGAAGGACTTAGGGTTTCACGGAAAAGAGAACACTGGGGATTTCGTCGGATGTCAGGAAAATAATAGAGTCAAAGTGGCCTGAATATTGAATAATAGCGCTATTACAAGTTGCCTGGGAGATTTTCTGGTACCCTCGCTTGGGCTTCTCCCATCCTATATATAATAGGTCGGGTCTGAAAACCGTATGCGGATAGGTTTTACATACGCGTGATTACAATACCAATACATTATCGGTTCAGAGATTCTTTCCTAATACAATCAAAGTCTTTGTCGGTTGCTTTCTTGGGCTATCATCTGAAATCTTCATGGGTCGTAATCCTTTTACCCAACATAGGACAGCAAATCATAAGCATCCGAGTAATTGTACCTATGTCAGGCAGGCACGTCCATTGTTGCTTGGCCCATCGGTTGTAGGGTCGCCAAGGAATTGGCCATCCCTGTCAAGGTCGATGGCACCTTCGGTTGATGCATTGCCTTTGCCCTCTTTTCCATCCTTGATTTTTCCAAAGCGTTAGTTTCCCACTTCATGGTGTCCTTGGTTATCATCCAACAATGGCTCGATGTGAATGTCTTGTTCTCATTGGCCTTCTTGAAGTGTTCCAAAGCATGGACAACCTATACATATGGCCGACAATTCATGACACATGTTACATACTCCCTCCGTCTCAAAATGTAAGGCGCCTAAGCTTTAACCAAAAGTCAACATCTTCTAAGTTTGACCAAGTTTATACAAAAAAATATAAATATCTACAATATCAAATGGACATTTTGAGAAACTATACTTTCTTGTGAATCTATTGATATTAATTTGGTATTGTGAATGTTTATATTTTTATGTATAAATTTGGTCAAACTTAAAATATGTTGACTTTTGACTAAAGCTTAGGCGCCTTACATTTTGGGACGGAGGGAGTATATGTGAGGTACATTGCTACAAGAGAGGAAGAGGTTTTACCATGTCAAGCGGCGAGAGCCCGCTTATTTGCCTACCCATCAGGTCTTGTAGGATCCTTCAATCTTACTACACTCCGCATGGATAAAACCCCAACTCTTTGAAAGAGATAGATCATTTTGATCACTAAAGACTGGGTTTGGCGGGAACTTCCCACGCTAATGGAAGTACTTGCCCACACGGCGCCAATATGCATATCCCTTTTGCTTGGCACCACATAGTGGATCTTGCAAAAATTCCATCCAAGCCTTGGATAGCAACTTGTCCTCTTCGGTGGTGTAGCTTGCGCTCCTTTGGCTCACCTTCTTGCCCTCGTAAATTGTCGCGACAAGTGTTGCGACTAGTGTCGCAACGCAGGTTTGTGTGATGCCCTCACCTATGGAGACGTCATCGTTCCCAAACAATGGATCATTGTCAATGTCGGCGGCATCTTGTGAGTCTCGTGTTGAGTCTAATCTTCAGTGTAGAAGCCATCGCCAACATCCCCACCACCATTGATCGTGTCAAGCATTATACCCTTGTCGTTCTCCATGAATTCCTACACACAAACTGACCATGACAAGTCGTGGGCGCAAGCAACTGGGAATAGGAATGAATTATGCAACCTTTACTGTCTTGGTGGATGCTGGCGGTTGTTTGGTCATTTCGTGGACATGTTGGCTAGCGGTGGCATGTTGACGGCAGAGATGCGCTGATGCTTCTTCGTTGACATCGGGTCTGAATCTCCGGCCCTCGGAGTGCGGTTGAGGTCAATGGAATGCTCTATCGTCTCCACCGACGTCGACCGGGGATCACCGAACTGGGCCAACCCACCGTTGCGGCCACCGTCCTGTGTTGGCGTATGAGGGCCAGGCGTCCTGGGTTGAAGAGGAGGTTGGCCACTCGGCGTCGACATGACCGAGCTGGTCCATGAAGCGCCGACCACCGCATGGACGGAGGGAGCCAGAGGTAGAACGACGCCATTGCCGAATACGATGGTGAGAGCCTCCTGTTTGATCATGATGACGGCCTTCTCAGCGCCTTTCTTGGCCAGTGCATCGCCGTTGGCCACGGCCCTCGCAGTGAGGATGCACTCGTTCTCCTTCTGTCGTTCCTCTTCGAGCTTGGCAGCAACCCTCCGATTTTTGGCGGCATCTTTCCAGCCTGCGCGCTTCTCCAACTCGACCCAACGCTCCTTTGGCGTTAGATCCTTCGTGAGCTTCTTCGACTTGGCCATCTTCTTCGCGGGGATGCCGATGGCAGCGCAACTACAATCGTGGCGGCGGATTATATCGCTTCCGCTTCCTCTCCCGTCTCCCAAATTTTGGGAGAGATTTTGGAGGAAGAATGACGTGACGGAAGGAACCAACTAGTTATAGAACGAACACATGCGCTATCTAGACCGACGCATCCGCTGTAGACCGATAGGTCCATCGATCCGGATCGATGGAGCGTGCACGGGCTCTCGTGTCGTCCAGCGGTTTCGGACGACCCAGTACCGTATTGGTCGTGCCACCGGAGATGCCATCGATCGGTCAGTTTCTCGCGTCACGGCACGGCACAGCTCCTCCCCGCGCGATGTGGGCTGTGGACGAGGTCGGAGCATGCGTGGCATTTTTTGACATTTTTTTTTTCAGATTTTTGTTGCCTCGGCATACGCAGGAAGGGTAAGGCCAAAACCTAGGGCACGATCGACAGGTCAGGTCCGCGCCACCCGAATCCTCTGGAAACCGTGTGCCCTCGCCTCGGAAGCCCTTTAAATACCCTCCCCTTTAAGCTTCCAATCTGAATCATACCCAGCTGCTACGCCACGCCCCCGTCGCAGGATCAGCCGCGATTCGCCGAGGCGGCGGCGCCGTCCTGCCCACTCGATTCGTTCCTGTGTGCGCTAGGAAGTTCGTCACACGACTCGCGGTTTTGTTTCTGTCCATTCTTCTGTTTCCTGTCGCCCGGTTACCGCCTTTAATCATAGTAGATAGCCTGAGCGGTCTGTGTAGGTATGTTGGTTATTCTGATGATTGTTTGCGCGTGAACCTAGATGATGATTATGACTAACTGCTTGGATTTTGGTCATGTTGGTTGATTGCTTGATTTGGCCGTGGTGACTAATTTTCCGATTCTGTTTTGTCTACTGCTTGCCGTATCATAGTTCAGTTAGACGAATTCAATCCAGGTTTTTGCTGCATTGGAGTGCCAGTCTAGGGGTTTGCGTTGCGTTTCCCCTTCCAGGCAGTAATGCACTTTGATGTTTGCTCGGTTTTACTTGCCGGCTAGTACTGTTTGGACGTCTGGGGTTAAATGTAGCACTAAAAGAATATCAGTAATTCATATGCATACGGGCGATGAGGAGGCATTTACTCTGCCAATGCACTCATGTTATTTCTGGAAATATCCGTCTAAAATTTCTAGATCTCTGCTCTTATGTCATCAGTTTCTACGCTGAGTTGAGTTCACAACTTGTATCCTTCATCTCTTCCTGTGCTTTTCTGACTAAACCAAACTGCTCCGGACACTGGTACACTGCATTATGCTTCCTCTCCGTGTACCTGAAACTGTGCCCCAGATCTAGTTCATCGTTCAACTTTCCTTGTGCCGAAGGCAGAAACGATGTGCATTCACCAATCAAAGAAATAATTACTGAGGCCTGAAGGGAAAAAAAAGCGAGGCTGAGGTGAAACCGCCGAGCTACTGACAGATCTTGGAACGCAGCAATTACCACTACTTGCCGCGTGCACCGTTTGTTTCTAATATTCTTTACTCATTGACAGTTAGCAGAGAGTTGGGGAAGTGATTTCTGTTATGCAGGTTCTCTTGATGGTCTTTCCTCACTATTTATCAACACAATCCCTATTGAGTAGGAAAGGATAGATAGATTACATTTCAGGTACAAATCATTGAATCGTAAGTAGGCCGCTGAATCTCTTGAGATGTTTTTGACTAGAGAATTAGATGAAGTTTAGTTTATTTATGGATATGCCACGGTTTTAAACCAAAGTTTGGACAAATTTCTTCTGTTGAAGACGAAGCCGGTGGCTGCTGGAGGTAGGCTTCCTTGTAATCTGACGTCTCAAGGATCTTTCAGTTCTATAACAACATACACGAACCATAGTAAGCTAACACGTCAAAACCTTATTATGAAAATCGTCCCATCCCTTTCACCTTTTGTTTCCCCGCATTTGATTCTATTACGATGTTCCTCTTGCCAGAGAATGGGGGCCAGCACCATGGTAAAATCGATGCAGATGGATCACTGTGTACGAATTGCTTGGAGATTCTTCTCTGGATGGATATCAGTTGTATAATTTGGTCTTTCACAGCTCACTATCCAACTAGTTTATACTAGCTGTGGTTATTTGGTGAACAAAACGTGGGGTTTTTGCTGATTGGAAGCTGTTCGGCGTTGCTTTGGCCTTGTGTTGATATACCTGGTCTTCAGCAGTATACATCAGCCATAAATGCATGGAGTGGTTTCCTGCATTTCTGGAGTTGCCACTGCATTTTGTATTGAGAGCCATCCTGCTAAATGCATAATACTTGCAGGTGTTGTGTTGTGTTTCCAACGTGATAGCTTTAGCGGCACAAAACAGCCTACATGGGCACCGTGCAACTCAGAGTCTGATGCTGCTCAACATGCACAAGCTAAGCTAGATGTGGAGGTAATTCCCCAAGGCCCTTTAGTTGATGGAAAGGACTCAGCTGGGATCAATGGCTCTAACCCTGATGATTATGAGAGGCTGAAGAGGGGATTGATGCAGTATGGGTATGCCCCTCTGTTAGCTCTGAGTTATTTTATCTTCTTAAGATGATCTTATATCAACAGTTTCTTGATAAACTCTTGTGTCTTGTCATAAGACCTTTACAAGTATGTTCTGATACAGGTGTGCACATTACCGAAGGAGATGTCGCATACGGGCACCATGCTGTGATGAGATTTTTGATTGCCGGCACTGCCATAATGAATCAAAGGTACAACCTAGAGGAGCAATGTGCGCAATTTTAATTTTAATTTGATGTTCTCAGTAATTTTGATATTGAACACTTTTACATCGATACTCAGTGATTTTGATATTGAACACTATAGATGGTCCGCTCTTAGATGGAGTTTGATTTGACTGTTCTGGAATAAGTTTTGGAAATGTGGAGAACTGATGTAACTATGTATTAACAGAATTCTATTAAGACTGATGTGATGAGGCGCCATGAACTTTCACGTCATGAAGTGCAGCAGGTTAGTCTTGTCGCTAGGTCTGCCACTACTTTGCAGCCTGAGTTACTCTTATGGTCATACTGAGTTCGTTATTGATCTGTAAACAGGTCATATGCACATTATGTGGCACTGAACAAGAGGTTCGTGACTAAACTATTGTCTTTGCCTCGTAGAACTAAGATTTTTCCTGTCTAGTGTCATAATGGTGCTTTTATTTGTCTGTTGACAGGTAGGGCAGATATGCATCAACTGTGGTGTATGTATGGGAAAGTATTTCTGTGAAGTGTGCAAGCTCTTTGATGATGATGTAAGTAGGGGATTTTACAGATTTGGGTACTTGTCTACTTTATCAAGGTATATGTAGTGCCCATACTAAGACTTTGTGATTTCAGGTCTCAAAACAGCAGTATCACTGCCATGGTTGTGGAATATGTAGGTATGCCATTTTTTGCTGTGAATTTGAATCTTGAAGTGGTATGATTGGATCTATTTGAAACCTGGTTTTTGCATAAAATTGTATTTAAATTTGACTCTGTGCTCTGCAGAATTGGTGGCAAGGAGAATTTCTTTCACTGCTCAAAATGCCGTGCGTCACTTTTGACACTTTTCTCTTTAAAATCCATTCTTGAAATATATGTATGTAGTATATACTAATATTATTCCATTTAGGAAGCTTCCTGCAACATGTTTGTACATACATTTTTCTTCGGCTTCCTGTGTTGCATCATGTTGCAAGACTTGTATGTGAAAAATAAGAATATATTTTTTCTTTTTCATACATATTCCGTTCTGTTGTAAGTTGTAAATTACTAGGTAAATAATGTTCTATAGCAGTTTTAACTCCAAATTCTACAATTACTACAAGTCTACTTCTCAAGTATTTATCATTCTGAACACTAATATATTCGCAAAAAAAACTAATATACTATGAGATTGTATTGTTTGCTACTGTTTTAAAAAAAACCTGCTTTAATTGGACTTGCATTTTACGCTTAGAAAGTACTTCTGTATATCTATAATCACTTTATTCCTTTCGTTCAATTTGTTTATCCCTTGTTTATGTATCATGCAGGATGCTGTTATTCTACAATAATGAAGAACTGCCATCCATGTGTTGAAGGAGCAATGCATCATGACTGTCCAATCTGCTTCGAGGTTGGTGTTCAGTTGCTCTTTTCGATCTGTTGAGGATTATTTCCTTGATGAAAAACTTAAATTGTGACTTCAAATTATCTTCTGGCTGATCCTGTCATTATTTTCAGTACTTGTTCGATTCGACAGACATGGTGTGTGTCTTGCTGTGTGGTCATACAATTCATGAGAACTGCGTGAAAGAAATGAAGGAACATCACCAGTAAGCTTAATAAAACCTTCTGTATATAATACTCGTTTATCATGTTTGGTGCTAGGCTTATGGCAGATGACATGTCTGAAAATGAATTTTTTTTAGGTTCGTATGCCCGCTCTGCTCCAAGTCAGTATGTGACATGTCAGAGGTATGGGAGAGACTGGACATGCGAATAGCAAGACTGCCAGACTCCTATGATGGTAGAATGGTATTGTTCTTTGACGAATGCTATTTGGAGAATTAATAACCAATCTTGGTGCTACATATTTTTTTGCTTAATATGGCTAAGTTTGCTGGCTGCTGCTTAGTCAACTTCTCCCGCTGTAGGTTAGCATATTATGCAATGATTGTGTGGCAATAGCAGAGGTGCATTTCAACTTGATTGCGCTCAAGTGCCAGAGTTGCAACTCATACAACACCCGGCGGATCTAAAATAGTGAAGCATTGGGAGGATTCTACATTCTGCAATGGGCGCCATATGCGCATTCCTTGAAGTTGATGTGCTCCAGCCGTTGAGATGCATTATCAGGCAGATAACTCGACAGTCTGCCATGGGCGCCAGATGCGCATTCCTTGAAGTTGATCTTCTCCAGCAGTTGAGATGTGTCATCAGGCAGACCACTAGACAATTTAATTGTGTTCTCTGCTGTTCGCTGCCGTTCTTTGCTTATTCACTGGGTTGTGTTTGCGTCGTACTACCTTTATCTGTTTCAAATGTGCAACCGTTTCAAAGTGTGGTCCAAGCCTTGCATAATTTTATTCTCTGCGTTCTTTGCTTATGCTTCATTGGAGTAGAATTGTTCGATTCTTCAGCATTGATCAAGACTGCAATAGTTAGGATCTCGGCAACAGCTAGCTGTGTTGCGAGCATGTGGTCAGGACGTGTTAGTATATTGGAACTAATGTTGGAAGAATATCAGAATTTCTGCTTAGTGCTGGAAATCATTGAAAATGAGGGAAGCTTGCACACAGCAAGCTCATACAGAACCAAACCATTGGCAATCATTGAAGATGAGGGAAACTTGCAGACAGCATGGCGGCAAGCTAAAACAAAACCAAAGCAATTACAAGGAAAATGTGAGCAATCAGGGAGAGAGGTGTTTTGGCTCTTGAGCACCAGTGATCTCCTAATCTAATTTTTTAATTGAAAATGATGTTTTCAAAAAATTACTACAAAACATTCCAAGAAAATTTGACATGAATACATAAACAAAGTCAAAAATGAATTCATACTTTTCTTCCAATATTTGTCCTTTTTGTGCATCACCTCTAAAAATATGTTTTGATGCAAAGTTAGTCCTACATATGTACATGTACTTGAATGTTTTTTTTTTCAGAATTTTTGGAGATCTAATAATAAAATGTTAAATTTGTTTAAAAAGGATCTTTGGTGCTCGTGTGTCAAAAGGACATTTTGTACCGCGCATACCCTAATGGAAGGAAGTGCTCATGCGCTTAGTTATATAAGCCAATAAAAATATAGAGAGATTTTCTATACTTTTGGAACCAGATAAGCATGTTTATTGTTGACCATATATGTAACCTCTGGATTGTCTAATGAAATATATGGTTTACTTAAAAAGATAGGCGTGAATTTCACAATTTCTCTGCTACTATTTCCTTCGGTTTATATTAATGTTCTCAACTTTGTCTAGATTCGGATGTACCTAGTTAAATATTTAGACTAGAAGCATCTAAATCTAGATAAAGTTGAGAACAATAATATAGACCTGAGGGGAGTAGTAGAAATTGCTCTCTCCCGAGTAGAAAGGACCATTCAAAAAAAAAAGGAGGATCGCCTCAAAGTGATGAATGACGCTGAAGTCAAGACTCCCTCCCCGCATTGGATACCCTTGGCGTTTTGCCTGTAGCACCGTACTGACCAATGCTTAGGTTTCCCTACCTGCGTCCAGGTTTCCCTACCTGCGTCCTTCCGTTGATGCGACATGACACTGTAGCTCGACAGGGCCTCTCTGCGGCCGCGAGCTGCTACAGCACAATGAATGGCAAAGCTGATAACTGCACTGCGACTGTAGTAGTTAGTGCCTCTGACAAACCCACCACAGCATCATATACTTCTTCTTTTAACTTTTCCTCAGTTGTGTTAATTAGATGATGAGCAGCAGATAAGCAGCAATTACCCATTTGGTTTTTTTGTCAGAAATAAACGAACCAAAATTATCAGGCTAGGTGGCTATAACTTGCAGGAATAATATAATATGAGGGTAATACAATTAATATTTTGGCGGCACATCAATATCTGAGTACTTCTTTACAGCCAAAAAGCAATCCCAAATACCCTTGAAAATGGTCTTAGCCATTGCACTATGGCAGACACTGGCCAACTCAAAACCTCTCCTCCATTCAGATAAAAACAAGAATGAGAAGCGTTTTCCTCCCTTTTCCCCCTACTGAATCCTAACCACTAGTTTCAAACCAAAACTAGAACAGACGCTTGTGGGCAACGCTTCCTTTCCTTGCCACTACTAGCAATCTTCACCAATTCAGAGCAGCTGCACTGCCGGAATCCAGCACCATGAGCTCCTCCACCTCCTCGATCTCCTCGTCGATGCAGAACTTCCTGCACTCGTTGCTGCAGAACGCCTTCTCGCCCCTGCATTCCAAGAAGCAAACACAAAGCTCAAGAACTCAACACAACACATCGGTACATGTTTTAACAGATGATGCAAGCACTAAAAAGTTCAGTACTCACAAATACATGTACATGTCCCTGTCCTGTCGCAGCCTCTTCCTGCAGTATGAGCAGGACCCAGACGTGACACCACCAGCTGGCATCGACGGCCATGGCTGCTCACTAATAGGCTCAATGCTGAAAATTGGCCTCTTGGAATGAACACCCTTGGGCGCCTCCACTGTCTCGCCTCCCAGAATGTGCGTCGTCCTCGGGTTCGGGCCGTGCTGGATCACGCAGGTGTACTCTTCGTCTTCACAGTGAGCAGCAAAGCCTGTGACCCCGTCCATGGCGGCACCAGCCGAACCGGTCTTCTGACCCGATGCGGCGGTAGCCACCTTTGGCAAAGCAAGCTCAAGAAATGGCCTAATGGATTCAAGAAACGAGTTCTTGCCCCCAAAGTTCAGTGAGCCCTCGTTGGCTGTGAGCGCATCGACAAGACCGAGACCAACTCTGGGAGAGCCAGTTCTGAGCTTCAGATCAGCCTCGATGCCCAGTAAACCAGTGGGCTTAAGATTGGTGTTCACGGTGTTCGATGACAGGTTCTTGAAATCCAGAGGTGAGATTGGGCTCCAGACTGAATCAGGGTAAACTGCATTGCTGCTTAGCCTCACAAACAGGCCAGGGACCCTGAAGAATCCAGTGCCCCTAGGTGCAAGGTTCTGGTCTGCGCAGTTGTTCATGGCCTTGCTCTTCAGCGCTAGCTGCCAAGATGAGAGCAAGTTGTCTCTGAAACGGTCAAACAAATTGTTCTTTGTCAGATCAGCTGTGGGTGACGAGAGCAGAGAAAAAGTTCAGAGAAATTTCAGCTTTTGCTTTTTACTCATCAGGTCAAAGGATCAAAGGAAAGAGAAGAACGATGATCCATTGATAATCTATAGGACAGAAACATTAAAGAAAAAAATGAAACCTACAAAAGAAAAGTGCCTGCCGGTTCCAAGCACAAACATCTCATTCTTGCAGTAAAAAACAAGATCGAAAACTGCATTCACTTTGGTGAAGGTAAGAAAAACTAGGAGAACACTACCGGCCAGGCAAACAAAAAAAAACAGCGATAGCTCTTCTCCCCCAAATCTTAGTCCCAAGTCCCAACAGTTGCTTCAAGAATGATTTATAGGAATGCAGCAACAGAACTCACAGCTCCATAACCGATTAGCACGGAAGGGAAAGCCTCCGATGAAAACCGAAGCCCAGTCAATCAAACAAATAATAAACGGAGCGCCTAATCTCAAGCCCGGATTTGGAAATTATTAACCAAGAACTGCAAAAACTTACCGACCAAGTATAGACAAATCTAGAAAGCGGAGGGGTATCTTTTCCCAAACGAGGAGTAGAGTAGCGATGCGTACCTCGCGGCTTTCGATTCGGCGGCCGGGTGGCGGGTGCTTGGGGCTCCTCAGGCGGTGTCCCTCCTTGAGCGGCGGGGAGGGTTAAGAAGGGCCCGGGAAACTAGGCAAGGAGAAGGGGGGGAATGGAGGAGGCTTCCACAGTACTATGCTTCTTGGTCTAGACTTGCTGCTCCTCCTCCGTGCTTTCCATGTGGTTTCTCGGGTGTGCTTGCTGGTGTGTTTATTGGGAGAAGACAAGTGTCCTGGGCGCGGACAGGCAGCATGCAAAAGCAACGGCCGGGTGCGGTGGCTTCTCCAGGGCTCATCATCTCTCTCCCCTTAGTTTTCCATTTCTCTTGTCCTTTTGTTTTTTCTTCTTTAGTCTTCTCCCTTTTTCTACTCTCTTCTTTTTATTTTGTGTTTCTTGCAAGGCACTCCACTGTTGCTCCAACTGATAAAGTTCCTTTTAAAACGTAATACACCTGCCTAAGTTTAGCTCACATATGGCTATGTTTAACAACATAATAATGTTGGATATTAGTCTATTTTACATGAACATTGTATTTTATATATTCATTTAATACAATTGGAGATGGCTTCTATTATGTTCTTAGAGACTTTTGTATCTTTTTTAAATGTAACGGTTGCTTAGGGACCTTCCAGCTTATACTATCAAAATGAAACGAAATAATTTTGCTTGGAAGATTTCTTCGCCCTAATGAATTGGATGTATATAGACATGTTTTAGTGTTATATACATCCGACGCGACAATTGATATGAATCGGAGGGAGTACAAAAATCCATTAAGACCACATATTACGAGACCATGACTTGTTGGACGGACAATACCAAGAAGATATGCAATCAATTTTCTAAATTATTTTCAAAATCAAAATGAGAATCCTTAAGAGCTCTAAGGGCATCTCTAACCGATCCCAATCAGTTAGAGGAGTAAACTGCTCAAAATCGGATAGAGGAGTAAAAATACTCTAACCGATCTCCTAAATTTAGCGGAGTAAATCAAACGATCACCTCCAAATCTGATCAAATCGACCGAATTCAAACCAAAATTGAAACCAACACATCTATTTAACATAATATATACATAGTACAACCAAAAGTTGGTCGAATTTGACTAAATTTGACCAAATTCATCTCCTCCTAACCCTAGTCCTCCTCCTAGTCGTACGAGAAGGAATCAATGTCGAGGTCGATGACCACCAGCGTCGTTGACGGCCCCGCGTTCTCCTTCTTCCCCGCTGTGGCGTCGACCTTCCTCTTGACCTCGACGAATTCCTCCGGCCGTTGTCGCTCCTCCTCGACGAGCTGCGGGTTGAGGCCGGCGAGCGCGACCGCCATCGCTGCGTCGCGGCGCTCCGCCTCGAGGCGCACGCATGCCTTCCTGTCCTCTCGTCGCTCGCGGTCGGAGACGAAGCGGAGACCCTCCGGCTCCAGCTCTGGTACCAGCCCTTCCACCTCGAGGGGGAAATTGAGCTCGCCGCAGTCGGAGCCATGGAGGCGCACATTCTCGATGTCGTACGCCCTCACTGCCTGCTTTGCCGATTGGAAGGAGCCGACCTACACCTTCCTCTTGGTGTTGCGGTCGACGATTTCCGCCACCCACGCATCCCACGACTGCTGCTGCACGCCGCGGTAGACCGGCGTTGGCGGCACGGGCAGGTCCAGGGTGCTGGCGGAGCGTTGGGGCTGCCTTCGGCGCTTGGATGGCACCAATCATGGAGGATAAGAAGGGGAACATCGTCGGGAAGAGGAAGAGGCTTGAGCTCGTGGCGGGGGCTGCGATGCCAGCGAGCTCAGGGGATTGGTGGCGGAGACGGCCGACGATAGGATCCGGCCATCGGGGGGCTCTACCGGTGGCTGTGGTGATGGCGGGGGTGACGGTGGTCGCCGGAGACGGAGGAGAGCACGAGGCGAGTGATGTGAACACGAGGGGAATCTTTTACTCATCAGTGCAGCCGATGAGTAAATATAGGATTCGGCGCACCGATGAGTAATTTTTTTACTCCTTTAACGTTGTTTGGGCATCGATTAGGTGCGGTTAGAGGAGTCTAACCGATTTGTGTACATCGGTTAGAGATGCCCTAAGCTCCTTAGAGTTGGTGGGATCTTATGCGCCCAAGTATCAAAGTGGTTTTTCTCTCGTGCCTCTAGGTATCAAATTGGTCAATGAACCTGAGTGCAAGGCGGGTCGCTGGGTCAATTCAAGGCAATGCCCATTTTCAGCGAGCATGGGTGACATTTTTCCTCGGAGATCTCTCTCTAAGCTTCTCTCTGATCTCACCATCGCTTCCAAAATCGGCGCCGTTGGCCCTAATTCTAGCCACCTTGACCCCTAATAATTATTGCCAATGACTCGCTTCACGCCGCCTCGATCACCTCTACTAGTTTCCCTGTGTCGCAATGACTTTTAGCGAGAGCGCTCCCTCGATGAACCCGGGTCGTGGCTCAGTTTGCCGACGTGGAGGCCTAGCAGTCAACGACACCACTCATGCGGCATCTCCGATCTCCAGAGAGCCCCTCTATGTGGCCTCCTGGACTTACCATGATACGCCCCTTCATCCAGTGTACACTTTGTGTTGCAATAAATGTAATTTCGATGAAAATCTGGTATCTTCCCTTTGATTTTTTTTCATGATCAGCTACTTTTGCTCGGGAGCAGGGAAGAAACTTGTGCGAATTGAAACCAGAGAAAAGAACAAACAATCTTTTATTTTAGCATCAAAGCTTCAAAATAGTGAAAAGTATAATATTATAGTGTTGCAACTGATAAAGTTTATAGCATATACATTGCACTCACACATTATGGGCTATAATTTATTTACGAGAGAAAGATGTAGTCAACGATGGATATATGTATCTAAAATAAATTATTGCTACACATAATAGAAGGGTTGTAAAGTTTGTGGTGCTATAGGGGTTCCTCTTATAGGCACATAATACATATCAAGAAAGGATCGTTGGCTCTAAAAATCCCAAAATAGCAATTAATTATCACTTCAAGAAGTGCACATCAAAATTGTGGTGCGGCCCTTTGGTAAAATACTAGGCCTGACACTATTAGCATATTTGCATTCGAACCAACATGCCACTTGTTGTTTATACTTCTTTATTGTCATCGTCGGTTTTATCTTGTTAACACACAAGTTAGGTGTTAAAGGAACTAATGAAGAAGCGGTGGTTGACATGGTCTTTCTTTGGTGAAGTCATCAAGGATTTAGCGGGAAAACCAACTGATGTACTCGTGAATGAGTTTTTGGTGAACAATATTATCATTTCTCCCGACATTTCAAGGATGGTTGGAAGAAGCTATGTTGTTGAGGTAACGGTCTCGAGCTTTTCTTTTCTCTGAGAAAACACAAACTACAAAAGTCCTATACTGAAAGAGGGTTAGGTCGAAGGGTTCATATTCGAGAGTGGTCCAATAAGACTGCCATGCGGCCATCATAGCATCCAGTGCTGCCAAGTCGGACCATGCCTCCGACGCTGAGAGTTCGGTTCTTGCTTCTATTGTTTAAGAGCAGATCACTGGTATCGTTTTCTTAGCACTACATGGAGCTTATGTTTTTTGCATGTGGTAGGCTGTGAGGTGATCACTGGCTATTGACCGGGAATTCTAGGGACTTTTCCCATAAAGGCACCCTAATTGTTGTAGAATACTTACTATGTTATTCTTTACTTGTTTAAATTTAACCATCAACATTTTAGTACCTTAACCCTCAGGTGCACACTAGTTGTCATTGTTTTTTCTCTCGCGTACCAGTTCACAACCATGATGATTGTGCAGAGTTGAAAGATGATAGCGTTTGTTTTTCTGTTCTTTGTGGTTTTTCATTTTTTTTACGAAACCGTGTTTGTGAAGATGTGACCGAATGGATACATTGACTACCAACGACAACCAAAGGGAAGCCCATTCAGCGGCACAACGTGAAAAACCCACATGAACTCGAAGACATCCCAAATCACACAAAAAATTAAACGCTAACAACAAAGGGTGGCACGGCAAAGCGCGCCATGTCCATCTAGTATGCACTATATTGGTACCCTAGGTGGTGGATATATATTTATGTTCTTAGAGAGTTTTGTATCATTTTTAAATTTACTCAGCTGCTCTAGGACCTTCCATCTTACAATATTGAAACGAAATAAAAAAATTGGAAATTTTCTTCGCCCTAGTGAAGTGTAACATTATCTTTACTTGCATAAAGATACCAACTAGTGGCAATGTTGCACTAGTTTATTTCACGTTATTGTACATTATGACCTTCCACGGAAGTAGTGGGTATCAACTAGAGTGCGCCGTTTTGGCACCCAAGCTCCACCGATGATTTTTTCGAAATCATAGAATAATTTGAAGCTTCAAACAATTTACGGAAAAATAGCAGGCTGTAGCCAATGATTTATTCTACTCGTGTGTAAAATTTCAATATGAAATACCAAATATTCCGTCCTCGACAAAAATAAAAATAATGCAGATCTAGAAGCGTGAACAGTGCAACTTTTGAATCTTCCAAAAATATTCAATTTGTCTTTCTTACTGAGCCTAAATGAAAAAGTATTTGACATAAAAAAAATGCGTGCTCATAGTGTACATAGTTTACTACATCCATATTTTTTTTCTTATATTTTTTTAACCTTCGAAATGAATTTTTTGAATTTTTAGCTCGGGTGGCAAAGCCATTTTCCAGTATTAGCGACACTAATTTCGGAGTCGTAGGGAGTAGAAAAATCCCTTAAGTCCATGTATTACTAGCATATTCCTTGTTGGGCGGACAATACCAAGCAGATATGCAATTAGTTTTCCAAATCATTTTCGAAACCACAAAATCCTATATAAGTAAGTAGTTCAACCCCATTTATATATTTATCTCAACATGGTCTACCCAGCTCATGAAGTGCCATCTCAGCAAAATCTTCCACCTCACCTAATCTGCCACATCAACAAATAACAAACATTTTACTCTTTTATTGTAGGTGAGGATACACAACAAAGGTTTCAAGCAAAGGTCCACATGTGTGCCCCGACACTGATTTTCTTCTCCCGTAGAGTTGGAACCAACGACTCATCTTCTCTAAGAATAAAGCATATTCATTAATCCTCAATTAATTTTTAGAGGGAATAGACGATGACTATTACTCTTCCAATCACGCTTTCTCTTCCCCACATGTTTCGACATTTTTCTTTCCAGTCATAGCTTTTCATTTTCCATCATCCTGCACCTCCTATTCTCCTACTTCCACATTGTAATTGCCTGCATCGGTGTCCTACTACCGCCAACCGGGGCACTGAAGGATGCTGGAGCTTCATCTCTTTTTCACCTCCACCCCACCCATAGGTATCATTAGTGGAATTGATATTACCCTATTTTGTACTCCCTCCGTCCAGAAATAACTAGTTCGATTTTATCTATATTCGAATGTATCTAGACGTATTTAGTGTATAGATATATTCGAATCTAGACAAACCTAAGTCGGTTATTTTTTGGACAGAGGGAGTATATGATTTCAATCCGAAGGCTCCTTTCCCCATATTTTAATTAAATTACTGATATGTGAAGGTTTACATGATAACATTACCCAAATTTGTAGTTGTAGATTCTTATCCAAGACTTGTATCATTTTCCATTTTCTAGATCTCTTGTAAATCCTCTGATTCTCCTTTCGAGAACTTAAATGCACATCAGATTGTTCCCCGCTCCCCTGGTCAATGGCGGTGAGTTGATTGACCAAGGCCTTCTGAAAGGATAATGGTTGTCTTCTAGAGGGAGATGAATAGACTTTTAAAATAATTACGATCTAGACTCTAATAAATACAGAATAAAACTAACGTTTAATTTATCAAAGCATAAAATCTAAAATCACTATGTTCAACTAAGTACACCAACAACCTATGCTAACCAAGACAAGCAATAAGGTGATAGCAAGGTATAATACTTCAAGCACGATGGCTACCACAATATAAATTGCATAAGTAAAGGGCTTAGTTGAGAGATAACCGATAGATGTGGAGACGATGATTTTTATTTTAAAGTTCACTTCCAAAGAAGCTACGTCTCTGTTAGAGGGGTGCGATGGCCCAGTGCTCTCTGAACGCCACAAATAACTCACCTTGAGGGGTGGTGGCTCGATGCTCACCCAACGCCACACAAGGCCTCACCGCAAGATGCGAAGGCGTGCAAATCACCGACGTCACAAAAGTCTCACACTATTCTCCCGAGTACGCACCACAAAGACGGGTACTTGATCCACTATGGGACACTTGAGGATGGTCAGCGAACCCGTACAAGGCTTGGGGCAATCTCCACAACTCAATTGGAGGGCTCCCAAAAAACACCACAAAGACCACAAGTTTGAGAAATCTCCATAACTCAATTGGAGGCCCCAAGAATAGTGCCACAACAGGCCAAAAGCTTGAGAAATCTCCACAACTTAATTGGAGCCCCCAAGAACTCACTACAACTCTACACAACTGTCTAAGGTTCCAAAAAACCAAGAGAAAAAATACCAAGAGCTTGAACTCGCCGAATCTCTAAGGAGAACTCAAATCTATGAACCAAATGCAAGAGGCAAGTCCTTCGCTCTCAAATTCCATCAAAGCTATAAAATAAAGCTATTGGGGGAATGATAGAGGAAGAACACAACAGGAGAACACAAAACTCTTCAAGTTCTAGATCCCAAGGATTCCGTCACAAAGAAGAGATTTGGTTTGATGGGGTTGTAAATCTAGATCTCCTTTTTCAAAACCCTCAAAAAGATGCAAGAATCATAGGAGGGGAAAGGGGAGAAGATGTAGGGTTTCGTAGCATGGAAAACAAAAATTTTCTACCGCATACAAACAAACAAGCCAAGATCTATCTACTAGATTGTAGCAACGAGTCGATGGAATAACTCACCCTCGAAGATTCCAAAGTGTTTAACGAGAGCAGATTCTCGTGGGTGATGTAGTCAGACTCTTTCGATCTCAAGATCGCGTGAGCGATCCTTCCGGCGCTGCGTTCGGCAGCGCTCCCGTAATCGTCACACGTTCGATTGCTCGACGAAGACCTTCCTCTCCCTTGTTCCAGCAGCGGAGGTTGTAGTACTCTCCTCGCGATTCCAAGGCCTGGCAACGCGTGGTACCGGAAGTAGAGGGGAGATCTCGCAGGGCTTCGCCTTAAGCCGGAGCGAGTATGGTGGAGTATGAGAGAGCTTTGGTGATCTAGGGTTTAGACACACCAATTAGAAGGCTCTAAACCAGAGGCTAGGGCAATTAGAAGCTCTAACTTGACGGCTTGGGAGAAATCCCTAGGCTGAGGCTAGGGTTTAGGTTTAGAGGAGAGGGACTTGTGTACTAGGAGGAGCCTGCCCCTCCTTATATAGGTGGAGGGCGGCTGCCAAGGGGAGGAGTGGAGTCCTCCCCAACTCGGCTTGGTGGGGCCCGCTTGGGAGGAGGACTCCTTCCCCAACTCGGTTTCCACCTCTTCTCCTCTTTCCAAAACTTGCCGTTTGACTTTCAAACTAGCCGTTTGACTTTTCAATTTAGGATTTAAATAAACCCTTTATTTTGGACAGCAATGACACCTAGTACATGATGCAATCATTCCAACTTACAATGACACATTCATGTACCCTTCCCCCCCGGAGTGCCAGACATTCCGGAACCTTCTAGAATGTTCCCGATGAAAACACCGGAACCATTCCCCAACTCCGAAACGGGACTTTCCTTATATGAATCTTATTCTCCGGACCATTCCGGATCTCCTCGTGATATCCCGAATCCCATTCGAGACTCCGAACAACATTCGGACTCTTTCTCATCATTCCATAACTACTCAAACAACGTTGAATCCTTAAGTGTGTCTCCCTACGGTTCGTGAATTATGCGGACATGATCGAGACACTTCTCCGAACAATAACCAATAGAGGAATCTGGAAATTCATATGGCTCCCACATATTTCTACGATTACTTTGCGATCGAATGAACCACTTACATACGATATCAATTTCCCTTTGTCTCACGATAGTTTACTCATCCGAGGTTATGATCGTCGGTATCTCTGCATACCTAGTTCAACCTCGTTACTGATAAGTACTCTTTTCTCGTTCCCGTGATATGTGATCCCTTGTGAGCCAGTCACATGCTTGCAAGCTAATTGGATGACATTTCACCGAGAGGGCCCAGAGTATATCTATCCGTCATATGGATGGACAAATCCCACTCTTGATCCATGTGTTTCAACCAATACTTTCTGAACACTCAATGCCACCTTTATAGCCACCTAGTTACGGTGTGGTGTTTGATGTTATCAAAGCATCCATCTGGTAAAGGTGATATGCATGATCTCATGGTCGAAGGAATTAGATAACTATGTATCAGAAAGCATATAGCAATTGAACTATTAAAATGACTTGATCTTTATGCTACGCTTATCTATAGGAGTATGTCCACCATATCATTCTCCTAACGATATGATCTTGTTGTTAACATCTCAATGTTCATGATAGGGAAACCACAATCATCTATTAACCAACAAGCTAGTATTATATAGAGGCTTTACTAGGGACTTCAAATTAAGTTTACAAATCACACAAGTATTAATGTTTCCTTGTTAATACTATTATAGCATGAATGTAAACATTTATCATAAACACAAAGATATAATAATAACTACATTTATTATTGCCTCTAGGGCATATCTCCATGATCTCCCACTTGCACTAGAGTCATCTAATCTAGATTACATGGTAATATACGAACACCCATGGCAGTTTGGTGCTGGTCATGTTTTGCCCTCGGGAGAGGTTTAGTCAACGGATCCGCCACATTTAGATCTGTGTGTACTTTGCAAATCTTTATATCCCCATCTTGGATATGTTCTCGAATAGCATGAAAACGTAGCTTGATGTGCTTCTTGTGTGACCTTGGTTCTTGCGCATTGGCTATGGCGCCCATGTTATCACATAGATAGACATTGGGTCCAGCGCACTAGGAACCACACCAGCTTTGTAATGAACTCTTTCATCCATATCGCTTCTTGTGAAGCCTCCAAGCAACTATGTATTCCGATTCAGTTGAAGATCTCGCCACAACGCTTTGCTTTGCACTCCTCCACTAATCGCTGCACCATTCAAAATAAATACGTATCCAGTTGTGATTTAGAATCATCCGGATCGGTGTTCCAACTAACATCGGTGTAACCATTAACAAGCAAATGTTCATCACCTCCATAAGAAAGAACCATATCCTTAGTTCTTCTCAAGTACTTAAGGATGTTTTTGACATTGTCCAATGATCCACTCTGGATCACTTTGATATCTGCTAGTTAGACTAACAAAGATATGCGATGTCGGGTCTAGTACATAGCATGGCATACATTAGAGATCCTATGGCTGAGGCATAGGAGTCTTACTCATCCTCTCTCTATCTTACGCGATGTCGGACTTTGAGTTTTACTCAAGGTCGTATTGGGCAACATGGGTAAGAACCCTTTCTTGCTATCTTCCATTCCAAACCTCTTTAGAACTTTGTCCAAATATGTACTTTGTGACAATGATATTTGGCGTTTTGATCTATCTCTATAAATCTTTATGCCTAATATGTAAGATGCTTCGCCAAGATACTTCATTGAAAAACTATTATTCAAATATTCCTTGACACTATTAAGAAGGTCTACATCATTCCCAATCAACAATATGTCATCTACATATATTATTAAGAATGCTACAGAGCTCCCACTCACTTTCTTGTAAATACAAGCTTCTCCATAAGTTTGTATAAAACCAAAACTTTTGATTACCTTATCAAAACGTTGATTCCAACTTCGGGATGCTTGCTTCAATCCATAGATGGACCGTTGAAGTTTGCATACCTTGTTAGCATCTTTAGGATCGACAAAACCTTTGGGTTGCATCATATACAACTCTTCATCAATGTCTCCATTGAGGAATGCTGTTTTGACATCCATCTGCCATATCTCATAATCATAATATGCAGTGATTGCTAACATAATCCTCACAGACTTTAGCTTCGCTACTGGTGAGAAAGTCTCATCGTAGTCAACTCCTTGAATTTGTCGAAACCCTTTTGCGACAAGTCGAGCTTTATAGACAGTAACATTACCATCAACATCTGTTTTCTTCTTGAAAATCCATTTGTTCTCGACAGCCTTTCGGCCATCCGGTAAGTCCACCAAAGTCCATACTTGGTTTTCGTACATGGATCCAATCTCGGATTTCATGGCTTCTTGCCATTTATTGGAATCTGCGCTCATCATTGCTTCCTCATATGTCTTAGGGTCATCGGTGTTGTCCACCAACATGACATTCATAACGGGATCATACCAATCTGGAGTGGTACGAGTTCTCGTTGACCTGCGAGGCTCTGTAGTAACTTCAACCGAAGTTTCATGATCATCATCATTAGCTTCCTCTCTTATTGGCGCAGGCACCACAGGAACTTCTTACGGCGCTACTACTGCAATTCGAGAAGGTTCGACAACCTCGTCGAGTTCTACTTTCCTTCCAGTCACTTCTTTCGAGAGAAATTCCTTCTCTAGAAAGGATCCATTCTTAGCAACGAAGATTTTGCCTTCGGATCTATGATAGAAGGTACACCCAATAGTTTCCTTCGGGTATCCTATGAAGACGCATTTTTCCGCTTTGGGTTCAAGCTTGTCCGGCTGTAACTTCTTTACATAGGCTTCGCAACCCCAAACTTTAAGGAACGACAATTTAGGTTTCTTCCCAAACCATAATTCATACGGTGTCGTTTCAACGGATTTAGACAGTGCCCTATTTAAAGTGAATGCGGCTGTTTCTAATGCATAACCCCAAAATGATAGCGGTAAATCTGTAAGTGACATCATAGAACGAACCATATCTAAGAGAGTTCGATTACGACGTTCAGACACACCATTACGCTGTGGTGTTCCCGGTGGTGTCAATTGTGAAAGTATTCCGCATTTCTTCAAATGCTCGCCAAATTCGTAACTTAGATATTCACCCCCACGATCAAAACGTAGAAATTTAATCTTCTTGTTACGTTGATTCTCTACCTCACTTTGAAACTCCTTAAACTTCTCGAAAGTCTCGGACTTATGTTTCATGAAATAGATATACCCATATCTACTCAAATCATCCGTGAAGGTAAGAACATAACGATAACCACCGCGCGATGCTACACTCATTGTACCACACACATCGGTATGTATGATTTCCAATAAGTCCGTAGCTCGCTCCATCATACCAGAAAATGGAGTCTTAATCATTTTACCCATCAGACATGCTTCGCATCTTTCAAGTGATTCAAAATCAAGTGATTCAAGAAGTCCATCGGAATGGAGTTTCTTCATACGCTTCACTCCAATGTGACCAAGACGACAGTGCCACATATAGGTCGAGTTATCGCTCGATTTTAAACGTTTAGCCTCAATGTTATTAATATGTGTATTTCCACCATCGAGATTCAACAAGAATAGACCATCTATCAAAGGTGCATGTGCATAAAACATATTACTCATATAAATCGAACAACCATTATTCTCGGATTTAAACAAGTAACCGTCTCGCAATAAACAAGATCCTGATATAATGTTCATGCTCAACGCAGGCACCAAATAATAATTATTTAAGTATAAAACTAATCCCGATGGTAGATGAAGGGGTAGCGTGCCGACCGTGATCACATCAACCTTTGATCCGTTTCCTACGCGCATCGTCACCTCGTTCTTCACTAGCTTCCGTTTATTCTGCAGCTCCTGTTTCGAGTTACAAATATGAGCAACCGAACCAGTATCAAATACCCAGGCACTACTACGAATACTAGTGAGATACACATCAATAACATGTATATCAGATATACCTTTCTTCTTGATGTTGTTGTTCTTCAAATCCGCCAAGTACTTTGGGCAATTCCGCTTCCAGTGACCTTCTCCCTTGCAGTAAAAGCACTCAGTATCAGGCTTGGGTCCAGCCTTGGTCTTCTTCGTCGGCGTGGTAACTTTCTTACCACCCTTCTTGAAGTGTCCCTTCTGCTTAGAATTGCCTTTCTTGAATTTGGTGGTCTTATTAACCAACAACACTTGGTGCTCTTTCTTGATCTCCACTTCTGTAGACTTTAACATAGCAAACAATTCTGGCAACTGCTTGTTCATGTTCTGCATGTTGTAGTTCATCACAAAGTTCTTGTAACTTGGTGGTAGTGATTGGAGGACACGGTAAATCCCCAAAGCATTAGGAATCACTATACCCAAGCTTTGAAGTTTGTTTGCGTGCCCAGACATCTTAAGCACATGCTCACCGTGAGCTGCCCTCTTCCATCTTGCATTAAAGAACTTTTGAAGCCTCATAACTCTCAATCGCCGCGTGAGTCTCAAAGATCAATTTGAGATCACGGACAATATCATGTGGGTCTGAATTCTCAAACCTTTTCTCAAGCTCGATTCTAAACCATACAAGATAGCACATCGAACTATGGAGTCTCGATTCTTAGAGCAAGGTAAACATTCTTTACTTCATCGGTAGCATCAGTGCAGTGGGTCACCTAGCGGTGCATCCAGCACATAGGTCAAATTACCACTGTGAGGACAATCCTCAAATGCGGAACCAATCCATGAAGTTGCTTCCATTGTTTTTCAACTTTTCTTTCTCTAGGAGCATTAAAATTGATGGTAGGGCTGCCATTGATCTACAACATATTTGCAATTGTTTAGACTAAGTTTATGACAAATTGAGTTCAAATTAATAATAAAGTTTAATCTAGGTGAACTCCCACTCAAAACAACATCCCTCACATTGTTTTAGTGATCACACAAACCAAATCCACCATATCAAAACCGATCATCACGAGAGTTGATATAGTTTCAATGGCGAACAATCGACATGTTCATCATATCTACTATATGATTCATGCTTTACCTTTCGGTGATCCGTGTTCACGAGACCATACGTACATGCTAGGCTCGTCAAGATCAAACCTTAGCTACCGCATAAGCAAATCTGGCTTGCTTACGTTGTATTCACTTGCGGAATCTAACACACCCGATCATCACGTGGTGCTTCGAACAACAAGCTTTAGCAACGGTGCATACTAAGGGTGAACACTTTAGAACTTGAAATTTATGTGCATGAGGGATCATCTTATAATGCTACCTGCTCTACTAAGCAATACAAGATGCATAAAGGATTAACATCACATGCAATTCATAATATGTGATATGATATGGCCTTTCTTATTTGTGCTTCCGATCTCCATCTTCAAGCACGAACATGATCTCCATCATCACCGGCATAGCATCAAGGTCAATGACGCTTCTTCATGGTTGTCGTCCACCAGCTTCAACTATTACAACTACTTTGAATAGACACGCGGGTCTTAACAGAAATTAAAGACAACCATATGGCTCCTGCCGGTTGCCAACTTACAATAAGGAACATTGCATACATCAAATATAATCACAATCATGGCCATATCACATCACTGTACACCCCTGCAAAACAAAGTTAGATGCCTCTACTTTCTTTGCATATTTTACGTGGTTTGGGGCTTTCAATAAGTGTCGTTCTAACTTACGAACAAGAACCACAACATTGATACTAGTATTGTAAAGCACCCGTTGTAAATTGGATCTCCACTATGCTGGGAGAAACAGGCACCCGCAAAGCCACTTATGCAATACAAGTTGCATGTCAAGCGTGGAGCAAGTCTCATGAACGATGTCATGTAAGTTTAGCCCGGGACCCTTCATCCCAACATCCCGCAAGATTCAAAGTACACAAGAAGCAATCGACAATAAAAGCATCAAAGCCCACAATGACCATTGTGTTCTACTCAGGCAATGTGATCTACATATAGACACGGCTCGATACCCTTTGTAGGGTTTCGTAGCATGGAAAACAAAAAATTTCTACCGCATACAAACAAACAAGCCAAGATCTATCTACTAGATTGTAGCAACGAGTCGATGGAATAACTCACCCTCGAAGATTCCAAAGTGTTTAACGAGAGCAGATTCTCGTGGGTGATGTAGTCGTACTCTTTCCGATCTCAAGATCGCGTAGACGATCCTTCCGCGCTGCGTTAAGCAGCGCTCCTTGATCGGTCACTGCGTTATTTTCGACGAAGACCTTCCTCTACCTTGTTCCAGAAGGCAGCGGAGGGTGTAGTACTCTCCTCGCGAATCCGGCCTGACATGGCGTGGTACGGAGTAGAGGAGATCTCATGAGAGGCTTAAGCCGAGTATGGTGGAGTATGAGAGAGCTTTGGTGATCTAGGGTTTAGACACACCAATTAGAAGGCTCTAAACCGGAGGCTAGGGCAATTAGAAGCTCTAACTTGACGGCTTGGGAGAAATCCCTAGGCTGAGGCTAGGGTTTAGGTTTAGAGGAGAGGGACTTGTGTACTAGGAGGGAGCCCTGCCCCTCCTTATATAGGTGGAGGGGCCGGCGGCCAAGGGGAGGGAGTGGAGTCCCTCCCCAACTCGGCTTGGGTGGGGCGCCGGCTTGGGGAGGAGGACTCCTTCCCCAACTCGGTTTCCACCTCTTCTCCTCTTTCCAAAACTTGTCGTTTGACTTTCAAACTAGCCGTTTGACTTTTCAATTTAGGATTTAAATAAACCCTTTATTTTGGACAGCAATGACACCTAGTACATGATGCAATCATTCCAACTTACAATGACACATTCATGTACCCTTCCCCGGTCTTGCGGACATTCCGGAACCTTCTAGAATGTTCCCGATGAAAACACCGGATCCATTCCCCAACTCCGAAACGGGACTTTCCTTATATGAATCTTATTCTCCGGACCATTCCGGATCTCCTCGTGATATCCCGAATCCCATTCGAGACTCCGAACAACATTCGGACTCTTCCTCATCATTCCATAACTACTCAAACAACGTCGAATCCTTAAGTGTGTCTCCCTACGGTTCGTGAATTATGCGGACATGATCGAGACACTTCTCCGAACAATAACCAATAGAGGAATCTGGAAATTCATATGGCTCCCACATATTTCTACGATTACTTTGCGATCGAATGAACCACTTACATACGATATCAATTTCCCTTTGTCTCACGATAGTTTACTCATCCGAGGTTATGATCGTCGGTATCTCTGCATACCTAGTTCAACCTCGTTACTGATAAGTACTCTTTTCTCGTTCCCGTGATATGTGATCCCTTGTGAGCCAGTCACATGCTTGCAAGCTAATTGGATGACATTTCACCGAGAGGGCCCAGTATATCTATCGTCATATGGATGGACAAATCCACTCTTGATCCATGTGTTTCAACCAATACTTTACGAACACTCAATGCCACCTTTATAGCCACCCGATTCACGGTGTGGTGTTTGATGTTATCAAAGCATCCATCTGGTAAAGGTGATATGCATGATCTCATGGTCGAAGGAATTAGATAACTATGTATCAGAAAGCATATAGCAATTGAACTATTAAAATGACTTGATCTTTATGCTACGCTTATCTATAGGAGTATGTCCACCATATCATTCTCCTAACGATATGATCTTGTTGTTAACAACATCTCAATGTTCATGATAGGGAAACCACAATCATCTATTAACCAACAAGCTAGTATTATATAGAGGCTTTACTAGGGACTTCAAATTAAGTTTACAAATCACACAAGTATTAATGTTTCCTTGTTAATACTATTATAGCATGAATGTAAACATTTATCATAAACACAAAGATATAATAATAACTACATTTATTATTGCCTCTAGGGCATATCTCCAACAGAAGACAAGCTCTTCAAGATCAAAAATAGAGGAGAGAGAAAGCCAAAACCAAAGAAAAGAGCTAGCCCCACGAAGGAGAAGAGGAGTCCCTTTTAAAGGGCTCTCCAGATCTGACCGTTTGGGACATTTTCGTGCCTGGTCTGTAGTACCGGTGAGCCACCGGAAGTTCTGGTAGGCCCGGTTCCAACAGCTCGAAAGCGTGGATTGACCTGGTTGTACAGGCCGGAAGTTCCACCTGACCCGGGCTGAAACTTCTGGCCAGTACTACCGGTCTACTACAGACCAAGTACCGACAAATAGACGCGGCCAAATAGAAACCTTACTGCGAGGTGCACAGGGCTAAGTGGAAGTGGGCCGGAATTTCCACCAGTACTACCAGTGGAAAAATGTGCCCGAGCGGTACTTCCGGTCAACTATCGACCCAAGTACCTGTTGGGTTCGCAGCATAGAAAACAAAAAAATTCCTATGATGGTAACTATATGCCAAGATCTATCTATTAGATACAAGCAACATCTGGATATATATCCATGGAGAACTTACCCTAGAAGACAACAAAGCTTTGTTAACAAGTTGGAACTCGTGGATGATGTAGTCGAATGCTTGCCGATCTCAAGATCGTGTGGAAGTCCTAGCGCCACAAATCAGTAGTACATCCGTCCTTGCACACACCTTTAGGCCACCGAACAACCTCCACCTCCTCGCTCCAGCGAATCAGCGAAAGCAGCAACTCCTTCCAGACGAAATGCCACCGGGAACATGTATCTCGCTAATCCGAGACCATGGGGAATATATCTAGAGGGGAGAGAGATCCTTCACGAGGAGGTGTGCTTTGTGAGGGAGGAGAGGGGGGATTATCCCCTCCCCATGGCCGGCGCCCAAGGAGGGGTGCCCCTACCTCTTCCTCATTCATGTGGTGGAAGCTCCACTCAAATAAACATGCCTCCACTCACACATCCACTCACATGCATTAAATTTACACCAAATTTAATGCAACTCTCATTTAATAAAACTCTTTTATTTATTTTATTTAGAATTATGTTAATTATTTTAATTAACAAACATTCACATAAAACCCCCTGCGATATTTCAATATCACATGCAGAACCAATTTCAGCAATTTCACCCGAAACAATTCCGGTGTCCATTGAAATAATTCCAGCGCTTTGCAATTCTTTCGTCTGAAACATATATGCTCCAAATGGTATTTGGCAACCCTTATGTGTGTCACCCTATGGTTCACGAATAATGCAGACATGATCGAGACTCCTCTTAGATCAATAATCAGAAGCGGGACCTAGAGATCCATTCTGACTCCTGCACATTCAACGATGAATTCTATGATCGTGAGAACCTTTAACGCTAGTAACTTAATCCCTTTGTCTCACGATATATTACATGTCCAAGATTCGATCATCGGTATCCAAATACCTAGTTTGATCTCGTTACCGACATGCACTCTTTTCTCATTCCCGTGATATAATATTCTAGTGATCACATCACTTGCTTGCAAGCTATTCTCAATATGATATCACCGAGAGGGTCTAGAGTATATCTATCCGTCATCGAGATGGACAAATCCCACTCTTGATCCATGAGCCTCTACATAACTCCTTCGTAGCACTGAACCCACCTTTATAGTCACCCTTTTACGGCGTGACGTTTGATGTTATCAAGATACTCTTCCGGTGTTAGTGATTAACATGATCTCATGGTCTAAGGATTAGGGTTACTTCGTATGATGTTACAACAATATAGACTCAATGACTTTGATCGTAATGCTATACTTCGGATGAATGTTCATCACATCATTTCACAAATGTTGTGTCCTCGTTATTAACGACATCCAATGTCCATGATTAGGAAACATTGATCATCTTGTTAATCAACGAGCTAGTTTAAAGAGAGGCATAACTAGGAACTTTCCATTTGTTTATTAAATACACATGTATTAACGTTTCCGTGTTAATACAATTATAGCATACAAAATAAACATCTATCATATACTTGGAATATACATAATAACAACTTTATTATTGCCTCTCAGGGCATATTCCCTTTAGTCTCCCGCTTGCACTAGAGACAATAATCTAGTTACATAGTGATAAATCTAACACCCATGGAGTTCTGGTGTTAATCATGTTTTGCCCTAGGGAGAACTTTAGTCAACGGATCTGCAACTTTGAGATTCGTGTGTACTTTACAAATCTTTATATCTCCATCCTTGACATGTTCGCGGATGGAGTGAAACCGACGCTTAATATGCTTGGAATTCTTGTGAGACCTTGGTTCCTTGGCATTGGCTATGGCTCCATTGTTGTCACAATGGATCACCATTGGGTCCAACGCACTAGGAACCACACCTATTTCGGTTATGAACTCCTTCATCCAAACCGCTCCTTGCGCCGCTTCTAAAGCAGCAACATATTCCGCCTCCGTCGTTGATCCAGCCACCATAGGTTGTTTGGAACTCCTCCAACTAACTGTTGCCACGTTCAAGAGAAATATGTATCCAGATTAAGACTTAGAGTCAGCTGGATCCGTGTCAAAGCTAGCGTCGACATAACACTTAGCGACCAGCTCTTCTTCACCTCCGTATACAAGAAACATATCCTTAGTTCTTCTTAAGTACTTAAGGATATTCTTGACCGCTATCCAGTGTTCCGAACCTAGATCAGATTGGTACCTACTAGTAAAACTAATAGCATGTGCCACATCCGGTGTTATACATAGCATGGCGTACATTATAGAGCCTATGTCTGAAGCATAGGGGATCTTATCCATTATCTCTCTTTCTTCTGCCGTAGTCGGACTTTGAGTCTTACTCAATGTCTTGCCTTGAAACATTGGTAAGAACCCCTTCTTACTTCCATCCATTTTAAACTTCTTTAAATCTTATCAAGGTGTGTACTCTGTGATAGCCCTATCAGGCGCCTTGATCTATCTCTATAGATCTTTATGCCTAATATGTATGACGCTTCACCTAGGTCCTTCATCAAAAATTTGCTGTTTAGATAACTTTTAACACTGTTTAAAAGATCTATATCATTTCCAATCAGTAATATGTCATCCACATATAATATTAGAAATACCACATTGCTACCACTCACTTTCTTGTAAATACAATCCTCTCCATAAGTTTGGACAAATCCAAACTCTTTGATCACCTCATCAAAGCGGAGATTCCAACTCCGGGATGCTTGCTCCAGTCCATAGATGCATCGCTGAAGCTTGCATACCTTGTCAGCATCCTTAGAATCGACAAAACCCTTTGGTTGTATCATATACAACTCTTCTTCAATATTACCATTGAGGAACATAGTTTTGACATCCATCTGTCATATCTCACAATCGAAATATGCAGCAATTGCTAACATAATCCTAACTGACTTTAGCATCACTACGGGGGAGAATGTCTCATTGTAGTCAACTCCTTGAATTTGTCAAAACTCCTTTGCGATAAGTCGAGATTTATAGATGGTTACATTACCATTAGCATCAGTTTTTCTTTTGAAAATCCATTTATTCTCAACGCCCTTTTGGTCGTGAGGTAAGTCCACCAAGGTCCAAACTTGGTTTTCGTACATGGATTCCATCTCGAATTTCATGGCTTCTAGCCATTTGTTGGAATCCAGGATCATCATCGCTTCTTCATACGTCGCCGAGTCATCTATTTCATCAACCATGAAATTCATAACAGGATTTCCGTACAGTTCAGGAGCTGCACGTGTCCTGCTTGACCTGCGAGGTTCAATAGTATCCTCTTTCGGAGTTTCATGATCATTATCATTAGTTTCCTATTCATTCGGTGAAGTCAACTTCGGAACAATTTCTAGCGCTGCGCTAATCGCCGTTGCATGAAGAGAAGGTTCTATAACCTCTTTGAGTTTTACCTTCCGACTACACACGCCTTTCGTGAGAAACTCTCTCTCTAGAAAGGATCCATTCTTGGCAAAGAAAACCTTGCCCTCGGATCTGTGATAGAAGGAATACCCAATAGTTTCCTTAGGGTATCCTATGAAGATGCATTTTTCCTCTTTGGGTTCGAGTTTATCCGGTTGAATTTCACATAAACATCACAACCCCAAACTTTAAGAAATGACAGCTTAGATTTGCTTCCAAACCACAATTCATACGGTGTCTTTTCAACGGATTTAGATGGTGCCCGATTTAAAGTGGATGCGACAGTTTCTAGTGCATAACCCCAAAATGACAGTGGCAAGTCAGTCAGAGACATCATAGATCGAACCATATCAAATAAAGTATGATTACGACGTTCCGACACACCCTTACGCTGTGGTGTTCCGGCAGGTGTGAGTTGTGAAACTATTCGACACTCTTTCATATGTGTGCTAAACTCGTAACTTAGATACTCACCTCCACGGTCAGACCGTAGAAATTTTACCTTTCTATTACAATGATTTTCCACTTCATTCTGAAATTCCTTGAACTTTTCAAAGGTTTCAGATTTGTGTTTCATCAAATAGATATACCCGTATCTACTCAAATCATCCGTGGAAGTAACAAAATAACGATAACCACCTCGCGCCGACACACTCATTGGACTGCATACATCAGTATGTATGATTTCCAATAAATCTATCGCCCGTTCCATTGAACCGGAAAACGACATTCTAGTCATCTTGCCCATAAGGCATGGCTCACATGTATCAAATTATTCAAAGTCAAGTGATTCCAAAAGTCCATCAGAATGGAGTTTCTTCATGCGTTTAACACCAATATGACCTAGACGGCAGTGCCACATATATACAGATATATCGTCATCAAGTTTAATCCTTTTAGCATCAACATTATAAATATGTGTAACACTATTATCGAGATCCAATAGAAATAAACCATTCATCACAGGTGCATGACCATAAAAGATATCATTCATATAAATCGAACAACCATTGTTTTCGGACTTAAATGAATAACCACATCGCATTAAACAAGATCCGCATATAATGTTCATGCTCAGTGCAGGCACCAAATAACAATTATTTAAGTTTATAACTAATCCCGATCGTAGGTGGAGAGGCAGCGTTCTGATAGCGATCACATCAACTCTTGATCCATTGCTGACACGCATATTGACCTCACCCCTTGCTAGTGGTCGCTTGTTCCGTAGCCCCTAATTCGAGTTACATATATTAGCAACCGATCCAGTATCAAATACCTAGGCGCTACTGCGAGTACTAGTCAAGTACACATAAATAACATGTATATCATATATACCTTTGTTTGCCTTGTCGGCATTCTTGTCTACCAAGTACTTGGGGGAGTTGCGCTTCCAATGGCCGGTCCCCTTGCAATAGTAGCACTCGGTATCAGACTTAGGGCCAGCTCAGGATTTCTTTTTAGGTGCGGCAATAGATTTGCCACCCTTCTTTCCCTATTTTTTACCCTTCTTGTCTTTCTTGAAACCGGTTGAAAGCACATTTACTGTCATAATCACTTTTGTTGTTCATTAACAACAAGTAGAGCCTTGTTACATTTTGATATTTTCTACAGGTTGATACATTTCAAAGTGAAAAGGACCTTTGGTCTGCAGAACATTCCCTACATATTTGCTTGACTCCTGGGAATTCCAGACCGGAGTCTCCGGTCTGCCTAGACCGGAGTCTCCGGTATGGTCCGAAGTTTCCCCAGGAGTCTCCGGAGGGGGTTCCCGTTTCCTGCCTAGGTCAGCCAGAGAGGTGGTCCAGAGCTTGGTCCGGAGGAAGGTTCAGAGTCTCCGGTCCTTGCCTCAGATCGGAGTCTCCGGTGTAGAGGTACCGGAATCTCCGGTCCACTTGGCTCACAGGAGGGCTAGGTCATTCTGTTCGACGGTCTGGAGGCTGGTCCGGAGATTGACCGGAGTCTCCAGTGTAGACCGGAGTCTCCGGTCTGACTTTTCTCCAACGGTCAGAAAACGGTTCAGTGGAGTGAAGGGCTATAAATAGAGGACCTTATCCCATTCCTCCAGCCGCTCGTCCACCTCAAGAACACCATGCCCATTTGAGCCACCAAATCAACAAGATCTCTTCATCCAACCATCCAAAGTCATTGATCCTTGGAGAATCAAAGGAGGAGGCCTTGATCTATAGCTTCACCAAGAGAGATCTTCATTCCCCCTCATTCACTTGAGGGCCTCCATGCTCTAGTGTTTCTTTGGAAACCCTAGCTTTTGATTTGGTTCTTACAAGCTTGTCTTTGATTGTTTGATAGCTTGCTTGTATTTGGGAGCCTCCAATTAAGTTGTGGATGTGTGCCCGAACTCGTTGTAAAGGTGCCAGCTTCTACCTCGAAGGTTGTCGTATAGTGGAAGAGGTGAATCGAACCCATTGGGGTGAGGTTCATCGGAGAACAAGGGAGGCCTCTTGTGGAGTTGGTGGTTTGAAACCACCCCCTCTCCAAACGTAGACGTACTTCCCTTCAAAAGGAAGGAACTACGGGAAACAAATCCTTGTGACTCCGAGTGCTCCACTTTGGTTACTTTTATCCTTTACCGCACTTTACTTATCTAGTTCTTGCTTAGTTCTTGTGCTAGGTTGTTGATGGCTTAGTGTTGATGTAGAGCTCGTTGGGAACCCCAAGAGGAAGGTATGATGAGCATAGCAGCAAGTTTCCCTCAGTTATGGAACCAAGGTTTAATTGAACCAGTAGGAGCAAGGAAACACCCCAAAGTTGTTGCTAGCTGAGCCTTGGAAGGGCGCACTACCGGTGCTAGTAGCAACGTGGAGACCTGCACAACACAACCACATAACTTTGTCCCCAACTTGCGATGAGGTTGTCAATCACACTGTGTTTTGCTGAAAACAAAGGATTAAACGTATCGAATGGAAGGAAGTAATAGTTACAGAAAGTAAACACAAAGCAGTAAACAGTTTGTAGATTGTATGTAAAAGAAAAGGACCGGGATCCATAGTTCACTAGAGGTGGCTCTCCTTAAGATATATAACATGCTGGGTGAACAAATTACAGCGGGGCAATTGACAAACATAGAGAAAGCAATACATGCATATACTAATCATCTTGACTCCTTTGGAACTTGATTGGGCATTACAACATTATACATAGACCGCCATCCAACTGCATCTATGACTAATAATCCACCTTCAGGTTATCATCCGAACCCCCTCTAGTATTAAGTTGCAAGCAATGATTATTGCTACGAATTGCGTGTAAAGTAAACAATACGATTGTTCTATGAACAAATGATTGTTGTTTTCTCTAGTAGCAACAACACATCTAGTACCTTAGAGATTTCACTTCCCAGTTACGAGGCATGAACCTACTATCGAGCATAAATACTAACTCTTGGAGTTACTAGCATCTACTTGGCCAAGATAGCTACTAACAACGGAAAGCATGCAAGATCACAAATAACAAAGACATGATAGAATCAATAATCAATCTGAAATAGCATCTCAATATCCATCGGATCCCCGCAAACACAACATGCAGAATTACAAATAGATGATCTTGATCATGAGCAGACTCACAAGATCTAGACATGAAAGCACAAAGGAGGAGAACCAGCCATCTAGCAACTACATGGATCCGTAGTCCAAGGATGAACTACTCACGCATCACACCGGAGGCTTGCATGGTGATGAAGAAGGCCTCCAGGGTGAATTCCCCTCTCCAGCAGGGTGCCGGGAAGAGCTTCCGATCCCTCCCGATCTAGGGATGGAGATGACGGTGGCTACAGACTCTTTCGTGGATTTTTGATCGGGTCCTTAGGGTTTTCCTCCCAAGGGCATCTTATAGGCGGAAGGAGAGGCCGAGGGGGTGCTGGGGTCGGCCAGACCACCCCCTGGCGCGGGCCAGGCCTGGCCGCGCGGCCAGGTGGTGTGGCCGGCCCCCAGGCCTTCTCCGTCTCGTATTCTGGCATGTGATGACTTCCGGAAAAATAGACACTTTGGCTTTTGTCCTGTCCAATTCCGAGAATATTCATTTTCTGACTTTTCTGGAACCAAAAACAGCAGAAAACAGGCGGCACCTTTGTGGCTCTTGTTAATAGGTTAGTCCAAGAAATCATATGAAAAGTACTCCAAAGTGTGGATAAAACACAAGAACATGGATAAAACCAAGCATGGAACATCAAAAATTATAGATACATTTGCAATGTATCAACATCCCCAAGCTTAACTCCTGCTCGTCCTCGAGTAGGTAAGTGATAAAAAGAAAGAATAATTTTTGAGGTGACATGCACCATCAAAGACTTGATCAAAGTATTTGTAAAACATTCAAAGCTGGGATCATAGTGCTTCAATCATAACATGAAAGACAAAGTTCTAGCAATAAGACAAAAAAATATGATGCAACATGAAAAGGCACAAACAAAAGATTCATGAATAACAATGCTTTGCAAGACGTTTGTTTGTTTCACATAAAGAAAACATAGCATAATAGTATTCAGCTTGTCCCTCAAAGAGTAGCAAATATAAATGCATAGGACACCTTCAAAGTTCATAAGAGTGACTAGATACAAATAGTTTAAAACAAGCAATATCAAGTTATGCATCAATCAACTAGTCTTGGGACAATGCACATAGAACTAAGAATGGCCACTATGCTCTCAAAGTAGGTGCATAAAGGTAGAAGGTGGAGACTCAATATAATGGTGGAAGAAAGGCCTTCATAAAAGGAAGTAGGGATTCAAGTGTCAGCATGGATTAGACCAGCGGCCCAGGCGTTTCTCTAACACATATACATAAATCCATGGACTTACAAGCTCCCCTTTCATTTCACACCGATGACATCCATATACAAAAGAGCATGATATCAACTAGGTACAAGTACTAAGTGCAATGTTGAAAGCGTTCCCCATGAAAGCATGGTTCTGCTAATTCCCAACAAATAAGTGCAATAATATACAACATAGACGACACAATGGTTCAAGTTTATTAAGGGCAAGAAAAGTAAACTGTGCCGTCAAGTTCGTGAGAGCTTTAATCACTAGTTTTCTCATAACAAGTTTAATTTGGAAGGTAAACAAAAGCATGAATATACTTGGAATAGCATAAGCTAGTAGGTAGGTATGGTGGAGTCTTTGGAATAACTTGGTTTAAGGAGTTGGATGCATGAGTGGAACTCATACTTGGTTGTGGAGGCTAGCAAAAAGGGGCGACAAACTAAGAGAGCAATAATGGCCATAATCATGCAAAGCGACAAAACATCATTGATCAAAGCATAAAGTGATACTACAAGTTGAAAACTAAAGGATCATAAAGGCTATGGTGACTTGAGATAGTCATAACATGGTGTGAGCATGCGCCAAGTCAACCCAAATAAAGCATCAAAGAAGAATACCACTATACTATGCTTTAATATGCTAAAACAACGCATGATTCATCCAAGGCACATTAAGCAATATCAATTGTTTATAACAAGTCATGCTACAGCAAAGGTTACTTAAGCATAAAGCCAAAACAATATCAAGCATGGCATGACAAAGCATAGGCCACAGTCAAAAACGAGGTATTTTTACCACATAAGCATGAACTTTCCTACTCTTTTCCAAACCAAACCAAACTATTTGCAAACCAATATATGGAAGAGGGGGTCCAACCAATTTATTCAGAAAACAAAGCAAACCAAGCAAACGAAAAACCAAAACAAAAACAAAGAAGATGCTCCAAGAACAACACAACTGTGCATGAAACAATAAAAATGAAGCGTTTGGAAGAAATCTGGGATTTTTTTTATGAAGAGGGGGATGCCTTGGGCATCCCCAAGATTTGACGCTTTTACTTCTTAGATATTTCTTGGGGTGACACGTGTGGCATCTCCAAGCTTGAGCTTTAGTCCATCCTTCATCTCATTACTCATTCCTTCCATACACCTGAAATTTTTCCTTCATACAAAACTTCACACAATCTTTATTACCAACATTAGTGCACTCAAGATAAATAAGTCTTAAGGTTCAGTTATAACACCAAATAAACTTCCATTAGAACACTAGATACTGTAGCACTTCCCTCAAAAAACTCAATTCCCCAAAAGAACTCAAAAAGGAACCAACAAGAAGCAAATGCAGAAAATGGCAGAAATCTGTCAAAACATACCAGCAGGTAAATACGAATTTTTTTCGAAGACCTTCTGTTGCTCAAATCAAAAAGTGTTGAACTAACGAAAGTTAGATAACAACCTGGGGCAGAAGCACAAAAATTCACGTCTCAAAAGGACGTACAGAGATTTTACACGAATTTTTACGGTGAAGCACAAAAATCTGTTTCGGGACAGCAACTTTTCCAATCATTACTTCTCTCTCATTAGAGGTTACTCTTGGTACAAAAAGAAAATAAAAAGGATAAGAAGCGGTTATTACTGAAGTAATAACTTCTAAGAATCATCTAAAACTTTTGTTTTATCTCCCAATAAGTACCTTTCTTTAACGCCTTTAAGTTAGGCATAAGAAGCAAGAAAAAGAATCAAGTGTTCTCAAATGAAGAAGCATTAAGACCAAAATTTGTTTTCATAGGAGAGGCAAAATAAATATTCTATCTCTTCTTAGGGAAGTGTTCTATACCTTTCTTGAGTGGGAGTTGATATTTAATGGTGCCTTCTTTCATATCAATAATGGCACCAACAGTTCTAAGAAAAGGTCTTCCCAAAGTAATAGGACAAGAAGCATTGTATTCAACATCCAAAACATAGAAATCAACAGGAACATAGGCATTGTTAACCATAATAAGAACATCATTAATACTCCCCATGAGTTTCTTTTTAGCATTATCATCAAGTGGGACATTCAAATAACAATCTTCAAGTGGAGGCAAATCAAGCATATCATAAATCCTTCTAGGTATAATAGAAACACTACTATCAAGATCACATAAAGCTTTGAAATCAAAGCCATTCACCTTCATATTAATGATGGGTTCCCAACCATATTCTGGAATAGAAGCTTTATGTTTCATCTTTTCTTCTTTAATCTTTATGAGAGCATCAGTAATGTGTTTTGTAAAGGCCATGTTCATAGCACTAGCATTAGGACTTTTAACAAGCTTTTGTAGGAACTTAATAACTTCAGAGATATTGCAACCATCAAGATCAAAACCATACTTATCATCTAAAGTAGTAGAACTATTACTAGCCTCAACACTAGTGGTGGTGGTAGTAGAAACTCTAATGTTTCTAGCAATTTCATCTTATCTTTCCCACTTAGCATGTAATTCAGCTAATAGTCTAACATTTTCATCAATTCTTACTTGTATAGCATTAGTAGCTTCAAAGGGATTATCATTAGTTTCAAGTTTAGCAGCCATTTTATTCAAAGAAGATTGAGCTTCAGCCAAAGATGCTATATTTCTTTCAGCATTAGAGAGTTTTTCCTCAATAGTTTTATTGAAAGCAGTTTGTTTACTAATAAACTCTTTAAGCATAACTTCAAGTTCAGAGGGAGCACTCCTATTACTGTTGTAAGAATTTCCATACGCATTACCATTGTTGGGAGGATATGGCTTATAATTGTTGTTACCAAAATTACTCCTATAAGCATTATTGCCAAAATTGTTATTTCTTATGAAGTTCACATCAACTTGCTCTTCTTAAGCAACCAAAGAGGCTAAAGGAACATTATTTGGATCAATATGGGCTTTCCCATTAACAAGCATAGACATAATAATATCAATCTTATCACTCAAGGAGGAAGTTTCCTCAACATAATTTACCTTCCCACCTTGTGGAGCTCTCTCAGTATGCCATTCAGAATAATTAACCATCATATTATCTAGAAGTTTTTTTGCAGCACCCAAAGTGATGGTCATAAAGGTACCTCCAGCAGCAGAATCCAATAGGTTCCTTGAAGAATAGTTCAATCCTGCATAAAAAGTTTGGATGATCATCCAAGCGATCGATCCATGAGTGGGACAATTCTTTACCAAAGATTTCATTCTTTCCCAAGCTTGAGCAACATGCTCATTATCAGATTGTTTAAACTTCATTATTTCACTTCTCATAGATATAATCTTAGCAGGTGGATAGTATTTTCCAATGAAAGCATCTTTGCACTTAGTCCAAGAATCAATACTATTCCTAGTTAAGGAATTCAACCATTCTTTAGCTTTTCCTCTCAAAGAGAAAGGAAACAGTTTCAGCTTAATAATATCACCATCTATATCCCTATGCTTTCGCATCTCACAAAGTTCAACAAAGTTATTTAGATGGGCAGCAGCATCTTCATTACCAATACCAGAAAACTGTTCTCTCATAACAAGATTGAGCAAAGCAGGTTTTATCTCAAAGAAAGTATCTTCAGACATGGGTGGAGCAATAGGTGTGCTCATAAAATCATTGTTGTTGGTGCTAGTGAAGTCAGACAACTTAGTGTTTTCAAGAGTAGTCATTTTTTTGTGTTTTCAAATAAGAAAGCAAACTAGTAAAACTATTTTTTTTTGTGTTTTTGATAAAGAAACAAGCAAACAAAGAAAAAAGAAACTAAGCAAAACAAAAATAACAAAGTAAAGAGATTGGTTATGAGAGACTCCCCTTGTGAAGATGTCCTTGACTCCCCGGCAACGGTGTCAGAAAAATGCTTGATGGCTCAGTGTTGATGTAGAGCTCGTTGGGAACCCCAAGAGGAAGGTATGATGGGCACAGCAGCAAGTTTGCCTCAGTTATGAAACCAAGGTTTAATCAAACCATTAGGAGCAAGGAAACACCCCAAAAGTGTTGCCAGCTGAGCCTTGGCAGGGCGCACTACCGGTGCTAGTAGCAACGTGGAGACCTGCACAACACAACCATAGAACTTTGTCCCCAACTTGCGACGAGGTTTTCAATCTCACCGTGTTTTGCTGAAAACAAAGGACTAAACGTATCGAATTGAAGGAAGTAATGGTTTGTAGAAAGTAAACACAAAGCAGTAAACAGTTTGTAGATTGTATGTAAAAGAAAAGGACCGGGATCCATAGTTCACTAGAGGTGGCTCTCCTTAAGATAGATAACATGCTGGATGAACAAATTACAGCGGGGCAATTGACAAACATCGTGAAAGCAAATACATGCATATACTAATCATCTTGACTCCTTTGGAACTTGATTGGGCATTACAACGTTATACATAGACCGCCATACAACTACATCTATGACTAATAATCCACCTTCAGGTTATCATCCGAACCCCCTCTAGTATTAAGTTGCAAGCAATAGATTATTGCTTTACGAATTGCATGTAAAGTAAACAATATGATTGTTCTATGAACAAAGGATTATTGTTTGCTCCCTAGTAGCAACAGCACATCTGTACCTTAGAGATTTCTGTCACTTCCCCAGATTACCAGAGGCATGAACCCACTATCGAGCATAAATACTAACTCTTGGAGTTACTAGCATCTACTTGGCCAAGATAGCTACTAACAACGGAAAGCATGCAAGATCACAAATAACAAAGACATGATAGAATCAATAGTCAATCTGAAATAGCATCTCAATATCCATCGGATCCCTGCAAACACAACATGCAGAATTACAAATAGATGATCTTGATCATGAACGGAGCTCACAAGATCTAGACATGAAAGCACAAAGGAGGATAACCAGCCATCTAGCTACTACATGGATCCGTAGTCCAAGGATGAAATACTCACGCATCACACCGGAGGCTTGTATGGTGATGAAGAAGGCCTCTAGGGTGAATTCCCCTCTCCGGCAGGGTGCCGGGAACAGCTTCAGATCCCTCCCAATCTAGGGATGGAGATGACGGCGGCTATAGACTCTTTCGTGGATTTTTGATCGGGTCCTTAGGGTTTTCGTCCCGAGGGCATCTTATAGGTGGAAGGAGAGGCCGAGGGGGTGCTGGGGTCGGCCAGACCACCCCCTCGGGCAGGCCAGCCTGGCCGGCCAGTGGTGTGTTCGCCCCTAGCCCTTCTCCGTCTCGTGATTCGGCATCTAATGACTTAGGAAAAATAGGCACTTTGGCTTTTGTCCGTCAATTCCTAGAATATTCATTTTCGACTTTCCCGGAACCAAAACAGCAGAAAACAGGCAGCTGGCACTGTGGCTCTTGTTAATAGGTTAGTCCAAGAAATCATATGAAAAGTACTCCAAAGTGTGGACAAAACACAAGAAAGTGGATAAAACCAAGCATGGAACATCAAAAATTATAGACACATTTGCAATGTATGAGTTGTTATATAGGTAAATTCACCTTAGTTTCATAATCTAGAGAATTTACCTTTTGTGTCAAACCCTACATTGAAAAGGAGTAAAATTTGGAGTAGCGCCTATTCACCCCCCCTCTAGGTGCCCATACGATCCTTTCAATTGGTATCAGAGCCTCGGCTCTTTATTCGGGCTTAACCGCCTAAGAGATTATGGGCAACACAGAGGAGGGAGAAAGGGAGGCTAGCCATTCGGTGACCATGGTAGATCTCAAGAAGTTGGAAACAAGCTTGAGCTCTACCTTGGGCAACGAAATTGAACAGTTGCGCCAACTCGTTGAGCAACTTGTTAGGGATAAGCAAACCTCATCTCCTCCCTCTCGATAGGAAACACCACTTAACCCAAAGGATAATGCTCCGGCTAAGCCTTTGGAGGAAGTGGCGGGGGATGAACATAATTCCACTAACTCCACCACCAAAAGGGGTGATGGGAAGGAAGAGCATCATGTGGTTCCCGGATGGTACTCTCCCGACCCTCCTATCCCTCACCCACATATAAATAATAGAGGCGACCCACCTAAGTTAGCTGCACATACTTTTGCTCAATGGAAAGTTTTAATGAAATCTCATGTGCGTAGCTCTTGCATTGATTTGTGGAATATTATTGAAAAAGGACTCAAAATTGAGGATCCAACCAACTTGACTAGAAGAGAAGTGGTCAATAGCCAACTCAATGCGACTTCCTTGCACATAATCCAACCTGGAGTGGGGCCAAAGGATTTTCCCCACACTGAGCACTACAACATCGCCAAGGAAGCTTGGGATGCTCTCATTGACTTGTTTGTTGGCAATGAGAGTATGAGAAGAAATAGGTATGATGCCTTAAGCAATGAGGCCGATGGTTTCTTCATGAAGGATGGTGAGGATCATGAAGACATGTATCGAAGACTCAAATCCACTGCCACCGCCTTCAAGAATGTTGGTGCCTCTCACATTGATGATGCATGGATCAAGAAGAAGTATGTGAGTGCACTCATGCCCTTCGAGCCTACTGACTTGAAGAGTCTCCAAGGAAGACACAACTACCATCTCATGACCTCCAATGAAGTGATGCAAGAGATGGCCGCCTTCAAGGTGGCTGCCAAGAATGCCAAAGACGCCCGTGCTCGTGCCATTGGAATGAGTAGTGGTGTCAATCTTGCCTTGAAGGCCAAGGTTGTGGAGTATGATGAAGATGAAGGAAGTGATGAGGGACTTTCAATGAGCCACCCGAAGATGTCATGGTTGCTCATGGTGAATACATGGCCTTCTATGCAAGAAACTTTTGGAAAGATCCCGACAAGGCCAAGATGGAAATGCAACGAAGAAGCAACCCCAATGGGAGAAGAGATAATGGGTCCAAGTTAAGAACTTGCTTCAATTGTGGTGACCGCTATCACTCTGTTGCAGCTTGTCCCTATGAGAAAAGAGAAGATCTTGGGGGTAAACTTGTGTTGAAGAAGAACCCCAAAGCTCCCTACAAGAAACCCTTCATTAAAAGGAATTCAACCAACAAGAAGCCGGGAGAAATTGTCTTGATCACACATGAAGGGTTCTCCTCCGATGATGATGATGATGAAGATGAAGAAGAGGATACATCAAGTGGTGTGGTGGATCTTGCCACTACCTCTACCCCTTCATTCTCACTCTTTGATTCTCCAAATGAGAATATCTCCAACAAGAACGTCACTTGCCTTATGGCAAGAGGAACGGAGGTATTATCATCATCGCACTCCACCTCCTTAATCAATGATGATTTTGATGATGAGTTATCTCTTGAGGTCAAAAAGGAATTAGTTGCTTTTGATGTGTTCATGAACAACTTGCAAGGGGAACACAAGAAACATGTTGTGGACCTCTTAAATCAACTTGCACACACACAAGAACTTCTAGATGAGAGATGTCAATTAGGAAGAGATCAATTGATTGAGATAGAAGCTCTAAATAATGCTCTAGAAGAAGAACAAGAAACTAGAATGTCTCTTGAAACTAAACTAGAGGGTATTGATGAAGCAAATGATCTCATTATTAATAAACTCATCAAGGAACATGATCATGCTACTGCTAAATATAAAAAGGCTAAAAAGGACAAGATTGAGTTTGATGTTGTTCATGAAAAACTTGCCGAGGACTTTAGGACACTTGACAAGGCTCACAAGACCTTGGAAAGTGAACTCTTGTCACTCACAAAGTCTCGTGAAAAGCTTCAAACTCAATTGATCAATACTCCCTCACCTAGTACGTTGATTCCTTCTAGTAGTACAAATACACTTGAAGGACATGCTAGGTTGAAGGGAGAGCTAGCTAAGACCTCCTTTCCCAAAGGAAACAAGTCTATTGATGACCTATTAAGCAAGCAAAGGTCAAATGGTGAAAACAGGGGCATTGGCTTTATCTCTAAAGCCAAGAAGAAAAAGAACAACAACAAGAAGAAGGCGAAGCCCGCTCAAGAAAAGAACAGGGTCATTGTGGGAAGTAAGACCACAAGTGGCAAAACTATGTCACATGATGATTTTGCGGGTAGTGCTAACCCTCACTATGTTTTAATGCGTGATTATTATGGTGATGTGTATGCACAATATGTTGGCCCATTTGATGGTTATATTGCATGGTCTATTTGGGTTCCCAAGACCCTTGTTGCTAACAAAAGAGGACCCATTGAAAAATGGGTACCTAAAAACTAGTTTGATCTTTTGTAGACCTATGCTTCTAGAGGGTCAAAATGGGTTCTTGATAGTGGATGCACAAGTCATATGACCGGAAGCGCATCTAGTGTGAAGGAGTTGAGACCAAATATTGATCATATATCCGTGACATATGCCGACAAGTCAAAGTCTAAGGTAATGGGTTTCGGCAAAGTTGTGGTTGCACACGATATCACTCTCGTGGACGTCATGCTTGTTGAGACCCTTGGCTATAATTTACTTTCAGTCTGTGCTCTTGGAAAGATGGGATTTGCTATCTTTATTGATAAGGATATTGTGATCCTCATGTGGAGCAAGTCTCTAAAGGTTGCTTTCGTTGGGTACGTCGAGAATGACTTGTATGTGGTGAAGTTCTCGGGGAAAACCACTACAAGTCTTATGTGCTTATTCGGAAAGGCTGATGTGGGTTGGCTATGGCATCGCCGACTAGCCCATGTCAACATGAGAACTTTGCAAAGCCTCCACAAGGATGGTCATATTGTTGGACTAAAAGAAAATATTTGCTTTGCCA
Source organism: Avena insularis (assembly GCA_023614405.1). Taxonomy (NCBI): domain Eukaryota; kingdom Viridiplantae; phylum Streptophyta; class Magnoliopsida; order Poales; family Poaceae; genus Avena; species Avena insularis. The sequence goes on from CM042688.1 coordinate 87,955,043, forward strand.
AAGATCGTGTTTGCTGGGCATATGTTGAAGGAAAGATGCATGATTCTCCCCACAAGCCAAAGAACTACATCAAGTCCAAGAGGATCTTGGAGCTCCTTCATGTGGATCTCTTTGGTCCTCCTTCTCATGCAAGTCTTGGTGGGAAGAAATATTGCTTGGTGATTGTTGATGACTACTCAAGATACACTTGGGTATATTTTTTTCAAGCTGAAAAGTGAGACACAAGAGAACTTTATTGACTTCATCAACATGTCTCAACATCAACACAATGTCCCAGTATTGACAATAAGAAGTGACAATAGTACCGAGTTCAAGAACTACACATTGAATGGATTTCTGAGTGATGAGGGAATAAAACATCAATATTCCGCTGCATATACCCCTCAACAAAATGGTGTAGCTGAGAGGAAGAATCAGACTCTTATTGATATGGCAAGGACTATGTTGGTGGAATTTAAATCTCCATACAATTTTTGGGCTGAAGCTATCTCCACCGCATGCCATGCATCAAACCGTCTGTACCTCCGCAAATAATTGATCAAGACTCCATATGAAATCCTTTCCGGTAACAAGCCCAATGTTTCTTACTTTTGGGTGTTCGATTGTAAGTGCTTCTATCGCATTAAGGGTATTAGTTTGTCCAAGTTTGATTCCAAAGCATTAGAGGGTAGTTTTGTTGGTTATGGTATCGAATCCCACACTTATAGAATCTATGACAAGCTCTCCGGAACCGTCATAGAATCTTGTAGTGTGGTGTTTGAAGAATATGATGGTCCCCAAGCGGGGCGTGTTGATGTCTGTGATGTAGATGATGAAATGCCTCAGGATTCCATAGGAAGAATGGGTGCAGGTTTCATCCGCCCTGTTGAGGAACCCCTTATGGCGGATCGAGAAGAACTATGCTCTACTCAAGTGGAACCCTCATCTTCACAACATCAACAAGATCCTATCGAGGAGAACAATGACCCATGCCAAAGACAAGTTGTGGACCCTCAACCTGCTGATCAAGAAGAAACCTCTAGCCAGGAGTTACTTGAGTCTCAATTTGCCAGAATGTCCAGTGGTGCTAAATCTATTACACAAGGAAGATCTATAGAAACTACCATAAGGAAAGCTCAATGCATGTCAAGAAGTATGCTTGATCAATACCAAGGTCAATCTTTGCCTCTTGTAGAAGAGAATAATTCCAATGATGATCAAGGTCAAGTTGAGGTCAAGACGAGGACCAAAATTATGAAGTGATCCCCCCCAAGAAACACCAAGGAGATCGAAACTCGTCGCCAAGCTAGAATGGATAGAATATTGGAATTAAGAGACCACACTCTTGAGAATGTGTTAGGAGATCTAAGAAGAGGGGTATCTACTCGAGATCAACTGAAAAACTTTGGTTAGCACCAAGCACACATTTCCATGGTGGAACCAAAGAAAGTATGGGAAGCTCTTGAAGATTCGGATTGGTTGGATGCAATGCACAAAGAGCTCAACAACTTTGAGAGAAACAAAGTATGGAAGTTAGTTGAAAAGCCAAAAGATTGCCGCAATGTTATAGGCACCAAGTGGATTTTCAAGAACAAGCAAGATGAGCATGGAATTGTGGTGAGGAACAAGGCAAGATTGGTTGCACGAGGGTTCTCTCAAATTGAAGGCATTGATTATGGAGAGACTTATGCACCCGTGGCTTGCCTTGAGTCCATCTGTATCCTTCTTGCTTATGCGGCACATCATAAATTTAAATTAGAACAAATGGATGTAGAAAGTGCATTTCTTAATGTTCTATTGCATGAGTTGGTATATGTGAAGCAACCCTCGGGGTTTGAGGATCCCAAATTTCCAAACCACGTCTACAAACTCGATAAGGCACTCTATGGGATCAAACAAGCCCCACGCACGTGGTATGAGCACCTTAGAGAGTTGTTGTTAGATCGTGGGTTTGAGGTTGGGAAAATTGATCCCACTCTTTTTACTAAGAAGGTTAATGGGGAACTTTTTGTATGCCAAATTTATGTAGATGATATTATCTTTGGCTCATCTAACAAAGCTTGTAATCATGAATTCTCAAATCTTATGACTGACAGGTTCAGGATGTCTATGATGGGAGAATTGAGAGTATTTCTTGGTTTTGAGATCAAGCAAGTGAGAGGACGAACATTCTTCAACCAAGCCAAGTATACTCAAGATATGCTCCAAAGATTCAACATGAAAGACCTAATTGGAGCTCCCACTCCCATGGCAACAAAGACTCATCTTGAACTAAACCCAAATGGTAAAGATGTGGATCAAAAGGTATACCGGTCCATGATTGGCTCTTTGCTTTACCTTTGTGCATCTAGACCCGATATTGTGTTGAGTGTAGGAGTGTGTGCAAGATATTAAGCGGCTCCTAAAGAAAGCCATTTGATGGCAGTCAAGAGAATCTTTTGATATTTGGTTCATACCCCAAACTATGGTATTTGGTATCCTAGGGGCTCGACTTTCTCTCTTTGTGGATACACGGATTCAGATTGGGCTGGTGACAAGGATGATAGGAAATCAACCTCCGGGGCTTGCCAATTCCTTGGGAGGTCCTTGGTGTGTTGGTCTTCTAAGAAGCAAAATTGTATATCTCTCTCCATCGCCAAAGCCGAGTATGTGGCAGCTGCTAGTGCTTGTACACAATTGCTATGGATGAGGCAAACTTTAAAGGAATATGGTGTCCATTGTGACAAAGTGCCTCTTCTATGTGACAATGAAAGTGCTATCAAGATTGTCTATAACCCAGTGGATCATACAAGGACAAAGCATATTGATATTCATCATCACTTCATTAGAGATCATGTTGCTCGAGGTGATATTGAGTTATCCTATGTGTCAACCAAAGACCAACTTGCCGACATTTTCACGAAGCCACTTGATGAAGCAAGGTTTTGTTATTTGAGGAATGAACTAAATATCGTATATTCTAGGAGCTTGACATGATCATCTTGCATACTCACCTATATCTTGACCCTTATTTGGTTTAGGTGCAGGCATGGAGATAGGGGAGTGCGGTTCTAATACATTGGACTATCCCTCCCCCCATAATGCCAACATTAAGAAATTCAATCATCTTAATATTATTTAGTGATATGTGAGCGTCATTGTTGAGTAGTGGCTATGAACCCAAGGATAATTCTTCGTGGTATCATGCCACAAACTCTTACATGGTGGCTTCGGCCACCACCCTCTTCTCATTGAAGAGTTGGTTCTTAGTTCGGGTTTATTTGGCGCGTTAATGAACATTTGAATAGATTTCTGTGGTTTCCTTGATTTTTCACAGTATGTCATCTTAACCCAAGCCTACTCTCTATCATGTAAACTCTCTCTATCTAATATATGTCCCCATACACAAATCTTGGAGTTTTTGGTCGAGGAGGACCAGAGTCTTCGGTGTGCTCACACCGGAGTCTCCGGTGTTGGCCAGAATCTCCGGTCCGGACGATTTCTGGTCACTTAGAGGGAGGACGGGGTGAACTAAAACAGACCGTTTCATTCATCCACCCCCATCCTACCCACTCTACCCCGTCGCCTCCACTCCCAAATCTCCCCCGGAGGTTAAGAAGCCCCCGAGATCCGCCGTGTCGCCAGCCAATCTTCGCCCCTCCACCATTGGGTGATTCCCAACGGTGGAATCAATCCCATGGGCAGATCTGTTACCTCTCCTCCCCTTTTCAAGTGGAGGCAAATCAAGCATATCATAAATCCTTCTAGGTATAATAGAAACACTACTATCAAGATCACATAAAGCTTTGAAATCAAAGCCATTCACTTTCATATTAATGATGGGTTCCCAACCATCTTCTTGTTTTATAGGAATAGAAGCTTTATGTTTCATCTTTTCTTCTTTAATATTTATGAGAGCATCAGTAATGTGTTTTGTAAAGGCCATGTTCATAGCACTAGCATTAGGACTTTTAACAAGTTTTTGTAGGAACTTAATAACTTCAGAGATATTGCAACCATCAAGATCAAAACCATACTTATCATCTAAAGTAGTAGAACTATTACTAGCCTCAACACTAGTGGTGGTGATAGTAGAAACTCTAATGTTTCTAGCAATTTCATCTTATCTTTCCCACTTAGCATGTAATTCAGCTAATAGTCTAACATTTTCATCAATTCTTACTTGTATAGCATTAGTAGCTTCAAAGGGATTATCATTAGTTTCAGGTTTAGCAGCCATTTTATTCAAAGAAGATTGAGCTTCAGCCAAAGATGCTATATTTCTTTTAACATTAGAGAGTTTTTCCTCAATAGTTTTATTGAAAGCAGTTTGTTTACTAATAAACTCTTTAAGCATAACTTCAAGTTCAGAGGGAGCACTCCTATTACTATTGTAAGAATTTTCATACGCATTACCATTGTTGGGAGGATATGGCTTATAATTGTTGTTACCAAAATTACTCCTATAAGCATTATTGCCAAAATTGTTATTTCTTATGAAGTTCACATCAACTTGCTCTTCTTGAGCAACCAAAGAGGCTAAAGGAACATTATTTGGATCAATATGGGCTTTCCCATTAACAAGCATAGACATAATAATATCAATATTATCACTCAAGGAGGAAGTTTCCTCAACAGAATTTACCTTCCTACCTTGTGGAGCTCTCTCAGTATGCCATTCAGAATAATTAACCATCATATTGTCCAGAAGTTCTTTTGCAACACCCAAAGTGATGGTCATAAAGGTACCTCCAGCAGCAGAATCCAATAGGTTCCTTGAAGAATAGTTCAATCCTGCATAAAAAGTTTGGATGATCATCCAAGCAGTCAGTCCATGAGTGGGACAATTCTTTACCAAAGATTTCATTCTTTCCCAAGCTTGAGCAACATGCTCATTATCAGATTGTTTAAACTTCATTATTTCACTTCTCATAGATATAATATTAGCAGGTGGATAGTATTTTCCAATGAAAGCATCTTTGCACTTAGTCCAAGAATCAATACTATTCCTAGTTAAGGAATTCAACCATTCTTTAGCTTTTCCTCTCAAAGAGAAAGGAAACAGTTTCAGCTTAATAATATCACCATCTATATCCCTATGCTTTCGCATCTCACAAAGTTCAACAAAGTTATTTAGATGGGCAGCAGCATCTTCATTACCAATACCAGAAAAGTGTTCTCTCATAACAAGATTGAGCAAAGCAGGTTTTATCTCAAAGAAAGTATCTTTACACATAGGTGGAGCAATAGGTGTGCTCATAAAATCATTTTTGTTGGTGCTAGTGAAGTCAGACAACTTAGTGTTATCAAGAGTAGTCATTTTTTTGTGTTTTCAAATAAGAAAGCAAACTAGTAAAACTATTTTTTTTGTGTTTTTGATAAAGAAACAAGCAAACAAAGAAAAAAGAAACTAAGCAAAACAAAAATAACAAAGTAAAGAGATTGGTTATGAGAGACTCCCCTTGTGAAGATGTCCTTGACTCCCTGGCAACGGTGTCAGAAAAATGCTTGATGGCTCAGTGTTGATGTAGAGCTCGTTGGGAACCCCAAGAGGAAGGTATGATGGGCACAACAGCAAGTTTGCCTCAGTTATGAAACCAAGGTTTAATCGAACTAGTAGGAGCAAGGAAAAACCCCAAAAGTGTTGCTAGCTGAGCCTTGGCGAGGCACTAAGTGCTAGTAGCAACGTGGAGACCTGCACAACACAACCACAGAACTTTGTCCCCAACTTGCGACGAGGTTGTCAATCTTACCGTGTTTTGCTGAAAACAAAGGATTAAACGTATCGAATTGAAGGAAGTAATGGTTTGTAGAAAGTAAACACAAAGCAGTAAACAGTTTGTAGATTGTATGTAAAAGAAAAGGACCGGGATCCATAGTTCACTAGAGGTGGCTCTCCTTAAGATAGATAACATGCTGGATGAACAAATTACAGCGGGGCAATTGACAAACATCGAGAAAGCAATACATGCATATACTAATCATCTTGACTCCTTTGGAACTTGATTGGGCATTACAACGTTATACATAGACCGCCATACAACTACATCTATGACTAATAATCCACCTTCAGGTTATCATCCGAACCCCCTCCAGTATTAAGTTACAAGCAATAGATTATTGCTTTACGAATTGCGTGTAAAGTAAACAATATGATTGTTCTATGAACAAAGGATTATTGTTTTCTCCCTAGTAGCAACAGCACATCTAGTACCTTAGAGATTTCTGTCACTTCCCAGTTACGGAGGCATGAACCCACTATCGAGCATAAATACTAACTCTTGGAGTTACTAGCATCTACTTGGCCAAGATAGCTACTAACAACGGAAAGCATGCAAGATCACAAATAACAAAGACATGATAGAATCAATAGTCAATCTGAAATAGCATCTCAATATCCATCGGATCCCTGCAAACACAACATGCAGAATTACAAATAGATGATCTTGATCATGAACGGAGCTCACAAGATCTAGACATGAAAGCACAAAGGAGGATAACCAGCCATCTAGCTACTACATGGATCCGTAGTCCAAGGATGAAATACTCACGCATCACACCGGAGGCTTGTATGGTGCTGAAGAAGGCCTCTAGGGTGAATTCTCTCCAGGTGCCGAACAGCTGAGATCCCTCCCAATCTAGGGATGGAGATGGATGGCTATAGACTCTTTCGTGGATTTTTGATCGGGTCCTTAGGGTTTTCGTCCCGAGGGCATCTTATAGGTGGAAGGAGAGGCCGAGGGGGTGCTGGGGTCGGCCAGACCACCCCCGGCCTTGCGAGCTGGCCGTCTTGACCAGGTGGTGTCCCCCTAGACCTTCTCTCTGTATTCGGCATCTAATGACTTGGAAAAATAGGCACTTGACTTTTGTCCCGTCAATTCTGAGAATATTCATTTTCGACTTTCACGGAACCAAAAACAATGACAGAAAAGCAGGCATGCTTTGTGGCTCTTGTTAATAGGTTAGTCCAAGAAATCATATGAAAAGTACTCCAAAGTGTGGACAAAACACAAGAAAGTGGATAAAACCAAGCATGGAACATCAAAAATTATAGATACATTTGCAATGTATGAGTTGTCATATAGGTAAATTCACCTTAGTTGCATAATCTAGAGAATTTACCTTTTGTGTCAAACCCTAAATTGAAAAGGAGTAAAATTTGGAGTAGCACCTATTCACCCCCCCCTCTAGGTTCCCATACGATCCTTTCAATTGGTATCAGAGCCTCGGCTCTTTATTCGGGCTTAACCGCCTAAGAGATTATGGGCAACACAGAGGAGGGAGAAAGGGAGGCTAGCCATTCGGTGACCATGGTAGATCTCAAGAAGTTGGAAACAAGCTTGAGCTCTACCTTGGGCAACGAAATCCAACAGTTGCGCCAACTCGTTGAGCAACTTGTTAGGGATAAGCAAACCTCATCTCCTCCCTCTCAAGAGGAAACACCACCTAACCCAAAGGATAATGCTCCGGCTAAGCCTTTGGAGGAAGTGGCGGGGGATGAACATAATTCCACTAACTCCACCACCAAAAGGGGTGATGGGAAGGAAGAGCATCATGCGGTTCCCGGATGGTACTCTCCCGACCCTCCTATCCCTCACCCACATATAAATAATAGAGGCGACCCACCTAAGTTAGCTGCACATACTTTTGCTCAATGGCAAGTTTTAATGAAATCTCATGTGCGTAGCTCTTGCATTGATTTGTTGAATATTATTGAAAAAGGACTCAAAATTGAGGATCCAACCAACTTGACTAGAAGAGAAGTGGTCAATAGCCAACTCAATGCGACTTCCTTGCACATAATCCAACCTGGAGTGGGGCCAAAAGATTTTCCCCACACTGAGCACTACAACATCGCCAAGGAAGCTTGGGATGCTCTCATTGACTTGTTTGTTGGCAATGAGAGTATGAGAAGAAATAGGTATGATGCCTTAAGCAATGAGGTCGAAGGTTTCTTCATGAAGGATGGTGAGGATCATGAAGACATGTATCGAAGACTCAAATCCACTGCCACCGTCTTCAAGAATGTTGGTGCCTCTCACATTGATGATGCGTGGATCAAGAAGAAGTATGTGAGTGCACTCATGCCCTTCGAGCCTCCAAGGAAGACACAACTACCATCTCATGACCTCCAATGAAGTGATGCAAGAGATGGCCGCCTTCAAGGTGGCTGCCAAGAATGCCAAAGACGCCCGTGCTCGTGCCATTGGAATGAGTAGTGGTGTCAATCTTGCCTTGAAGGCCAAGGTTGTGGAGTATGATGAAGATGAAGGAAGTGATGAGGGACTTTCAATGAGCCACCCAAAGATGTCATGGTTGCTCATGGTGAATACATGGCCTTCTATGCAAGAAACTTTTGGAAAGATCCCGACAAGGCCAAGATGGAAATGCAACGAAGAAGCAACCCCAATGGGAGAAGAGATAATGGGTCCAAGTTAAGAACTTGCTTCAATTGTGGTGACCGCTATCACTCTGTTGCAGCTTGTCCCTATGAGAAAAGAGAAGATCTTGGGGGTAAACTTGTGTTGAAGAAGAACCCCAAATCTCCCTACAAGAAACCCTTCATTAAAAGGAATTCAACCAACAAGAAGCCGGGAGAAATTGTCTTGATCACACATGAAGGGTTCTGCTCCGATGATGATGATGATGAAGATGAAGAAGAGGATACATCAAGTGGTGTGGTGGATCTTGCCACTACCTCTACCCCTTCATTCTCACTCTTTGATTCTCCAAATGAGAATATCTCCAACAAGAACGTCACTTGCCTTATGGCAAGAGGAACGGAGGTATTATCATCATCGCACTCCACCTCCTTAATCAATGATGATTTTGATGATGAGTTATCTCTTGAGGTCAAAAAGGAATTAGTTGCTTTTGATGTGTTCATGAACAACTTGCAAGGGGAACACAAGAAACATGTTGTGGACCTCTTAAATCAACTTGCACACACACAAGAACTTCTAGATGAGAGATGTCAATTAGGAAGAGATCAATTGATTGAGATAGAAGCTCTAAATAATGCTCTAGAAGAAGAACAAGAAACTAGAATATCTCTTGAAACTAAACTAGAGGGTCTTGATGAAGCAAATGATCTCATTATTAATAAACTCATCAAGGAACATGATCATGCTACTGCTAAATATAAAAAGGCTAAAAAGGACAAGATTGAGTTTGATGTTGTTCATGAAAAACTTGCCGAGGACTTTAGGACACTTGACAAGGCTCACAAGACCTTAGAAAGTGAACTCTTGTCACTCACAAAGTCTCGTGAAAAGCCTCAAACTCAATTGATCAATACTCCCTCACCTAGTACGTTGATTCCTTCTAGTAGTACAAATACACTTGAAGAACATGCTAGGTTGAAGGGGGAGGTAGCTAAGACCTCCTTTCCCAAAGGAAACAAGTCTATTGATGACCTCTTAAGCAAGCAAAGGTCAAATGGTGAAAACGGGGGCATTGGCTTTATCTCTAAAGCCAAGAAGAAAAAGAACAACAACAGGAAGAAGGCGAAGCCCGCTCAAGAAAAGAACAGGGTCATTGTGGGAAGTAAGACCACAAGTGGCAAAACTATGTCACATGATGATTTTGCGGGTAGTGCTAACCCTAACAATGTTTTAATGCGTGATTATTATGGTGATGTGTATGCACAATATGTTGGCCCATTTTATGGTTATATTGCATGGTCTATTTGGGTTCCCAAGACCCTTGTTGCTAACAAAAGAGGACCCATTGAAAAATGGGTACCTAAAAACTAGTTTGATCTTTTGTAGACCTATGGTTCTAGAGGGTCAAAATGGGTTCTTGATAGTGGATGCACAAGTCATATGACCGGAAGCGCATCTAGTGTGAAGGAGTTGAGACCAAATATTGATCATATATCCGTGACATATGCCGACAAGTCAAAGTCTAAGGTAATGGGTTTCGGCAAAGTTGTGGTTGCACACGATATCACTCTCATGGACGTCATGCTTGTTTAGACCCTTGGCTATAATTTACTTTCAGTCTGTGCTCTTGGAAAGATGGGATTTGCCGTATTTATTGATAAGGATATTGTGATCCTCATGTGGAGCAAGTCTCTAAAGGTCGCTTTCGTTGGGTACGTCGAGAATGACTTGTATGTGGTGAAGTTCTCGGGGAAAACCACTACAAGTCTGATGTGCTTATTCGGAAAGGCTGATGTGGGTTGGCTATGGCATCGCCGACTAGCCCATGTCAACATGAGAACTTTGCAAAGCCTCCACAAGGATGGTCATATTGTTGGACTAAAAGAAAATGTTTGCTTTGCCAAAGATCGTGTTTGCTGGGCATATGTTGAAGGAAAGATGCATGATTCTCCCCACAAGCCAAAGAACTACATCAAGTCCAAGAGGATCTTGGAGCTCCTTCATGTGGATCTCTTTGGTCCTCCTTCTCATGCAAGTCTTGGTGGGAAGAAATATTGCTTGGTGATTGTTGATGACTACTCAAGATACACTTGGGTATATTTTTTTCAAGCTGAAAAGTGAGACACAAGAGAACTTCATTGACTTCATCAACATGGCTCAACGTCAACACAATGTCCCAGTATTGACAATAAGAAGTGACAATAGTACCGAGTTCAATAACTACACATTGAATGGATTTCTGAGTGATGAGGGAATAAAACATCAATATTCCGCTGCATATACCCCTCAACAAAATGGTGTAGCTGAGAGGAAGAATCAGACTCTTATTGATATGGCAAGGACTATGTTGGTGGAATTTAAATCTCCATACAATTTTTGGGCTGAAGCTATCTCCACCGCATGCCATGCATCAAACCATCTGTACCTCCGCAAAGAATTGATCAAGACTCCATATGAAATCCTTACCGGTAACAAGCCCAATGTTTCTTACTTTTGGGTGTTCGATTGTAAGTGCTTCTATCGCATTAAGGGTATTAGTTTGTCCAAGTTTGATTCCAAAGCATTTGAGGGTAGTTTTGTTGGTTATGGTATCGAATCCCACACTTATAGAATCTATGACAAGCTCTCCGGAACCGTCATAGAATCTTGTAGTGTGGTGTTTGAAGAATATGATGGTCCCCAAGCGGGGCGTGTTGATGTCTGTGATGTAGATGATGAAATGCCTCAGGATTCCATAGGAAGAATGGGTGCAGGTTTCATCCGCCCTGTTGAGGAACCCCTTATGGCGGATCGAGGAGAACTATGCTCTACTCAAGTGGAACCCTCATCTTCACAACATCAACAAGATCCTATCGAGGAGAACAATGACCCATGCCAAAGACAAGTTGTGGACCCTCAACCTGCTGATCAAGAAGAAACCTCAAGCCAGGAGTTACTTGAGTCTCCATTTGCCAGAATGTCCAGTGGTGCTAAATCTATTACACAAGGAAGATCTATAGAAACTACCATAAGGAAAGCTCAATGCATGTCAAGAAGTATGCTTGATCAATACCAAGGTCAATCTTTGCCTCTTGTAGAAGAGAATAATTCCAATGATGATCAAGGTCAAGTTGAGGTCAAGACGAGGACCAAAATTATGAAGTGATCCCCCCCAAGAAACACCAAGGAGATCGAAACTCGTCGCCAAGCTAGAATGGATAGAATATTGGAATTAAGAGACCACACTCTTGAGAATGTGTTAGGAGATCTAAGAAGAGGGGTATCTACTCGAGATCAACTGAAAAAACTTTGGTTAGCACCAAGCACACATTTCCATGGTGGAACCAAAGAAAGTATGGGAAGCTCTTGAAGATTCGGATTGGTTGGATGCAATGCACAAAGAGCTCAACAACTTTGAGAGAAACAAAGTATGGAAGTTAGTTGAAAAGCCAAAAGATTGCCGCAATGTTATAGGCACCAAGTGGATTTTCAAGAACAAGCAAGATGAGCATGGAATTGTGGTGAGGAACAAGGCAAGATTGGTTGCACGAGGGTTCTCTCAAATTGAAGGCATTGATTATGGAGAGACTTATGCACCCGTGGCTTTCCTTGAGTCCATCTGTATCCTTCTTGCTTATGCGGCACATCATAAATTTAAATTAGAACAAATGGATGTAGAAAGTGCATTTCTTAATGTTCTATTGCATGAGTTGGTATATGTGAAGCAACCCTGGGGGTTTGAGGATCCCAAATTTCCAAACCACGTCTACAAACTCGATAAGGCACTCTATGGGATCAAACAAGCCCCACGCACGTGGTATGAGCACCTTAGAGAGTTGTTGTTAGATCGTGGGTTTGAGGTTGGGAAAATCGATCCCACTCTTTTTACTAAAAAGGTTAATGGGGAACTTTTTGTATGCCAAATTTATGTAGATGATATTATCTTTGGCTCATCTAACAAAGCTTGTAATGATGAATTCTCAAATCTTATGACTGACAGGTTCAGGATGTCTATGATGGGAGAATTGAGAGTATTTCTTGGTTTTGAGATCAAGCAAGTGAGAGGAGGAACATTCTTCAACCAAGCCAAGTATACTCAAGATATGCTCCAAATATTCAACATGAAAGACCTAAATGGAGCTCCCACTCCCATGGCAACAAAGACTCATCTTGAACTAAACCCAAATGGTAAAGATGTGGATCAAAAGGTATACCGGTCCATGATTGGCTCTTTGCTTTACCTTTGTGCATCTAGACCCGATATTATGTTAAGTGTAGGAGTGTGTGCAAGATATCAAGCGGCTCCTAAAGAAAGCCATTTGATGGCAGTCAAGAGAATCTTTTGATATTTGGTTCATACCCCAAACTATGGTATTTGGTATCCTAGGGGCTCGACTTTCTCTCTTTGTGGATACACAGATTCAGATTGGGCTGGTGACAAGGATGATAGGAAATCAACCTCCGGGGCTTGCCAATTCCTTGGGAGGTCCTTGGTGTGTTGGTCTTCTAAGAAGCAAAATTGTATATCTCTCTCCATCGCCAAAGCCGAGTATGTGGCAGCTGCTAGTGCTTGTACACAATTGCTATGGATGAGGCAAACTTTAAAGGAATACCGTGTCCATTGTGACAAAGTGCCTCTTCTATGTGACAATGAAAGTGCTATCAAGATTGCCTATAACCCAGTGGATCATACAAGGACAAAGCATATTGAGATTCATCATCACTTCATTAGAGATCATGTTGCTCGAGGTGATATTGAGTTATCCTATGTGTCAACCAAAGACCAACTTGCCGACATTTTCATGAAGCCACTTGATGAAGCAAGGTTTTGTTATTTGAGGAATGAACTAAATATCGTATATTCTAGGAGCTTGACTTGATCATCTTGCATACTCACCTATATCTTGACCCTTATTTGGTTTAGGTGCAGGAATGGAGATAGGGGAGTGCGGTTCTAACACATTGGACTATCCCTCCCCCCATAATGCCAACATTAAGAAATTCAATCATCTTAATATTATTTAGTGATATGTGAGCGTCACTGTTGAGTAGTGGCTATGAACCCAAGGATAATTCTTCGTGGTATCATGCCACAAACTTTTACATGGTGGCTTCGGCCACCACCCTTTTCTCATTGAAGAGTTGGTTCTTAGTTCGGGTTTATTTGGCGCGTTAATGAACATTTGAATAGATTTCTGTGGTTTCCTTGATTTTTCACAGTATGTCATCTTAACCCAAGCCTACTCTCTATCATGTAAACTCTCTCTATCTAATATATGTCCCCATACACAAATCTTGGAGTTTTTGGTCGAGGAGGACCGGAGTCTTCGGTGTGCTCACACCGGAGTCTCCGGTGTTGGCCAGAATCTCCGGTCCGGACGATTTATGGCCACTTAGAGGGAGGACGGGGTGAACTAAAACAGACAGTTTCATTCATCCACCCCCATCCTACCCACTCTACCCCGTCGCCTCCACTCCCAAATCTCCCCCCGGAGGTTAAGAAGCCCCCGGGATCCACCGTGTTGCGAGCCAATCTTCGCCCCTCCACCATTGGGTGATTCCCAACGGTGGAATCAATCCCGTGGGCAGATCTGTTACCTCTCCTCCCCTTTTCAAGTGGAGGCAAATCAAGCATATCATAAATCCTTCTAGGTATAATAGAAACACTACTATCAAGATCACATAAAGCTTTGAAATCAAAGCCATTCACTTTCATATTAATGATGGGTTCCCAACCATCTTCTTGTTTTATAGGAATAGAAGCTTTATGTTTCATCTTTTCTTCTTTAATCTTTATGAGAGCATCAGTAATGTGTTTTGTAAAGGCCATGTTCATAGCACTAGCATTAGGACTTTTAACAAGCTTTTGTAGGAACTTAATAACTTCAGAGATATTGCAACCATCAAGATCAAAACCATACTTATCATCTAAAGTAGTAGAACTATTACTAGCCTCAACACTAGTGGTGGTGATAGTAGAAACTCTAATGTTTCTAGCAATTTCATCTTATCTTTCCCACTTAGCATGTAATTCAGCCAAAATTGTTATTTCTTATGAAGTTCACATCAACTTGCTCTTCTTGAGGCACGAAAGAGGCTAAAGGAACATTATTTGGATCAATATGGGCTTTCCCATTAACAAGCATAGACATAATAATATCAATATTATTACTCAAGGAGGAAGTTTCCTCAATAGAATTTACCTTCCTACCTTGTGGAGCTCTCTCAGTATGCCATTCAGAATAATTAACCATCATATTGTCCAGAAGTTTTTTTGCAGCACCCAAAGTGATGGTCATAAAGGTACCTCCAGCAGCAGAATCCAATAGGTTCCTTGAAGAATAGTTCAATCCTGCATAAAAAGTTTGGATGATCATCCAAGCAGTCAGTCCATGAGTGGGACAATTCTTTACCAAAGATTTCATTCTTTCCCAAGCTTGAGCAACATGCTCATTATCAGATTGTTTAAACTTCATTATTTCACTTCTCATAGATATAATCTTAGCAGGTGGATAGTATTTTCCAATGAAAGCATCTTTGCACTTAGTCCAAGAATCAATACTATTCCTAGTTAAGGAATTCAACCATTCTTTAGCTTTTCCTCTCAAAGAGAAAGGAAACAGTTTCAGCTTAATAATATCACCATCTATATCCCTATGCTTTCGCATCTCACAAAGTTCAACAAAGTTATTTAGATGGGCAACAGCATCTTCATTACCAATACCAGAAAACTGTTCTCTCATAACAAGATTGAGCAAAGCAGGTTTTATCTCAAAGAAAGTATCTTTAGACATAGGTGGAGCAATAGGTGTGCTCATAAAATCATTTTTGTTGGTGCTAGTGAAGTCAGACAACTTAGTGTTTTCAAGAGTAGTCATTTTTTTGTGTTTTCAAATAAGAAAGCAAACTAGTAAAACTATTTTTTTTGTGTTTTTGATAAAGAAACAAGCAAACAAAGAAAAAAGAAACTAAGCAAAACAAAAATAACAAAGTAAAGAGATTGGTTATGAGAGACTCCCCTTGTGAAGATGTCCTTGACTCCCCGGCAACGGTGTCAGAAAAATGCTTGATGGCTCAGTGTTGATGTAGAGCTCGTTGGGAACCCCAAGAGGAAGGTATGATGGGCACAACAGCAAGTTTGCCTCAGTTATGAAACCAAGGTTTAATCGAACTAGTAGGAGCAAGGAAAAACCCCAAAAGTGTTGCTAGCGGAGCCTTGGCAGGGCGCACTACCGGTGCTAGTAGCAACGTGGAGACCTGCACAACACAACCACAGAACTTTGTCCCCAACTTGCGACGAGGTTGTCAATCTTACCGTGTTTTGCTGAAAACAAAGGATTAAACGTATCAAATTGAAGGAAGTAATGGTTTGTAGAAAGTAAACACAAAGCAGTAAACAGTTTGTAGATTGTATGTAAAAGAAAAGGACCGGGATCCATAGTTCACTAGAGGTGGCTCTTCTTAAGATAGATAACATGCTGGATGAACAAATTACAGCGAGGCAATTGACAAACATCGAGAAAGCAATACATGCATATACTAATCATCTTGACTCCTTTGGAACTTGATTGGGCATTACAACGTTATACATAGACCGCCATACAACTACATCTATGACTAATAATCCACCTTCAGGTTATCATCCGAACCCCCTCCAGTATTAAGTTACAAGCAATAGATTATTGCTTTCAATTAATTATGTAAAGTAAACAATATGATTGTTCTATGAACAAAGGATTATTGTTTTCTCCCTAGTAACAACAGACATCTAGTACCTTAGAGATTTCTGTCACTTCCCAGTTACGAGGCATGAACCCACTATCGAGCATAAATACTAACTCTTGGAGTTACTAGCATCTACTTGGCCAAGATAGCTACTAACAACGGAAAGCATGCAAGATCACAAATAACAAAGACATGATAGAATCAATAGTCAATCTGAAATAGCATCTCAATATCCATCGGATCCCTGCAAACACAACATGCAGAATTACAAATAGATGATCTTGATCATGAACGGAGCTCACAAGATCTAGACATGAAAGCACAAAGGAGGATAACCAGCCATCTAGCTACTACATGGATCCGTAGTCCAAGGATGAAATACTCACGCATCACACCGGAGGCTTGTATGGTGCTGAAGAAGGCCTCTAGGTGAATCCCTCTCCCGGCGGTGCCGAACAGCTTCAGATCCCTCCCAATCTAGGGATGGAGATGGCTGACTATAGACTCTTCGTGGATTTTTGATCGGGTCCTTAGGGTTTTCGTCCCGAGGGCATCTTATAGGTGGAAGGAGAGGCCGAGGGGGTGCTGGGGTCGGCCAGACCACCCCTTGAGCCGAGCCTGGCCGTCTTGACGGTGGTGTGTCCGGCCCCTAGACCTTCTCTGTCTCGTATTCTGGCATCTAATGACTTCCGGAAAAATAGGCACTTCGGCTTTTGTCCCGTCCAATTCTGAGAATATTCATTTTCTGACTTTCCTGGAACCAAAAACAGCAGAAAAGCAGTAGCTTGTGGCTCTTGTTAATAGGTTAGTCCAAGAAATCTTATGAAAAGTACTCCAAAGTGTGGACAAAACACAAGAAAGTGGATAAAACCAAGCATGGAACATCAAAAATTATAGATACATTTGCAATGTATGAGTTGTCATATAGGTAAATTCACCTTAGTTGCATAATCTAGAGAATTTACCTTTTGTGTCAAACCCTAAATTGAAAAGGAGTAAAATTTGGAGTAGCACCTATTCACCCCCCCTCTAGGTTCCCATACGATCCTTTCAATTGGTATCAGAGCCTCGGCTCTTTATTCGGGCTTAACCGCCTAAGAGATTATGGGCAACACAGAGGAGGGAGAAAGGGAGGCTAGCCATTCGGTGACCATGGTAGATCTCAAGAAGTTGGAAACAAGCTTGAGCTCTACCTTGGGCAAAATCAACGATTCGCCAACTCGTTGAGCAACTTGTTAGGGATAAGCAAACCTCATCTCCTCCCTCTCAAGAGGAAACACCACCTAACCGAAAGGATAATGCTCCGGCTAAGCCTTTGGAGGAAGTGGCGGGGGATGAACATAATTCCACTAACTCCACCACCAAAAGGGGTGATGGGAAGGAAGAGCATCATGCGGTTCCCGGATGGTACTCTCCCGACCCTCCTATCCCTCACCCACATATAAATAATAGAGGCGACCCACCTAAGTTAGCTGCACATACTTTTGCTCAATGGCAAGTTTTAATGAAATCTCATGTGCGTAGCTCTTGCATTGATTTGTTGAATATTATTTTAAAAGGACTCAAAATTGAGGATCCAACCAACTTGACTAGAAGAGAAGTGGTTAATAGCCAACTCAATGCGACTTCCTTGCACATAATCCAACCTGGAGTGGGGCCAAAAGATTTTCCCCACACTGAGCACTACAACATCGCCAAGGAAGCTTGGGATGCTCTCATTGACTTGTTTGTTGGCAATGAGAGTATGAGAATAAATAGGTATGATGCCTTAAGCAATGAGGTCGAAGGTTTCTTCATGAAGGATGGTGAGGATCATGAAGACATGTATCGAAGACTCAAATCCACTGCCACCGTCTTCAAGAATGTTGGTGCCTCTCACATTGATGATGCGTGGATCAAGAAGAAGTATGTGAGTGCACTCATGCCCTTCGAGCCTCCAAGGAAGACACAACTACCATCTCATGACCTCCAATGAAGTGATGCAAGAGATGGCCGCCTTCAAGGTGGCTGCCAAGAATGCCAAAGACGCCCGTGCTCGTGCCATTGGAATGAGTAGTGGTGTCAATCTTGCCTTGAAGGCCAAGGTTGTGGAGTATGATGAAGATGAAGGAAGTGATGAGGGACTTTCAATGAGCCACCCAAAGATGTCATGGTTGCTCATGGTGAATACATGGCCTTCTATGCAAGAAACTTTTGGAAAGATCCCGACAAGGCCAAGATGGAAATGCAACGAAGAAGCAACCCCAATGGGAGAAGAGATAATGGGTCCAAGTTAAGAACTTGCTTCAATTGTGGTGACCGCTATCACTCTGTTGCAGCTTGTCCCTATGAGAAAAGAGAACATCTTGGGGGTAAACTTGTGTTGAAGAAGAACCCCAAAGCTCCCTACAAGAAAACCTTCATCAAAAGGAATTCAACCAACAAGAAGCCGGGAGAAATTGTCTTGATCACACATGAAGAGTTCTCCTCCGATGATGATGATGATGATGAAGATGAAGAAGAGGATACATCAAGTGGTGTGGTGGATCTTGCCACTACCTCTACCCCTTCATTCTCACTCTTTGATTCTCCAAATGAGAATATCTCCAACAAGAACGTCACTTGACTTATGGCAAGAGGAACGGAGGTATTATCATCATCGCACTCCACCTCCTTAATCAATGATGATTTTGATGATGAGTTATCTCTTGAGGTCAAAAAGGAATTAGTTGCTTTTGATGTGTTCATGAACAACTTGCAAGGGGAACACAAGAAACATGTTGTGGACCTCTTAAATCAACTTGCACACACACAAGAACTTCTAGATGAGAGATGTCAATTAGGAAGAGATCAATTGATTGAGATAGAAGCTCTAAATAATGCTCTAGAAGAAGAACAAGAAACTAGAATATCTCTTGAAACTAAACTAGAGGGTCTTGATGAAGCAAATGATCTCATTATTAATAAACTCATCAAGGAACATGATCATGCTACTGCTAAATATAAAAAGGCTAAAAAGGACAAGATTGAGTTTGATGTTGTTCATGAAAAACTTGCCGAGGACTTTAGGACACTTGACAAGGCTCGCAAGACCTTGGAAAGTGAAATCTTGTCACTCACAAAGTCTCGTGAAAAGCTTCAAACTCAATTGATCAATACTCCCTCACCTAGTACGTTGATTCCTTCTAGTAGTACAAATACACTTGAAGAACATGCTAGGTTGAAGGGGGAGCTAGCTAAGACCTCCTTTCCCAAAGGAAACAAGTCTATTAATGACCTCTTAAGAAAGCAAAGGTCAAATGGTGAAAACGGGGGCATTGGCTTTATCTCTAAAGCCAAGAAGAAAAAGAACAACAAGAAGAAGAAGGCGAAGCCCGCTCAAGAAAAGAACAGGGTCATTGTGGGAAGTAAGACCACAAGTGGCAAAACTATGTCACATGATGATTTTGCGGGTAGTGCTAACCCTTACTATGTTTTAATGCGTGATTATTATGGTGATGTGTATGCACAATATGTTGGCCCATTTGATGGTTATATTGCATGGTCTATTTGGGTTCCCAAGACCCTTGTTGCTAACAAAAGAGGACCCATTGAAAAATGGGTACCTAAAAACTAGTTTGATCTTTTGTAGACCTATGCTTCTAGAGGGTCAAAATGGGTTCTTGATAGTGGATGCACAAGTCATATGACCGGAAGCGCATCTAGTGTGAAGGAGTTGAGACCAAATATTGATCATATATCCGTGACATATGCCGACAAGTCAAAGTCTAAGGTAATGGGTTTCGGCAAAGTTGTGGTTGCACACGATATCACTCTCATGGACGTCATGCTTGTTTAGACCCTTGGCTATAATTTACTTTCAGTCTGTGCTCTTGGAAAGATGGGATTTGCCGTCTTTATTGATAAGGATATTGTGATCCTCATGTGGAGCAAGTCTCTAAAGGTCGCTTTTGTTGGGTACGTCAAGAATGACTTGTATGTGGTGAAGTTCTCGGGGAAAACCACTACAAGTCTGATGTGCTTATTCGGAAAGGCTGATGTGGGTTGGCTATGGCATCGCCGACTAGCCCATGTCAACATGAGAACTTTGCAAAGCCTCCACAAGGATGGTCATATTGTTGGACTAAAAGAAAATGTTTGCTTTGCCAAAGATCGTGTTTGCTGGGCATATGTTGAAGGAAAGATGCATGATTCTCCCCACAAGCCAAAGAACTACATCAAGTCCAAGAGGATCTTGGAGCTCCTTCATGTGGATCTCTTTGGTCCTCCTTCTCATGCAAGTCTTGGTGGGAAGAAATATTGCTTGGTGATTGTTGATGACTACTCAAGATACACTTGGGTATATTTTTTTCAAGCTGAAAAGTGAGACACAAGAGAACTTCATTGACTTCATCAACATGGCTCAACGTCAACACAATGTCCCAGTATTGACAATAAGAAGTGACAATAGTACCCAAGCGGGGCGTGTTGATGTCTGTGATGTAGATGATGAAATGCCTCAGGATTCCATAGGAAGAATGGGTGCAGGTTTCATCCGCCCTGTTGAGGAACCCCTTATGGCGGATCGAGAAGAACTATGCTCTACTCAAGTGGAACCCTCATCTTCACAACATCAACAAGATCCTATCGAGGAGAACAATGACCCATGCCAAAGACAAGTTGTGGACCCTCAACCTGCTGATCAAGAAGAAACCTCTAGCCAGGAGTTACTTGAGTCTCCATTTGCCAGAATGTCCAGTGGTGCTAAATCTATTACACAAGGAAGATCTATAGAAACTAC
This sequence comes from Avena insularis, assembly GCA_023614405.1. Lineage (NCBI taxonomy): Eukaryota > Viridiplantae > Streptophyta > Magnoliopsida > Poales > Poaceae > Avena > Avena insularis. Next base: position 87,975,848 of record CM042688.1, read on the forward strand.
CATAAGGAAAGCTCAATGCATGTCAAGAAGTATGCTTGATCAATACCAAGGTCAATCTTTGCCTCTTGTAGAAGAGAATAATTCCAATGATGATCAAGGTCAAGTTGAGGTCAAGACGAGGACCAAAATTATGAAGTGATCCCCCCCAAGAAACACCAAGGAGATCGAAACTCGTCGCCAAGCTAGAATGGATAGAATATTGGAATTAAGAGACCACACTCTTGAGAATGTGTTAGGAGATCTAAGAAGAGGGGTATCTACTCGAGATCAACTGAAAAACTTTGGTTAGCACCAAGCACACATTTCCATGGTGGAACCAAAGAAAGTATGGGAAGCTCTTGAAGATTCGGATTGGTTGGATGCAATGCACAAAGAGCTCAACAACTTTGAGAGAAACAAAGTATGGAAGTTAGTTGAAAAGCCAAAAGATTGCCGCAATGTTATAGGCACCAAGTGGATTTTCAAGAACAAGCAAGATGAGCATGGAATTGTGGTGAGGAACAAGGCAAGATTGGTTGCACAAGGGTTCTCTCAAATTGAAGGCATTGATTATGGAGAGACTTATGCACCCGTGCCTTGCCTTGAGTCCATCTGTATCCTTATTGCTTATGCGGCACATCATAAATTTAAATTACAACAAATGGATGTAGAAAGTGCATTTCTTAATGGTCTATTGCATGAGTTGGTATATGTGAAGCAACCCTCGGGGTTTGAGGATCCCAAATTTCCAAACCACGTCTACAAACTCGATAAGGCACTCTATGGGATCAAACAAGCCCCACGCACGTGGTATGAGCACCTTAGAGAGTTGTTGTTAGATCGTGGGTTTGAGGTTGGGAAAATCGATCCCACTCTTTTTACTAATAAGGTTAATGGGGAACTTTTTGTATGCTAAATTTATGTAGATGATATTATCTTTGGCTCATCTAACAAAGCTTGTAATGATGAATTCTCAAATCTTATGACTGACAGGTTCAGGATGTCTATGATGGGAGAATTGAGAGTATTCCTTGGTTTTGAGATCAAGCAAGTGAGAGGAGGAACATTCTTCAACCAAGCCAAGTATACTCAAGATATGCTCCAAAGATTCAACATGAAAGACCTAAATGGAGCTCCCACTCCCATGGAAACAAAGACTCATCTTGAACTAAACCCAAATGGTAAAGATGTGGATCAAAAGGTATACCGGTCCATGATTGGCTCTTTGCTTTACCTTTGTGCATCTAGACCCGATATTGTGTTGAGTGTAGGAGTGTGTGCAAGATATCAAGCGGCTCCTAAAGAAAGCCATTTGATGGCAGTCAAGATAATCTTTTGATATTTGGTTCATACCCCAAACTATGGTATTTAGTATCCTAGGGGCTCGACTTTCTCTCTTTGTGGATACACGGATTCAGATTGGGCTGGTGACAAGGATGATAGGAAATCAACCTCCGGGGCTTGCCAATTCCTTGGGAGGTCCTTGGTGTGTTGGTCTTCTAAGAAGCAAAATTGTATATCTCTCTCCATCGCCAAAGCCGAGTATGTGGCAGCTGCTAGTGCTTGTACACAATTGCTATGGATGAGGCAAACTTTAAAGGAATACGGTGTCCATTGTGACAAAGTGTCTCTTCTATGTGACAATGAAAGTGCTATCAAGATTTCCTATAACCCAGTGGATCATACAAGGACAAAGCATATTGAGATTCATCATCACTTCATTAGAGATCATGTTGCTCGAGGTGATATTGAGTTATCCTATGTGTCAACCAAAGACCAACTTGCCGACATTTTCACGAAGCCACTTGATGAAGCAAGGTTTTGTTATTTGAGGAATGAACTAAATATCGTATATTCTAGGATCTTGACTTGATCATCTTGCATACTCACCTATATCTTGACCCTTATTTGGTTTAGGTGCAGGCATGGAGATAGGGGAGTGCGGTTCTAATACATTGGACTATCCCTCCCCCATAATGCCAACATTAAGAAATTCAATCATCTTAATATTATTTAGTGATATGTGAGCGTCATTGTTGAGTAGTGGCTATGAACCCAAGGATAATTCTTCGTGGTGTCATGCCACAAACTCTTACATGGTGGCTTCGGCCACCACCCTCTTCTCATTTAAGAGTTGGTTCTTAGTTCGGGTTTATTTGGCGCGTTAATGAACATTTGAATAGATTTCTGTGGTTTCCTTGATTTTTCACAGTATGTCATCTTAACCCAAGCCTACTCTCTATCCTGTAAACTCTCTCTATCTAATATATGTCCCCATACACAAATCTTGGAGTTTTTGGTCGAGGAGGACCGGAGTCTCCGGTGTGCTCACACCGGAGTCTCTGGTGTTGGCCAGAATCTTCGGTCCGGACGGTTTCTGGCCACTTAGAGGGAGGACGAGGTGAACTGAAACAGACAGTTTCATTCATCCACCCCCATCCTCCCCTCTCTACCCCATCGCCTCCACTCCCAAATCTCCTCCCCGGAGGTTAAGAAGCCCCCGGGATCCGCCGTGCCGCCGGCCAATCTTCGCCCCTCCACCATTGGGTGACTCCCAACGGTGGAATCAATCCCATGGACAGATTTGATACCTCTCCTCCTCTTTTCTCACCTAGGGTTCATCCCTTGCTTTGTTTTTGAGGATTGGTACTATTTTTTCCCACGGGAATCTCTTGTTTGCATGCACACGAGCACTTTACCCTTGTTGCCCTGCCCGATCTGTTGGATTCAACACTACTGGAGCCTCCCTGGTCTACTCCCGAGTCTCCCGACCGGAGACTCCGGCCTCAGGGGCGGAGACTCCGGTCCAGGCCGGAGACTCTGGTGTGGACCACGGAGTCTCCGGTGTGGTTTGGATCAAACATATCTTGCAATGCCTCAAGGGTCCTATGCTGCCTCCTTGGGACATATATACTTACCTTCACAGGTTCTGGCTCTCGTCGTCCTCCTCGCACCAAGGCCAAGATGAAGAGAGCGGATCCTCGCTATGATGAGTCTGAGGGTCAGTACATTGTGCCCCCGTCCAACCGGAGACAGCAGGCCCGTGATGCAGCCTATATGAGGAGGGAGCAGGAAAGGGCTGAGGAAGAGAACCGTGCCAAGAGGGCAAAATACGACAACCTTCAGTCTTTGGCCCGCATGTCAAAGCAGGAGTACCGTGAGCTGTGCAAGACTGCCTTTTATGCATTACCTCGCAACAGCGAGGACCCATGCTATTGGAGGAAGGAGCAAGCTGTCTTCATGAAAGACATTTACAGCATGCTCAAAGAGATCTTCTGTGTGCCCCCAGAAGTACCTGAGTGTTGAACAGATGAGGAAGAGCTCCTACTTCTCGGATGCACTGTGGATTTATGAGAAGTTAGGGTTGTTCAACTTGATGGAGCTCCATGAAGACTACAACATCACCCTTGTGCAGCAGTTTTACGCCACAATTGTGTTTGGGACTGACCAAGCCAGGACTATGACTTGGATGACTGGAGATCACCGCTGCTCTGCAACTTTCTATGACTTTGCTGAGGCCATATTTGAGACCTTCCATGGCGTGTCCACTCATGTTGGGGTACACATGCACTCAACAGCCCTTGGGGTGAACAAGAACAAGCTTGCCCCTTTGTATGGCAACGAGGGTGTTGTGGGCGGATCCAAGGGACTCAAGCCTCTCTACAATGTGATGTTGAGGATCTTCTGCCAGACCATTTCCCCTAGTGCTGGGAATGATGATGCCATCAGATGTGGTTTAGTCAACTTGTTGTATCATACCCACAGGATTTACATGGCTGGCCCCGAGGTAGATGTAGATCCTATTGATGTTATGGATTACATATTTGAGGAGATGTACCATGCCATTTTATACAAGAAGGCTCCCCCATATGCACCACTTGTCATGAGACTCATCAACACACAGGAACATGGTTCTCCACTTGCGTTGCCTCCCAACCTTACCGAGCACACTCTTGTATCTCTGCAGCAGAAGGGGGACATGAGGGCTCCACCTAGATGCTCCCATGCCCATGTGGAGGAGGAGATCTCACAGACCGAGAGGGGCCCCTCTCCTACTAGGGCTTGGAGGAAGAATGCTTCCAATGCACCTCTTCCTCCCATGACACGTGACTATGTTCATGAGAAGGTCAAGAAGGCCTCATTCTAGGAGAGGACCCTGTGTTGCATGAATGTGGACATCCGTAAGCAACAACATGCCTCCTACAAGAGCAACCGTCGCATAGAGAAACTACTCAAGGAGATCAAGGCTCAGGGTGAAGCAAATGATGAGGAAGGTGAGGATGAGTACACTGATGAGCATGGCGCTCAGCCATCCATCAAGTCAGATTACACTCTTTCTTTTGGGGCATGGAATGCCCAACAGGACAGCTTGGTGGATTGGAAGACCTTTTCTGATGTCACGTCTGGATATGGGTACCAAGGTACCTCCTCTTCTCGCCCTCACGGCAAAGGACCTGTAGCTCTAGATGGTGATGAGGACTATGATGATGATGATGAGGAGGATCAGGACATGGATGAGGAAGACGAGGAGGATGATGACGAGGACTACTGATCTGTTGGGGCGCTAGCTTAGTTCTTTTCCCTTTTCAGCGTTTCGATGCCAAACGGGGAGAAGACACTGTCATCGGGATTTGCATGGGCTTGGGCTATTTGATTCTTATTTGCTATCCTGACCTTCGTACCTATTTGCCTTATATTATTGTGAGACACTATTTGCTATTTGTGTGTGACTCTGTGGGTGCTCGTACATTATTGTAACTCATGTGAGAACTATGTGTTTTATCCATGTTTTACCTACCATGGTTGCTTTACATGTTTATCTTTGTGCACATAGTCAGGGGGAGCATGTTCATACTCTATCATAAGTCATTGCAAATCTTTTTTCATGCAAAATCACCTGTTGTCATCGAACACCAAAAAGGGGTAGATTGAAAGGACATTTACTGTCATAATCACTTTGTGTGTTCATTAACAACAAGTATAGCCTTTCAAAGTGAAAAGGACCTTTGGTCTACGGAACATTCCCTGCATATTTGCTTGACTCCTGGGAATTCCAGACCGGAGTATCCGGTCTGCCTGGACCAGAGTCTCTGGTGTGGTCTGGAGTTTCCCAGGAGTCTCTGGAGGGGGTTCCTATTTCCTGCCTAGGTCAGCCAGAGAGGTGGTCCAGAGCTTGGTCCGGAGGAAGGTCCGGAGTCTCCGGTCCTTGCCTCAGATCGGAGTCTCCGGTGCAGAGGTACCGGAGTCTTTGGTCCACTTGGCTCACAGGAGGGCTGGGTCATTCTGTTCGACGATCCGGAGGCTAGTCCAGAGATTGACCAGATTCTTCAGTGTAAACCAGAGTCTCTGGTCTGAATTTTCTCCAACGGTCAGAAAACGGTTCAGTGGAGTGAAGGGCTATAAATAGAGGACCTTATCCCCTTCCTCCAGCCGCTCGTCCATCTCAAGAACACCATGCCCATTTGAGCCACCAAATCAACAAGATCTCTTCATCCAAACATCCAAAGTCATTGAACTTTGGAGAATCGAAGGAGGAGGCCTTGATCTATAGCTTCACCAAGAGAGATCTTCATTTCCCCCTCATTCACTTGAGGGCCCCCATGCTCTAGTGTTTCTTTGGAAACCCTAGCTTTTTATTTGGTTCTTACAAGTTTGTCTTTGATTGTTTGACAGCTTGCTTGTATTTTGGAGCCTCCAATTAAGTTGTGGATGTGTGCCCCGAACTCGTTGTAAAGGTGCCGACTTCCACCTCGAAGGTTGCCGTATAGTGGAAGAGGTGAATCGAACCCATTGGGGTGAGGTTCATCGTAGAACAAGGGAGGCCTCTCGTGGCGTTGGTGATTTGAAACCACCCCCTCTCCAAACATAGACGTACTTCCTTTCAAAAGGAAGGAACTACGGGAAACAAATCCATGTGTCTCTGAGTGCTCCACTTTGGTTACTTCTATCCTTTACCGCACTTTACTTATCTAGTTATTGCTTAGTTCTTGTGCTAGGTTGTCATATAGGTAAATTCACCTTAGTTGCATAATCTAGAGAATTTACCTTTTGTGTCAAACCCTAAATTGAAAAAGAGTAAAATTTGGAGTAGAACCTATTCACCCCCCTCTAGGTGCCCATACGATCCTTTCACCGGTGGTCTTATTGATCATCAACACTTGATGTTCTTTCTTGATCTCCACCTCTGTAGTCTTAAGCATTGACAAAAGCTCGGGGAGAGACTTCTTCATGCCCTGCATATTGTAGTTCATCACGAAGCTCTTGTAGCTAGGTGGGAGAGATTGGAGAACGCGATGCATGCATAAGTCAATGGGAATCATTATTCCCAAGGACATAAGCCTATCGGCGTACCCAGACATTTTGAGTACGTGATCTCTAACGGAGCTGTTCTCTTCCATCATGCAGCTAAAGAAATTTTTAGAAGCATTATAACTCTCTACGGCAGCATGGGTATCGAAAATCATTTTCAATTCGCCCATGGTATCAAAGGCATTGTCATTTTCGAAACGCTTTCGAAGTTCTAGCTCTATCCCATACAATATGCTGCAATAAACTAATTTTTGGTTCTCCTGACGAGTCAGATAGACGTTCTTTTCCTCGTCAGGGGCATCGTGAGTTGGTGGGGGGCCTAGCGACGCTTCTAGCACATACAACTTGTGTGCAGCATTGAGGAGAATCCTCAAATTCATGGCCCAGTCGGTAAAGTTGCTACCATTAGTTGCAAGTTTCTCTTTCTCCATGAACACATTGAAATTAAAAGCAGGTGGTGCCATCTACAACAGAATTTATAAAGTTTAGACTAAGTTTATGATAGATCGAGTTCAACTAATCCAAATTTCAAATGAACTCCCACTCAAAAACAACATCCCTTGTGTATTTTTGGTGATTACATGAACCAAATCCACTACACCAAGTCCGATCATCACGTGAGTCGGTGTAGTTTCAAAGGCGAGCATCAATATGGGCATCATATCAACTATATGACTCATGCTTAACCTTTTGATCCGTGTTACGAGGCCATGTCTGTACATGCTAGGCTCGCCAAGTAAGAACCTTAGTACTCGCGTGTGTAAAACTGTCTTACACCCAAAATATGATCGTGGATTCAAGTACACCTGATCATCACGTGATGTCTTGAAGCGGCGAAACATAAACAGTGCATACTTAAGGAAGAACACATTTTTTATCTCGATATCTAAATGAGGGATCATCTTATAATGCTACTAAAAACACCAAACTAGCAATATAAGATGCAAACATCATATGTGTAGAGTGGAATGATATGGTCCATGCATTTGATCACCATCATGTGCATCGTGGTATGATCTCTATCATTCCTTTGTGTGTAAGGCCAAGGTCTATGGAACTTACACGTTAGGTGTGTTGTAAGGGTATCTACTATACATCAACTTACAACATTACCATATCATGACACTAGCCTAGCAACAATCTAAACTAGACACCTTTAATCTATCCATTGCAAGTTTTATGTGGATTAGGGCTTTCGGAGATAGAAACGGTCTTACCTACGAACATGGAACCACAACGATGATAACTAAGTTATTAGAAACTCGTTGTAAATCAGATATTGACTATAGTAGGAGAGACAGACATCCGCTAGACACTTATGCAAAACTAGTTGCATGTCAGTCGTGGAACCGGTCTCATGTGCGAGGACATGTAAAGTTGGTCCGGGCCGCTTCACCCACTATGCCACCAATATCCAAAATACATGAAAGAAGCAATAACATGATCATCATTGCCCACATATAAACATATGTGTACTACCCGTGCAAAGCACCTACGCATAAACCTGGGTCTGGTACCACTGTGGATTCGCAGCATAGAAAACAAAAAATTTCCTACGATAGGAACTATACGCCAAGATCTATCTATTAGATACAAGAAACTGGTGGATATACATCCATGGAGAACTTACCCTCGAAGACAACAAAGCTTTGTTAACGAGTTGGAACTCGTGGATGATGTAGTCGAACGCTTGCTGATCTCAAGATCGTGTGGAAGTCCTAGCATCGCAAATCAGCAACGCATCCATCCTCGCACACACCTTCAGGCCACCGAATAACCTCCACCTCCTTGCTCCAGCAAATCAGCGGAAGCAGCAACTCCTTCCAAACGAAATGCCACCGGAAACATGTATCTTGCTAATCCGAGACCATGGGGAATATATCTAGAGGGGGGAGAGATCCTTCACGAGGAGGTGTGGTTTGTGAGGGAGGATAGGGGGGACTTTTATAGGAGAGGGGGGCTTCTCCCCTCCCCATGGCCAGCGCCCAAGGGGGGGCACCTCTTCCTCATTCATGTGGTGGAAGCTCCACTCATATAAACATGCCTCCACTCACACATCCACTCACATGCATTAAAGTTCCACCAAATTTAATGCAACTCTCATTTAATAAAACTCTTTTATTTATTTTATTCAGAATTTTGTTAATTACTTTAATTAACAAACATTCACACAAAACCCCCTGCGATATTTCAATATCACATGCAGAAGCAATTTCACCCAAAACAATTTTGGTGTTCATTGAAATAATTCCAGCGCTTTGCAATTCTTTCGTCTAAAACATATATGCTCCAAATGGTGTTTGGCAACCCTTAAGTGTGTCACCCTACGGTTGACGAATAATGCAGACATGATCGAGACCCCTCTCAGATCAATAATCAGAAGCAGGAGCTGGAGATCCATTCTGACTCCTGCACATTCAACGATGACTTCTATGATCGTGAGAACCTTTAATGCTAGTGACTTAATCCCTTTGTCTAACGATATATTACAAGTCTGATATTTGATCATTGGTGTCTAAATACCTAGTTTGATCTCGTTACCGACATGCACTCTTTTCTCGTTCCCGTGATATAACATTCTAGTGATCACATCACTTGCTTGCAAGCTATTCTCAATGTGATATCACCGAGAGGGCCCAAAGTATATCTATCCATCATCGGGATGGACAAATCCCAGTCTTGATCCATGAGCCTCTACATAACACCTTCGTAGCACTGAACCCACCTTTATAGTCACCCTTTTACGGTGTGACGTTTGATGTTATCAAGATACTCTTCCGGTGTTAGTGATTAACATGATCTGATGGTCTAAGGATTAGGATTACTTCGTATGATGTTACAACAATATAGACTCAATGAATTTGATCATAATGCTATACCTTGGATGAATGTTCATCACATCATTTCACAAATGTTGTGACCTCGTTATTAACGACATCCAATGTCCATGATGAGGAAACTTTGATCAACTTGTTAATCAATGAGCTAGTTTAAAGAGAGGTATAACTAGGAACTTTCCATTTTTTTATTAAACACACATGTATTAACATTTCCGTATTAATACAATTATAACATGCAAAATAAACATCTATCATATACTTGGAATATATATAATAACAACTTTATTATTGCCTCTCAGGACATATTCCCTTCAGTACCGACAAATACGCATAAAAATAAAACGGGTGATGGGGGTGTTCGCATGCTCACTAGAACTAGAACGGTACTTCCACCGGTACTACCGGCACCAAAAGTGCCCTAGCGGTACTTTCGATGAAGCAACGGTAGTTCCGGTGAGGGAAACTCTAGAATCAAAACTGCTATAACTTTTGCATCCGAACTCCAAACGAGATGAAGCCAATTTTGTTGGAAAGATAACGACGTGTAGAATCATGAGAATATATATGTGATACTACCTGGGGAGAAAATATCATGAATATATATGTGTTACATCTCCCAAGGTGTGGAGCCAGAAAACCTGCAAGATCAAAAAACGTAAAAACATGTTCAAGGGAAATCTGTTTTGATGAACTAGAGCTTTTTATGAATATAACCACAAAGCTCTAGATCCTCACATGGACAAGATATAAATAACAACCAAGAAACATGATGCTATGTATGCAAAGGTTTGATCTCTCTTCGAAAGATACGACCGAGCTACCCACTCGAGAGCCCCTCTTGATAGTACGGCTATCTATCCTAAACCCGGTCTTTCAAAAACTACAAGAGACCGGTAAAGTAGAAAACCTATCAAGATCATACCTTGAGCATTCCAATTGGGCTTGATTCACACGATCTTGTCTTCTCCAAGATGAAACACCCTTCTGAGTATGTTTGCTCTCGCTCGCTTGATGAAGACTTGCGAATTGCTCCCCCATACTCATTGGGGAAACCTCTTCTTTCACACCATGATCACGAGGATGGCAAGCTTCAAGCCTGAGATCTTCTATAGATGGCGCATCTTGAGCTTGCACTTCATTTCTTGATGAGGTATTGAATATAGCAATGAGCAACTCCATCTTCTTTTTCAAGACACTCTTGATCTTCTTATTCTTCTTCTTCTACATAATTTCAATAGGCACAAAGCCGTTGGACATTGCTTCTTCTTCATTTTGGACCTTGAAACCAACACATGGCCCAAGCGATGCCAATTGACAAAACCTACAAGTGAAACTCAATTCACACATTAGACCATAGAGATTATCATTAATTACCAAAACCACACATGTGGGCGTACATGCCCTTTTACCATCCCCCCCTTACGATGATGTAATTTCTTCCATCGGCGATTTCAATCCGTAGGCTCATTTTCCCATATTTTTAATCAAATTTACTGATATGTGAAGGATTACATGTTACTCTAAATATTTGAATTTTCTCTTTTTGCTAGGAATTGTTTTCAACTATGAAGGTTGAGGATGATGGTCTCGATTACGTTGGCAATATACTACATCTGTGGGCATAGCCTCTATGCTTCTAACATGTATGAACGAGCCCCTCATTTTCTTGATCCTCACTTTTTTTATATTATTTTCCAATGATAACGTCCTTTCACAAATTATGTTTGAGATTTCCCTAGCTCATCTATCAGATGAGATTTAGGTTGAATCAATTTCAGATTTTATTTTATTTTCTACTGACATATTTAACCTAAATCAGTTCGTGGCAATTCATGCATTCATGGGCTTATTGCCCCTCCATATGAGGTACCTCTCACTTCGTATGGCAACCTAAATCAGTTCGTGGCAATTCATGCATTCATGGGCTTATTGCCCCTCCATATGAGGTACCTCTCACTTCGTATGGCAGTTTCTTCTTGATGTTCGGCATGTTATTTGTGGTGTATAATTTGCAATATTGATCATTGAGTATCATAGTGCAGCTATCAATGGAAGCAACAACATCTCAAGATGAACATATGGTTGTAGTATGCGAGCATGCATATTTATTGTGGTTGTCCCGCCATCTAATATGTCACATGTTCTACATGATGTGCAATAGGTAAATCATGTGTCACTTATTTGCCTTGATTCATACAATGGTTTCATCCTGAAACACATTTAGTAGATATTTTATTTGTCACTAATTCGGCTTGATTCAGATTTTTTATTTGTTTTGCAGAAAGATTTATTGATATTATCTGATTTTACTCTCCATCGGTGTTCCATAAGGGTAGAGCAATATTCGGGCCGTACCTTCCAACAAATCCCAGCTCGACCTGTCTGTCTCTCCTATCTCTCTATGTTTCAACCAAGGTTCAAGCAGATCTGTAATCCGAGAAGCTGGCTGAAGGGTGAATATGAACACATAGAATCCGATGAACATGTGGAGGGATGATCTGCAGCAGGAGCACTGGAAGATCAATTAGCTGATAGCCTAGATGATGTCGCTCACTCTCCCTCTCTAGCCCGATCTTGGTATCAGTCTCAGGTTCTTCGTCTTTGAGTTTGTACAATACATGTCTGATCTTGGTATCAGTCTCAGGTTCTTCGTATTTGAGTTTGTACAATACATGTCTAGTTTGATCAATCAAGTATAAAAGCGGCATATGCGTTAGGTTAGCATATGTAGCTATACTACTGGAACTTTTTTCTTGATGGACCTTCTCACCGTGTTATCACTTTCCTATGTTCCGAAGAACTAACAAATAATGCAAACTATTTGTAACTATTGCTCTATTCATTGCTATTATTTTCTCCTTTGCAGATTAATATGGAAAAGTGCGAAACAACAAAAAACATAACCTCTTACTATTTTGTAAATGAAGATGACTAGAAGCAAAATTTTATCTTTAAAGCCATGCAATATATTATTTGCCATCTGATTCGTCAGCTAAATGTTTGTGCACATACCGTTCCATAAAATGTTTTGCACACATGATATTGCATATAGTACCCATGTGTTTTTTAAAGGTTAGACATAATATATTACTGGAATAGTTTCTCGATCAAATTTGTTGTGTCGATCGTATTTCGAAATCAAGTGTATACTTCACTGAAATACACAATCATGGACTCATTGTTGCTCATAGTGATGATAATACGTGTAACCTCGTACTCTCATATTGTTCTAAGTTATGTTATCACAAAATATTTTGCTATTAATTTTCGCCGCAATGCGCGAAAAATCATCTAGTATATACAATATTGGTATCCCAGGTGGCGGGTATCTATTTTCTTTTTCAAAAGGGTATGTTAATCGGTCAATATATAGCTTGATGTGGGTCTCTATAGAAGATTAACACACGTGAAATCTCATTCGGGTATACTACCAGTTTTGGTACTACCGCTCAAAGATTCGGTGCCCTGTCGCCCAAATGGCATCGATCTACTAGCTATTTATAATTACTTTTGAAAAATGTATTAGCCAAGTAATTATTAATTAAATATCGTCTCGGTCAATTAAAATGAACTTATGTGTCTGGAGCTACTCCCTCCACTCCATAGTCTTTGTCAAGATTTTGTTTTAAATTTACATAAAAACCACAAATGAATTGTGAAACGGAGGAACAAAAGAGCGTGCTAAAAAAAGCTATTAGGCTATTTTGTTTTCCTTTTGAAAAGAACTTTTGCTTGCACGTGCAGAGGGCAAGTGGGCAACACTATCGTGCCTACCTTCAGGCTCTTTTTCTTTACTCCCGCGGTGAAAACGTTGAAATCAAGATAAGCCTATTTTGTGGTAGAGAATCAAAGGAGCGACACGCGTTGGACAGGGCGCAGATCTCTAGGACCATGCTTATTACCAACTCGTCTCATTGTTTGCGTGGGATAGAATATGTGCGACTGACTAGGACTTACTCTGCACATTTTATAACCAGGCCCACGTAACAGTGCCTGCAAAACCTCACCAGGAAAACGCACACGCAGGAAAGAAACGGTCGATTGTGTACAGTTCATTTTAACCAGGTTATTAATAATCCCTTGAGATTCAGACTAGCTGCCTGCCCGACCCGTGAACAGGGTGATTAGCGTCAGTGGCCTGAAAGCTCTTGGTAGCAGGTCAGGGGACAGGTGTCGAGCCCCGAGTTGTCGTTACCGCATCGATGGACGACTTTAATTGGCAGCAGCTACCTCTAGCTCCGCGCTAACCCCCACCCGTGCGGTACGATGATTAAGGCTAAGGGCACGTTTGGTTCTAGTCCCTCTGTTTTAAAATATAAGATGTTTTAGTTTTGTAAAAGGAATATATCTACACATTTTTTAGTGTCTAGGTTCACTCTAAATCTAGATGAACCTAAACACTAAAAGAGGTCTAGATACACTTTATTTACAAAGCTAAAACGTCTTGTATTTTGAAACGGAGGGAGTGGGCCATACTTTGCCAAGCCAAATTTTGGCAAGCCACACTTTTGTTGGCATATGTTTGGTTTTTGCCACACTTTATTGTCCTTATGATCCACTTGTCATAGAGTCAATTCTTTTGTCAACTTTTGCCAAAGTTTGGCTTCAAATTTTTAAGCCACACTTCTTATGGCTGCCACATTTTTATAGCTAGCCACACTTTGGCTTGACAAAATATGGATGGAAACCAAACAGCCCTAAACCTGCTCCAAATCGCAACCCACGAAAAATTCCTCCCTTGGACCTTTCCCCTGTTTTTTACTCGGTCTGCACAGGCCATTTTTACTTGGTTCGATCGATTGGGTTTGGGTGGTGTGTTCGCGCTGCGCCAGCGCCTCTTTACGCGGGCAGGCACTGTAGGTTGTGCCGTGGTGCAGGGGCCAGGGGACAGCGGGTGGTGCCTCTGTGCGCAGTAAAATAATTATTTTTCAGTACAAATCTGCATACAAATCTACTACAGTAGTATTATTAGCCTGACAATGGCATTGGCACTGCAATCCGTATCTCTCCCCCATCGGCAATGCATTGTTTTTATTCGTGATACTCCCACGCTTTTGGAGTTACACGGAAAAAAAAAACTGCGATGGTTACCACGAGACGTTCGCATGATTTTCAAGTTATGTTACTTGTGCCATTACCATACTCGTGGCTGCCCGTATTGGCAGAAGATTTGAAACATGGTATAGTGAAAAGAGTAAGCAAGAAACAACCCAGCTGAATATGGAACGCCTAGCCTAGTTCCCGAAGCATACAAGCAAACTGCGCCTTGTTTGGCGACCCAACAAATTCACGATGGGAACGGGCGGGTGGACTCCCGCTAGGTCACGCATGGGTCAGCCTTGAAATCTCGTTGGGTCAATGGAGCCAGCATCGACCGGCCCACTGGGTCAACAGTGTCGCCCCATGTCACAGACATCAGGAACAGGTGAGCCGCTCGGCCATGCCCTAGTATGTCGCCGGTGTAGTTGCCTCCCGCTTGCAGGGGCGGATCCAGGATTTGAGTATTGCGGTTGGGGGTTTGAGGGGCAAGAAAATATCGACCGCAAAAGTAATACCGTAAAAAAATATATCAAGTCTCATAAGTATACTGAGTATATCACATCGTAATAATATATATTCTATAATTAAAAGAAAACTATATTTCTATCGGTTTGAATTTAGATCTATGTCCAGACCTATCAAACAAGTCAATAATATCTTCAACGTTGATCTTTGCAGCTATTTTCTTCTCAATGTACACCACCATGTAATGCCGAAGAAAGTCATCACCCATTTTATTTCGAAGACGTGTCTTGATAAGCTTCATTGTTGAAAAGCTCGCTCCGTGGTTGTAGTCAACACAGGGAGAGTGATGACCAGACGCAATAATCTATCAACCATTGAATACATAGACACTTTACCTGTTTTAAATAGTGCAGCAGTCAAATCAGCAAGTGGTGATGGCAACATATTCAGATCTGGATGATTGCAAACATCTAACTAAAAATGTGAAAGTTGTGGCTCCAACTGAGCACGTTCTTGACTAGAAAAATCTACTGGATAAAACTTCTCTGCAAGGGTACAATTCTTTGTCATGTCAAATGATTCATGTCTAGGAATCAAGGATGCACATAGTGTGAGGAGCTTTGTAGTGATGCCGCAAGAAAATATATCAAATCTCATAAGTATACTGTGTATATCACATCGTAACAATATATGTTCTACAATTAGAAGAAAACTACATTTCTATTAGTTTAAATTTAGATCTACATCCAGGCCTATCAAACAAGTCAATAATCTCTTCAACGTTGATCTTTGTAGCTATTTCCTTCTCAATGTACACCACCATGTAATGCCGAAGAAAGTCATCACCCATTTTATTTCGAAGACGTGTCTTGATAAGCTTCATTATTGAAAATCCTGCTCCGTGGTCGTAGTCGACACAGGGAGAGTGATGACCAGACGCAATAATCTATCAACCATTAAATACATAGACACTTATCTATTTTAAATAGTCCAGCAGTCAAATCAGCAAATGATGGCAACATATTCAGCTCTGGATGATTGCAAACATCTAACTGAAAATGTAGAAGTTATGATTCCAACTTGACTAGAAAAATCTGCTGGATAAAACTTCTCTGCAAGGGTGCAAATCTTTGTCATGTCAAATGATTCATGTCTAGGATCCAAGGATGCACAAAGTGTGAGAAGCTCTGTAGTTTGCACACTAAATCGCTCATTTAGCTCGACCAATTGTTGATCAATCGCCACAGTAAACACATCTGTTTTGTAGTGATGATTCATTGTTGTGTTATCATGTTTATTTCGAGACTTAGTCACGTCAACATACCTACATATTACAAAATATAATATATGTTAGCGAAAAGTAATTATGATTAAATATCATTCTACTAAAGAGATCAAGAAAAAGGGGCTTACTTCAGACTCATATCGGGGATCTCAATTTCATGTTTCACACAAAAAGCCTTGACCTCCTCTAAAAGTGGTTTCCAACCATCTTCTCTAAGATTACCCAATAGTATCTTTGTGTTCAAAACTGAATCCAGTGCATTTAGAATATCCAAAAATTTCTTTTGGAGCGTCTGGCACAAGACATAAGTGATTTTCATAATTTTCTCCATGAGGTGTAGAATGAACACAAAATCAAAAGAGATAATTATCTTCAGGACACCTCCAGCATCTCCTCGAGAATATCTTGAAACCGAACGATCATTTGCATACTTTGCAAGATAGAACTTGTAGCACCAAACATCCTCTTCAAGCTCTGAATTGACTTAAAGTGGGAACTCCATCTAGTGTCGCCTGGCCTTTGTAAAGATCCTATCTGATTTGCCCCTTTTCCAGTATCAAGCTCCCCCAATTCAATTTCACTTGCAATTTCTGCGGCTTGATTTGCTAGTAACTCATCATTCCGTTTAGGAGATGCACTAACAACATTTGTAATAAAAATTGCATGCTGAAAAAAATTGTGCACTTCTTGTACCTCCCTTGATGCTGCGACAAGAGCCAACTATAGTTGATGAGCCATACAGTGAACATAATATGCATAAGGGCAATCCTTCAAAATCAAAGCCTTCACTCCATTCCACTCCCCTCGCTCCGTCATAGCCTTGGCCTCTGATGTCTTGCACACTTAAGTTATTATCTGCTAGAATAGCACAAATAGACTTTCTGAGAGTCAGTGTAGCCGTGTGATGATCGGCTCAACACGTCGATCTCATTGGGGAACCTCAAGAGGAAGGTATGATGAGCACATCATCAAGTTTTCTCTCAGTTATGAAACCAAGGTTATCGAACTAGTAGGAGCAAGGAAACACCTCTAAGGTGTTATTTTCAACTTGGAATCCTGCACAACACAACCACAGAACTTTGCCCTAACTTACAGTGAGGTTGTCAATCTTACCGGTTTTGCTGAAAACAAAGGATTAAATGTATTGTGTGAAAGATAGTAATTGCTTGCAGAAAGTAAACAGAAAACAGTAAATAGACTTGTAGATTGATGGTAAAAGAATGGACCGGGGTCCATAGTTCACTAGAGGTGATTCTTCTTAAAATAGATGATATGTTGGGTGAACAAATTACAGCGGGGCAATTGACAGACACCAAGAAAGCATACATGCATATACTAATCATCTTGACTCCTATGAGATTTGATTGGGCATTACAACATTATACATAGACCGTAATCCAACTACATCTATGACTAATAATCCACCTTCAGGTTATCATCCGAACCCCTCCAAAGATTAAGTTGCAAGCAACAGATAATTGCATTAAGCAAAGTGTGTAAAGTAAACAATACGATTGTTCTATGAATAAAGGATTGTTGTTTTCTCCCTAGTAGCAACAACACATCTAGTACCTTACAGATTTCTGTCACTTCCCTGGATTACCAGAGGCATGAACCCACTATCGAGCATAAATACTAACTCTTGGAGTTGCTAGCATCTACTTGGCCAAGATAGCTACTAACAATGGAAAGCATGCAAGATCACAAATAACAAAGACGTGATAGAATCAATAATCAATCTGAAATAGCATCTCAATATCCATCGGATCCTCGCAAACACAACATGTATGGATTACAAATAGATGATATTGATCATGAACGGAGCTCACACGATCTAAACATGAAAGCACAAAGGAGGAGAACCAGCCATCAAGCTACTACATGGACCCGTAGTCCAGAGATGAACTACTCACGCATCACACCGGAGGTAGGCATGGTGATGAAGAAGGCCTCCAGGGTGATCTCTCCCCTCTGGTAGGGTGCCGGGAAGAGCTTCAGATCCCTCCCGGTCTAGGGATGGAGATGGTGGCAGCTACAGACTCTTTCGTGGAATTTTGATCAGGTACTTAGGGTTTTCATCCTGGAGGCAATATATAGGTGAAGGGGCAAGGTCGGTGGAGTACCAGGGGGCCCACACCCCTGGTGGCGCAACTAGGGCTGGCCGCGCCACCACCAGGTGTGGCCGTCCTGGCTCCCCTCTTCGTCTCTCCTCTAGACTCCATATTCCTTCTGGTAAAATATTGACTAGGGATTTTGTCTGGTCCAATTCCGAGAATATTTCCTTACTAGCTTTTCTGAAACCAGAAATAGCAGAAAACAGGCAACTAACACTATGGCCTCTTGTTAATAGGTTAGTTCCAGAAAATGTGTAAAAATACTCCAAAGTATGGACAAAACATAAGAAAGCAGATATAAAACAAGCATGGAACATCAAAAATTATAGATACGTTTGCAACGTATCAACATCCCCAAGCTTAACTCCTGCTCGTCCTCGAGTAGGTAAGTGATAAAAAGAATAATTTTTGAGGTGACATGCACCATCATAATCTTGATCAAAGTATTTGTAGAACATTGATAGTTGGGATAATAGTACTTTAACATAGCATGAAAGATATAGTTCTAACAATAAGACATAGCAACTATGTTATAACATGAAAATATACAAACAAAAGATTCATAAATAACAATGCTTTAAAAGATGTTTGTTTGTTTCACGTATAGAAAGCATAATGAGAATGGTATTCAGCTTGTCCCTCATAGTGTAGCAAAACATAAATGCATAGGACACCTTCAAAGTTCATAAGGGTGACTAGATACAATTAGTTTAAGAACAAGCAATATCAAAGTTATGAATCAATCAACAAGTTTTGGGACAATGCACATTAAACTAAGAATGGCCACTATGCTCTCTCAATAGGTGCATAAAGATAGACGATGGAGACTCAACATAAAAGTAAAAGAAAGGCCTTCATGGAAGGAAGCAGGGATTCAAGTCTCATAAAGAGCTTCCAAAAATTATGGTACTTATTAGCTTTGAGCTCTCATTTCCCCTATCATAAGCATCTTGAAGTGATTAAGGTTAAAGTGAACAAACTATGGAGTATATGCTTGACAAAGTATAAGTTGGCAATCTCATGTCCCTTGAATACGAGGGCCGCTCCTCATGCTACTCAATTTTAGTTACCGGTAAGTTCTTGTCATAGTAAGTATATGTGTATCATAGAGAACCGCCAACGGGGTACCCCTTGCACATGATACAGGAGCTATCCCATAATTAAAATGACAAGGCAAGCAGACAATGAGCATCTCAGCAATCTTCTTATTTACCATGGGAAAATGGTGCTTTTTTCTCTCTTTCCTCTTTTCTCATTTTTTTTATTTTTCTCAATCTCTATCTATTTTTTATAAGAAGAATGCTTCATAGATTGCTCACTATGGTGATGCTGCAAGTTTCCACCATGATTAGGCATGGCTTAGGCTAGCGGCACAAGCGTTTCTCTAACACACATACATAACTCCATGGACTTACACGCTCCCCTTTCATTTCACACCAACGACATCCATAAACAAAAGAGCATGATATCAACTTGGTACAATGTACAAGTGCAATGTTGAAAGTGTTCCCCATGACAACATGGTTTTGCTAATCCCAACGTATAAGTGCAAGCATATACAACATAGATGACACAATGCTTCAAGTTTATTAGGGGCAAGAAAAGTAAAGTGTGCTATCTAGTTCGTGAGAGCTTTAATCATGAATTTTCACATAACAAGTTTAATTCGGTAGGTAGATAAAAACATGAATATACTTGGAATAGCAAATGCTAATAGGTAGGTATGGTGGACTCTTTGGAATAACTTGGTTTTATTTGGAGTTGGATGCATGAGTGCAACTCATACTTGGTATGGAGGCTAGCAAAAGACTGGGAGCGACCAACTAAGAGAGCAATAATGGCCATAATCATGCCAAGCGACAAAACATCATTAATTAAAGCATAAAGTGATATTACAAGTCGAAAACTAAATGATCATATAGGCTATGATGACTTGGTATAGTCTTAACATGGTGTGAGCATGTGCCAAGTCAACCCAAATAAAACATTTAAAGGAGAATACCACAATATTATGCTTTTAATATGCTAAAACAACGCATGATTCTTTCAAGGCACATTAAGCAATCTTAATTGTTTATAACATGTCATGCTACAACAAAAATCACTAAGCATAAAGCCAAAACAATATCAAGCATGACATGATGAAGTCTAAGTCACAGTCAAAAACAAGCTCCTTTTTACCACTTAAGCATGAACTTTCCTACTCTTTTCCAATCCAAATCAACTTTATTTGAAAACTAATGCATGAATGAGGGGGTCCAAACAATTTTTCAAGCAAACTAAGCAAACGAAAACTAAAAACGGAAACAAAGACGCTCCAAGAACAACACAATTATGCATGAAACAATAAAAATGAAGTGTTTGGAAGAAAACTGAATTTTTTATTGATGAACAAGGGGATGCCTTGGGCATCCCCAAGCTTTGACGCTTGTACTTCTTGAATATTTCTTGGAGTGACACGGGTGGCATACCCAAGCTTGAGATTTTGTCCATACTTCATCTTATCACATTACTTTTCCCTACACTTTAAAGTCTCCTCCATACAAAACTTCACACAATCTTCATTAGCAACATTAGTGTACTCAAGATAATAAGTCTTTTTGGTTCAGTTCCAACACAAGTAAAACTTCCATTAAAACAAAAGCTACTGTAGCACTTCCTTTAAAAAGTTCAAATGATCAAAGAGAACTCAAAGGTAAAGAGATTAAGAGGCAAATGCAAATAATGGCAGAAATCTGTCAAAACAGACCAACAGGTAAAAACTAATTTTTTTCGAAGACCTTCTGTTGCTCAAATCGAAAAGTGTTGAACTAACGAAAGTTGGATAACAACCTGGGGAAGAAGCACAAAAAATTACAGCTGAAACCGACATATAGATATTTTTCATGATTTTTTACAGCGAAGCACAAAAATTTGTTTTGGGACAGTAACTTTCCCAAATCTTTCTTCTCTCTCATTAGAGGTTACTCTTGGCACAAAAACCACACAAAAATGATGAGGAGCGGTTATTACAGAGGTAATAACTTTCAAGACTCAAAAAAGATTCCTAACAAAATTTTGGTTATCTCCCAATAAGTGCTTTTCTTTAACACCTTTGAGCTAGGCACAAGAAGCAAGAAAAGAATCAAGTATTCTCAAATGAAGAAGCATTAAGAGCAATACCAGAAATATCTTCAACAAGGAAATGTATCTCATCCAAATAAATTCTAGAGGATCCTCTCTCAATGCTCTTGGGTTCACTATTTTCATCAAACGGGTTTTCAGGAACAATCCAATCAAAATTCTTTTCTAAGGCTTCATGCATTCCTACAAGTTTAAAAGGTATTGGTATTTTAATTTCCTCTCCATTTTTAGGTTTGGTTTTATCCATCTTTTCTCGTGTACCAATAACATCTACACATGAGACTAGCATATTAAAACGATCGAAGATCTTTCTATCTTCTTTAGCAACATCATAGAATTCTTTAAGCAAAGTCTCTAGGATAAATTATCTCTTTTCAGGGTCCTCAATATCTTTAAGTTTAAGAAACATTACTTGCATTATGGGGTTAATGTTAACAAACCTAGCTTCCAACATGTGAACTAAAGAAGCTGCAGCAATTTCATAATTTGGGGCAAGTTCTGCTAGGGATCTATCCTCAATATCCTCATGCTTGCTAACATGATTAAAGAATTCTTCAATATTATCTTTCCCAATTATAGAGCCACTACCTATTGAAAGGTTTTTCAGGGTGAACTTAGGGATCAACATGGTGAGCTAAGAACAAGATAACAACTATAGAAAGAACTAATTTTTTTATGTTTTTGATAAAGGAAGCAAACTAGTACAACTAATTTTTTGTGTTTTTGATAAAGAAACAAGCAAACAAAGCAGAAATAAACTAAGAAAAACAAATAAAACAAAGTAAAGAGATTGGTTATGCGGGACTCCCCTTGTGAAGATGTCCTTGACTCCCTGGCACCGGCGCCAGAAAAAGTCTTGATGATCGACTCAACATGCTGATCTCGTTGGGGAACCCCAAGAGGAAGGTATGATGAGAACAACAACAAGTTTTCCTTAGTTATGAAACCAAGGTTATCCAACCAGTAGGAGGAAGGAAACACCTCCAAGGTGTTGTTTCTAACTTGGAATCCTGCACAACACAACCATAGAACTTTGCCCCAACTTACAGTGAGATTGTCAATCTCACCGGTTTTGCTGAAAATAAAGGATTAAACATATTGTGTGGAAGATAGTAATTGCTTGCAAAAAGTAAACAGAAAGCAGTAAATAGACTTGTAGATTGATGGTTAAAGAATGGACCGGGGTCCATAGTTCACTAGAGGTGATTCTCCTTAAGATAGATGACATGTTGGGTGAACAAATTACATCGGGGCAATTGACAGACACCAAGAAAGCATACATACATATACTAATCATCTTGACTCCTATGATATTTGATTGGTCATTACAACATTATACATAGACCGTAATCCAACTGCATTTATGACTAATAATCCACCTTCAGGTTATCATCTGAACCCCCTCCAGTATTAAGTTGCAAGCAACAGATAATTGCATTAAGCAAAGTGTGTAAAGTAAACAATACGATTATTCTATGAACAAAGGACTTCTGTTTTCTCCCTAGTAGCAACAACACATCTAGTACCTTAGAGATTTCTGTCACTTCCCCAGATTCCTAGAGGCATGAACCCACTATCGAGCATAAATACTCCCTCTTAGAGTTTCTAGCATCTACTCAGCCAAGATAGCTACTAACAATGGAAATCATGCAAGATCACAAATAACATAGACATGATAGAATCAATAATCAATCTGAAATAGCATCTCAATATCCATAGGATCCCCGCAAACACAACATGTAAGATTACAAATAGATGATCTTGATCATGAACGAAGCTCACAAGATCTAGACATGGTAGCACAAAGAAGAAGAACCAACCATCTAGCTACTACATGGACTCGTAGTCCAGGGATGAACTACTCACGCATCACACCGGAGGCAGGCATGGTGATGAAGAAGGCCTCCAGGGTGATCTCTCCCCTCCGGCAGGGTGCTAGGAAGAGCTTCAGATCCCTCCCGATCTAGGGATGGAGATGGTGGCGGCTACAGACTCTTTCATGGAATTTTGATCGGGTACTTAGGGTTTTCGTCCCGGAGGAAATATATAGGCGAAGGGGCAAGGTCAGTGGAGTACCAGGGGGCCCACACCCCCTGGTGGCGCGACTAGGGCTGGCTGCGCTACCACTAGGTGTGGCCGCCCTGGCTCCCCTCTTTGTCCCCCCTCCGAACTCCGTATTCCTTCTGGTGAAATATTGACTTGGGCTTTTGTCTGGCCCAATTCCGAGAATATTTCATTACTAGATTTTCCGAAACCAAAAACAGCAGAAAAAGGGCAACTGGCACTGTGGCATCTTGTTAATAGGTTAGTTCTAGAAAATAAATAAAAATACTCCAAAGTGTGGATAGAACATAAGAAAGTAGATATAAAACAAGCATGGAACATAAAAAATTATAGATACGTTTGCAACGTATCACCATGTCATTCACATGAACGACATCAAGAAACGCTCTCTTATAAGCCCTTCACCATTAACAAATCGAAGTACCAAAGCCATTTTGTCCTTTTTAGATTCATCACATGCTTCATCAACCATTATACAAAACTTACTATTGCCAATTTCTTCTCTAATTGTTGTTTGTACCTTTCGAGACAATAAACCAAGAATTTCCTGCTGAACTGAATGAGCGATGTACTTTGCATTTCTAGGAGCATTATCTAAGACATCTTTCATGTCTAAATTATAAGAAGCCAAGAACTTTAATAATTCGAGGAAATTACCCTGGTTTATGGATCCTATAGATTCATCATGACCTTTAAAAGCACAAGCCTGGAATGTTAACCACCTGCAGCATGTCACAAAAATGCTTATTAATTGGTACAACATATGCAATATTCTAATTGTTGTAACAGAAGCTGAAATAAATCATTGCTTGCTTACCTGATGGAATCAATTGTAGCTTTGATTCTTAGTCTAGCATCTGCAATTGTTTTTGCAGACGACTTTTCAATCACCTTATCTATATGAGTTGTGCCATCTTTAAAATTCTCAAGACACCGAGTAGAGTAGTTATGGGCTGAACTAGCATCTTTTCCCATATGAGTTAGAAAAGCATAATTTGTTTCACTATTTACCTTTCTCCACCTATCGAAGCCCAAAATAGTGAACGTATCTGAGCCATACTTCTCAATTGGCTTTCTAAAAAAGAGGAAACAAAGAAAGTAATGCACGATTTGCGGAAGGTGAATACTCTAGCCAAGGAAATTGCTTGAACCAGCTAAACTGGAACCGACGATGATGTTTTGTTTCATAAGTATTATACAGATACTCTCTCATGTATGGCTGGTATGGCCCCTCAGAAACATAGAATTGATGTGCTTCCACTTTCTTATCAACAGGAAATTCCCAAACCTGTTGGCGCTTTGCGGGGTCTCGCTCATATGTTCTGTTTCCAACTCTAGTTTGTTCTGGTAGTGCGGCTACGTCAGATGACTCAGTAATTTGATCCAACCTTTGCACATCAATTGGATTGGGAGTTCAATCATTATGTACAGTAGACTGCTCGGTAATCTCTGTCTCCTCTAAGGGATTAGTATTTTCAGTTATAGAGTTGGAGGTCGAACCAACTAGCTGAAACTAGTTAGTATTTGGGTGTCCCTTCCTCTTCATGATAAACTACTCTACAAGACAAAAAAACAATAAACTAGTCAAACAAGCAGAGTACATATCAATTATGGGATTCGGTTAATTAATCTACTCCCTCCGTCTCAAAATAGATAGACAAATTTTCGACATCTATTTTGAGACGGAGGGAGTAGCAAGTAGAAAAACGGCACCACATATACGTATGTGAATACCTTTGAGTAATCAGGCTAGGAGTTGAGCGCGAGGGACGCCGGCAGCCGGCAGGTAGTAGTCGTCGACAATTGACAAATTATAGTCGTAGCGTTGTGGAATCGTGTGTTTTGCGGCGGCGGTGAATCGGCAATGTGGGGTAGATGCAATCGTGTGTGTGCGATCCCTGTACTATAGGAACATGAAATCTTCATTGATTGTTATTTGCCTACCCTAGTTAAGTACGACATTGTGGCCTTTGGCCCTTGCCTAATTGCTTTGGTCTTTGGCCCATAGAATTAGAAACTATAGTTAGGCATGGTGCCGGAGTATTAATTAAAAACTAATGGACATATACGGTATACAACCACTAGTGTCCCCTGCTACATATGGTTGGGGGAGGGAGAATAGGGGGTGGCCTGGCCACTGCTCGCCCCTAGATCCGCCTCTGCTTGCTTGTCGTCCTGCTCCAGCCTACGGGTCTGCCACTACCTCTGGAAAATTTAAAAAACGGTGTAAAAGAGCATGTGTGTCATGCATGCATAATTTTGATAATTAAGGATAATCTTTATAAATCAATATTTGCATTGAGTTATACTTGTAGGAATTATCCATGGGCAATGTTTGAACCATATGTTGGTTTCAAGGTTGAAGGAAGAAAAAAGTGAAGAAAATAAACAATGGCCAAGGAGATATTCAAGGCGTGATCAAGAGAATGGTCATTGAAAAGAAGATACGAGGTTGATCAAGACAAAGTGCATAGTGTGGATTTAAGTGGATCAACATACAAAAAAAGAAATGAAGTGCAAGTTCAAGATGAACCATCTATGCTTGAAGTTTTTCATGCTTATGATGATCATGAATATGTGAAGACATGCTAAAAAAAGAGGCTCTCCCAAGTATGTGGGAGCAATTCACGAGTCTTCATCAAGCAAGCGCAAGCGAGAGAAATCAAAAAAGGGTGTTCCATCTTAAGAAGGATAAGATCGTCATCATCAAGCTCAAGTGGAATGCGCAAGACAAAAATACGATCTTGACAGGCTTTCTATTTTACCGGTCTCATATTGTTTGTTGGGAGATTGGGTCATGGCACCAATCTACGTGTACACCAATTCGTTGGAAGTCCAAGCGCAAAGTGATGTAGCAAGGGTGTTTTTCCCACAAGGGTGACTCGAGATTTATACCGAACTCCCTGGAAAATAGTAGAAATACACTCATCCTTCCTCTTCAACCAATCTGCCAACAAGAATGTGTTGACTTCTGTCCCAACTCCACAAAGTGATTGTCAAGAACAAGGTTTCTTATTAGAAGTAAAAAATGTGCAAATAAATAAATAAATAAAATATGCAACAAGTAAAATAAACTAAACAATATATAAAAGATAAACTAAACGCAATGCAAAAGTGAAGTGTAGTAGTGTTGGTAGTGGTGTAAACTTTATGAGGTAACTAAATGCAAGTGTGATAGATGTTTTTATATTTTCAGATTAAATAAGTGCTGAAAATAAAAGGACTTGAAAATGCAAGGTAAATGTGCTTATTATGATTAAAAATGGAACATGTTCATAGTTTCACTTGTCTACTCTCTTATAAACATGGTGGACTCAAAACAGCTTAAAAGAAAGCATATAACTTATTCTAACTTGACAATGTGTTTGATTCACATTCATATGGGCATCATGTCCTATAG
The DNA here is from genome assembly GCA_023614405.1 of Avena insularis. Classification (NCBI taxonomy): domain Eukaryota; kingdom Viridiplantae; phylum Streptophyta; class Magnoliopsida; order Poales; family Poaceae; genus Avena; species Avena insularis. The sequence goes on from CM042688.1 coordinate 88,002,467, forward strand.
TTGTGATGATGCAACACATCCCACTTATACTCCTCTGGTAAGAGAATCCTCCATAAACCAGATTTAAGATAAACATAATATTGCATTGATTCTATGACATGATGCTGAATATCCAATATACTATTTCAAAAGATATTAGATCAGCCATTGTTGTCACTAGGAAATTGTAATATATGTATTTATTTATCCCAAGTGAGGTAAGTAAAGAAAGGTAAAAATCATAGTAGGTCCCAAGCTTTATTTCAGTGCCTAGTTACTACCACCCGTTACTCCCACTAATGCACATGTTCCCCCTCTCACGTCGTATCATACTAGTTTGATCAAAACATATAATCAAGAATGGGGTGCATAATATACGTCTACTTATACAACAAACACAATCTTAAAACCTTAATATCATATACTCATCCCATAAAAACCAAGATCCACCATAAGAGAATTACATATAGATGGCCATAATCATGTTAGACATCTCATATGGCACCAGAACATTGATAACATGAGAAATATATAGAATAATCTACCTACACAACTGTTGGGGGGATAACCCCGGGTAGGGTCACGCCGGGATATAATGGCCGAGTTAGCCGAGGTACGTCAAGGTCAAAGCAAGTGCTGGCCGAGTCACCTCAAGGCAGGCCGAATCATGGAGTAACCCGGACCGGAGGAAGTCCGCCTAACTGAGTCCCAGCCGACGTATGTCGTATGCTGGCAGGATTTATCTAACTTGTATGCAGGTACCGATGTGACCAGATTAACCAGGCACGATCCGGGTTATATCAGGCTTGCAAGAGAAGGAAGGTATCTCGCTGGTCAAAAGGAGGTCACTGTACGCTGGAGCGTGAGCGAAGCGGACAGAGGCTAGGACCACCGAGGCGTGGCCGACAAGGGTGACGCTGGCACCGCAGAGGCTCACGTAGCCTCTGCATGGCTTACGATGGGGAAAAGTGACCCAGTCGGTTTACTATTTTGGGAAGAGGCATATTCCCTGGAATATGCCTCCATGTATGCCCTAATTGGAGACCTAGCCACCCCTATATAAGGAGGGCTGGGGCATCTGTAGGAGGGGTTGAGCTTTACTTGGTTGATCTTTAGTTGGTCCATGAGTGCTAGCTAGTGGAGAGAGTAAGAGAGTTCCTTCTTCCTCCTCTCCCCAATACAGCTCCAGGAGCACTTGTAAACCTTGGATACCTATTGAATACAAAACATCTGTGTGTGGAATCACCACACTATCCCTCCCTGGATTCCTCTAGTGCATATTGTCCCCACCTTTAGCCTATCCATGGCATCTGCCGTGACACCACCACGACAGTTGGCGCCCACCGTGGGGCCAGCGGCGATAGCAGGAGTGAAGATCCGGACGGGAAATCTCATCGGCAATAGCGAGCGCTGGACTTCGTCAGCGACAATGCTGGCTGCTTCGGCAAACGACCACTTCCGCGCAACGGCCTCTTCGTCAAGCTTGGCACGCACAAGATCTACGTTGCCGTCGATGTGTCGTGCGTTCACCCGTGGCATGTCGTCGAGGGAGGCGATCCACCCCTTAGCACGGTTCACGGGGCGCGTATCACTCGCTCCCCTGACCGCGCCGAGGTGATGATGACGGCGTCTGGCGCTGGTGCGAGCAAGGATCCGGCACCAGATCCGGAGGTAACACCCAAGGAACCAAGGAAAAGTAGAGGTCCTCCACTAGAGAGGCCAGAGAACGTGCTGCAGCAGGCGATAGATAGCCTAGAGAACCCCATAGCACCTGCAGTAGATCCAGCTCAGGCACATGCCGAGTTAGAGGAGACTAGGCAGAAAATACTAGAGGGTGTGAAAAAGATAGCTGCGACTCAGCAGTCGTTGAACATGACCCTGCGCGAGTACGCGAAAGAAATAAGGTTGATGCTGTAAAAGTAAAGGGGAGAAACCTCATCAGTGAAATGAACAAAGAAGGTGATACTAGAGCTGAGGAGTCAGAGAACGTTCTGTCCGTGGGGCTGCCGAAGTATAGTACCCCGGCTAAGAACCTCAGAGCAGCAGACACAACTGCGTCTGAGTTAGAGGGTTTGACGGGTGAAGCCCGGCAAAGGCAACATGATAGGTTCAATGAGTTAGTTCGGATAGCTAACAGACAAAATGAAGAGTTGCCCAGGCCAAATCCAGCAAGGGCTGGGGCCTCTAAGGTCGTTCATTCAGCAGTAGGTAACCCGGAGAAATCTGCTGGAGCTGCATCGTCACCTCATGGAGACCCAAGAAGAGAGGAGGTGGTAACCTCGGTGAGGAAAAACAAACAGATAGTCCCATATGACCCGGCAAGGGAAGGGAAAGGAAAAGCAGTGTAGGGAAATGAAGAACGACGAAGTGTCAGCCGAGGTGAAGCTGGCCGAGGTAACCGTGACCAAGGCAATGCCGGTTAGGGGAACGCTGTGAACGGCAATGCCGGACAGCGTAACTCGGCGGGTGCAGGGCAACCGCAGCAGCAGAATATACCACGGCAAGAGCGAAGTGCCGGCCAAGGTATGCAACAGAGAGCCGCTCCACAGGAGCAAGATAGATACAATGATGGTGATTCAGAAATGGTGAACGCATGATACCCTAGGCCGGACTATCACGTAATTGGGTCAAGGTTGGGAAGCAGGAACTTGATGCCCGATGACGCCAGGTTAAAACTGGATCGGCTCTATAGGTCGGAGCAAATTGAGTGTCAAGGTCCTCCGGGTCCGACGTGTTTTGGGCCCCGGATCATGAAGGAGCCTCCGGTACCAAACTTCCAGTTACCCAGAGGCACAAAGACATATGACGGTAGCACCAAGCCGGAGGATTGGTTGATCAACTACGCAACGGCGGTGAAAATTGTAACAAGCAACTTGAGATGGGCTGTGAGATATGTACCACAGATGCTGGAAGGGCCAGCGAGGGTATGGCTAAACAATTTACCACCTGGAAGTATCAACTATTGGATCGATTTTGAGGAAATGTTTGTCAGTAATTTCTCGAGCACGTATCAGAGGCCGAATAGGCCACATACCCTAGCAATGTGCAAGCAGAGACCGAATAAGACGGACCGGGAGTTCTTAACCCGGTGGTGCACAGTGCAAAACTCATGTGAGGGCGTGATTGAGTCACAGGCCATAGCCTGGTTTGCACAAGGATGTAGATATGCAAGCATACTGTGGCAAAGGTTACAAAGGGATATGCCAACTACACTGGAAGAGACGATCCGGATTGCTGATTCATATGCCTTGGGTGATCCGACTCAACCTAGGCTTGTGTCAAACGAGTCAAATGAGGAGTACTACCAGCGAGATGGAGCCGGGTCATCCCGGCGGAATGACTACCGGGGTAAGAGAAGAGATGATAGACCAGATTACATGTACAGTTTGCAACAAGTTGCTGCTATAAATCAAGATCAACCCGGAGCAGGGAGTAATCAACGTCAGAAAACTAGAGGGCAACAATGGACTCCGAGAAACGATGGCAAGAAAACTTGACGCCAGAGCAGAAGAAACAGTGGCAAGAAAAGAAGGACCGGCCGAGGTATACGTATGAGGCAATGCTGGATCAGCCGTGCAAATTTCACACGCCAAATCCGAGTAACCCGGCGGGTCACACAACTCGGCAATGTGAGTGGATGAGGAAGATAGAACAAAGTGGTTCAGGGAATGCTCAAGCACCTCGGAACGATCAACCTCGGCAGTATTTACCCCGGAAGCAATTGCTCTCCGGAGCGAACACGCAATAGTTAATGTTGCCACCACCTCCGCCGAGGTATGAAAATCATGAGAGAAGGGATGTAGTGCATCAGGTGGAAAATCAGCATCAGCCAGATCAAAGATACCCCGGAAATGAGGGGAGAAATGAATACTGAGAGCATCACTAGAGTTACTATGTGTTTACCACGGAGGAAATGGATAGGAAGAGCTTGCAGCGCCGACACATGGAAGTGAATGCGGTAATGCTGGCAGTGACAAGGTTTATGCCTTGGTCGGATCAAGAAATTACCTGGAATATCAAGGATCATGCCAAGCTTATGCGAGTCCTGGTTCATATGCATTAGTGCTGGACCCAACGTTCATCGGACCCAATATCAATGTGAGATTTTCTAAGGTGCTAATTGACAATGGCAGCAGCATTAATATCATGTATGGGGATACCATGCGCAAGTTGGGTATCTCGGAGAACATGCTCCAGACAACGAGGACAACTTTCCATGGTATTGTGCCAGGCATTTCCCGTGAACCCATTGGCAAGGTCTGGGTTGACGTATTGTTTGGCACACGAGATAACTGCCGGACTGAGAATTTGGAGTTTGAAGTTGTGAACTTGGAAAGCGCATATCACGCGTTACTCGGCAGGCCAGCCCTGAACAAATTCATGGCAAGTTGTCACATCAGTTACCTGAAGATGAAGTTGCCTGGGCCAAATGGGGTAATTACCATAGCAGGAGATTTCCGACGTTCCATAGAGTGTGCGTCGGCTGGGTCTAACCTAGCCGATTCATTGGTGATCGCACAAGAAAAGAGGAAGATCCAGGAAGTGGCGGCATTGGCTCAATCCGCACAGCAGTATATGCCGGCGCTGAGTAACCCGCATGGAAGTGTCTCATTCCAAGCAACTAAAGATACAAAGAAGGTACCTATTGATGATCAGTTCCTAGAGCGCACCGTAACGATTGGTGCCGGGTTAAATGACAAATAGGAAAGCGAGCTCGTCAACTTCCTCTGTGAGAATCGGGTATCTTTGCTTGGTCCACACAGGACTTGAAGGGTGTTCCGAGGGAGTTGGCCGAGCACTCTTTGAATGTGAGACCCGGAGCAAAGCCGGTGAAGCAACCTCTCCGCCGCTTCACCGAAGATAGGAGAAAAGTCATTGGAGATGAGATAGCTCAGATCCTAGCAGCTGGGTTTATCATGGAATTGCTTTACTCGGATTGGCTATCTAATCCGGTGCTGGTGGAAAAGAAGAAAGATGATCCGAATGTGGAAGTGGTTTGGCGTATGTGTATCGATTACACGAACCTGAATAAGGCATGCCCTAAAGATCCATTCCCACTGCCAAGGATAGATCAAGTCATAGATTCTACTGCTGGATGTGAACTGTTGTCATTCATAGATGCATATTCTGGTTTCCACCAGATACCTCTGAATCTGAATGATCAAATAAAGACTGCGTTTATCACCTCGTACGGGGCTTATTGCTATCGCACCATGCCTTTTGGTTTACGTAATGCAGGGGCAATGTACCAAAGATGTATGCAAAAATGTTTACATGACCAAATTGGTGGAAATGTGCAAGTATATGTGGATGATGTGGTTATAAATACCAAGGAAAGCAAAACGCTCCTTGATGATATCAGGCAAACATTCGCGAACCTAAGAAGATTCTGAATGAAGCTCAACCCGGAGAAATGTACCTTCGGTGTCCTGGCTGGAAAATTGCTCGGATTTCTTGTCTCTAGCCGAGGTATCGAAGTTAACCCGACAAAAATCCGAGCCATAGAAAGAATGGAATTGCCGAAGTGTCTTAATGATGTCCAGAAGTTCACTGGTTGCCTGGCATCTTTAAGTCGGTTTGTATGTCAGATGGGAGAAAAGGCATTGCCTCTCTATCAACTAATGAAAAAAGCGGACAAGTTCGTATGGACGTCGCAGGCCAATGAAGCCTTCATCCAATTAAATAAAATGTTAGCCACTGCACCAGTGTTAGCCTCTCCACTATCAAAAGAGCCAATTTTGCTCTATATAGCCGCAACCAACCGAGTTGTAAGTGTAGTGGTGGTGGTAGAGCGCGATGAAGAGGGTAAGTCAGTGCAAAGGCCAGTCTATTACCTGAGCGAGGTATTATCCGTATCAAAGCAAAACTATCCTCACTATCAGAAAATGGCGTATGGTGTGTATATGGCGGCAAAGAAGCTAAAACACTACTTTGGAGAACACTCAATCAAAGTGATATGCGAAGCCCCCATATCCGAGATAATGAGAAACAAGGATGCGAGTGGCCGGATTGCGAAATGGGCTTTGAGCTAGCCCCTTATGCTCCGCAATACGACTGGAGAGATGCGATCAAGTCTCAGGTTGTGGCCAACTTTTTCGTGGATTGGGCCAAGATGCAATACGAACCACCGCTATCAAATCCGAACTATTGGAGAATGCATTTTGATGGATCAAAAACAAAAACCGGGTTAGGCGCCGGAGTTGTACTTACCTCGCCAAAGAATGAACAGTTGAAGTATGTGCTGCAGATCCATTTCGCAGCATCAAACAATGTCGCTGAATATGAAGCACTTGTGCATGGGCTCAAAGTGGCAAAAGAAATTGGAATACGTCGGATCCAATGCTTTGGCGACTCGGATTTGGTAGTTCAGCAAGTCTCGGGCAGTGGGACGCTCTCGATCCAAACATGGCATTGTATAGATTACATGTGCAAAAGATATCTGGGTACTTTGAGGGATGCGAGTTTCACCATGTACCCCGGCTGGAAAACGAGGCTGTCGACATATTTTCGAAGCTCGGATCAACCCGACAAGCAATTCCACCGGGTGTAGCACTGGAACACCTCAGAAAACCATCTATCAGGCCGTCCCCAGAAACCGACTCAATCTACATCCCGGCAGATCCGGAGTCCGGAGCTGTACCCATGGACATTGATGTGGGAAGTGCTTGAGACGGGACCGCCCGGCAAACCGAGGATCGCTTCGAGAACCGGGATCAGAGCCTGACCCGGCAGAGGTTATGCCGGTAGATCGAATGGAAGTGGACGAGGATGTGTTTCCAGTGCGAGCCATACCTGATTGGGCATTGCCTATATTCCAATTCCTGAAGGATGGATCCTTGCCCGATGATGAAGTGCTTTCAAGGCAAGTTCAGAGGCGCGCAAAGGCATACACGATTATCAATGCCGAGCTATACAAGAGGAGCGTCACAAATGTCCTACAGCGGTGTGTTGACCCGAAAGAAGGGCTTGACATCATCCGAGATATACATCAAGGGGAATGTGGGCATCACGCCTCATCCAGAGCATTAGTGGCGAAAGCTTTCCGACATGGGTTCTACTGGCCAAGTGCCTTGGAACAAGCAGATGATCTAGTAAGAAAATGCAATGGCTGTCAGAGGGATGCTACCAAGACACACATGCCAATGTCGGAGCTCAAGACTATACCAATTACCTGGCCATTTGCCATATGGTGTTTGGATATGGTTGGCCCGTTCAAACTAGCGAGAGGGAACATGACCCACATCTTAGTCATGGTAGACAAGTTTACAAAATGGATTGAAGTGAAGCCCATAAGAAAATGTGATGGAGCTACCGCCGTGACATTCCTCAAAGATATCATCTTGAGATACGGCTATCCTCACAGTATCATAACAGATAATGGCACCAATTTTGCTGAAGGAGCATTTGCGCGATTCTACCGAGATAAGAAGATCCGACTGGACGTTGCCTCGGTAGCCCACCCCGCATCAAACGGGCAAGTGGAAAGATCCAACGGATTAGTATTATCCGGGATAAAACCCCGGCTCATTGAGCCGCTGCAAAGATCAGCGGGGTGCTGGATAGAAGAACTACCAGCGGTACTGTGGAGCTTAAGAACAACTCCTAATCGATCAACATGCTATACGCCATTCTTTCTGGTATATGGGGCAGAAACTGTATTACCAGCCGACATAGAGCATGACTCGCCTAGGGTCACCCAATACACAGAAGCCGAAGTGCGAGAAGCCCGGCAAAATGATGTTGATCTGCTGGAAGAAGCGAGAGAATTGGCATTGTCTAGATCTGCCATATATCAGCAAAATCTCCGACGCTATCATAGCCGGAAAGTTAACCCCCGAGTCTTCCGGGAAGGTGATCTGGTACTCCGATTGGTACAATGTACTGCTGGCATGCATAAGCTATCCCCCCATGGGAAGGGCCATTCATTGTGAGCAAAGCATTGCACAATGACTCGTATTATCTCATCAATGCAAAACCATAGGAGAAGAACAAGGTGGACAGGTCCGGCGAGGAATCTAAGCGTCCATGGAATGTAGCTCTACTTCATCCGTTCTACACTTAGCAAATAAGTGTGTGTATCCGAGTCTCTCATACATCGGTATGTATGCCGGCAATGAGTTTATCAATGAAATCGTGGCACCTCGGCAAGAACTCGGACGCCTTAATAATATTATTTCTTACGTACTTGTTATTTATTTTTATGTCGGCTGGTTTAAGTTGCTTCTGCCTAAGCCGGATTAGTAGTGTGTGAGCACCAAAAACTCAACTCTTTGATTTGCTACTGTCCAACAAGATTTGGCTTCATGGCAAGCAAGAGAACAAGTTTGGAATTGCGTAGCACACGAAAAACAACTAAGGAAAAGAACTTAATCGAGCCGACGTTTGTTATTTTGACAAACTTTATGTTTACCTTGTTTTTACTACGCTGAATTATTTTGAGCTAGTCCTAAAGATTCCAAGTATTGTTAAGTCAATTTTTGGAACTCGGACTCGTAAGTCATAAAACCGAACCAAGGTAGACACGAGCCGAGCCAAGAAATTGGAGAAACAAGAAAATGAAACTTGGGGACTACACCCAAGTTAATCCGGCACGAGCAACTTAGTAGCAAAACATAATTTGTGTGCTTAATACATTTGCACCCGGCATACCGGGGATCTGATAAACTTCAAAGTGTTTGCTGGTGATCAAGGAGCAGTAGGAGGAGGTAACTCGGCGCCAGCAGTTGGAACTTTAGCCTCAGCTTCAGCGTCATCTTCGTTCTCTTTGATGTCCGAGGCTTCGTCCTCTTCCTCCTCACCCGAACCATCTTCGACATATTCGTCGTTAACAGCGCCAAGGAAGCTTGGTCCCTCGTTCCATTGATGGATGGGGGCATACTGAATAAGGATATGGGCGCAAGCCTTGCGCTGAGCTATCCAAACCGGGTCATTGGACCACCTTGATCCGGTGCGCATGCGCTCGAGAAGCTTCAGGTTTATTTTTTCATACCATGTGAGCACATAGTGGAGGACGGTTTTAGCTCTGGCGCGTCCGGCGGATTCCCTCTAGAGGTCAAGTTGAGTCTCGCACTCCATTAACTTGTTAATCAGAGCAGTGGACCCCTCTAGAGTGTCTTCATCAGGCCAAAAGGCATTGAAGATCCGGACTACTACATCCAGGATATCCTTACCATAGTTCTTCACAATCTCGACGCGAGAAGATAAGCTGACCAACAGGTCCTCCATGTCATAGGGAATATTTTCAGCGCCAGAACCAGTTGGGGTGCCCCTCTTTTGGCGGAACTTGGCAACGGCAGTGGCTGCAATGGCATCACCCTCTGGAAATTTGTCTAAAAACGAGACAAGTGAAATAAGTAAAGGAAGTTAACCCAGAAAGATTCATGTCGGTTGAAGGAAAAGAGCTTACGAGAAATATGGTTGTGGATCCGGGTCAACTCCTTGGTGCAGTTGTCACGCCTTTTCCGGAGTTGCACAAGTTCAGCATTTGTCGACTCAAGCTTAGTGTCGGCCTCCTTCAGCAATTCTTGATCTTTGGCAATTTGGAGGTTGAGACGTTCCTGTTCCTCGGTGAAGTCTTGGCCAGCTTTATCCATCTCGGTTTTGTGGAGCGCCTTGAGCTTTTTATTTCTGCCTTGAGCTTGGCAATCTCATCATCCTTGGTCCGGAGGAGAGCGAGCTCATCATCCTTCTTCTTAAGTTCGGCCTGATGCTGCCCTGCTTGTTCGAGAAAATGTAGCATCATGTCAGGCACGGGCACACTATCTTCAAGAGATGTTGAAATAGTTCATTGACCCGGTAAAGCCGAGGTATGAATATCTGCCGAGCTGAGGAGAAGGGAAAGAGAGCACAAAAGTTAAGTAACCGAAGTGACTTACCTTTTATCTGGTCCAAGTTCTTCCTCATGAGGGTGTTCTCGGCCTCCACTCTGGCTGCCCAATCCGAATAACAGGTTAGTTCGGCGGGAAAAGACAAAGAAAGATGGGAAAAAGCCAAGGAGAAAACTTACCCTGTTTCTCAAACTCAGTGAGAAGCGTAGAATGTTTCGAACGTAGCGCCTTATGTGTGTCCAAGAGGCGCTGAAACTCAGTGCTCCGACGATTGGTAGTCACCTGAAAAAGAGCAAGGATAGCTTAGTCAGGTGCATATTCGAAGTGTACAAAATCCGGGCCAAGTGGAACTTAAACGCGGCTCTAGGTGTGTGCATATTCGAAGTGTACAGAGTCCGGGCCAAGTGGAACTTAACCCGGCTCTAGGTGTGTGCATATTCGAAGTGTACAGAATCCGGGCCAAGTGGAACTTAACCCGGCTCTAGGTGTGTGCATATTCGAAATGTACAAGATCCGGGCCAAGTGGAACTTAACCCGGATCTAGGTGTGTGCATATTCGAAGTGTACAAGATCCGGGCCAAGTGGAACTTAACCCGGCTCTAGGTGTGTGCATATTCAAAGTGTATAGAATCTAGGCCAAGTGGAACTTAACCCGGCTCTAGGTGTGTGCATATTCGAAGTGTACAGAATCCGGGCCAAGTGGAACTTAACCCGGCTCTAGGTGTGTGCATATTCGAAGTGTACAAAATCCGGGCCAAGTGGAACTTAACCCGACTCTAGGTGTGTGCATATTCGAAGTGTACAAGATCCGGGTCAAGTGGAACTTAACCCGGCTCTAGGTGTGTGCATATTCGAAGTTACTAGGGAGCTACGCTAATTCTCTAAGGAGCATCCGGCCGAGTAACATGTTACTCCCCCGGAGGCTCGTGCACTAATGGTTATATGACTAAGCACTAGTACATGTTAAAGAAAAGACGAAGTAGCGTACCTCCATCATCCGACCTGCAAGGTTGATAGCCTTGGCGGCTGTGTTCATCTGTGCCGCAAACTCGGCAGGCCCAAATTTCTCTGGGAGATCGTCGTTATGGACGAACTCTGCCTTGTTCCAGTTATTAACGAACTCGATCAAGGCCGGAGGATAGCATTCTCCGCTAATCATATGGGGCGCGATCAAACCCTTGGCGTGGGCCTCTTTCCTCTCAACTTGTGCAGCAGCGAGGCTGGTGTGCAGAACAAGTTTCGCATCAGCTGACCCGGTAGAGGTGTCTTTCTTCGGTGGGGTCTTCTTCGGAAGCATGGACGCGAGCGTGCGCTGTCCAGCCTTGATAGATGCTGCCCTGGCGGCGTCAGAAGCTTTCTTACCCTTGGGCTGCTGCTGAAAGATTGAAGTTTGTGCTGCGGATTTGCCCTTGGGCACAGCCTTGGTGCTAGCCTTGGTGTTGGTTATGTATTCTCGCCGAGCCTTGGAAGACTCGGACGAGGCGGAGGGAGTTGGTGCTGCTGCTGATGCTTGTGCTGCTGTTGTTGGTGCTGATGCTGGTGCTTGTGCTGGTGCTTGTCTTGGCGGGGGTGCTGTTGGTACCTCGAAGGTAGCTGGTTGCGGCTGAGCCGAAGTGGGGCTGGAAGCAACCGCTGCCTCGGCAGAGCCACTTCCCCCTGCTCCGAGGTTGCCCTCCTCTGGACAAGGTAGGCTAGAACCCGGAGCAGCCGCTGAACCCTCCTGAATGGGGCTCAACGAGCGTAAATCGTCACCACGAGGGGGAGAAGGGCTATGCTGGTGGGGCGAAGCGATGCCGGATCCACTCTGAGGAACCTCCACAGTAGCCCTACCGAATCAAACAACGAATCATAAGTTACCACAGAAGAAAAGCACAAAGCAAAAGGATTAGACGGAGAGAAAGGTGACTTACTCGTTAGAAGTCAATGGCTCCTTGGGTTTCCGAGCTCTCCGAGCTGTGGCCTTAGTCGTAGGCTTGGTGGCGGCTTTGTCTGAGGACTTCTTTCACCTCTTGGTTGGCTTAGAAGGTCCAGAGGAAGAAGCAAAAGCGGCTCCCCTTTTCTTTGACGCGACTGGGACAGGCTCGCCTGTGGCGAGGGGAGGATCTTCGTGGATCTGCCCACCCGGGTTAGCTGATGCCGGAAAGGCATAAGAAAGGGGGACATCGTCAAATGCTTCCATCACCTCAACATCGGAATCATCTTCATCATCAGTCCAATCTATTAAAGAAGAGAAGTTACCAGTGGGTCGCTTGGTCGCATCGGGGAACGACAGGAACATCTCCTGATCTGGCTCCTCCTCGTGTAGGGCATCTCGATCATTCGCCCATTTAAGAGTAGGCTTGGTGCCATCCTCGAGGGTTTGCTGAAGAAACAACTAAGAAGAAAATACAAAGGAATCAAACAACAACCTCCAACATATGATATAACTCGAAAAAAGATTGGATCACGAGATTTACCGCAGGAGGAAGCCTATCTCGGCAGAAGTGCTCGATCCCCCACTCCCAATCAGCGGAGAAGTTTTTGTCAGTGGTGAAGAGGGCCTTGACCCGGTGGAATATCTCGGTATTGCTCAACTCGAATGAGGAGGTCCGGTTGGGGTCAAGGCGCCAGCTCATGTGGCAAAGCTTGTGAGTGCGTTTCTGGAGAGGGGAGATCCGGTTGCGGACGAACATGATCATTGTGTCCTCGTTGCGCAGCCCCGCATCCTTCATCTCCTGGAACCGTTTGTTGACTTGGTTCGCCAAGACTGTCAGTTTCTTGGAGATCCGATCCCACAGATCCGGATTAGGAGGACCTGGAGCGTAGGGGCGCAGCCGGATCAGATCTTTAGTCGTGCCATTTCTGACATAAAAGAAGGTTCGGGCCTAGCCCTTGCAAGAATCAAGCCCCGTGACTCGGGGAAAGACGGACTGTTTCCGAGGAGAAATGGAAGCTGCACCGAACAACGTAAGTTGTTTGTCCTCCGGGTCAAGCTCCTTATTCGGAATCACGTTCCGGCGTAGACCGAAAAACCGGATCCAGAGCTCCTTAGTGGGCCACAATCCGACATAACCCCTATGGTGGAGGCAAAGGAAGAAAGGGAAGTGATGGTGCTCGCCGGAAGGTGGTGCGGTTGAAGCTCATAGATGTTGAGCCAATCGTGGAAGAAATCGCTAACGGGGAGGCCAAACCCATGCTGGAAGCGGGAGAGGAACACTAGGAACTCACCCGGATTAGGTGAGGGAGTAAGCTCCTCGGCGGCGAGACGGGTAACCACGCCCTCCGGGATGCACCGGGTGCGGTACAACCAGTCTAGGTCGTCCTGGCACACCCAGGAGCCAGCCCAGGCGCCGCGTTCGGCGTTCTCTGCCTCCTCCTCCATCTCTGCCTCCGCGGCGACAAGCTCCACCTCTGTCATATCTAGGTCACTGTCCTCACCGGCCCTATCAGAGGTGGGGGTAGTGCCTTGGATTGGCGCGGACCCGTGGCGGCGGAGCTGCACGGGAGTGGCGACGATGCTGGCGCGGAAAGGCACGGGGTGGCGGCGGCGGCGTTGTTGCTGGGAAGAAGAAGAAGGAGAAGAGGCAGAGGGGCGCGAGAGTGGGGAAAAATACCCAGGGGCGTGCCGCTCCCCTATTTAACCACGCCCTAGCTGGGCTAGTGGGATCGTGCGGTGCGGTGAGGCCACACGGTGTGGCCGTGTATTTGCCGGGTCAGCCAATCAGAGGCGAGCCACAGGAAGGACCACGGGGCGCAGGGGATCCCACGACACGATGTGGTGATACAGTTAACGAGGAGATAGACGCGATGTGACGTGTGCAATAGTAATATCTGACATTAACTGCGGCAAGTAACTGGCGCATGCCCTTAAAATGAGGCAAAGTAATGATTACCCTCCACGTGGGACGTGGGCAAGCGTAAGAGAGAAGGAAGGATAACCCGAATAACCAAAGGGTGACCTGGCCAGCGAGTGAAAACTCGGAATATGCCAAGGGAAAAGCTAGCCAATGAAATCCGGGATATGAGGTAACTCGAAAAAGGGAGCAAAAGGCTCGGTAAAATTGAACCTGCTGTGGCCTTAGCGGCTGAGGCTGCTAATACCGCACCAGCTTCGGGGACTAATGTTGGGAGGATACCCCCGAGTAGGGTCACGCCGGGGTATAATGACCGAGTTAGCCGAGGTACGGCAAGGTCAAAGCAAGTGCTGGCCGAGTCACCTCAAGGCAGGCCGAATCACAGAGTAACCCGAACCAGAGGAAGTCCGCCTAACTGAGTCCCGGCCGACGTATGTCGTATGCCGGCAGGATTTATCTAACTTGTATGCAGGTACCGGTGTGGCCGGATTAACCAGGCACGATCCGGGTTATATCAGGCTTGCAAGAGAAGGAAGGTGTCAGGGGGATTGTCCCCGGGTACCCCAAAAGACGGTCCAGAAGCACTCCGAAAAAACAAAACAGGAAAAAGAATAAAGAAAAACAAGCCGGATGCAGTCTGGGCCGGCTGGAGCCTTCCAACCGGCCCACAACGTCGCCACCACCTCTCCCCGGCTAGGCCGCCCCAGCCGGCCCGACCGGCTCGCAGGCGAGCTCCCCTCTCCGGCTGGGCCACCCCAGCCGGCCCATCCGGCTCCCCTGGCTCTGCCGCTCCCGGCTGGGCCGCCCTAGCTGGCCAACTCGGCGTTCCCCGTTCTTCACCTGGCCTCTCGCCGGATCGCCCTCCCGGCTGGGCTGCCTCCCGGCTGGGCCCTATCCGGTCGTGGCGCCCCACGCCCCCGGCTGGGCTGCATCCTCCTCGCCCGGCTGGGCCTCAATGCGTCGCCCCGGCTGGGCCGATTCGCCCCTGGCGCAGCTGGCACCTCCGGTTGCTGCTACTCGATCCCCTGGGGATCGTTGGCCGCCTTCGGCTTGCCTGGCGCTCCTAGGCCGGATCGATGTATCCGGTCTGCTCCCAGATGCACAGCTGCTGCTACATCGATCAAGACCAAGGAGATAAGAAGAAGGACAAGCTTACGTCAAGAAGACATCGACAAGACTGAAGACACTGAGTCCATGCTACCTTACCAGATGATGTGTGCAATAGTATACACTATGCACTACATCATGCATGACACATGCAATAGTACTAGTTAGGCAAGCGGGTCCCACCTTTGTCCCTTGGGCCTCAATATAAGGCACCAGGGAGGGACTCCATTCACACTCACGGGCACCCATCGATCTCTCCCTGGGAGCTAGCTCACTCACTCCCAGGGACACACACTCAGGCAGATACACACACAGATAGGTTGGTCTCAGTGCATTTAAGGCAGTAGCTAGTGGATACAGCTCGAGGAGCACTTGTAGCTCGTATATTCCCCATAGTCAGATCGGACAGGATTAGGGGCTTTACCTCACCACGAGGACCCCGAACCTAGGTACTTCTTGCGTCCCGCTACGCTCGCTTGTATCCAATCCCTCCTGCGGACGCCGTCGATAGCTTTCCTGCTAGTCCCCACACCTCTATCTAACCTTCTTAGGTACTGCCGTTCCCAATACAACGACAGAAGGTATCTCGCTGGTAAAAAGGAGGTCACTATACGCTGGAGCGTGAGCGAAGCGGACAGAGACTAGCAGCAACAGATCAGCAAAGCAGCAGATCAGCAAAGCAAGCCAACGCACGCATGCTAAGCAGATCTCGCGCGAGCTAGCAGCAGCAGATCTCGCGCGAGCTAGCAAAGCAGAGCTAGCAGCAGCAGATCTCGCGCGAGCTAGCAGCAGCAGATCACCAAAGCAAGCCAACGCACGCATGCTAAGCGGGCACGAAGGCAGCTTCTCCGTATAAATACAGCCGTACACGTACATACATGTGCTATACTTCCGCAAATTCCATGCAATGGCGTGTGCATGCCCCATGTCATCCCGATAATTTTTCCAACATATACCCTACGCTCATGTGCTTCTCCATCCGACTCACGTCCGCGAGCTCGCACGCGCTCGCCTGTGCGACTTCGTCCCACTGCCGGCTGCGCCTACCTGCCGCTCCATCCGGTTTTCTGCGCGCCCGTGTGCGTCTCCCGTCCGGCCAGCTTCCGCTAGCTCCGACTGCACCTCGGCCGGCTCCCGCGATCACGGCCGGCTCCAGGTCCGCGCCGTCATGCCGACTCCTCCGCCCGCGCCTCGCCACCACTCCGCGCAGCAGCACTGCCGCCCCGTGACTGCTTCTCGAGCCGCTGCGAGACTCCCCACTGTCCGCCTGCCTCTGTCTCCACCGGCCCGGCTCGCGCCGCCGCTTCTCAGCCGCCCTCGCGCGTAGCTCCGCCTCCGGCCGCGCCGGCTGCGCTCGCGCCGGCTCTACGTCTTCCTCGACCGCGTGCCGGCTGCGCACCACGTCCGACTGCGCGTGCTCGACGCCGCGCCACCCGGCCTCCTCCCGCTCGCACCGACGCTGCCAGCCGCCGCGCTCGCGTTCCTCTGTGCTTGCAGGAGGAGAAAAAGGCCGAAGGAGAGAGCTGGTTTGGCCAGCTGGGAAAGGGCCGGCTATTCCAATCCGGTTGGGTTAGCCGGTTGGTAGAAAGAGGGAGAGGAAAGAAAAAGAAAGGAGAGGAAAAAGAAAAAGGCCGGTTGGGCCGATTCGGCTGAGAGAAAAAAAATAATAAGAGGAAGGAAAATAATCCGGTTACTGTAACCGGTTAGAAAAAAGAAAACAGAAAAAATCGAGAGCAAAAGAAAGGAAATCCGGCTGAGAAAAAGGAAGCGAGAAAAAATCCAGCTCCGACTACGCTCGATCCGGCTGTAACGACAGTCCGGCTGACACCGTTTGTCTGTCTGATTCGTCCGGTTCAGTTCCCGTTCCGGCTGAGTCGGGCCGACTTCGCGTGACTTCGTCCCGTTTCGTTGCGGGTTGGACCGGCTAGACCCCTGTTCCGACCGGCCTAGGCCGGCTCGGCGCGTTCTGGCGTGTTTGCCTGCCTGGCCGGCTAGGGACGAATCTGGCTACGTCGCGTTTGGTCGCTGTTCAGCTGAGGCTATCCGACCGAACGCCGTTGGACCGTTCAGCGATGCATAGCGGCTATGGAATCACGCCTTCGACCCTACTACACCGATAGCCACAATGTGAGTGTTTTTTCGACCTCGAGCAACCCTCGAGAGCTCGCCAGATGTTATTTTCCTTCCTGCTTTCAGTTTTCCGACGCCGGCAACCCCTATCCGGGGGCTCGCCGGTTGGCCCGGCCTGCTAAACCCGTAAACTGACTGAGTAGTGTGCGACGGTGTCAGAGGCCCACTCTTCGTCTCAGCTACAGACCGCAACCCGGCTGTCCGGCTAGCAAGAGCAAAAGGCCGAGGCTTCCCACATGAAAAACGGCGAAGGGTGCGACAGATCGAACATTCCGGCCTTGTGCCTAGTTGGTTTTTTCCGGCTGCTCAGCCCCCAGTACCGTGCGCAATGTACTGTCAGCCCCCCCTTCGGTTCTGGCTCCAGACCGCAACCCGGTTGGCCGGCAAGGACACAGCATAAACAACAGAGCGCACGGGAAAGTGACTAAGTGTTCAGAGAAGCAGGAGCTAGTTTTTGAAAATAAAACTGTTATCCGGTTGATAGCATGTGTACTATATGTTGATGTACTAACAATCAATTCTGTTTGTTTGTTTTGGTACGACTGCACCGAGTCGGATTTCAAGGGCATTTGAAGATTCAAAGCACCTGGCGTCGCCAGCTACTTCGAATCTCGGGGGCTACACCCACTGGAAAGGCCAGGCGCCCGTGTAATCAAGCTCTTGGTCCGCTGAAGGCGCAGCCGATAGCAAGTTCGAGGTGACAAAAAGGGCAAGAAATAGAAGATTCACAGCACCTGTCTTCGTCAGCTTCTCCGAATCTCGGAGGCTTCATGCGCTCATGTAGTTGTGTTGCTTCCCGGGCGGGAGGTGTCCAGTCGGACGCCATTCAAGTACTTCATCTACAATGACAACGGCAAGTTTTGTGGAGCTCGTGCGAATTTCCCCCTCCGGGTAAAATCAGCACGCGCTCGGGGGCTAGTGTCGGGGGATTGTCCCCGGGTACCCCAAAAGACAGTCCAGAAGCACTCCGAAAAAACAAAACAGGAAAAAGAATAAAGAAAAACAAGCCGGATGCGATGCCGGCCACTGAGCCTTCCAACCGGCCCACAAAGTCGCCACCACCTCTCCCCGGCTGGGCCGGCCCGACCGGCTCGCAGGCGAGCTCCCCTCTCCGGCTGGGCCACCTCCAGCCGGCCCGTCCGGCTCCCCTGGCTCTACCGCTCCCGGCTGGGCCGCCCAGCCGTCCCACTCGGCGTTGCCCCTTCTCCACCTGGCCTCTCGCCGGATCGCCCCCCGGCTGGGCTGCCTCCCGGCTAGGCCCTATCCGGTCGTGGCGCCCCATGCCCCCGGCTGGGCTGCATCCTCCTCGCCCGGATGAGCCTCAATGCGTCGCCCCGGCTGGGCCGATTCGCCCTTGATGCAGCTGGCACCTCCGGTTGCTGCTACTCGATCCCCTGGGGATCGTTGGCCGCCTTCGGCTTGCCTGGCGCTCCCAGGCCGGATCGATGTATCCGGTCTGCTCCCAGACGCACAGCTGCTGCTACATCGATCAAGACCAAGGAGATAAGAAGAAGGACAAGCTTATGTCTAGAAGACATCGACAAGACTGAAGACACTGAGTCCATGCTACCTTACCAGATGATGTGTGCAATAGTATACACTATGCACTACATCATGCATGACACATGCAATAGTACTAGTTAGGCAAGCGGGTCCTACCTTTGTCCCTTGGGCCTCAATATAAGGCACCAGGGAGGGACTCCATTCACACTCAGGGCACCCATCGATCTCTCCTTGGGAGCTAGCTCACTCACTCCAAGGGACACACACTTAGGCAGATACACACACAGATAGGTTGGTCTCAGTGCATTTAAGGCAGTAGCTAGAGGATACAGCTCGAGGAGCACCTGTAGCTCGTATATTCCCCATAGTCAGATCGGGCAGGAGTAGGGGCTTTACCTCACCACGAGGGCCCTGAAGCTAGGTACTTCTTGCGTCCCGCTATGCTCGCTTGTATCCAATCCCGCCTGCGAACGCTGTCGATAGCTTTCCTGCTAGTCCCCACACCTCTATCTAACCTTCTAAGGTACTTCCGTTCCCAATACAACGACAGAAGGTATCTCGCTGGTCAAAAGGAGGTCACTATACGCTGGAGCGTGAGTGAAGCGGACAGAGGCTAGGACCACCGATGCGTGGCCGACAAGGGTGACGCTGCCTGTGTCGGATGATGCTGGCACCGCAGAGGCTCACGTAGCCTCTGCATGGCTTACGATGGGGAAAAGTGACCCGGTCGGTTTACTATTTTGGGAAGAGGCATATGCCCTGGAATATGCCTCCATGTATGCCCTAATTGGAGACCTAGCCACCCCTATATAAGGAGGGTTGGGGCATCTGTAGAAGGGGTTGAGCTTTACTTGGTTGATCTCTAGTTGGTCCATGAGTGCTAGCTAGTGGAGAGAGTAAGAGAGTTTCTTCTTCCTCCTCTCCCCAATATAGCTCCAGGAGCACTTGTAAACCTTGAATACCTATTGAATACAAAACATCTGTGTGTGGAATCACCACACTATCCCTCCATGGATTCCTCTAGTGCATATTGTCCCCACCTTTAGCCTATACATGGCATCTGCCGTGACACCACCACGACAACAACCTCGTACCAGGGTGGACTACTCCCTCTTCATCATGGAGATAATGGATATGTTATTGGAGAGGTTGGAGATGCGAGCCAGGAGCATTCCAACAATGTTTCTTCCTCCAAATCTTGGTTGGATCTTTTTGCTTTTGTGTTTTTATCTTCATGGTGCGCCATGCTTTGGGATCGTGATCGGGGTAATATAATTTTAGGTCAATACGAGTCCAGAGGCACAAAGATTGAAGATATCGGAGCAACAAGGCGCCGAGTAGGCCCCACCACATAGCTAGGGTATCAGGTCGCATCGTGGCCCCCTTTTGGCCCTCATGCTGGCCCAGTTAAGGTCCAGGTGCTCTAGGTATTCTATTTTCATAAAAACTTTAGTAGAAAAAACACAGATCCGTACAAGTTCGTGAATGTCCCTAAAATTCAAAAACACAGAAACTCGATTTTCCTCTCTATAGAGTTATAACCCCCCAAACGAGATATTTTAAAGGAAATCCCCAAAATAATTCTAAAACATGATTATAACAGCATGTATGATGCAATTATTATGGAATGTGATACAAATAACTACAAAGAGCATAGATGCATTTTATATGCATCAACATCCTCAAGCTTAGCCTATACTTATCCTCAAGCGTAAAGGTGATAACTAAATGGGCTTTGTAGTTTGTTGTCAATAGATACACAATATAGAATGCATGATCCTTGCTACTCAAATTATGAAGGTTAATTGATAAGTACATAATATCAAGCAATCATGATATGAAGTAAAAGAGAACATAAACTTCAAGTATGCATACGAATAAATGCCCCTTGCACAATACTAAATGAACAAGTATTATGGACAATTAAACAAACCTTTATGAAAAATATTTGTAATTCATAAGCAAGACTTATGCATTGAGAATTGTTTCTCTAATTTGGTCTTGGAATATAGCTCTTTTTAGAGAAAATTTTATTTCTTTGACTCGAAAAGAAGTAGAAAATACCTTTGCAAAGGAAACTAGAGATTAGCACATATGAAACCATTAAGATTCCAAATCTCATTACTTGAGGGCATGTTTAGCAAATAGTTTTTTTTGGAGTAGAGAATAATCAAAAACTCTTATGCTAAAACATATTAGATTTTTGAGAGTGGATCCCATGTTGTTACATCCTAGGATTTTAGGTCAGAGAAGAAGAGACCATAGGTGTGTGCATTGCATTCATGCATTAGAAAATCTGAAGAATTTTTGTGCAAAACTAAGAGACGTGTAGGGATATCAGAGTATCTCTTGCTCTGATGGAAACATTAGGGTAGGTGTGATGGATTTCAACATGACCTCTATTGGGTTCTTGTGTTTGAGGGGAGAACAATTCGACTCTGAATATTCGAATGATATATTTGAATTCAAAAAGAATATGAAATTGAATCATAATGGGTAATTGAATTATAATAATAAATAAAGGAATAGATTTCCATTTACAAATATGATACAATAATCATAAGTTTGAAATAATAACTGAGAAATTTTATTTTATTTCATCATACAAAAATTAGATTGTCGTTACAAAATTCAAGTAAAGAATTATGTTACAATTATATTTTTCCAAGATTTTACAATACATGGAAATAGGAAAACAAAAATGAAATACAATAATAGAAATGGAATACTGATCTTTATTTGCATTTCCAATATTACAATGCTCTTACAGTATCCAAATAGAAAAAAAATTACAACAAAATAATAAAAAGAAAGCCTAAACTACTTTCCTATCTATGCATGTATCCTTTATCCTTAATTTATTTATCTTCACTTTGATCCCTACAAAACAAAACAAAAAGAAATAGACAAACAAATCATAAAAGAAAGAAATGGTTTGTGGTTAGTATTTTTTCTCTCAGGCTAATAGTGAGGTGCATGGCTGTTCTCATCATTGAGAAATAAGACATAAAGGGGCAAGTTTCACCAAAGTAGAATCTGTTATTATTCAATAGATTGTTTGAGTCCATCATCATAGACAGAAAGGGGCAAGTTTCACCATGTTAAAATAAAACAGCAACAGTGTAAACCTAGGAAAAGATCTAGTTTTACTTGAGCTGGTCCACAACAAAATATCCAGATTGTGAGACACTGAGCCTAGACAGGCAACACACAAGGGCAACTCACACATGCATGCACACTGATGTGTTGTCAACACAGCAATAACATCAGCCAAACATCCATAGAGTAGGAACACAACCACATACCATCCACTAGCTCACCACACAACCAGGCCATTTTCACCTCCACATCAAACACTCCAATATCCACCAACTCATCACAACAACACACCAAGAACACCACATCCCACATGGTGACATAGATATGGCCTCATGTCAAGATAGCATCAAGGAAGAGGAGGACTTCTAGGAGGGGAGCATGATCTACTAGAGTGGATCCAGAAGCAAGCAAGGAGACCAATAGTATCATGAGTATCAAGCCACCAGTATAAACAGAATATGATCAAGATCAGCAACAGGATCACAAGCCCCACCACAGAGCAGCAACAACTACACCACAATCAACAGGTTCATCCCTCAAAATCAATGCTTATATATATCTGTTCATATCAACATAAGAGTCCAAAGAAATGAGTTTTAAGAGAAAGTTTTTTCTCCATTTTGCAAAGAGTTGCTTTGCAAAATCATCATAGAAATCTTGAGGCCAACATAATATATGTTTTTATCCATAAAATGGCTTCAGCCTATGCATCCTTGGCAGGGATAGATAGCAGCAGATCGATACATTACGATTAGGGCGCCGATATAGAGCCACTCTATAGGGAAATCGAGACATCATGATTAGGGCACTGGAGTTGAGCCATTGTGCCGGCAAACTGAGACATAACATTCAATATTATAGGGTTGAGAGCGAGCATATTGGGGCGAGAAAAACAAATCAAGATGGAGGGGAAGATAAAGCAGAGGGCAGTGAAGCTTTCGCTACCGGCGGAGATGACCACTGCGGTCTGTTGGGTTTGTAGCATAGAAAACAAAAAAAATCCTATGACATGAACAACTAAGCACCAAGATCTATCTACCTAGATATAATAAACTGGTGGATATACATCCATAGAGATCTTACCCTTGAAGACCGAAAAGCTCTGTTAACTAAATCTGATTTCATGGATGATGTAGTTGTTCACTTGCCAATCTCAAGATCGTGATGAAGTCCAACAGGTCCAGCACCGCAAAGCGGTGGTGCATCCGTGATCGCACACAAGTTCTGTACCCCGACAACCTCCATGTCCTCACTCCATCGATGCAGCAGAAGCAACAACTCCTTTCCGACAAAGCCATCAAGAACATGTATCTCGCTAATCCGAGACCATGGGGAATAATTCTAGAGGGGGAGAGAGATCCTTCATGAGGAGGTATGAGAGTGAGGAGGATGTGCTCCTTATATAGGGGAGGGGCTGCCCAAGGGGCATGGTCGCCGGCCATGGTGCTGCCCCCACCTCTCCCTCCATAATGGTGAGTGGAGCTTCCAGTAAGCCCACTCCCATTAATTCCAACTCCACTCACTTTGCATTAATTTTCCACCAGATTTAATGCAAGCTCTCATTAAATAAAAATATTTTATTTATTTTTATTCAGAATTTTGTTAATTACTTTAATTAACAAACATTCCCATAAACCCCTGCAATATTTTGATATCACATGCAGAACCAGTTTCAGCAATTTCACTCGAAACAATTATGGTGTCCATCGAAATGATTCCAACACTTTCATAATCTTTATCTGAAACATATTTGCTCCTAAATTGTGTCGGTATTCCTTAAGTGTGTCACCCTACGGTTCGTGAATAATGCAGATATGATCGAGACCCCTCTTTAATAATAATCAGAAGTGGGACCTGGAGATCCGTACTGACTCCCATACATTCAGCGATGACTCTAGTGATCGTGTGAACCTTTAATGTTGTAACTAAATCCCTTTGTCTCATGATGTATTACATGTCTGAGATTCGGTCATCAGTATCCCCGTACCTAGTTTGATCTCGTTAGCGACAAGTACTGACGAGGGGTAACCTCGACAATGCTTGGACTTGGGGTTTCATGAAAAGGAGAATGCTGGGGATTTCGTCGGATGTCAGGGAAAACAATGGAATCAAAGTCACCTGAATATTGAGAAAACACACTATTACAAGTTATCCTTTAGATTTCGGTACCCTCATTTGGGCTTCTCCCGTCTTATATATAATAGGTCGGGTCTCAAAGCTATATACAAATAGGTTTCATACACGTGTGATTACAATACCAACACAATGTCGGTTCGTGGTTTCTTTCCTAATACAATCAAAGTCTTTGTCAGTTGCTTCCTTGGGATGTTATCTGGAATCTTCATGGGCCGTAGGCCTTTTTACCCAATGTATGGTAGCTAATTATAAGCACCTGAATAGTTATACCCATGTCAGTAGCCCCCGAGATTCTGCCTGAACTGCAGTTTCAGGTTGAGTCTCAAAGTTTCCTTTTCCTTTATTTTTATCGCCTTTTTACATTTTGTAGAGATTTGGTACAATGAGTTTGATGCTTCCAATGGACCGGGAATCAGTTAATTGCTCCTGGGCAAAAACAAGGTTGCTACATCAAATTCAAGTCCCCAGGCTCGAATACGGAATTTATAACTGGCATAATTCAGTTCGAGCCGCTGAGGTCTTACCGAATACTAAATTCTAGTTTTCTATTTTTATCGGGTACTCAACACATCCATCGGGATTTTTCATCGTATCGTTGATACGGATTTTTTACTGGCAGAGCGCATTCTTGTGTGATTACCAGGCCACACAAGACGAATCCTGGGGTCTTACCTTCATGTTTCTGAACACAGCATTCGGATTTTTTTCTCGTGTCTGAGCGTGATCCGAGGTTTTTGGCTTGATTGGCGGTTGGCCTGCTCAGCCGCCAATCTTTCTGATTATATCAGATAGTTTTATTATTTTATACGATCTTGGGAGTAACACCTTTTTGAGGATACACTAGTGTAAAACTCAAAAGCTTTTTTTTGCAATTTGCCAATGCACTTCATACACAACGGAATTTCTATCGGGTGCGCGCTAGCGCTCCCGATGGGAGTAGCCCCCGAGGCTATGTTCGGATGGCTGTATCTATACATAGGCTCATAGTTGCTGTTAGCTTGATGGAAAGCATTGATGTTTGAAAAAAGATTAAGATACAAATAACTTATCTCTTTATATATAAGGCAAAAATCGACAATACATTATTCTTTTAGCGGATGGATGTTTTAGCCTTTTCTCCTGGATATCTTGGCTGATAAGCCGAATTGTGACTCTTATCATATTGCAAATAATCTTATACGTAAAAGCGTCGTAGCTATGCTACGTTCCATGGATTTGAGTAATTTACTCATGTCTTCTTGTCTTGTAGTCGATATGCTCCTCCGAGAATAAATTCTGTGACGACGTATGGTTCTTCCCATGGCAATTTTAGCTTCTTGTGGCCATCTTGCTTGAGGCGAAGAACTAGGTCCCCTACTGCGAAGGACCTGGGCCGCAATCTTCTGCTATGGTAATTACACAGGTTTTGCTGGTACATAGTTGCTCTTTAGAGGGCTTCGTCTCGAGATTCATCAAGCGCATCCACATCATCTTCAAGTGCTTCTATTGATTCCTATTCATTATATGCAGCTACTCTTGGTGATTCATGTGACACCTCAATTGGAAGCACGGCTTCCGCACCGTGGACCAAAAAGAAAGGCGTCTCTTGTGTTGAATTATTTGGAGTTGTACGTAAACTCCATAACATGGATGGCAATTCATCCACCCATGCTCCTTTTGCTCTGTCAAGTGGTGCTAGTAATCTCTTTTTGAGTCCAGAGGTAACTAGTCCATTGGCTTTTTCGACCTGTCCATTTGTTTGCGGGTGAGCTACCAAAGCGTAGCTTATTTTGATGCCCATCTCCTGGCAGTACTCCTTGAACTCATTTGAAGTGAAGTTGGTCCCATTATCCATGATGTTGTTGTTCGGTATGCCAAACCGAAATACTATGGATTTGATAAAATTCACAGCCGAAGTTCCATCTTGGGTGGTGATAGGCATTGCTACAATCCATTTAGTAAATTTGTCGACTGCTAATAGTAGAAAGACGTGTCCTCCTGACAATGATTTGTGAAGTTTTCCCACCATGTCGAGTCCCCACTGAGCGAAAGGCCAAGCCAACGGTATGGGATTTAGCTCAGCGGCGGGTGCTCCAGGCTTTGTTGCGAATCGTTGACATGCTTCACATGTTCTGACAATGTCTTTTGCATCTTCTACTGCAGTGAGCCAATAAAATCCCCCCCTAAATGCTTTTGCAGCAATTGCTCGGCTACTAGCATGGTGACCACATACTCCTTCATGTATATCTTTCAGTATAATTTTTCCTTCTTCGGGTGTTACGCAACATTGCAACACACCCGAAATACTTCTTTTGTATAGTTCTCCTTTGATTATCCTGAAAGCCTTTGATCGTCGGGTGATTCGCTGAGCTTCTATCACATCCTCTGGTAGTTCTCCCTTAGTCATATATGCTATATAGGGCTACATCCATGTTGGCTCAATTAGCATGAACTCTTTGATTTCTTGTTCTTCTTCTTCGATGGCCTCTTCTATGTTCTTGGTTTCTGAAGGAGCCCCCGACTCTTTTTGCGGATGCTTTTCCTTGTTTTTGGTGCTATGACCTCAGACACTCTTTTCACTTTGATCGATCGCTCCACTATCTCCCCCCAAAAAACTCCTAGTGGTATTGGTAAACACAATGATCCGATGTTTCCTAGATTGTTGGCTTCCTCATTGTTTTCTCTTCCTATATGTGATACTTCACACCCATCAAATTGAGCCTCCATAATGCTATATAAGTCGCGATAAGAAACCATATTTTCGCTGACAGCATCACATTTGTTCATTGCCTACTGTGCCACAAGATTGGAATCTCTGAAGATTTTGAGGCGAGTTGCACCACAAGCTTTGGCCACCTGCATGCCATGCAACAGGGCCTCGTATTCCGCTTCGTTATTGGATGCGTTTGTAAAGCTCATCCAAAGAATATAGCGCATTTTGTCGCCTTGAGGTGATATTAGTACGACTCCTGTTCCTGCTCCCTCCGTTCTTTTTGATCCATCAAAGTACATTGTCCAGGTGCTAGAAAGGTCTGGTGGACCCGCACATTGCAATTCCGTCCACTCTGTGATGAAATCCAGCAGAACTTGTGACTTAATTGCTTTGCGCTTCTCATAAGTGATATCCCGAGGGGATAATTCGATGCCCCATAGAGAAACATGCCCAATTGCTTCTGGATTGTTGAGGATGCTTGACAAAGGTGCCTCATTGACCACTACGATCGGGTGCTCCGAAAAAATAGTGGTGTAGTTTTCGTGCTGTCATAAATACCCTGTATGCTAGTTTCTGGTAGTGTGGGTACCTTTGTTTAGATGGCGATAAAACCTCGCTCAGGAAGTAAACTGGTCTTTGCACGCCGTGGGTCTTTCCTTCTTCGGGTTGCTCTATGACCAGGACCGTGCTGACCACTTGATGTGTGGCGGCAATATAAAAGAGCTAAGGTTCCTTCTCTTTTGGTGACACGACGACAGGAGATGTCGAAAGTGTTCTTCTAAGATCTTCGAAGGCACACTGAGCTTCTTTCGTCCATTCGATTTTTTTTAATTTCCTCATGAGGGCGTAGAATGGCAGTGTTTTTTCTCCTAATCTTGCAATAAAATGACTTAGATGCGCCACTCGTTCTGCCAGTTGCTGTACACCACGTAGATTTGTTCGCTTCTTTATTGTGAGGATTTCTTGTATTTTTTCGGGATTAGCCTCGATTCCTCTAGCTGATACCAAATATCCGAGGAGTTGCCCTGCCGGGACTCCGAAGGAACATTTCTTCGGATTCAGTTTGATGCTAAACAGATTTCTGAATGTTTCTTCTAGGTCCTTTATCAACGCAGATCCTTGACCTGTGGTAACTATGACGTCATCAATATATACTTGCACGTTTGTGCCTATTTGGCTTCCTAGGCACTTGTGCATCATCCGCTGATATTTTGCTCTAGCGTTCTTGAGGCCAAATGGCATTGTTGTGTAGCAGAATACGCCAGAAGGCGTGATAAACGCCGTTTTCTCCTGATCTTCTTCCTTCATCCTGATGTGGTGGTATCCTGACTAAGCGTCCAAGAAAGAGAGACGTTCGCATCCCGCGGTTGCATCGATGATTTGGTCGATTCGCAGTTTGGGAAGTGATCTTTTGGACAATTTTTGTTCAGTGCAGTAAAGTCGATGCACATCCAAAGTTCTGTAGTGTTCTTTGGAACACATACTAGGTTTGCAGGCCACTCTGATTTTGTTAATTCTTTTATAAAATTGGCATTGGTTAGGCGATGGAGATCCTTTCCAATGGCCTTGCGCTTTGGTTTTGCGAAGCATCAAAGTGGTTGCTTTACTGGCTTCGCCTTTGGATCTAGATTTAATGCATGCTCAGCGAGTTCCCTGGGGATTCCTGGCATGTCAGAAGGTAGCCATGCGAAAATCTCCCAGTGCTCATGGAGGAACTCGATGAGCGTGCTTTCCTATACGGGATCAAGGTTAGAAGCCACAAATGTTGTTTTCGCCGGGTTAGCAGGGTGGATCTGTACTTCTTTTGTGTCTTTTACTGTGTCAAAAGCCTGATCGGGATTGACACGTGTTACTTCCAGAGGTTGTGCGTTTGCTGAACTTTTGAGTTGCTCGAACTCTGTTGCCATCCCAAAAGATTCAGAAATTTTGTTGAACTCTCGATCACAGCGGTCCGCACGCGTGAAGCTTCCTTGTATCGTGATAATTCCCTTTGGTGCTAGCATTTTGATTACTAAGTATGTGTAATACGACACTGCCATGAATCGTGCAAAGGCTAGTCGTCCCAGGATTGCATGGTATTGTGATGGCCAATCCATGGCTTCAAATTCGAGCCTTTCTCACCTGAAATTTATCTTTGAACCAAAAACAATGTCAAGAAAAACTTTGCCTAAAGGGATTTCAGCTTTACCTGGTACTATTCTATGGAAAGAGGTTTCTGTTAGAGCGAGATTATCCAGGGGTAGCCTATTGTTCGCAACGTTTTTGCGTAGATCAAATTTATGCTACTTCCTGCTTCCATGAAGACCTTGCTCATATCGAACCCGCCGATTGTGCTTCGACTATCAAGGCTAAATGACCTGGTCGTGGGACTCAGAGTCGGTGATCGGCTCTGCTGAATTTGATTTCTTGTTCTGACCAATGGAGATATTCGGGTGCAGCTGATGTTGATGTTTCCGCCATATTGATTTGTCTTGTGATGAGCTTTTGAATTCTGTTGGGTGGATGCCCTTTCTGAATCATAGACATTGTTCCTTTTGATCTGGGGTACTCGTTGTTTTGATCGTTTGAGTTTTGTGGTGGTGCAACTGGTGGTGGTGCACAGATGGCTAGTGCACCAGGCATGGATGTGTATCCTCGATTTGCCGCTTCGGCTGCCTTTGCGTTGCACAACTCCTCCATCTTCAGGAATATTCGGTAGTCTGTCATCAGGTGATTGGATTGTTGTATGCTTGCTGAGTCGATGTAAAAATGCATATTACAGGGCCCTTCCAGCATTTGTATTGCGGACATAGGTGGGTCTCGTGCTCTTGGCTGATATCGCTATGCGGACTGGCTTCCTCCGACACCGTCCCTGTTCTGACGGTATCCGATGTTGTGGTCGTTGCTTCTGTTGTTACCTTCACCCGAAAAACCTGCTGTGACGTAACTTGGTCCCATGTTTCCATCATTGTTCCTTCTTATTCTGTCATTGCCGCCTTTATCCCTATCTTCTTCGGGTGACCGCGCGTGCTTGTTATGTAGCGCATCCTCTCCATCAGCCCAGCGGTTTGCTATTTCCATTAACTGTGATACCATCTTTGGTTTAACCCGGCCTAGCTCTTCTATGAATTCTCGGCGACGGAGGCCGTCGTTGAAGGCGTCGATGGCCCTTTCGTCCGATATGGGTTCAGCTGAGGTTTTGATAATATTCCATCGCTGTATGAACGCTCTTATTGACTCTCCAGATTTTTGTTTGCATGCTCGCAACTGTTCCAAGGATGCTGGTCGTTTGAATGTAAAATGGAAATGTCGGATGAATTTATCGTCTAGATTGTTCTAGCTACCAATTGAATCTTCTGGTAACTGCTTCAACCATGATCTTGCAGCGCCGGTGAGGTGTAGTTGTAGACTTTGCATTGCAGTAGTTGTGGAGCCACCCTGTAATTTGACGGTGGCTAGATAGTATGCTAACCAAGCTTCAGGTTCCTGGAGTCCATCGCATTTATGTTGATCGTGTGGAAGTTTGAAGTCTTTGGGTACTGAGGCTTTGTGAATCCTCTGTGTGAAACATCTAGCCCCGCATAGCCCATGGTTTTCTTCGTCATCTCCATCTTGATATCGTCGGGTGCGGCTTTCATCTCTGGGTCCACTGCTCCTATGCTGGGTGTTGTCATTTCTTGTATTGCTTCGTAGCTAGGATCCTATGAGGTGCGCCTAGTGTGGGGATCGAGATCGCCGGGTGTGTCCTACTTGCCGGGGACTGTTGTGACGGCGTGGGGATCTTTGTATGAGTCCTTGTTCTTCTTCCACGAGTGAGGCTCCTACCATGCCGAGGTTCATCAGGGTGGAGCGGTGAAGGGCCGCGCGTGGATCGTCGGGTGCGGGTTGAGTGGTGATCAAATATGTTTGTGCGGCCACAATGGCTGCTTGAGCTATTTTTCCTTGATGTTTCCTGCTTGATCAATTGACATGAATGATAGGTCGAGATCTCGGATAATTCCACTCCTTTTTGCTTCGGGGATATTCTGTAATCGAGATGTTGCCCTTCTTGGTGGTGCTGGTCCTGTCACACTCCTTGACCCTCGAGTAGAGCTTAGTTGGGCCTATTGTAAACTGGATTCGTCGGCTAACCTTTTTCTTTCATCGAGCTGTCTTTGCATCTGGAGCAGGTCTCTCTTCTTGTGGTGGAGCAGATATTGGTATGCCAGTAGATCCTCATGTGAAGCATCTGCTATCATTGGGACTGCTCCTGAAATTGCCTCCCTTGCTTATCGCCATGCTGACGCTGCTAGCCGAAGTCCTGGTCTCTCTCTTGTGCGAGGTTCTCTGCCTCCTCCTTGGACTATGCGATTATCTGCTGTTTCTCCTCTGTTTCCGTGTTCTCCCCCGTTTCTATGTTCTCCTCCGTTGTCGTGGTTTCCTGCATGGTCATCTAATAAAATATCATCGGGGTTGATGATAGGATTACCGTTTTCGTCGCGTGGTGTTGAGGTATCTCCGTTGACATGTACACTTGGTTCCTATTATGTGTGGCCTGACGGCATCGTCTTTTGCTTCTGTGGGTGTGTTGGTAGTACTCCGAGATAGTAGTTCTAGATAAATTTCCGTCATCCTTTCTTCAAATTCCACGTTTTCACTACTTTCTTCGGATTCTGAGTTTGTAGGGTTTGATTATGGTGGTGAGGTTGGCTGGTGACTGATGGCCCAAAATATATTGAGCTCGTTGGGGAACCCCAATAGGAAGGTATGATGAGCACATCAGCAAGTTTTCCCTTAGTACGAAACCAAGGTTATCAATCCAGTAGGAGCAAGGAAACACCCCAAAGGTGTTGCTAGTTGATCCTTGGCAGGGCGCACTACCGGTGCTAGTAGCAACATGGAGACCTGCACAACACAACCACATAACTTTGCCCCCAATTTACGATGAGGTTGTCAATCTCACCGGTTTTGCTGAAAACAAAGGATTAAACGTATCGAGTGGAAGACAGTAATAGTTTGCAGAAAGTAAACACAAAGCAGTAAACAGTTTGATTGTAGATTGAATATAAAAGAAAGGACCGGGGTCCATAGTTCACTAGAGGTGGCTCCCCTTAAGATAGATAACATGCTGGGTGAACAAATTACAGCGGGGCAAT
Source organism: Avena insularis (assembly GCA_023614405.1). Classification (NCBI taxonomy): domain Eukaryota; kingdom Viridiplantae; phylum Streptophyta; class Magnoliopsida; order Poales; family Poaceae; genus Avena; species Avena insularis. The sequence continues at coordinate 88,033,887 of CM042688.1, forward strand.
TGACAAACAGCGAGAAAGCATACAAGCATATACTAATCATCTTGACTCCATTGAGATTTGATTGGGCAATACAACATTATACATAAACCGCCATCCAACTGCATCTATGACTAATAATCAACCTTCAGTTTATCATACAAGCCCCCTCCAGTATTAAGTTGCAAGCAACAGATTATTGCATTACGAATTGCGTGTAAAGTAAACAATATGATTGTTCTATGAACAAAGGTTTGTTGTTTTCTCCCTATTAGCAACAACACATCTAGTACCTTAGAGATTTCTATCACTTCCCCAGATTACCAGAGGCATGAACCCACTATCGAGCATAAATACTAACTCTTGCAGTTGCTAGCATCTACTTAGCCAAGATAGCTACTAACAACGGAAAGCATGCAAGATCACAAATAACAAAGACATGATAGAATCAATAATCAATCTGAAATAGCATCTCAATATCCATCGGATCCCTACAAACACAACATGCAGAATTACAAATAGATGATTCTTATCATGAACGGAGCTCACAAGATATAAACATGATAGCACAAAGGAGGAGAACCAGCCATCTAGCTACTATATGGACCCATAGTCCAGAGATAAACTACTCACGCATCACACCGGAGGCTTGCATGATGATGAAGAAGGCCTCCAGGGTGAATTCCCCTCTCTGGCAGGGTGCCGGGAAGAGCTTCAGATCCCTCCCGATCTAGGGATGGAGATGACGGAGGCTACAAACTCTTTCGTGGAATTTTGATCGGGTACTTAGGGTTTCTGTATCAGAGGCAATATATAGGCGGAAGGAGAGGCCGAGGGGATGCCTGGGCTGGCCACACCACCTGGCGGGCCAAGCTCGGCTGCAGGGCCAGGTGGTGTGGCCGCCCTCTGGCCCTTCTCCGTCTCGTATTCTAGCTCCAAGTGTCCCCTAGTAAAATAATAACTTTGGCTTTTGTCCCGTCCAATTCCGAGAATATTCATTTTCTGACTTCCTAGAACCAAAAACAGCAGAAAACAGCCAGCTGGCACTGTGGCTCTTGTTAGTAGGTTAGTCCAAGAAATCATATGAAAAGTACTCCAAAGTGTGGACAAAACACAAGAAAGTAGATAAAACCAAGCATGGAACATCAAAAATTATAGATACATTTGCAATGTATCAGCATCCCCAAGCTTAACTCCTGCTCGTCCTCGAGTAGGTAAGTGATAAAAAGAAAGAATAATTTTTGAGGTGACATGCACCATCATAAACTTTGATCAAAGTATTTGTAAAACATTCAAAGCTGGGATCATAGTACTTCAATCATAACATGAAAGACAAAGTTCTAGCAATAAGACAAAGAAACTATGTTGCAAGATGAAAAGGCACAAACAAAAGGTTCATGAATAACAATGCTTTGCAAGATGTTTATTTGTTTCACATAAAGAAAACATAGCATAATAGCATTAAGCTTGTCCATCATAGAGTAGCAAGTATAAATTCATAGGACACCTTCAAAGTTCATAAGAGTGACTAGATACAAATAGTTTAAAACGAGCAATATCACAGTATGCATCAATCAACTAGTCTTGGGACAATGCACATAGAACTAAGAATGGCCACTATGCTCTCAAAGTAGGTGCATAAAGGTAGAAGGTGGAGACTCAATATAATGGTGGAAGAAACACCTTCATAGAGGGAAGCAGAGATTCAAGTTTCATAAAGAGCTTCCAAAAATTATGGTACTTATAGGTTTCAGCTCTCATTTCCCCTATCATAAGCATCTTGAAGTGATTAAGGTTAAAGTGAACAAATTATGGTGTACATGCTTGATGAAGTATAAGTTAGAAATGTCATGTCCCTTGAATACGAGGGCCGCTCCTCATGCTACTCAAGTTTAGTCACCGGTAAGTTCTTGTCATCGTAAGTACATGTGTATCATAGAGAACCTCCAACGGGGTACCCCTTGCCCGATGATACGGAAGAATCCCCATATCAAAATGACAAGGCAAGCAGACAACAAGCATCTCAGCAATCTTCTTATTTACCATGGGAATATGGTGCTTTTTTCTCTCTTTACTCTTTTCATAATCTTTATTTTTCTTTTTCTATTTTTTCTCAATATAGGACTCTTTTTTTATAAGAAGAATGCTTCATAGACAACTCATTATGGTTACGCTGCAGGTTTCCACCATGTCAGCATGTATTAGACCAATGACCCAGTGTTTCTCTAACACATATACATAACTCCATGGACTTACAAGCTCCCCTTTCATTTCACACCGACGACATCCATAGACAAAAGAGCATGATATCAACTAGGTACAAAGTACCAGTGCAATGTTGAAAGCATTCCCCATGACAACATGGTTCTACTAATCCCCAACAAATAAGTGCAAGCATATACAACATAGATGACACAATGGTTCAAGTTTATTAAGGGCAAGAAAAGTAAAGTGTGCCATCAAGTTCGTGAGAGCTTTAATCACTAGTTTTCTCATAACAAGTTTAATTTGGAAGATAAACAAAAGCATGAATATACTTGGAATAGCATAAGCGAATAGGTAGGTATGGTGGACTCTTTGGAATAACTTGGTTTAGGGAGTTGGATGCATGAGTGGAACTCATACTTGGTTGCGGAGGCTAGCAAAAGACTGGGAGTGAAAAACTAAGAGAGCAATAATGGCCATAATCATGCAGAGCGACAAAACATCATTGATAAAAGCATAAAGTGATACTACAAGTTGAAAACTAAAGGATCATAAAGGCTTATGGTGACTTGGGATAGTCATAACATGGTGTGAGCATGCGCCAAGTCAACCCAAATAAAGCATCAAAGGAGAATACAACAATACTATGCTTTAATATGCTAAAACAACGCATGATTCATCCAAGGAACATTAAGCAATCTCAATTGTTTATAACAATTCATGCTACAGCAAAGCATAGTAAGCATAAAGCCAAAACAATATCAAGCATGGCATGACAAAGCATAGGCCACAGTCAAAAACAAGCTCTCTTTACCACTTAAGCATGAACTTTCCTACTCTTTTCTAATCCAAACCAAACTATTTGAAAACCAATGTATGAAAGAGGGGGTCCAACCAATTTATTCAGCAAACTAAGGAAACAAAGCAAACGAAAAACCAAAACGAAAACGAAAAAGAAGACGCTCCAAGAACAACACAATTGTGCATGAAACAATAAAAATAAAGCGTTTGGAAGGAACCTGGGATTTTTATTGATGAGGAAGGGGATGCCTTGGGCATCCCCAAACTTTGACGCTTGTACTTCTTGGATATTTCTTAGGGTGACACGCGTGGCATCCCTAAGCTTGAGCTTTAGTCCATCCTTCATCTCATTACTCATTCCTTCCATACACCTGAAATTTTCCCTTCATACAAAACTTCACACAATCTTTATTAGCAATATTAGTGCACTCAAGATAATATGTCTTTAGGTTCAGTTCTAACAACAATAAAACTTCCATTAAAACACTAGATACTGTAGCACTTCCCTCAAAAAGCTCAATTCCCCAAAAGAACTCAAAAAGGAACCAACAAGAGGCAAATGCAGAAAATGGCAGAAATCAGTCAAAACAGACCAGCAGGTAAAGACGAATTATTTCGAAGACCTTCTGTTGCTCAAATCAAAAAGTGTTGAACTAACAAAAGTTAGATAACAACCTGGGGCAGAAGCACAAAAATTCACGCCTCAAAAAGACGTACAGAGATTTTACACGCATTTTTATGGTGAAGCACAGAAATCTGTTTCGGGACAACAACTTTCCCAATCACTACTTCTCTCTCATTAGAGGTTACTCTTGGCATAAAAAGCAAATAAAAAGGATAAGGAGCGGTTACTACTGAAGTAATAACTTCCAAGACTCATCTAAAACTTTTGGGTTATCTCCCAATAAGTACTTTTGTTGAACGCCTTTAAGTTAGGCATGATAGTTTGAGAAGATGCTAACATAAGAAATATGAATTGAAGTAAAAGAGAGCATCAAGAAGCAAATTCAAAACACATTTAAGTCTAACCCACTTCCTAAGCATAGGAATCTTGTATGCAAATAAATTCACAAAGAACAAAGTGGCAGGCATAGGAAGATAAAACAAGAGTAACTTCAAAACTTTCAGCAAATAGAGAGGTGTTTCAGTACCATGAAAACTTTTACAACCATATTTTCCTCTCTCATAATAATTTTTAGTAGCCTCATGAATAAACTCAACAATATAACTATCACATAAAGCATGCTTTTCATGATCTACAAGCACTAGAGCTTTATTATAAACATTTTCAAAAGAATCCTCAGGAACATAACATTCATCCTTTTTTAGTAAGCATGGGGGACAATCAAATAATGTAAGGGGTAAAGAGTTACTCTCATTAGAAGGTAGGGATGGGTAGATCCATTCTTCCTCCTCTTGATCATCACTCTCCTCCTCTTTTTCATCCAATGAGCTTCCAGTATCAGCAATTTCTTCTTCCATAGGCTCCTGCAAGGCATTAGTCTCTTCCATTGGTTGAGAGCATCTATTAAGATATTCAAGAATATAGCCATTTTCTACCTTGTAATTATCAAAGCAAAATTTAAGTATATCATAAACCTCATATTTATAAGGTGAATCATTAGTATTTTCAAGCAAACTAGCAAGTTCAAATGCACCCTTCCAAGCAATAAATTCTTCAATTTGTTCCACATCATAAAAGTCATAATTTCCCTTAACATAAGAAGATATGGTAACATTATCATTATACTCACACTGAAAAGGGAGGTGTTTATACCTCCTACAACAACTAGATTTATCAAAGCAATAAGTAACATTATAAGTAGAGCACACGTTTATAGCAATGGTATACAATTTATCAATTTGTTCCATAAGTGTTTCCCTTTTTGTGACAAGCGGTGTTCCTTATAATAATATTTTTGTTCTTCCGTGAACCCACCTTGCCAATAAGATTCAGTTTCAAAGAAACCAACCATTGATAGAAAGAATGATAAAGCAAGACAATAACAGACTAACAAAAATAACAACTATAGTAGGAACTGATTTTTTGTGTTTTTGATAAAGAAACAAGCAAACAAAACAAAAGTAAACTAAGCAAAATAGAAATAACAAAGTAAAGAGATTGGTTATGAGGGACTCCCCTTGTGAAGATGTCCTTGACTCCCCGGCAACGGCACCAGAAAAAGATCTTGATGGCCCAAAGTATATCGAGCTTGTTGGGGAACCCCAAGAGGAAGGTATCATGAGCACAACGGCAAGTTTCCCTCAGTACGAAACCAAGGTTATCAATCCAGTAGGAGCAAGGAAACACCCCAAAGGTGTTGTTAGCTAAGCCTTGGCAGGGCGCACTACCGGTGCTAGTAGCAATGTGGAGACCTGCACAACACAACCACAGAACTTTGCCCCCAACTTACGATGAGGTTGTCAATCTCACCGGTTTTGCTGAAAACAAAGGATTAAACGTATCGAGTGGAAGGAAGTAATAGTTTGCAGAAAGTAAACACAAAGTAGTAAACAATTTGATTATAGATTGAAGGTAAAAGAAAGGATCGGGGTCCATAGTTCACTAGAGGTGGCTCTCCTTAAGATAGATAACATGCTGGGTGAACAAATTATAGCGGGGCAATTGACAAACATTGAGAAAGCATACAAGCATATACTAATCATCTTGACTCCTTTGAGATTCAATTGGGCAATAAAACATTATACATAGACCGCCATCCAACTGCATCTATGACTAATAATCCACCTTCAGGTTATCATCCGAACCCCCTCTAGTATTAAGTTGCAAGCAACAAATTATTGCATTACGAATTGCGTGTAAAGTAAACAATACGATTGTTCTATGAACAAAGGATTGTTGTTTTCTCCCTAGTAGCAACAACACATCTAGTACCTTAGAGATTTCTGTCACTTCCCCAGATTACTAGAGGCATGAACCCACTATCGAGCATAAATACTAACTCTTGGAGTTGCTAGCATCTACTTGGACAAGATAGCTACTAACAATTTGAAATAGCATCTCAAATATCCATCGGATCCCCGCAAACACAACATGTAGAATTACAAATAGATGATCTTGATCATGAACAGAGCTCACAAGATCTAAACATGATGGCACAAAGGAGGAGAACCAGCCATCTAGCTACTACATGGACCCGTAGTCCAGATATGAACTACTCACGCATCACACCAGTGGCTTGCATGATGATGAAGAAGGCCTCCAGGGTGAATTCCCTTCTCCGGCAGGGTGCCGGGAAGAGCTTCAGATCCCTCCCGATCTAGGGATGGAGATGATGGTGGCTAGAGACTTTTGTGGAATTTTGATCGGGTACTTAGGGTTTCCGTATCAGAGGTAATATATAGGCGGAAGGAGAGGCCGAGGGGGTGCCTAGGCTGGCCACATTACCCCCTGCCGCGGGCCAAGCCTGGTCGCGTGGCCAGGTGGTGTGGCCGCCCTCTGGCCCTTGTCTGTCTCGTATTCTGGCTCCAAGTGTCCCCCGGTAAAATAATAACTTTGGCTTTTGTCCCGTCCAATTCTGACAATATTCAGTTTTTGACTTCCTGGAACCAAAAACAGCAGAAAATAGGCAGCTGGCACTGTGGCTCTTGTTAATAGGTTAGTCCAAGAAATCATATGAAAAGTACTCCAAAGTGTGGACAAAACACAAGAAAGTAGATAAAACCAAGCATGGAACATCAAAATTATAGATACATTTGCAATGTATCAGTGACCTTCTTCTCCTGTTTCGATCTGTGTTGTGATGTCTGTGGAGGATTGATGTCTACGCACTTCTATTCTTGTAGACAGTTGTTGGGCCTCCAAGTGCAGAGGTTTGTAGAACAGCAACAAGTTTCCCTTAAGTGGATCACCCAAGGTTTATCGAACTCAGGGAGGAAGTGGTCAAAGGTATCCCTCTCAATCAACCCTGCAATCAAGATACAAGAAGTCTCTTGTGTCCCCAACAAACCCAATACACTTGTCAGGTGTATAGGTGCACTAGTTCAGCGAAGAGATGGTGAAATACAAGTGGTATGGATATAAGACAATGGTGCCAGAAAAGAGCTTGACGGGAGGAAAAGACTAAAGGCAAAAAGATGGAAGCAAGCAAACATGTAACATATCTAGTTGCAAACGGTGTTTCAATGTTTAGAAACAAGGCCTAGGGATCATACTTTCGCTAGTGAACACTCTCATATAAACATCTTCTCTTCATGATACTACTCTGAACTAGTCTCTGGTTGGACACTCTAATCCATGGTAGGGCTATAACAACAGACCTCAAAGTCCGCCTTCCCCATCTAGATAACCCCACACTGTCACCTTGAGTGCTAGATGGTTCCAACAAACACCACAATTTCATAGAGACATCCAACTCCAAATATAACTCATAACAAGTATTTATGTAACCTTAGCCAAAGTGCCACACGGTGTGCACACTGTCAACTTCACACACGTGGGGATAAGCAGAGATTCATTAAAGCACTTGAGTAGCAGAATAGATCTATAGATTACAAAGCTCATGATCTCAATAAGATCATGCATAGAAAGAGAGATGAACACATAGCTATTGGTAGAGCCCTTAGCCTCGAGAGAGAACTACTCCCTCCTCACACTACTAGGAAACAACCCATCTGTGGCGCATGGAAATGGGACTTCTGTGGCGCATATCCTAGTCGCCACTGTTACCTCGCCACTGATAACTACTTCCTGTGGCGCATATGGATATGCGCCACAGAAGTCCAAGACTTCTGTGGTGCATTTCTTCATATGCGCCACAGGAAGAACTTCTGTGGCGCATTTACATATATGCGCCACAGAAAGCCCATGCACCACTGACTATATAATTATATGCGCCACTGATTGCGTAACACGTATTCAAAGTAAAATACTTTCCTGGTGTATAATCAGGTATTTATACAAGATTTATACAGTATTTATCCAGATGAGTATAAAATACATTGCACAAGTAGTAGATGCATGAAAACCGACATATATATAATACAAACACTTAGAGCCCGATCGAGATACATATATAGTATTAAGTGCCAAATTTTTACACAAGCGCCGAATACAAAGTTCATATCATCTCACATTACAAATATGAAGTGGCCACCGCCGCCTACACTAGGATCAAATAGAATACAGCTATGATAATGGTGAGCAAGAAGATTAGCCCGACCAATATCTTCATCCGGTTCTTCTTCCACAAGTGGTTCCTCCACTTGGCTATCGCCTCCTCTCTAGTAGCATATCCTTTGTAGATGTTGCCGCTGAACTTGTTCACTTGTTTGTGACAATCCTCCCACTCCTCGTAGACTCCTCGAACCCTACCCATGTACACCACATACCACCTCGTCGCCATCTCTATAGACGATAAGGCATATTAGTAAAAATACAACGAAAAGAATGAATAAAGGGTTCACATCCATATATATATATGTTCACAGAATATAAAACAAAGGATCCATAAACCTAAAAGATAGATCATCAGAGAAGCAATAAGTTCAACGACAACACGACCACAAGGTAGTTTAAGTCTAACAACAATGACCATTTCGACCACGAGATAGTAAAGTTTATGACACACACACTAATACAACAGGCGTCTATCAAGAATATACACACACTGGATCATGCTAGAGGCACACATCGATCATGATGAAGACTTCCTCTTCTCGCTTGGCTTCCGGAACAGTAGATAACCCTCTTTCGTCATCCACATCCTTGTGTCACCCTGCTTACGGAGGAGTTCTTCGATCTCCCTCTTACTCAACCCTCTGCCTTGCTGTAGGGCACCCCCCTTGTGTTGACATCTTCAATGATGATTTGCGACAACTTCATCTGAATGTGATGGATGTCTAAACTAAATAGGCATGGAACAAGATCAATCAAAAGCTGCTGAACCCATTCATATAACACACAAAGAACATTAGTACTCCATTACTACCGGATAGCCATCAGGAACATAATCACAACACAAAAATAATCTGCCCAAAGAATGGATAGAAAAAACATAGTTCCATGCTGTATATGTCCTGATCCCAACCAAAACATCACTGCAGAAGGACCAGTAGCACAGATAACACTAACAGGTTACTGAATCTACCATGGACACCACTGTTTCATCTTCAAAAACACGCTATCAGCTCACTATATACAGATAACACCTTGAATGAAACAGTGTCAGTTATGCATGCTCACAGCCTAACTAAAACTCTCCAAATATGGAATAGCCAAAGCATCGAAGGTGATTCTACATTTCTTCCTGGACAATTGTTCAACAACAAATGCAACAATAATTGAAGCATCCACTGAAACTACCAAAACATGGATGAAAACAAGGTTCAACATCGATATTTCCAATTCTGGAGAAAACAACCGTCAGTTGGTACATCATGTCATGATTTCCTTAGGTAGTCTCATCCCTTCATTTCTTTTAGCTCTATATATAAGCTTAATTTTTCAGTATGTTTTCAGTGAAAAAGAAACATAATTTCCACTCAGTGTAGAATGTTTGTGAAACTGACAAATTAGTACTAATACAATCTCCCTTTATCCATAATACATACTCCCTCTGTTCCACAATATAAGTCTTTTTAGAAAGCTAAAACAGCTTGCTAAAAAGGCTTACATTATGGAACGGAGGTAGTACCAATTTGATCTGAAGTGTGAACTTGCAGTTCTGGACTTCTATTGTACTATGACATATGTGGATGCACAAAATTTGTCATTCTTTAAGTATGGATGTTTCGAGTTTGATTTAGCAGTACTTAGCTTCATACACTGAGTACTATGATGATGCTACTAACTGTGAGAACCCCTAGTAGGATTAGAAAACATCAGTGCAGGTTCATTCATTCACCACCACCCATTCATTCACCATCGAAATGACACGATGATCCGGGTTCTAATCCCCACCAAATCATCAGTGCAGAAGTACCAGCAGAACAGATAATACTAATGGGTTCAGAGGGAGGGTGGGGGAGTGATGGGGACGAACCGTACGTGTGCGCTGCGGTGGTCGTCGACAATGAGGGTGGAGGCGGTGCTCCTGCTGTGGGCGGGGCGGCGGCGGGCCTCCTCCTCCACGGGCTCTAGCTCGGTGGTGGTGGCCGGGCCTCCTCATCCACGGTCTTCAGCGCGGCGGTAGCGGGCCTCCTCCTCCATGGGCTTCAGCGCGGCGGTGGCGGCTCCTGCAGCGAGGGCTAGCGCGGCGGTGGCGGCTCTGGCAACAAGGGCTAGCTAGGGTTTGTGCGCGGCGATCGAGCGAGATAGAATCGAATGGGGTTACGAAGGGGAATGAAAGGCCTAACCATTTATTTGGCTAAGTCCACAGGTTCTGTGGTGCATTTCGGCAATATGCGCCACAGAAGTTGGAACATCTGTGGCGCATATTGCCGAAATGCGCCACAGAACCTGTGGACTTAGTACAAAAACGGCGCGCATGGTAGTATGACAAGATCACACACTTGCCTTAGTGGTCTCTGCTGCTTGCTTGTGACATTCTAAACCTGGGGTAGCCAGGTTCGAATCCTGGCTGTCTCACACTTTTTTATTTTTTAAAAATATATTTTTAATTATAGATCTGTTTAAAATAAAGCAAGAACATATACAAACATTCATATTTATTAAAAAAACTCTCTCCTCAAACATATACAATCATGTAATGTGTTTTTAATTATATATATGTCTAAAATAAAGCAAGAACATATACAAACATTCATATTTATTCAAAAAACTCTCTCTCTGAACATATACAATCATGTGATGTGTCGAGCTAGTGTCTCTTCACAATCTTCTTGCCCTTTTTCGCCGTGGTTGAATACTTTAGCCCGTGCACTTTGAGATTTCTTCTTGTGAATGGACAACCTTTAGTAGGCAGTGTGGTCTTCCTTCTTACTTTAGTAGTAGTAGGCATGTCGAAGTACTTGTCGAATTCCTCTTCGATCTTCGGGTCAGCGTTTTTGTCGAAGTTTTGCTTGTTGGCGGCTCCTTCCATTCTGATAATGCTCCTCTTGCCCCTCCTAACTACAACACAATTGGGCTTTGATGGGTCGGTAATAAAAACGCATTGATCAACTTGGCTAGCGAGTACCCAAGGCTCATTTTTTGCGGAGGCGTTTTTCGTTGATTTGGCATCTGGTATAACCATTTTGGTGAAATAGCGGCCTTCTTTTTCCATGTTCTTGGCCCATCTAACACGGAACATCTGTACGATCTCTCCACAGTAGTCGAGCTCCCATATCTCCTCGATCCTTCCGTAGAATCTTTCCATCACAGTAGTCTCGTCATCAGCAAAGGATAACATAGTTACTCCTGAGTTTTGATATTCACTATTCTTGTCCTTTTCCTTGGTGTAGAATCTATAACCGTTTATGTCGTATGACTGATAGGTCCTTAGGTTGTGCCCTAGGCCCTGCGACAAGGAGAATATGAGTTTTTGATCTTCCGTAGAAGGCGTTTGTGGGGGATTGTCTAGTTGCCTTTTCTTGAACCAACCCGTGAAGCTGGAGTTGTGCTCTCTGGTTACGTCTCCCTTCTTCCTCGGCTGGACCTGGTCGACGTACTCCTGCTTGATTAAGCTTCTGTGCTCTTCGACCCAAGGGCCGACCACTTCAATGTGTTGTAGCACGACTCGGTGTGCCCTTCAAAATTAGTGCGTCGACCATCAATGCCGACATGCAGTGAGCGGCAGCCCTCGCGATGACCATATCCACCAAGCCTGCCGAGGTGCTTCTTTGTGGGTATTCCAACATCCTCGTTCTCGGTGGTTAGATAATTCTAGCAGAAGGAGATGCACTCGTAGATCAGAAAGCCCTTGGCTATGCTTCCATCTGGACGAGACCTGTTGTGAACGAATCCTTTGATGACACCGTTTAGCCTTTCAAACGGCATCATGTTGTGCAGGAATGTCGGCCCGAGATGGATGATGTCGTCCACGACATGTACAAGCAGATGCACCTTGATGTCGAAGAATGTGGGCGGGAAGTAAATCTCAAGCTCGCATAGTATCATCATGATCTCTTCCTGTAGCCTGTCGAGCTGCTTCACACTGATCGACTTCCTAGATATGACGTCGAAAAAGTTACAGAGGCCAAACAACCTCTCACGGACATGCTCGTCCATTATCCAACGGATCGCAACGGGGATTATCTGCGTCATCAGCACATGACAGTCGTGAGACTTCATACCGCTGAACCTCTTCTTCGCCATGTCCAGATATCTGCTTATCTTCCCCGAGTAACTGTGAGGAACTTTCACTCCTAAGAGGCACCTGAAAAACTGCTCGAGCTCCTCTAGACTTAGAGTGAAGCAGGCAGCGCGAAGCACCACCTCATTCTTCTTAACTCTTTTGCGGCGACCTTGAGTCCCTTCCGTCTGATCATCATCATCATCATCACTATCAGGGTACTGAAGATCTTTCTTGATGCCAAGCAATTTAAGGTCCTTTCTTGCTTTCGGCCCATCCTTGGTCCTCTCCGGCATGTTCAGTAGAGTGCCAAGCAGACTCTCGGTAACGTTCTTCGTGATGTGCATTAAATCGAGGCTATGGGGAGTGTGAAGGACCTTCCAATACGGCAGGTCCCAGAAAACAGACCTTGCTTTCCATACACCCAGCAGCGGCTTTGTCCTCGGTCTTTTTTTCCAGGCGCAGGGCAATCTACCCAATTATTCAAAAGCTCCTCGATTTCTTCGCCGCTCCTCGGACGCGGGGCTCTTTCGAGCTCGTCCTTACCATTGAACAGGTCACAACGTTTTCTCCACGGGTGTTCCATGCAAAGCCACTTTCGAGTACCTTGGAACACGGTTTTCGAAGACCTGGGATCCCTTGGTAGCTGGAGATGCGGTGTCTCATCCATGCACTTGATGCATGCATTGTGTCCGTGGTTCACCTGGGCCGATACATATGCATAACCAGGATAGTCCTGCACAGTCGTGAGCAACGCGGATCTCAAATGGAAATATTCTTTAGTGTAGGCGTCCAACGTATGGGCCGGCGTCTCCCACAAGCTGGCTAACTCCTCTCTCAATAGCCCGAGATACAGATGCATATCGCTACCTGGTTGTTTCGGCCCCTGAATAAGAATGCTCATGTGTACATACCTTTGCTTCGTGCATAGCCATGGGGGGACGTTGTATGACCATACAAACACGGGCCAGTGTCTATGTGCTACCGTTTCCAAAAGGATTGAGTCCATCGATGCTCATACCCAGCCTGACGTTCCTTGCATTGCCCCCTAACTCTTCGAACTCGATGTCTAATGCATTCCACTGTCTAGCGTCTGAAGGGTGTGTTAGGATCTTGCCCTTCTCTGGATCATCTTCGGGTTTCTCTCTTTCCGCGTGTCATTGCACGAGCTTTGCTTCCTTAGGATCTACGAAATATCGCTGCAGACGGGGGGTGATAGGAAAGTACCATACCACTTTTCGAGGAACTTTCTTGTTCCCTCTCTTGTATCGTCCTTGGCCACACACCGGACATGTGGTTCTATTCGCGTACTCGTTTCGATAAAGTGCGCAATCATTGATGCATGCGTGGTATTTAATGTGTGGTAGGTCGAGAGGGCACACGATTTTCTTGGCCTCCTTGATACTTGTTGGCAATGTGTTCCCCTTAGGAAGTCGGTCGTGCCAGTATTCCATGTTCACGTTGAAGCTCACATCGTTCCATTTGTTTTCGGCCTTCATCTCCAGAGCCTTGAGCGTTACACTCAAACGTGTATCCTCGGGGCGACACCCAGGATACAATGGAGTCATCCCATCCACCTCCATTTGGGCCAGCTTGGCTTTCTCTCTGGCTGTAGCTTTGTCGTTGCTCGTCTCCTTGAGGAGCAGTTCTTGAACATGAGGGTCCTGCAAGACCGAAGTTAGCAGCGTCTGTGTGTCCGCATCTTCTCCTTCTTCATGATCATGATCATGCCCGTCGCCATCTCCTTCTCCATGCTGATCATGCCCGCCGGCATCTCCTTCGTCATGATGATCATGCCTGCTGGCATATCCTTCGTCATGATGATCATGCCTGGTAGACTCTTCGTCTTCTCGCCCGCCCACGTCTTCGTGACCACCACCATGTCCTGCCGGCACCTCATTGAGGACGCACATGAAACCGCGCCTGAGCAGGTGACCCTCCAATTGTCCAGATTCAGGGTCGATCCAGCGCTGCAGTTTGCATGTTCGACATGGACATCTTATCATGGTCTTGTTATTCAGAATCATGTCCTCCTTCACACCTTTCTTTACCTAGCAATTCGACCTTCGCTCATCGTGAGGACCATGGTTGCCTGAGCGGTCAAAACAGAGAGTATAGGTGAGAACCACACCATATGAACACACACATGCGTGAATGCTAGCTGGAAAAAATTCGGCATGACCTTTCCTAAAATTAGGACATATGGGTAGTGCAAAAAATTGCCGAAATGGAAATGAATCAACATTTCGGCAAACATCCATACAACCACACCGGTCGGGACAACAACAAGCAAGCAACAAAAAACTTCCTCCCATTGCAAACGTTCATGCACCACACAAGCATCGTCTCGCCATGGATCGCACACACACACCGCCCGTGCGACAAACTTCACCTACATGTTCATGGCCAAGTACTCACCTAGTAGACACAATAATAGCAAGACGAGACCGCGCGATGAGAGAGTGTGGACAAATAGATCTACAAGTTGGTGGAGAGGAAATTAGTAAACAAATAGAGATGTGAGAGAGAAAAGTACGGAACTTTTAGATCTAGAAGTTGGAGCGAAGCTTCCACTTACCAATCTATGGATTAAAGTAGGTTTAGTTACAAGAAAATGGAGAAACTATGGGCAAGATGGGGTGTGAGGGAGGAGGAAGACGAGTTGGGAGGAGGTAGAGATGTGAAATGGGTGGTGGTGGATAGATAAGAGCTAGCTTTTGTCACCTTTTTAACATGGATCTGGACGCCCTCATCTGTGGTGCATATGGAGGAAATGCGCCACAAATGCTTAATCTTCTGTGGCACATAAGTCCATATGCGCCACAGAAGTGGGTGAATTAGATTCCCTCTGTGGGGCCCACCTCCAAGTTCTGTGGCGCATGTTGGGATATGCGCCACAGAAGTGAAACACATCTGTGGCGCATATCCCAACATGCGTGAAGAGGCAACTTCTATGGCGCATATCTCAGAATGCGCCACAGAACTTGGATCAACCCACCTCGGCTGGCGGGTCCCACCAATCTTCTGTGGCGCATACTATGGAGAATGCACCATAGAACTTCCAATCTTCTGTGGCGCATGTTTTCTGGTGCGCCACTGATCTTTGTCTATGGCGCATGATTTCTCATATGCGCCACTGAATATCTTGTCTATCTATAGGCTGTTTCCTAGTAGTGTCATCATGGGAGTCAGCAACGGCGATGGAGATGGCGGTGGAGTCAATGGAGATGGATCCGAGGGCACTTCCCCGTCCCGGCAGGGTGCCGGAAAAGAGACTTCTGTCCGCTGAATCTCCTCTTCAGTGGCGACGGTGCTGCAGAACTTTTTATGGAATTCTGATCTGGTACTTAGGTTTTTCGTCCCGGGAGGCTTTTATAGGTGAAGAGGCAAGGTAGGTGGGTGCCCGAGGGGCCCACACCACCCCCTGGCGCGACTTGGGTTGGCCCACACCACCAGGTGGTGTGGCCACCTTGTGGCCCCTCTCCGTCTCATCTTCTGGCTCCATGAGTCTTCTGGTAAAATATTGACTTTGGCTTTTGTCCAGTCCAATTCCGAGAATATTTCTTTTCCAGATTTTATGAAACCAAAAACAGCAGAAAATAGGCAATTGGCACTGTGGCATCTTGTTAATAGGTTAGTTCTAGAAAATGTATAAAAATACCTCAAAATGTGAACAAAACATATGAAAGTAGATATAAAACAAGCATGGAACATCAAAAATTATAGTAAGTTTACGACGTATCAACATCCCCAAGCTTAACTCCTGCTCGTCCTCGAGTAGGTAAGTGATAAAAGAATAATTTTTGAGGTGACATGCACCATCACAATCTTGATCAAGGTATTTGTAAAACATTGATAGCTGAGATCATAGTACTCTAACATAGACATGCAAGATATAGTTCTAATAATAAGACATAACAACTATGTTGTGACATGAAAAGGTACAAACAAACGATTCATGAATAATAATGCTTTGAAAGACGTTTGTTTGTTTCACATATATAAAACATAATAAGAATGGTATTCAGCTTGTCCCTCATGGTATATCAAAACATAAATGTATAGGACACCTTCATAAGGGTGACTAGATACAAATAATTTAAGAACAAGCAATATCAAAGTTATGAATCAATCAACAAGTTTTTGGACAATGCACATTAAACTAAGAATTGCCACTATGCTCTCTTAATAGGTTCAGAAAGATAGAAGATGGAGACTCAACATAAAACTAAAAGAAAGTCCTTTCATAAAGGGAAGCAGGGATTTCAAGTCTCATAAAGAGCTTCTAAAAATTATGGTACTTGTTAGCTTTCATCTCTCATTGCCTCTATCATAAGCATCTTGAAATGATTAAGGTTAAAATGAACAAAATATGGAGTATATGCTTGGCAAAGTATAAGTTGGCAATCTCATGTCCCTTGAGTATGAGGGCCGCTCCTCATGCTACTCAAGTTTAGTTACCGATAAGTTCTTGTCATAGTAAGTACATGTGTATCATATCGAAACACCAATGGGGTACCCCTTGCCCAATGATACAAGAGCTATCCCATATCAAAATGACAAGGCAAGAAGACAATGAGCATCTCAGCAATCTTCTTATTTACCATGGCAAAATGGTGCTTTTTTCTCTGTTTGCTCTTTGCTCATCTTTTTTTATTTTTCTCAATCTCTTTTTTTTCTATCTCTCTTTTTTTATAAGAAGAATGCTTCATAGATTTCTCACTATGGTGATGCTGCAAGTTTCCACCATGATTAGGCATGGCTTAGGCTAGCGGCCCAGGCGTTTCTCTAAAACACATACATAACTCCATGGACTTACAAGATCCCCTTTTATTTCACACCGACGACATCCATAAACAAAAGAGCATGATATCAACTGGGTAATATTTACAGGTGTTGAAAGCGTTCCCTATGATAGCACGGTTCTGCTAATTCCCAACTTATAAGTGCAAGCATATACAACATAGATGACACAATGGTTCAAGTTTATTAGGGACAAGAAAAATAAAGTGTGCCATCAAGTTTGTGAGAGCTTTAATCACTAATTTTCACATAACAAGTTTAATTTGGAAGATAGACACCATGCATACAAATTTATAGTGGACTCTTTGGAATAACTTTGTTTCTAGGGAGTTGGATGCATGAGTAGAGCTTACTCAATACAAATGGAGGCTAGCAAAAGACTGGGAGCGACCAACTAAGAGAGCAATAATGGCCATAATCATGCAGAGCGACAAAACATTATCAATCAAAGCATAAAGTGGTACCACAAGTCAAAAACTAAATGATCATAGAGGCTAAGGTGACTGGTTCATAGTCATAACATGGTGTGAGCATGTGCCAAGTCAACCCAAACAGAGCATCAAAGGAGAATACC
The DNA here is from genome assembly GCA_023614405.1 of Avena insularis. Taxonomy (NCBI): domain Eukaryota; kingdom Viridiplantae; phylum Streptophyta; class Magnoliopsida; order Poales; family Poaceae; genus Avena; species Avena insularis. The sequence goes on from CM042688.1 coordinate 88,051,440, forward strand.
ACAATATTATGCTTTTGTATGCTAAAACAACACATGATTCTTTCAAGGCACATTAAGCAATGTCAATTGTTTGGAACAAGTCATGCTACAGCAATAATCACTAAGCATAAGGTCAAAGCAACATCTAGCATGACGTGATAAAGTCTAAGCCACAGTCAAAACGAGCTCCCTTTTGTACCACTAAAGCATGAAGCTTTCTACTCTCTTCCAACACCAATCGACTTATTTGAATCAACTCACAAAGATAATAATAAATAAAGATCAGTGAGCTTGTCTCACAAATCCACAAAGAAGAACTAAAAAGTTCTAAGCTGAAGGCACAAGAAAACTAAGGCTAAGCATAGTGCTAGCAAAAGAGAATACTCACAAAACAATAAGAATGAAAACTAGAGTGTTCTAAACAATGAAAGCAGAGTGTGTCTCTCCAAAAGAAGTGCTGAGATCCAACCAACTTATTGTAGCAAACCAAGAAAAATAAAACTAAAAACAAAAACAAAGACGCCCCAATAATAACACAACTGTGCATGAAACAATAAAAACAAAGTGTCTAGAAAGATTTGAGATTTTTATTGATAAAGAAGCGGATGCCTTGGGCATCCCCAAGCTTTGACGCTTGTACCTCTTGAATATTTCTCGGGGTGTAACGGGGTGGCATCCCCAAGCTTGAGCTTTTGTCCATTCTTCATCTCATTACATCATTCTTTCCCTACACCTGAAAATTTCCTTCATACAAAACTTCACACAATCTTCATTAGCAACATTAGTGCATTCAAAAGATAATAAACCTTTGGGTTTTAGTTTTAAAACAGCAAAACTTTCATTAAAAACACAAGCTACTGTAGCAATTCCCTCCAGAAGCTCAATTCACCAAAAAGAACCCAAAAAGAAATCGATAAAGAGGCAAATGCAAATAATGGCAGAAATCTGTCAAAACAGATCAGCAGGTGAAAACCGATTTTTTTGAAGAACTTCTTGCTCAAATCGAAAAGTTTTATAACTAAGGAAAGTTAGCTAACAACTTGGGGGATTTATTCATAAAATTATAGCTCAATCCGACATACAGTCATTTTTCATGAATTTTTATAGTGAAGCACAAAAATCTATTTCGGGACAACACTTCCCCAAATCTTACTTCCCTCTCATTAGAGGTTATTCTTGGCACAAAAATCAAATAAAAAAGGATAAGGAGAGGTTATTACTGAAGTAATAACTTCCAAGACTCAATAAAACTATAACGTTATCTCCCAAGAAGTACTTTTCTTTAACGCCTTTAAGTTAGGCATGATAGTTTGAGAAGATGCTCACATAAGAAATATGAATTGAAGTAAAAGAGAGCATCAAGAAGCAAATTCAAAGCACATTTAAGTCTCACCCACTTCCTGTGAAAAATAATCTTGTAAAGAAACAGGTCATGAAATAACAAAGCAACAAGCATAGGAAAGTAAAACAAGTGCAACTTCAAAATTTTCAACATAAAGAGGGGAAACTTAATATTGTTGAGATACATAAAACCATGTTTACCTATCTCATAATAACTTTTAGTAGCATCATAAATAAAATTAACAATATAATTATCACATAAAACATTCTTATCATGAGACACATGCATAAAAGAATTAATACTCCCCTCATAAACATAGTCATTCTTATTAATTGTAGTGGGAGCAAATTCAACAAAATAGCTATCATTATTATTCTCATCACCATAATCATCAAATATAGGAGGCATATTGTAATCATAATTAATTTTCTCCTCAATAGTAGGTGGACTGAAAATATCATATTCATCATTGCAATCATCATATATTGGAGGTATAGTATCATCATAAGCAATAGAATAGTTATCTTCCAAAGTGTGTTCACTTGTAAACATATCATCATTGGAAGGAACATGGATAGTACTAATAGTACAACAATTATTAATATTATCATTTTCAGCATTTGCACTGAAGAGATTTTCAATATCAAAAGTAGTGTGCTTTTCCCAATCATGATCACTACTATAGGTAATAGTCATAGGAACATCATCGAGTTCAGACTCATCAAAAACTATAATAGGAGCAACATGCTTAGGAGAAAATACCGCTTCCTCTCTCGTTTTGCTCCTCCTTTTCTTCCTTCCCTTCCTCTCTTTAGGAGGGAGAGGCTTGAAAGGAAGCTTCTCCATATATCCTGGTTTATTGTTAGATACAATAGAAGAAACTTTGGAGGATTCCTTCTTTTCATTAATAAGATCAAAACACATATTAGCCCTGTCATATTTTGGTAAGATCTCATCTTTTATAATATTTTGTATGTAAGTATTTGTGTGGCAATTATAAACACAATAAAGATGACAACCATGCAGGACGCTATTCATATCAAAAGCACTCATATCTACAAAAGAGGTTTTTCTTGATAACTCTTCACACCCAAAAAATAATGTAAGTTCATCATGCTGATTAGGAGTGATCATGTCATCACAATACAAACTTGCAGTACTCATTGGATTAGAAGGGCTATTATTATGGCCTGAGCATTGAAAATTGAAATGACCCACTTCAAAGCAAAGTTCACAAATAAAAGGATAGAGGGCACAAACTTTTTTACCAAGATCATTTAGAGCCCTATACCACGTTCTAGTTTTTTCATTCCTATGGGTGATACAATATTCTTCTTCAATTTGATTATTCTCACAGGGTCTATGTATTCCACAAAAATTAACATGCTTATAAGAAATAGTACTTTCAGAGGTTTGAGCATGTTTATTGCTATCATTAATAACAATTTCATTTTCCATGCAAGTGTCTTTAAAAGGCTCATGATACATGTCCCATTTTTATTTAGGAGCATTAATATGAGAAGCAAAGGCTCTAAAAGAATCAACAATAATTTGAGGATCAAGACCATATTTAGCACTAAGCTCTTGAAAATCAGCAGTTTCAGCGAAAGACTTAATGCAATCATACTCATAGTTTATACCTGGTTCTTTACCTTTGTCGTTATCCCAATCTTCGGTATTGCTTTGAATTGTTTCAAGAAGATTCCACTTAGCTTTGACCTCCTTACTTGTGAAGGATCCCTCTAAACAAGTATCTAAGTAGTCCTTGAAATGTCCTGAAAGCCTTGCATAAAAATTATTAATAACAATATTCCTGGGGAGTTCTTGAATGGGACATTTGATCATTAGTGACTTCAATCTCCCCCATGCTTGGGCAATACTTTCTCCATCATGAGGATGCAAATTATAAATATAATTCCTATCTTTATGAATTTCATGAGGAGGATAAAATTTAGAGTAAAAGAGAGATTCAAGTTCCTTCCACTCCAAATGATGAGGATCATCTAGTAGCTCATACCACTCCCTTGCTTTGCCCTTAAGTGATAAAGAGAATAGCTTCCTCTTAACTTGGTTCATTGAAATACCTGCACACTTGAACAACCCGCATAATTCATGTATAAAGAGTAAATGATCACCAGGATGGATAGTTCCATCTCCAAAATAGTAGTTATTCATAACACGTTCAACAATTTTCATAGGTATTTTAAAAGAGACGCTTTCAGTATGTGGATTTAAAATATCACAAGTATCATTAGAATTACCACATATGGGAGATAAAGTATCATCAGAGCAAATTTTCTTCTTTAAAGCTGGGGAACTAAAAAGATCATTTTCAGAAAAACTAACTTCCCCAAGCTTAGACGTTTCCATAGCATTAGTAACAAAGGTGTTCAAAAGATTCATACTAATAACATTGCTATTAGCATGCAAAGAAAGTTCCATGGGTTTTTTAATTTTCTTTTCAGACCATTCATGTTGTACCTTAGGAAAAATACTAAAAAGCTCTCTACTTTTGTTGTTGTTTTCCATTAAGCCTAACTAGTGAAAATAAAAACAAGAAACAAAAAGATATAATTGTAGCATCTAAAGGAAATAACTTCGAGCACTCACACACCAGCTATAGTACTAGAATATAGCTTAGTAGCTAGAGGATGTGAGTACCTTTTACCTTACCTCCCCGGCAGCGGCGCTAGAAAAATAGCTTAATTCTATGCACTTCTATTCTTGTAGACAGTTATTGGGCCTCCAAGTGCAGAGGTTTGTAGAAGAGCAGGAAGTTTCCCTTAAGTGGATCACCCAAGGTTTATCGAACTCAGGGAGGAAGTGGTCAAAGGTATCCCTCTCAAGCAACCCTGCAATCAAGATACAAGAAGTCTCTTGTGTCCCCAACACACCCAATACACTTGTCAGGTGTATAGGTGCATTAGTTCGGCGAAGAGATAGTGAAATACAAGTGGTATGGATATAAAACAACGGTGCCAGAAAAGAGCTTGACGGGAGGAAAACACTAATGGCAAAAAGATGGAAGCAAGCAAACATGTAACAGATCTAGTTGTAAACGGTGTTTCAATGTTTAGAAACAAGGCCTAGGGATCATACTTTTGCTAGTGAAAACTCTCATATAAATATCTTCTCTTCATGATACTACTCTGAACTACTCTCCGGTTGGATACTCTAATCCATGGTAGGGCTATAACAACACTCCTCAAAAGCCGCCTTCCCCATCTAGATAACCCCACACTATCACCTTGAGCGCTAGATGGTTCCAACAAACACCACAATTTCATAGAGACATCCAACTCCAAATATAACTCATAACAAGTATTTATGTAACCTTAGCCAAAGTGCCACACGGTGTGCACACTGTCAACTACACACACGTGGGGATAAGCAGAGATTCATTAAAGCACTTGAGTAGCAGAATAGATCTATAGATTACAAAGCTCATGATCTCAATTAGATCATGCATACAAAGAGAGATGAACACATAGCTACCGGTAGAGCCCTTAGCCTCGAGAGAGAACTACTCCCTCCTCATCATGGGAGTCAGCAACGGCGATGGAGATGGCGGTGGAGTCGATGGAGATGGCTCCGGGGGCATTTCCCCGTCCCGACAGGGTGCCGGAACATAGACTTCTATCCCCCGAATCTCCTCTTCGGTGGCGGCGGCGCTGCGGAACTTTTTGTGAAATTCTGATCTGGTACTTAGGGTTTTCGTCCTGGGAGGCTTTTATAGGCGAAGAGGCAAGGTCGGTGGGCACCCAAGGGACCCACACTACCCCATGGCGCGGCCTGGGCTGGCCCGCGCCACCAGGTGGTGTGGCCACCTCGTGGCCCCTCTTTGTCTCGTATTATGGCTCCGTGAGTCTTCTGGTAAAATATTGACATCGGATTTTGTCCGGTGCAATTCTAAGAATATTTATTTTCTAGCTTTTCTGAAACTAAAAACAGCAGAAAACAGACAACTAGCATTATGGCATCTTGTTAATAGGTTAGTTCCAGAAAATGTATAAAAATACCTCAAAGTGTGAACAAAACATAAGAAAGTAGATATAAAAAAGCATGGAACATCAAAAATTATAGATACGTTTATGATGTATCAAGGATCCAACGAGCGATGCTGGTACTGCTATGGGTGTAGCCTTTCCCACTGACGGTTCTAATGTGATCAGGACCGAAGGGTGTGATTCTTGCATGTTGTCTGCTTGGAAGTGGAGGCTTCCGATGATTAGATCAGATCCGCCATTGAAATTAGCGGGTACCAATACAAGGGTGGGCGGGTGTGGATTTGCTTTCGTCGAGTTGATGCTTGGTGGAGAGCGTTCCCCCGAATCCGTGCTTCTAGCGTTCAAGTTTCCCACAAACGGCGCCAATTGACAAGGGGTAACCTCGACAATGCCCATGGTGATGGACTTGGGGTTTCGCGGAAAGGAGAACACTAGGGATTTCGTCGGATGTCAGGGAAAACAATGGAATCAAAGTCGCCTTAATATTGAGAAAACACACTATTACAAGTTGTCCTTAAGATTTCGGTACCCTCGCTTGGGCTTCTCCCGTCCTATATATAATAGGCCGGGTCTCAAAGCTGTATGCGGATAGGTTTCATACACACGTGATTACAATACCAACACAATGCCAGTTCGTGGTTTCTTTCCTAATACAATCAAAGTCTTTGACGGTTGCTTCCTTGGGCTGTTATCTGGAATCTTCATGGGTCGTAGGCCTTTTTACCCAATGTAGGGTAGCTAATTATAAGCACCCGAATAGTCATACCCATGTCAATTACTCTTTTCTCGTTCCCGTGATATAACATTCTAGTGATCTTATCACTTGCTTGCAAGCTATGTCAATGTGATATCACCGAGAGGGTCCAGAGCATATCTCTCCGTCATCAGGATGGACAAACCCCACTCTTGATCCATGAGCCTCTACATAACACTTTCGGAGTATCTGAATCCACCTTTATTGTTACCCTGTTATGGTGTGACGTTTGATGTTATCAAGTTACTCTTCCAGTGTTAGTGATTGACATGATCTTATGGTCTAAGGACTAAAATTACTTCGTATGATGTTATATAAATTTAAACACAATGACTTTGATCATATTGCTATACTTCGGATGAATGTTCATCACACTATTTCACCAATGTTGTGACCTCGTTATTAGCAACATCCAATGTACATGATCAAGAAACCTTGATCATCTTGTTAATCAACGAGCTAGTTTATATGAGAGGCATAACTAGGAACTCTTTATTTTGTTTATTAAACACACATATATTAACGTTTCCAATTAATACAAATATAGCATGAAAAACAAACATTTATCATAAATAGGAAATACGATAATAACCACTTTATTATTGCCTCTCGGGCATATTCCCATCACGGTCAGCATCGCCGAAATCGAGCAGCCATCATCATCATCAAGCAAAGCAGACAGGGAGCAAGCAGAGCGTGTCTGTCCGTGCGTGTGTGCGTGGATGAGAGGGGTGAGTGATATTTGAACAAAGAATTATCAAAATGCCCCTGTTACATTTTAAGCTCTAGAAAAATGCAGAAAAATCCTAAAATACATATAATATATTAAAGTGATCACAAAAATAATCTACGTAGGAAAAATATAAGATTGCTTGTTTAATTTAAATAAAATGCAACTAAAATTTAAAAATATTAAAGCTTCTAACGAGATCCAGAAAATAAAGGAAAAATCTTAAAAAATAACTTAAAATCACTTATGGGTATTAAATATAATCCACTATATAAAGAAAATACTAACTATGAAATTCCTAGTCGTTTTAGTTTTACTAAAAATGTTGGTTATAAAATATTTTTCTTGATTAAAATAAAAGGATATGTTTTCTCTTATCATTTTAAGATAACTTATTTTCTAGCTTTATTAAATTACTTAAGATTTATTGAAACATAGAAATGTAATCATTTTACATTAAATCAAGTAGAACTTTTACAAAGCTATTTCTTTTAGCAATAATATTAACTAGACTTCTCTCTGCGCCCCCCGGGACACAGTCGGTATGCAGAACGCTTTATGGTATGATCACGCTATATTTACGTGTGCAAGAGAAAAGATCTGGTCTCGGAACGGTAAGTAATAACGTGTTGTTCTGAAACTGTTCTCGGACCACTAAATCCTATGAGAGTATTAAGCATGTAGTGTATGATTGAGTCAGTTCCAAATCCATTCATCTCAATATTGATGTCCGTGCATTGTTGTTTGTCGTGGATGATTTTTTATACTACCATTTTTAATCTCAGATGACATAGTAGCCACTAGAGGCATGACAAAAAGGACAATAGTTTTTCTCTTTGTCAACCGTGCATTCTGAGGTACACGATGCGTGTTCGCGATGGAGATAAGTTTCGACATCTGTAACATCCCAAAACTTTAATCCAAGTGATCAAGATCAAATCTACCCAATTTAGGGTTAACAAAAACTTTTGCTATTTAAAAATGTTTAACCATTCATATGTGTGTGCATTTAAATAGGAGTTGTTTTGAATTGCCATCATTGAGTGATCTATTGATTGTAAAATAACTCTAAGGTGAATTACACATCATCTAGATCATCCCCAAGCAAATCCCAAAGAAAAAGAAAAAAAAAATTAAATAAGCAAATGATCGCTTTTGCCATTTTAATCACCTAGCCCACTTTGGGCTATTCCTAGCACTCATTTTCCAACAGAGACAATTGTGGATCTTTGCACCCCTTGCTAGTACAAGTAGTGATGTGCCAAGGCCCACTTTGTGATCTCCCATAAACATTCAAACTCTAAATTTAAAGTACATTTGAAATTTTGAATATAATTCATATGTATAGATCACACTTTTGCAAAAACCACTCAAATGAATTCCATTTAACAAATCCTAGCAACCACTGTCTACCAAGCATCAGATCAAAGCAGCCACCAAAAATCTTTCAAAAATTCAAATAAAAGTTTCATGCGGCCATTCTGTCGAACACATGGCAGGCACTGAACAAGAACTAGAGTAGCTTCACTGTTTCCACAGTGATCATCGAACAATTTGGTATCCCATTTAATCCCCTGTACCCCTAGCATCTACCCCAGCCCAAACCAGCTTCCCCTTCACCGCTAGCAGCAGTAGCACACCGCCCAAATATGGTCGTCGGCGGCCAAACGCGGGCAACACTCACCAGACCACGCCGCACCAAACCAGCGTACCCACTAGCTCCGCCCAACCCAACCGCGACTCCTTGTCCACTCCTCGATCAATGCCAGCCCCTGGACCACCCTAGAGCAGCGCTGCCCTTTCTCTCTGCACCATGCGCAGCGCACGCTAGGGCGCCCTTGCTGCCAGCATGCCACAGACCGCACCTCGACACCAGACCGTGCACACCGCTCCGCCTTGAACCCACCAACCCGCCAGACACGGTCGTGCACCGTCGTGCGACCCACAGTCGCCAGGAGCACCGTCGAGCACCGCCTCTGTCTTCCAGAGCGCGGGAAGCTCCCGACCGTTAGCCACCGCCCCTAGTGTCGCCATTACGCCGTAGAGGACCGCCAGTAGACCGCCCACCATACGCCTACCTCGCCCACACCGGTAGCCCCCTGTATCGCCATCACCGACGAGCTCCGCCCACAACCGTCGGTCCCCTCGTCGAGCCTATATAAGCAAGCCTCCCCAGCACCATTTATTCACACCATTCCACTCCACTCTCTCCACTGAATGTTTCCCCTCTCTCGCCGGAGCCGCTGGAGCAGCCCTTCACTGGAATTCCGCCGGAGGTAGCCGTTGCAGAGGAGGAGAAGTTGCAGTCGATTTCGTCCACCTCAGCCCCTGCCGCGACCTCGCCTGAGTCCGTCGTCGTCCACCAATTTGTTTGCCCGCCTCGCCGCACTAGCTGGAGCCCTGGTAAGTCCCCAGTAGACCCCCCTGACCGCGCTAGGGTTCAGTCACGCCGGCGATGAGTCCATCATCAAAGACGACCGTGTACCGTTGATCTGTGTTCTAATTGTGTGCTCCTCAACGCCCCATACCGCTTCGCGTTTTATGAGTCACTGATAGGCGGGACCCCCTGTCAGCAGCCCTCAGTGCCGCGGAGTGTACACAGGCCGGCCCATTTAGTTTCCCGCGCTGACCCAGTAATTCAAATATAGGTTTTTCTATTTTAATTAAAACTTAGTTCTGTCCCTTAGTTCAAAAATCAATTCAGAGAGTTTTACAAATCCAAATTGAGTGATTCCAATTTTTTTGGAAAGGTAATGAAAATCTCTATCGAAGCCCATTGGATTTAAATAATTTAGAGTTAGAGATCTATACTAGTAAAAATAACAAAACTGAAGCTTTTGTACATTCAAATATTTTTCTAAAATCAACCAAAATAGCTTTTGAGTTGATTCCAACTCTCAAAAATCACATTTAACCATACCTATCTGAATATGAAATAATAGTAAGGCTTGCATGCAGTGAATTTGGACTAGTACCAAAATAATGCTATATAGGCATTTCTAGTCACTTTAAATCATTAATTATTAAACTTAAACTTATTAAAACATGATCCAACCTTTAAATCACATTCCCAAATATTAGAATATGTGGTGATGACATGTGTCCACATGATACCACATTGGAGAATATTAAATCTTAGTTAATTTCAATGAGTAGAAATTACTTTTCTCAAATAAAATAAATGAAACTAGTTCCTTAAACCTTGTGATGCTTGTGATGATAATAGATTATCAAATGTGTGCCTTAGTGTGCTAAGTATACTAGTTAAGTATTGTTTGGTGATTGTGTATTCCATATGTATTTATAGAAGATAGTACCGACCAAGTCTACGAGGAGGAGGAGTTCTACCAAGAGGAGGAGGAAGAAAATTCCAACCACTGCACCAACCAAGGCAAGCCATCATTAACAATGCAAGCTAACCCTTGCAAGCTACATAACCTAAGCAAAGGCATTAGGCATGCTTTGGTTATACCATTTTGGACTTATACCTACTCCAAGTCTTATTTACAAGCTTTACTTTCTTTACTTTACCAAAATCCTTTACTTGTTTAAAGGTAGCATAAAGAGTATAAAACTTGACCTATCTAGTTAGACTTAGATGTCATTCTATGGCATGAGATTGAGATTAGCATACCACATTAGTGAACACTCTTAACGTAGTAGTTGGAACAAAAACCCAAAACTTGATTCACTCTAGATGGGAATACTTGGTGAAAATGATTTGTGAAAACCTTCGAATGATGAGTCATTCTATTGAGATGTTTTGACATGTGTTGAGAAACACAAATGGTTTATGATGATGAAAATGTTGAGGCATGAGCCTTAGCCCTTTTATAAAACTGATGGTTGGGTTCGGATGCGATACCATTCCAATTTTACCGTATGACCATAATACCTGAATTGGGTAAGGCTTAGCCGGAAGTTTATATGCATTAGTATTAGTTCCCTCGCGGGAGAGGTTTGACCTGAGGCTACCTCTCAATGTTGTCCACCTATGCAGTGCCCAGGATGACAGTTGGTCATGGTTGGGAGGCCATGCTCATAAGAGAGGTGCTTATACTAGGGTGTGTAAAGGAAAGGTTATTTTTGATTATCTACATACTAAGTATGATAATTCAGGGTTATCCCTAACAGATGTATCGAATCTTGTGGTGAAAGTGTACCACCTCTGCAGAGGGTCAAACTATTCGAATAGCCGCGTCCCCAGTTATGGACAGTTGGAGTGGCCAAACTGTTCCGTTGTCAGATGTTTTCCAAATGACTTATGAAATGAATTGTGATATGACTTGACCACAACAGAGTTGTGACTATGATAACTAAGTTCCCACTTAGGTGTTTTCAAACTTTATTTTATCTTTCTTTGTTTCTAAACTCAGCTTAGGTTTCAAACTTAACTTTATATTTAAACTTAGATTCAGCATTCCTACTAAAACTACCTTACTTGTTAGTGATAGTTTGCGAGTACTTAAAGAGTACTCGTGGCTTTTGTCCCTGGCTATTCCTATGGCCAGACTATGAGGAGGACTACCCTGAAGGAGGACAGTAGGACGGCTACGACAACTAGGATCATCTCCCATCGTCAGCATTGCCTGTGACTGAAGATGGACCCCACCACTACGCTATTTATTCCGCTACTTGATTATACTAAGACTGGATCATGAGATCCTTATTTGTGTAAGACCTTATTATGGTTTGTAATGGATGATGTACTGTGATATCCAATCTGTTATGTCTCGCAAAAATGGTAATCCTGAGATTGTGATGTATGGCATAACAGGCATCTGGAATTAAAAATTCGGGTGTTGACAACATCTAAAAATCGTACGCGCTTACGTGGTTCTACTCGTACCACATGAATGGTTGTAACACAAAACTGCAAGATGACAAGTCTAATCGACAAGACAGAAACACCGTACAAACGTATAAAGTATTACACGGATTTGGTACCAACTCTGCTCCCCCGTGGTGCGGCTAGTAGGCAGAACGCTGGATGACATAGCCACACCACATTCACTTCTAAGAGCTAAAGCCGGTAGGCATAATGCCTGATGACGTATGTCAAAAAGAAGGTGGAAATATCATCACAGACACATATGTAGAGCGAAAACGTCAGCTAAGGTAGAATGCTGAACTGACATTCATGACGTCACCATGAGACGTAGTTGTCGAGCAAAACATTCTTATCCATTCTATCTTGAGCACAAACCTATTCTAAATCTAGTCTTATCCATTAAAAATCGGGTATTACTCTGTTTAAAGATCAACATGCACGCCTAAAAACCGCTAAAGATAAGCACACGGAAGAACCCTATGAATAGGAAGAAAAAATAAAGAGGCCACATGGTCCGTCGGTGCAAAGGAAATAACACGGACATGTTTACGACTGCTGACATACAACATGTTTTGGACGTTTCCGATCTCTAATACGTGCTTTTTCTATAAAATTCGAGATGAAGGTAGATACAAAACACATGGCACATGACATACATGTAAGAAAGGGATCCATTGATTATTTTCGTACAAAAGCTTTGTAATACACGTGACACATTTCTATACAATTCTCACCCCATTCGTTCATTATCATAGAACAAATTTGCATTACACGTGGTATAATAAAAGTGCACATGGATAGATCGAAGCTACTCGAAAATCATTGATAAACGTAGCTAATAAGCACATTTTTCTTTGTATCCTTCTCGTCATAAAAAAATGTCCACGGTGGCTAGCTAGACTTCCCTCGTGCATTGATCGTCGAGCAGCGGATAGACGGGAATAACGTAGGCTAAGCCATGAACTTCTCGCGAAGATAACACTGAGAACGACCAAAACGAATTAGTAAGCGAGCATAAAAAGCTGGTAGAGAAGAAATCATATAAAAGCAAAGACATACATCGTTCTCTAACAACACAAGGCTTGCCGTCTTTCTTTCGCGGTTCTGAGAAGGAGAGAAGTAAATAGTATCAAAGAATATGTCATAAATCGAATGGAACATAAAAGCTAAATAAGTTGATGACATGTACAGTACCAGCATGCTCTCTGAAAGTGTGTTATGGCTTATCCTCTGCATACAACTGATGACCCACAAGTATAGGGGGTGTATCGTAGTATTTTCGAGGGAAGTGAAACCCAATTTATTGATTCGACACAAGGGGAGCCAAAGAATATTTATAAGCCTTAACACCTGAGTTGTCAATTCAGCTACACCTGAAAACAATCTTGCTTACAACAGTTTATCAGTAGCAACGGTTTTGTAGTAGCAATAGCAAAGTAATAGCAGTAGTAAAAGTAAAAACACTAGTAATAATTACAGTAAACAATAGGATGAAAGCACGGTAGGCATATGGATGGATGGACGAGCGTTGCATGGACAAGACAATTCACGTAGCAATCAAGATATAGGGCATTTGCAGATAAATAAGGTAAAGCATCCAAGTACTAATTAATCATAGGCATGTGTTCCATATATAGTCATACGTGCTTGCAATGAGAACTTGCACAACATCTTTTGTCCTGCCAGCCCGTTTGCAGCGGGGCCTCAAGGGAACTACTGACAATTAAGGTGCTCCTTTTAATAGAGCACCGGAGCAAAGCATTAACATTCCATGAACACATGTGATCCTCACATCAAATCTATCCCCTCCAGTTGTCCCGATTATTGTCACTTCAGGGCCTTTGGTTCCAGACAATAATATGTGTATACAACTTGCAGGTAAGATCACAAACAATACTATCATCATGAATCAATAACATGTTCATATGTAAAATCATGGCACTCGGGCCCTAGTGACAAGCATTAAGCATAACAAGTTGCAACAAAGTCAAAAGGCACTAATAATAGATACTAGACACCATACCCTAATAATCTGATGCCATTACATGAACGAGCTCATCCAATCCCTACCATCCCCATAGCCTACAACGGGGGATTACTCACTCATGGATGGGGGAATCATGGATGGTTGATGGAGAAGCAATGGTGATGATGGTGGCGATGATCTCCTGCAATTCCCCGTCCCGGCAGGGTACCAGAACGGAGTTTCGGGTTCTGATTCGCGGAATCTGGTGGTGGCGGCGTAGCGGAACTATCTCTAGAAAAACGTCGAACCCCCCTTGGTTTTTAGGTCAAGAGTCATCTTATAGGCGAAGAGGGAGGCCGAGAGGGTGACCGAGGAGGCCACACCACCCCCAGGTGCAGCCTGGGCTGGCTCGCGCAGCCAGGTGGTGTGGGCCCCTTGTGGCCCTCCTCCGTCTCATCTTCTGGCTCTGTGAATCTTCTGGTGAAATAGGATTTTTGGCATATTTTCTAGGATTTTTCCTGATAGTTGATTTTCTGCACAAAAACTAGACACCAAGGTAATTCTGCTGAAAACAACATCAGTCCGTGTTAGTTGTATCCAAATCACACAAGTTTAGAGGAGAAACAATAGCAAAAGTGTTCGGGAAAGTAGATATGTTTTGGACGTATCAACTCCCCCCAAGCTTAGCTTATTGCTTGTCCTCAAGCAATTCAGTTGAAAACTGAGTGTGATAAAAGAGCTTTCACGGACACATTTGCTTCATAATATGTATATATTCTCAGCATATGATCAAATACTTAATCAATTCATGATAAAGAGTATCCAAACAAGTTTACTTAATGGTCATTGCAAACTATGAAGAGATTCCAACTCAAAAATAATAAGCAGCATGAAACATAAACATAAGTGACATTGCAATGCTCATAAAAAGGCATGATAGAGTGTTGTCTCGCTTGCCTTTGATTGTAGAGCAAACATAAATTCCAAGGCACCTCTGAAGTTCAAGTGAAGACTAGAAGTAGAGATATCAAAGATACAAGCATCAAAGTCATGATACAATTAATCCAAATTTTGAGACAAGCATATTACACTAAGAATGACAACTATGCTCCCAAAAAAGTGCTCATAGAAAATGTGGTGACTCAACAAGGAAGTGAAAAGGTTTTTAAAAGTTTGAAAGGCTTCTAAATGCTGAAAGTATGGTACTCATTAGCTTTGAGCTCTCATTGCCCCTATCATAAGCATCTTTAAATGGTTAAGGTGAAAGTGAGGTCCAATATGAGTTATATGCTTGACAGACCATAAACTAGAAATCTCATGTCCCTTGAGTACGAGGGCCGCTACTCATGCTTATCAACTTTAGTTACCGGTAAGTTCTTGTCATAGTAAATACATGCGTATCATAGAGAACCGCCAACGGGTTACCCCTTGCCCGATGATACGGAAGAATCCCCATATCAAAATGATAAGCCAAGCAGATAATGAGCATCTCAGCAATCTTCTTATTTACCATGGGAAAATGTGCTTTTTTCTCTCTTTCCTCTTTTCTCATTTTTTTTCTTTTTCTCAATAACTATCTCTCTCTTTTTTTAAAAGAAGAATGCTTCATAGATTGCTCATTATGGTTACGCTGCAGGTTTCCACCATGATTAGGCATGGATTAGACCAGCCGCACAGGCGTTTCTCTAACACACATACATAACAAGCTCCCCTTTTATTTCACACCGATGACATCCCTAAACAAAAGAGCATGATATCAACTGGGTATATATTTACAGGTGTTGAAAGCGTTCCCCGTGACATCACGGTTCTGCTAATCCCCAGCCTATAATTTGCAAGCATATAACTTTCATGGACAGTCACAATAGTTCAGGTTTATTAAGTGCAAGAAGTAAAGTGCGCCATCAAGTTCGTGAGATATTTACTAACTAACTTTCTCATAACAAGCAAACATTTTATTCGGAAGAAAACAAGGCATACTGAGTATGCACGGAATACCAAATGATGCTAATAGGTGGGTATGGTGGACACTTTTGGCAATATTGGTTTTGGGGAGTTGGAAACACGAGTAGAGCTCATACTCAGTGCAAGTGAAGGCCATCAATAGAAAGGGAGCAACAAGCGAGAGAGCAATAACTGTCATAATCATGCTTGCAACAAAACATGACTAATCATGGCATGAAAGTGATTCAAGAACCCTGAGGCAAAATAATTCATCGAGGCTTAACTAATTATTGTTTCATTCATATGCATGCATGAGCATGTGCCAAATCGATTCAAATGAAACATTCAGAGGAGGATACCACAATGTCATACCAAGTTATGAATAGAACAATGCAAGCAAACATTCATATGACATGCTACAAACCATTAGCAAGCTAGAGCTAATCATAAGAAAGCAAGAACTACTAAGCATCCATAAATAACATACACCTTACATGAACAGACTAAGCATGCCCACAATGATGAGTATATGTACAAAAATGAAAACAAATAGAGTTCCTTACCAGCCTCTTACCACACCTCAAGTTGTCATTAATCTTTATTATTGCCCTTCACTTGTGTGGCTTGAATAATAACATGAAACCAAATTCCATTGAGGACTGCTGAACCCTACAACGAACTTCACAAAACCAAAGAAGAACAGAAAATATTTTTGGTGTTTTTGATTTTTAAAGGCAAGAATGAAAAGGAAAAAACAAGCAAAGCGAAATCTTTTTGGGTTTTTCGAATAATTAAGACAAAGCTAAAAGAAAGAAACAAATCAAGGCTAAAAGACAAAGAAGCAAACAAAGAGAAATAACAAAAATATTTTTGGTCTTTTTGTGTTTTGGAAAGCAAAAGTAAAGCAAGAACAAAGACTAAAAAGAAAACGAAATATGGATATACAAAGTACTGACTGAACATGATATGTAGGTGAGTGTGATGTTGGTGTACCTCCCCCCAAGCTTAGGCTTTTGGCCTAAGTGGGTATCAACCCCAACGCGGGTAGGAACTCCAAGCCGGCGGGTCATCATAAGAATGATCATAGTTAGGCCCTTGTGTAGAAGAAGAAGCTCACCAATCATAGGTAGGCTGCTGGTACAAAGACTCCCCCTCATTCGAGGGCTGGACCAAATCATCTGTAACCTCTCTTCCAGTGTCCTACTCATGTTGGGAGAGCTCCCCCAGATATGTATCGAGCTCTTCCTCAGTGAGTGACCATCCTGCCCTGGCATCAAGGTTAAACAAAGCAGGTGCAGGCAAAATAACAACACGCTCGGACTTGCCCCTTCTCCAACCCGCCTTGAGGAAGGTTATGACATGCAAAGTGCGTTCTTTCGGAATTTCGAAGGCATGTATCGGAGGCCCTGTACGGGAGGAGACCTATAGCATTGCACCCAGAAAGCTGGAGAAACTTGCCGAGATTACCTCGGACGATGGATCGACACTAAGAACTCCTGTTAAGGAGTAAATGACGAAACTGTGATTGAAGCTTTCATTGCAGGACTCCCAATTGGTCTACTACGTCATTGCTTGAAGTGTGACAAGGTCATTAATCTGGGAGAGATGATAGCAACAGCGAGAAAGTATGTAGATGCTGATGACGATGCAGAGGGATTACTGAACGCCCTAGTTGTGCCACAGTCGGCAAAACAACCAAAGCAGCAAGCTCAAAAGCGCAAGAATACCTCGAAAGAAAAACCCAACGCGGAAACGACAGTGGTCACTGCTACTTTCGGGTCTGGAGGACGAGGAGGACGTGGCGGCAGCCGGGAACACGGTCGTGGGACATCAAGAGTCCAGGGTAGAGGAGACCAGCAACCTAGCAAAACCTACTCCTGGTCCGACATTGCCAATAACCCATGTGTGCATCACTTAGATGCCAATGGGGCTCGTCTCACACAAACGCTGAGTGTCATTTTAATGACGACATCAAGAAAGAGATAATGCTGGCTACAGGACTAAGTGGAAGAAGGGAAAGAAGAATCCCGAAAAAGATAGAGACCAAGGAAGATTCCGACATGGAGGAAGTTGATCCTTCAAATCCCAAGCCGGAAGGGAAGAAAAACTTCCCAACAAAGAAAGACACTTACGTCACCTTCCTCGGGTCTCAACTAGCTAAGGTCAACAAAGCAGTTCTGCATGAACTCAACGCGACCGTTCCGGCTGTCCCCCTATTCCTGGACTGGTCGGAAGTAGCAATCACCTTTGACCGTGCTGATCATCCGCCTAAGTTGCATAGGCTAGGAAAATACGCCTTAGTCGTCAATCCACTTATTGATGGCTATGGTTTCTCCAAGACTCTCATGGACGGTGGCAGCAGCATTAACATCCTGTATGTCGAAATGCTATGCCGAATGCGAATCTTGGAGACCCAGCTGAATTACAGTTCCGTGATCTTCCACGGAGTTGTCCCAAGGAGACAAGCCAATTCCCTAGGAGAAATCACTTTGGAGGTTACCTTTGGAACTCCAAATAACTATCGGACGGAAGCACTTTGCTTTGAAGTGGTCCCATTCAAAAGCGCGTACCACGCTATATTCGGACGTCCGGCTTACTAGGCTTTTATGGCTCGTCCGTGTTACATTTACAATATGATGAAATTTCCAGGTACCAAAGACATGATCACCATCAGGGGAGACCCGAAGAAGGAGCGAGAGTGCAAGGACGGAAATGCGCCTTTGCTGAAGCTGTGCTACACGACCAGGAGTACCAGGAGATCAAGAAGACCATTGATCCGTCCGAGATGCCCACGACGAAGAAGGAGGTGACAAAGCCGAATCCGGAGTTCAAGGCATCGAAAGAGACGAAGAAGACACCATTGAAGGATGATGACCCCTCCAAGGTGACCCAAATAGGTGTAGGCCTAGATAGCGCATAGGAAGGCACGCTCGTCAAGTTCCTCCAAGTAAATCAAGATATCTTCGCATGGCAGCCATATGACATGACCGGAGTACCTAGGGAACTTGCCGAGCACTCTCTAAATGTACACCCGAACGCTAAACCCGTCAAACAGTCCTTACGATGTTTCGGCGATGAAAAGCGTAAGGCAATAGCTAAGGAACTAGCCTGTCTCGAGTTAGCCGGATTCATAGAAGAGGTCATCCACACTGAGTGGTCGGCCAATCCTGTAATGGTCCCTAAAAAGGACACCACAGATTTAAGGATGTGTGTTGATTATACCGCCTTGAATAAGGCTTGTCCCAAAGAGCCGTTTGCTTTGCCTAGGATTGATCAAGTTATCGATTCTATGGCAGGCTCCGAACTCCTATGTTTTCTCGACGCATATTCTGGTTATCACCAAATCCGGATGAAGGAGTCTGACAAAGTCAAAACTTCATTCATAACCCCCTTCAGAAGCTTCTGTTTTGTTACGATGCCCTTTGGGCTCAAGAACGTAGGAGCTATGTACGAGCACACTATGCAGCATTGCCTTCATGACCAAATCGGACACAATGTACATGCATATGTGGACGATATCACGGTGATGTCCAAAAAGAAGGAAATGCTAATTTCCAACTTGGAGGAAACATTCGCCAATCTACGAAAATACAACATAATGCTTAACTCGAAGAAATGCTTCTTTGAAATACTAGCCAGAAAACTGTTAGGTTTTATCGTGTCTCAAAGAGGCATAGAGGTAAACCGAGACAAGATTAAGGCTATACTCAATATTTCTAGGCCAACCCGCCTGAAGGACGTTCAAAGACTAACTGGTTGCCTTGCTGCAATCAGTCGGTTTCTAAGCCGGCTCGGTGAAAGAGCCGCACCACTATACAAGCTCCTGAAAAGACCAAAAAGTTCGTTTGGACCGACGAAGCTGAAGCTACACTACATGACTTGAAAGCAGTACTCTCATCTTCTCCCATCCTTGCAGCACCGGAACCACAGGAACCGATGTTGCTCTATCTCGCTGCGATAAATAGGGTCATCAGTATCGTCATGGTAGTGGAGAGACCAGAGGAAAATCAGGAACACCTGGTGCAACATCCGACTTATTATCTCAGCGAGGTCTTAACTGAATCAAAGCAGCGGTATCCGCACTATCAAAAGCTGGCTTATGGTGTGTTCTTAGCATCTTGTAAGTTACGGCATTATTTTCAGGAACATCCAATTACCGTGGTGACCACAGCTCCCATGAGAGATATAATCAACAACAGTGATGCCACAGGACGCATCACAAAATGGGGCATAGAGCTTTCAGCTTTCGACATTGAGTACAAACATCGTACAACAATTAAATCCCAAATCCTCGTTGAATTTGTCGCTGATTGGACAGAGACAACAGAGAATATGACCCTACCAGAGTCGGAGTACTGGACCTTGCATTTTGATGGGTCTAAGGAGCTCGGGTGCTCGGGGGCTAGCGTGGTGCTCAAATCACCCCAAGGAGATAAACTTTTATATGTGTTGAAGATCCACTTCACGGCAAGAAATAACATTGCCGAGTATGAAGCATTACTGCATGGAATCCGGATTGCTAAGGATATTGACATCCAACGTTTAATGTGTTATGGAGATTCAGATCTTGTTGCCCAACAAGTGTCGGATATCTGTAATGCGAATAAACACATGGCAGCATATAGAGCTGTCATGGATGAACTATCTAAATCGTTTGAAGGGTTTGAAGTTCAACACATCCCTCGAACAGAAAATGAGGAAGCAGATGCATTATCTCGTATAGGCTCTGCATGGAAAAAGGTTCCGGATGGCGCTTTTTTGGAGCACCTCAAAGTTCCCTCTATAAAAGGAGTAGATGAGGAATATCCGACCAAATCCGAATCACCATTAGTAGCAGTTCTGGCTGTGATTCCCAGCTGGACTCAACCCTACCTTGATTACTCGGTAGACGGAAAATTACCCGAAGATGAAGTTCTGAGCCGGCAGATCGTTCGACGAGCAAAAGCCTACACTATAATTAGTGGTGAGCTCTATAAGAGGAGTGCATCTGGGGTCTTTCAGCGATGTGTATCTTCGGAAGAAGGAGTGGAAATCTTACGAGAGATCCACGAAGGCGAGTGTGGTCACCACGCTGTAGCCAAATCTCTAGTGGCAAAAGCTTTCCGACATGGTTTTTTCTGGCTTACAGCCAAGGCAGATGCCGAACGGCTGGTCAAGACGTGCAAAGGCTGCCAAAAGTATGCCAAACAAGCTCACGTTCCAGCTGATCAGCTGCGAACAATACCTATAACATGGCCTTTCGCGATCTGGGGGCTTGACATGGTAGGACCGTTTAAACGGGCTCTAAGTGGATTTACCCATATCTTAGTGATGGTGGATAAATTCACAAAATGGATTGAGGCTAAACCCGTCACTAGCTATGATGGAGCAACATCCAGAAGATTTGTCGAGGATGTCATAATCCGATACGGTTATCCGCATAGCATTATCATGGACAATGGGAGTAATTTCTCTATGGGAGAGTGATGGCCCAAAATATATCAAGCTCGTTGGGGAACCCCAAGAGGAAGGTATGATGAGCACAGCAGCAAGTTTTCCCTCAGTATGAAACCAAGGTTATCAATCCAGTAGGAGCAAGGAAACACCCCAAAGGTGTTGCTAGCTGAGCCTTGGCAGGGTGCACTACCGGTGCTAGTAGCAGCGTGGAGATCTGCACAACACAACCACAGAACTTTGCCCCCAACTTGCGATGAGGTTGTCAATCTCACCGGTTTTGCTGAAAACAAAGGATTAAACATATCAAGTGGAAGAAAGTAATAGTTTGTAGAAAGTAAACACAAAGCAGTAAAAAGTTGATTATAGATTGATAGTAAAAGAAAGGACCGGGGTCCATAGTTCACTAGAGGTGGCTCTCCTTAAGATAGATAACATGTTGGGTGAACAAATTATAGCGGGGAAATTGACAAACATCGAGAAAGGATACAAGCATATACTACTCATCTTGACTCCTTTGAGACTTGATTGGGCATTACAACATTATACATAGACCTCCATCCAACTGCATCTATGACTAATAATCCACCTTTAGGTTATCATCCGAACCCCCTCCAGTATTAAGTTGCAAGCAACGGATAATTGCATTACGAATTGCGTGTAAAGTAAACAATACGATTGTTCTATGAACAAAGGATTGTTGTTTTCTCCCTAGTAGCAACAACACATCTAGTAACTTAGAGTTTTCTGTCACTTCCCCAAATTACTAGAGGCATGAACTCACTATCGAGCATAAATACTAACTCTTGGAGTTGCTAGCATCTACTTGGCCAAGATAGCTACTAACAACGGAAAGCATTCAAGATCACAAATAACAAAGACATGATAGAATCAATAATCAATCTGAAATATCATCTCAATATCCATCAGATCCCTACAAACACAACATGCAGAATTACAAATAGATGATCTTGATCATGAAAGGAGCTCACAAGATATAAACATGATAGCACAAAGGAGGAGAACCAGCCATCTAGCTACTACATGGACCCATAGTCCAGAGATGAAGTACTCACGCATCACACCGGCGGCTTGCATGATGATGAAGAAGGCCTCCAGGGTGAATTCCCCTCTCCGGCAGGGTGCTGGGAAGAGCTTCAGATCCCTCCCAATCTAGGGACAGAGACGACGACGGTACAAACTCTTTCGTGGAATTTTGATCGGGGTACTTAGGGTTTCTGTATCGTAGGCAACTTATAGGTGGAAGGAGAGGCCGAGGGGGTGCCTGGGCTGGCCACACCACCCCTAGGTAAAAGTCTCCGGTAGTGGAATCAACTCTCCGTCGTCCTGAGAAATCTCAGGAGGATATCCCTCGACAGGAGCAAGCTCTAACTCAGGGAGGTCAGCAAGCTGAAAAGAGACGAGATGTTTTAGTATTGCAAAAACAATGTAAAGATGAACCAATAATTCGAGTTACCGCTGGAAACTTACCGGCACGACATGATCTTCTGCTGTATGCATGTCCAAAGACAGCTCCGGAGTTTTCCTCTCAATCCGCTCCCTTATCAGCCATTTTATTTGACACACGTAATCTTTATACATGTAAGGCTTGGTGCAGATTTGGAGTGAATCCTTCTTGGACGCTGTAATGGAGTGCATAAGCCGGTCTCCATGATGTTGAAGCGGCTGTATCCGGCGCGCCACCCAGCAGTGAACTAAGTCGGACCCTTTCAGGCCCTTGTGCTTCATCAAATATTCGATCCGTCTCTTGGCAAGAAGCAGATCATCACTGAGAGCCAGCGCATCTGCGTCCCAGGACTCTTGGGGCGTGGCGGCACCATCGACGAAAGACGACAAAGCAGTAGCTTTGCCGGGAGCAGGAATATCCTTGTGATAAAAGAAAGTGGACGACCATTGCTTGACCGACTGACTAGCCATAATCCGAGGATAGACGCGCTCTCTTCTAACAGAAAAACTAATGGTACCGGTAATGTATGGATTACCGGCAGTGATGGAATTTCTCCGGACATGCAAATAAAACCGGAAAAGAGTAAGGCTCGGCCTAATGCCGAAATACTCCTCCCACAAAGATGCGTACGCGCTCATCTCTAAGACAGACTTCAGGGGAAGATGGTGGAGATGAACTCCATAATGGCTGATAACCTCAGAAAAGAAGTCTGATGGAGGGAAACTCAAACCTCTGTCTAGGTGGGTGCTGAAGTGTATCCGCTCTCCATCGCAGGGGTTGGGGATGGTTTCGCCGAAGCCTCTCCGCCAGTCACCGGCGTGGAGGAGACCTTCGTCCTCCACGACGCGAAGCTTGGCATCATCAAGGATGCACGGGATCCAGACCCCACGGTTGCTCTCCTTCTTGCCGCCGCTGCTATCGCTGCCATTGCTGCCCTGCCGGAAGATGATGTTGAAGCCATTTTTTCCATGTGCCGGTGACCTGGGATGGGCGGCGCTGGAGGTTTATGGGGAGAGGAGGAGCTCTATGTTCGTGGGAGACATTGAGAAGGAAACGGCGCAAGAGCTGGTGAAGAAGATGGGGAAAAGGATCCTCGCCATTTATATCCTCCAGCCACGTCAAGATTTGTGTAAATGCTAAGCGAACACGCCACGCGTCGTGGAAAGAACTGGGTAACCCCCACGCGATGATTACGCCGCCTTGATCTCCATGCACGCATTAAAATGGCGCCTCAATTCTGCGAAAGGCAGACCCACCAATGGCCGTGCTGACATGAATGTCTGTTAGTGACGTGACTTAACCAAGAATAGTGTCAGGTTACGTCAGAGACCAAGTTCCGGCTTAGTTTGAATTTCGAGCTAGAAACCCGAATAACGTATGCATAGGTCTGGCTCATTTGAGACTCGGATCCTATCCTTTCTTTTTGAAGTTTCAGGAATCCTTCAACATTCTACAAGCCGAAGATCAAGCTAGACGATGATGAAATCCGACTCTGGATTTTGGAGGCTTCCGGGGGCTGCTGTTGGGGATATACTTTCTGGGTATCCTCACTATGCCTCACTGACCATGGTGGCCCACTTTGGGTTAGAGCTTTGCTTCACGGGCGGCCCAGTCAGGGAGAAGAGACGGAGTCCAGTCCGGCTATGGGAAGGCCTAGAAGACTTACCGACATAGGCCCATAGTGTTACTTGTAGTTCAAGATGTACTCTGTAACCGACTCTTAGTCATAGCCGGATAGATCTCTCCTGTAAACCCTAGGCCGGATATCTATATAAGCCATCCTACGGAGAGCCTTTAGGGCACCCTCACAATAGTCTACAATCTCAACCCGCACAGGCGAAACCCTTGTAACCAATATTCCGGCTCTGCCGTATTACTGGATTGCTAGCAGGAGTAGGATCCACCCAAAGCCAGCGGATTCGAACCTGGGTAAACTTGTGTGCTCACCGTCCCGGAACACAGTATGTCTCACACCCCTCTCTTCCACACGCCTCGAGGACCCCCTCATGGCGTACCTGTCATCAATCCGACGACATTCTGTCCCTTCCAACCCCTATCATTGCATCAAAGGATTATCCTATGAGCCCATGTAGGTGAAGTAATATTCAGTCGAAATTTGCATAAAACCATCATAGAAAACTAGTAGCATACTCATTCCATATTATATAAGATAGAAAAGTGGACCACATACTCATTGCATATTATATGGAAATCATAGCCAATTCATCATATGCCCTCAAGAACATGGGGATCTACTCACAAGTGCCAAACATGATATGGACTAGTAGCATATGGATTACAACACAATCTGAAAATATAATCTCTCCACCAAATAAAGACAAGATGCCAATCACAAACATGTAAATAGCCCTTAAAACAATATCCAGGGTTCAGTCAATCACAAACTATGAGGGGAATGACATTGATCTTGGAGATGGTGATGGTGACGATGATGGTGTTGATGGAGATGTTGATGGAGAGGCCTCCCCCTATACCTAGGAGGAGTGGTGATGACGATGGCATTGATTTCCCCCTCACCGGAGGCTCCGGCATGGCAGGATCTGCTCCCTCCCGGAGTAGGAGAGGACTTTCGCCTGTGCCCGGTGGGTGGGCGCACCATCTGGCTTGTTTCAGTCCACGTGGCTCCTCTCGCTTCATTCTTTGCCCAAGTTGGTTCTCCTGGTGAAAAACTTGTCAGGTATTTTTCCTTCAATTTATTGACGTCCAGAAGGTCCTGAAACAACAAAAACATGAATAAGGAGGTTTTCTGCCTCCCAGAAATTAAATACCAATGAAAGGGACTTTGTAGGAAAGTCTCGTAAATCATCTAAATATGTATAAATAATGAAGGAGCAAGGTAAATATGATTCTAAATAGTACATAAAGGTCTTAAAAATGATGATGCAAAATGCAAGTATCAACTCCCCCAAGCTTAAACCTTTGCTCGTCCTAGAGCAAATAAGCGAATAGATCATGATCATATATCAATGAGCTTATGGTTGACCAGAAAATACGAGCATGGCATCATCAACTTATGCATATTCACTTGTCCAAAACAAATATGAACTAACCGCCATGCACATATGGGCTACATAGATAGATATTATCACTTACGCCTTACTTTTTGAACAAAAACTAACCATTACATGTTGGACCATGGAACAAGTCTCAAATTTATCATACACTCCACTATCTTTAATAGCTTTTCCTGGATTTTTACCAGCTTTTAATTTAACCTTTGGATATGCCTTTGTAATAAAGATAAGTTTCTCATAAAACAAATAGTGGAAAATATAATTGTTTAAACAACAAGATAGAGATGACTATTTTGACTTTTTTTCAAGAACTTTCACCACTTTTTGTATGGCATCAGTTAATAGTCTTGCCCTCTTAGTAACCAGTATAAACCTTATTCATGGGTCTTTCAATCGTGTCATATTCTCTAAACAACCTTTGTCTTTCACTTTCCATGGCTATCCGAATTCTCGAGTGCCTGCCTTTCAAACATTTTCCCATAGATCATATGTATTGAAATACCCATAACAACCATTCAGTTTACTCGTTGATTACTAAGTAGGATAAGAGTATCTCATGTCCCTTTGTCATCCTCCTCTTTCCAACTATTTATTTTATAAGCACCACAAATTCACAATGTTCCTTTTTTTAATAAGTGTTGCTCCCCTTGCATGGATCTTTCCTTATTTGAAAGTTTAGCTTGTTGAGTAATCTATGCTTGTCCAACATGCTCAAGTTAATTTAGTTCAAGGCAAGATGTAAGTGAAACTTCTACATATGGTGCACACATCTACATGAGTGTTACCCATAAATCTCCAGATAAGAGAATCATGGATGACACCATACTTTATATTTTATTCAAAACCACTCAACCAAGGATACATGATAACACTTTTCATAGTGGTGGCATGATAGATGCCATGGATAGGCTAAAGATGGGGCCAATGTACGCTAGAGGAATTCACAGAGGGAAGTGTGGTGATTCCACACACAAGTTTTTGTATTTTCACTCTTTCTATGGTGGATTACAAGGGCTCCTTGAGCTGTTCGTGAGAAGGAGACTAGTTCTCTTACCCCCACTACAGTGCTCTAGAGTTCTACCTTAGCCATAATAATGATCGATCTCCCTCTATGGAGGTCCTGGTGCTCCTTATATAGGAGAGCCCAGGTTACAAAGTTAGGGCACACGTGGAAGCATATTCCTCGAATATGCCCTTTGGTTAAAGCTAGATGCCTCTTTATTCACTTTAAATGCCTAGTCCGGACTATGGACGTAATCCTCTGCGAGCCACCCTGCTTTTGGTGTCCGCTGACATTGGTTGTGTCAGCCGACACTAGCTACATCACCTTTGCCGGCCACGCCCCACTGGTCCTTGCCTCTGCCCTGCTTCGCTCATGCTTCAGTGGGCAAAGGCCACCTTTTGACCAAGGAGAGATTCCTTCCTTCCTTTGGAAGCCAAGTGGTAACCTGGCTAACACGTGGCTAACCCGGGTACGAGGGTACCTGCACACAAGGTAGATCAACGTAGCTGACATATATTTTATGACGTCCGGGTTAATGTTAGGCAAACGCCCACCGGGCCAGGTTACCCCGTAAGTCGGCCTGCCTTGAGGTGACCCGGCCAACACTCGCTTTAACCGTGTCGTACGTCGGCTAACTCGTCCTTTATACCCTCGCGTGAGCCTACCCGAGGGTATCCCCCCAACATTAGTCCCCGAAGATGGTGCGGTCTTAGCAACTTCAGCTGATAAGGCCACAACAGGCTCCATTTACCAAGATAAGCACTTTCTTTGCCGAGTTATTCCATAACCCAGTTTCTTTGGTTCAACATTCCCTTGGCTCGATTCGAGTTATTCCTCGTTGGTCGGGTCTTCGTCTATGTATCCGGGTTATCTTTCCTTCATTCATACGCTTCCCCACATCCCACGTGAAGGGTAATCATCACTTTGCCTCATTTTTAGGGTCGTGCCAGTTTACTGCGCCGGTTACTGTATTGAGTGTCAGGAATAACTGTTGCACGCGTCACATCATGACCGCCCCCTCGTTAACTGTATCATAACATCACGTCACGGGATTCGCTGCTCCATGTGGCCCTTGGTGTGGCGCAAACTTGATTGGTCGATTAGGAGAATACACGGCCACACCGTGTGGCCACGCCGCAGTGGTTAATCCCACTACACGCCCCAGGTGCATGGTTAAATAGGGGATAGGGGTGGTTCTTGGGGAAGTTCCCCCACTTCGCACGCGCCCCTGCCCTTTGCCCCCTTCTTCTCCACAGCGACGCCGCCGCCGCTTTTGCTTGAACACCGTGCTGCCAAGGTCGCGCCTCACTGCTCCTTAGCATCAACACCGCAGATTCCCCGCAAGCTCTCTGCTATAGGGCCATGCACCTCCAAACCATTGTTCCCTGCCACAGACGTTTTCTTCGAAGATCTCGATTTGGAGATGACAGAGGAGGAAGCTTCCATTGTTGCAGAGGAAGAGGAGGAGGAGGAAGAAGTCCATGAGCACGGTGCCTGGGCGGGCGCGTTTGTCTACCAGGATGACCTCGATTGGCTCTACACGACCAGCTACATCCCCGCGGGCGTCACATGCCGCCTAGCCGCCCAGGAAATAGCTCCTTATCTGAATCCCGACGAGTTCATTGTGTTCTTGTCTCATTTCTAGCGCGGCTTCCGCCTTCCCGTAAGCAATTTCTTTCACGATTTTATTTCCATCTACCAGCTTTAGCCTCACCACCTTCCTGCCAAAGCAATCACTTCCCTTTCCTCTTTCACCTCCGGCATAGAGGGATACGTCGGCCTCTGGCCCACCAAAGAACTTTGGATCAAGTTCTTTGGTCTTAAGAGAAATGTCATCCCGGATCGTCTCCTTGCCCCGGCGGACAAACACTTGACCCAATGCGGGGGAGCCTCTATCTCTCCCTGCAAGAACTCTGCCTTCCCCCGGGTTATCAGCCTTGAATCTTGCAAGGGCTGGGCCCGGACCTTCTTCTACGTCCGAAAAAACACGGATGAGGATTTGATCTGGCTACTCCCCTTCAAGATAGGTCCTCCAGACACCTCCCTGTGGGAGAAGATCCCGAAGCGACCTACTACCTTTGCGGCCTAGGTAGATCACCGGGTCAAGGAGCTCATCGGGCTGCGTCTGCGTAGCGAGGACATCATGATCACTTTTGTCCGTAGCCGGGTCTTCCTCTTGCAGAAGCGCTCCCATAAGATTTGCCACTTGAGCGGCCCCCTTGACCCCAACCGGACCTCCTCCTTTGAGCTTAACAACTCCGAGGTATTCCGTCGGGTTAAGGCCATTTTCAAGGTAGAGAAGGAGTTCTCCGAGGCATGGAAGTGGGGGATGGCGCCCTTCACCCGGGCTAACTTGCCACCCAAGGTATGTTCTTCTCCCGATATTTTTCCGAGTTTTGTGGTATGTCGGATTGTATCCTAACTTGACCATTTAGTACTTGTGCTCTCAGTTGTTTCTTCAACAGACAGTTGAGGACGGCAAGGAGCCAACCCTCAAGTGGGTGGAGGACCGTGTAGAGCCGGAAGCGGATGAGCCTGACCCGGAGAGATTTTTGCCTACTCTGGACGTCACCAAGCGCACCTCTGGTAAGGCCTCTTCTTTAAGGGATTGGCCAGATGATGATAACTCCGATGTTGAAATTATGGAAGTACTTGATCCGGTGCCCATCTCTTATGTGTTTCCTATTACCTCGGCTTCAGCTAACCCAGCCGGTCAGGTCCACGAGATCCCTCCGCTTGACATGGAGGATCGGCTCCTGCCCCTTCCCAGAAGCACCCGGCTACCTTGGCTCCAGCTTCAGAAGCACCCCTACCTAAGAAGAGGCAGAAGATATCTAGGGTTAAGGGTGCAGGCAAGCTCGTGCCCAAGGCCACTATCCGGAGAGCGCCCAAGCCTCGGGAACCTCCGAACTCGGCTGAGTAAGTAACCTTTCCTTCCTTGGCCTTTTCCGGGTCTTGCTTTACCACATAAACGTAGGACTTGTCTCTATTCCTCTTTGTAACTTATTGTTCTTTTCTTAACTAGGCAGGGCTCTAGGGTGATTCCCCAGAGTGGCCCCAACATCTCCTCTCCAATCCAGAGCGGCCCATATCCCCCCGTGACAACGAAGTTCGCCCACTGAGCCCTATCCAAGAAGGTTCCGCGGCACCGCCGGATCTGAGCCCACCTCACCATGAGGAGGGTAGCATCGATGAGGGGGGCAGTGGAACTGTCGAGGATACAGCGATGCCAGATCTCCCCATCTCTTCAGCTTTGCCGCAACCTTCAGCATCTGAGGTGCCCGCTTCATCGGCACCGCCCCAGATAACTTCTTCTTCTATTTCAATTTCTCCAGTAGCATCAGTAGCACCAGCACCAGCAACACCAGCACCAGCAGCAGCAGTACCAGCACCAGCACCAGCAGCACCAGCCGCAATAGCAACAACACTAGCAGCAACACCAACAGCACCATCATCAGCAACAACAAAGCCAGCCACCAAGAAGAAACCCTAGGCTGCCATCTCCGGATCAACTGTGTCTATTAAAGACAAATTTCTGCCGGCCTCTCAAGATCACTCCAGAGCGGCAGCCTCGGGTCTTCTGCAGCGGCCAAAAACTATCAGCAAAAGCAAAAAGGTTGCCGAGGCAGCCAAGGATTCATCCTCTGGCCCTTTTGCTGCCGGATCAGAGAGCAGCAAACAATTGACCTTGCATACTAGTCCAGCTGCTGCTCAGTCTGCGAGGCAGGATGCCCATGCTAAGGGCTTGGTGATGAGCCATTCGCTTAGCAAGGAGAGTTATAGTCTGGCACTCATTGAGTATGTGAACAACTAGAATGACGCCAAATATCCACACACCTAGAGCCGGGTTAAGTTCCACTTGGCCTGGATCTTGTAGACTTCGAATATCCACACACCTAGAGCCGGGTTAAGTTCCACTTGTCTCGGATCTTGTAGACTTCGAATATCCACACACCTAGAGCCAGGTTAAGTTCCACTTGGCCTAGATCTTGTAGACTTCGAATATCCACACACCTAGATCCGGGTTAAGTTCCACTTGTCCCGGATCTTGTAGACTTCGAATATCCACACACCTAGAGCCGGGTTACGTTCCACTTGGCCCGGATCTTGTAGACTTCGAATATCCACACACCTAGAGCCGGGTTAAGTTCCACTTGGCCTAGATCTTGTAGACTTTGAATACCATTTTCCTATTTCTGAACTAACATTGGCTTGTTTCAGATCACCACCAACCGCCGCACTGCTGAGTTCCAGCGTCTGCTAGACTCGTACAAGAATCTATGTGCTAGATACGGCAAGTTGCTGGTTGATCACCAAAAGAAGGGTAATCTATTTTACTTAAGATCTTGCATTTTATTTTCTTTGAGTTACTTGCCATCCATGTTAACTTATCATCCGTATTGTGCAGCCGAGGTCGAGGCTGAAAACGTCATCATGCGCAAGAACTTGGCTGAGATCCAGGGTAACTTACCTTGTTCACTTAGCCCTTGCATTCTCTTTCCTTGACTCAGCAGATATTTATACCTCGGCTCTGCTGGGTCAATCCATTATTGCAGTTACCCTTCAAGATAGTGTGCCCATTCCTGACATGATGCTTCACTTTCTCGAACAAGCAGGAAACCATCAGGCCGAATTGAAGATGAAAGATGATGAAATCGCTCAGCTGCACCTCAAGGACGATGAGATTACTCGGTTGAACACCGAAATCCAGAAGCTCAAGGATCTGCATAAATCCAAGCTGGACAAGGCTGACCAGGAGTTCTCCGAGGAGAAAGAGTGCCCGAAGACTCAAATCGCCAAGGACAATGATTTTCTTATGGAAGCCAACATCAAACTTAAGTCGGTGACCATTGAGTATGAGCATCTCCAGTCGAGGAAGTCCAACAAACATAATGAGCTTACTCGGATCCTCTGCCAGATTTCACGTGAGTTCTCTTCCTCTTTCCGACTCTTGTCTCTCCGGGTCAAGTGTCCTTGCTAACTGACATTTTCTGTTTTGCTTACAAGCAAGTTCCCAGAGAGTGATCCCCTTGCTCCTACTGCTGTAGCCAAGTCCCCCACGCAGTGAGGTACCCCAGCCGATCCTGCCGCCGAGTCAGTTCCTTATGATACAGAGGACTTGTTGGTGATCCTCACTGCCCGCATTGAATTGGTGAAGAATTATGGCGCGGACATCATGCTAGCAGCAATCCGGATGTTCAACGCTCTTTGGCCCACTGAGCCCACTCCCAAAGGCAGTACCTCTTTTATATCCAAGATGATGGAGTGTGAGACTCAGCTGAACTTATGGCGAGAATCCGCTGCACGAGCCAGAGCTGATATGGCGCTGAACTTTGTTCTTTCATGGTATGAAGAGTTGGACCTGGAGTTGCTTGATCATCTGCGCATTGGATCTAAATGGTCCAATGATCCGGAGTGCATCACCAAACGCAAAGCCTATGCCAATAAGCTTATCCAGTATGCCTTCTACCATAGCTGGAACGAGGGTCTAAGCTATCTCGACACAGTTGATGATGCTTATGTTTCGGATGGTGCTGAGGGCGAAGAAGTTGAAGAGGAAGCCTCCAAACTGGGCGACGAAACTAAAGATCCGGAGGATGAGGAGGGTAACTCCGAAGTTGAGGCAGGGACTAGTGCCCCGCCTACTGATGCCGAAGTACCTCCTCCCTCAACCAATGATCCGTCTCCAGCTGTGGCTCCATGAACTATAAACACTTAATGATACCCATCAGATCCCCGGTATGCCAGGTGCAGTTGTATTTATGCACAATGGTTCGTTTTGCTACAATTATTATTTGTGTTTTTCTACTTAGTTTTTAATGCCGGATTAACTTGGGCGAAGTCCCCGAGTTTCCTTTTCTTGTTCATCCAATTTTATGACCTGGCTCGCGTCTACCTTGATTCAGTTTTTGACTTACGAGTCTGAGGTTCAAAAAAATGACTTAACAATACTTGAAACTTTGCGATTAGCTCAAAATACCCCAACACAATCATAGATAAAGTAAATAGAAGGTTAGTCCAAATAACAAATGTCGGCTCAATTATGTTCTTTTCCTTAGTCGTTTTTCATGTGCTTTGCAATTCCAAACTTGTTCTCTTGCTTTCCATGAAGCCAATTCTTGTTGGACAATAACAAAGTTGAAGAGTTAGGGTTTTGGTGCTCACACACTACTAATCCAGCTAAAGTCCAAGTAATTTAAGCCAACCGACATATAAAAGGTAAATACGGAAAAGACAATTATTAAGGCAGTCCCCGAGTTTCTGCTAGGGGTGCCAAAGTTTCATTGATACGCTCATTGCCGACATACATACCGACAAATGAGTAACTCGGATATATTCACCTATTTGTCAGGTGTAAAATGGACGAAGTACTGCTACATTCCACGGACGCTTAGTTTCCTCGCCGGATCTGTCCGTCTTGTTCTTCTTCTGTGGTTGTGCATCGATACGATAATAGGAATTGACATGGGTATACCCTACAGGTACTCGAGTTTGGTATATACGGTCCAGATACGGCAGAAGCCCACGGCGTTGCCAAGGCCCAGTGGATAATTCGAGTGGCCCACGGAGTCTCGATTGCTTGCGAGATAAGAAGAAGCTTAAGATAGAAAGTTCAAAGGATAAACCCTAATCTATAACTGACTCGACCTGCTACCCGAGACCTAGCCTATCTATATAAAGGCTAGGAGGGGGTGGCGAGGAGGACGATCACCACCCTAGTTTCCACAACTCTCGCTAGATTGCATCTGCGCGCCCCTGTAATCTTTGATTCCTTTGTTAATTCCAAGAGCAGACAAGCAGAAGTAGGGACATCTACGAGGCCTGAACCTGGGTAAAACTTGCGTCCCTATGTGCTTGTTTGCTAGCCGACTGATGCCTCTAGCGCTCCCTCCTTCTCCAAAACCCAAGTCCATAACAATGGGCATTGACGAGTTAAACCCTCGTTAATTGGCACCGTCTGTGGGAATTGGGAGTGCTGATGTTGCGGCTTCTTCGGCCCCATCAACCACGATCTACAACTCCGCAACAGCAGATATTCGCCAGCTCTTCGGTGCGTTCGACTTCACCATCATGAAAGCAAGGACAACTCATCCACCTTTGAGCACGGCTGCGCCAAGGTTTCATCGGTGGATGGAGGATCACGAGGATCACTCGAAGGACCACTCGACGTACCCTATCACAAACCAAGCAAGAACAAATAAGGGGCCAAATAATACAATGATAAAAAGCTCGAAGGCATTCAGGCATGGCAAAGTTTCGACAGGGATACTCCCACAAAAGCATGTTTTCAACACAAAGCTAAACTACAACTATTATAGATTAGCTACTAAGGAGAGCCTGCTTCTTCGACTTTGACTTCGACTTCAGGGGCCTCGTCGAATCCGTGGCCGTCTCTGACGTCATAGAATTTCCCGTGCCAGCCTCTGATGCCGCAACCTTCACCGCATTCTTCGCTTGCTGTAGCCCTTCGGAGTATTTGCCGACTGTATTGATGAGCTACGGCCCATACTTACCACAACCAGTAGCGAAGGGAGCAAACACTACCTGTTGGCCATCTGTGCCGATGGGCATCACCTTGGAGATCACGGCGGGGTCCACCTCCATGCCATGGGCTTGCACCATCGCGAGTGCCATGGTGGCGCCGACAGACTGCTGGGAGTTCCTGAAGTCCATGGGAATACCCCCAACAAGGGAGGTCCTCAAGGTTGTCAATCAGCTCAGCTTGGGGGTTAGATCCCTACGTATGCGACTGAGCACACCCTTGGCCTTCGTCAGCGTCCCCTGAAGGGAAGCGTTGCGGTCTTCGACTGCGGCGATAGCACCAGCCAACGCATCATCATGACGAAGGGCCTGGGCGTCAAAGCTCAGGTCGCTGGCATCTACATATAGCAAAGTGTTAGCACAATAAGATGATGTCAAAGAAGGAAACAATGAAAGAGTACTTGAGAGGGACTTAGCAATCGAGATAAGTTGCTCCTCGAGTAACTTCTCCCTCTCGGCATTGGAGATGTGCAAGTCCTCCTCGCATTTCCGCAAGTCTTCTTCGTGTTTTTGCGACTCCTCCAGGGTCGCGATTGCTTCGTCGCGACTCTTCGCCGCTGCGGCAAGCATCTTTTCAAGTGAAGCAGCATGACATAGAAGTTCATTATGCTCAACTGCAAAGGAGCAGAACGTATCATCAATCAAATCTATAAACTTCACGAAGACAAAGACAAAGCCCAAACTAACCTTCAACAACACGATGGCGATTGTCCAGCCGCGCATGCTGTCGACCCATGTCAAGGACTTGCTCCACCAGCCGAGAAGCTTCCTTCATGATGAGCTATATCAGAAGAAAACAAAGTTCATCAACAGCACCAAGTATGTATTCGACTGCCAAAACTGCAAAAGAATGCTTACATGGTCCTCCAGAGACTCCGAAGATGACTATTGTGCAGTCATCCGGGTAACCACCTGGTGTCCCCCAGTGTGCGCGGAACTCGACGAGTTGTGCCCAGAGTGGGCCGCCAATGGAGGAGAGGAAGATCGTTTGACCACTTCCTTGGCCTTGGAGTCTGTGACTCCGGATTCCTTCACAAATTGGACGTCGTCAAAAGACGACGATGCTTCTTGACTACCAAACACATCCAGATAAAACTTCAGGAAAAGCAGCTCCAAAAGAGAAACCTATACAAAGTCGTGAATGCAGAACTCACTAGTCAAATCTATCAAGGTTGAAGGATTGCTCCTCCGACTCTGACGACTCCTTCGGCAGTCACAACTTCTTCCGGGCAGGAGGAGCCATTGAGCGCACAGGAACAGTGGGGATTGGCTCCTCTGCAACAACAGAAGGGCCTTCTGGCATCGTCGGTGATGAGGCATCTGAGTCCTTGCTGCGGGAACGCTTGCGAGTGCCCTGGTCGCTGGACTCAGGGGCTCCCTCCTCCTCTTTGATTAGGACGGTCGACTCCGACTCGTCCTCTTCATCCACCTCGTGAGGGATAACCCTTCAGGACGAGGAGGCAAAATGGGAGACACCTTCTAGTCCTGCATTCAGAAGATAACATTATATATTAAGTAACCAGTGGCAATCGACAAAGAAAGCTACTTCGTAGTACAATTCTACCTCAGGAGGAGGTTTTGAGGCGTCAAAAGGAGGCACGACTGGTTCGCCTGGGTGGTGTATTTGGTCACTAGACACACCCTCTTATCAACCTCACCCGCAGAAATGCCATCGGCAGATACGCGAGTGGCATCGTTCGCACCGGCCCAGCGGAACATGGGATGGACTCTAGCCTGCAGAGGCTGGACACGGGGGGTGCAACCATGTGCGAATGAGGGCAGCACCTCCCTCTTCTTTGCCTATGCGACTCTCGAGGTCGCAGACGCGCTTATACATCACCTCCGTTTCCTCGAACTCGCCAGGCATCACGATATTCTTCCAAGAGTGCCTCCTCGCGGGATCAAAGGGCGCAAGTCCGTAGTGCTCTCCGTCAGCCTTCTGGTCGCGGATGTAGAACCACTTGTCTCTCCACCCTTGGATAGACGCAGTGAGCTTGGTATCAAAGTAGGTGGTAGAGGAGTCGACGTGGATTCTAGAACCTCCTACGTCGTAGACTACCGAACCGGACGCCGACTGGCGTTTTAGCTTAAAAAGCCTCTTGAAGAGGCCAAAGTGCGGCTCGAATCCGAGCACTCGCAAAGAGTAATGAAGCAGGAGATGTGGAGAATAGAATTTGGGGACAACTTATGTAGCTGGAGCCCGTAGAAACAAAGGAGACCCCTGAAGAACGGATGCAGGGGAGAGAAACACCTCGAATGATGAATGCAAGGAACATCACCCGGAAACCAGGAGGAGGACAAGGGATTACCTCCTCGCCAGACACTCGCGAGTCGTCCTCCACGGACGGGAGAACTCCATCTCAACGATGAAGATGTAGCTCGGCGGGCTTGTTGATGGATGCACGCCAAGGACCATTGGTGACGCGGGTGCCCGCAGCCTTCTTCTTCCCAACGTCGGCGGCGCTGGTGCCCATGGTGGCAGTACCTCCTTCTCCAAAACCCAAGTCCACAACAATGGGCATTCATGAGTTAAACCCTCGTCAATTGGCGCCGTCTGTGGGAATTGGGAATGTTGATGTTGCGGCTTCTTTGGCCCCATCAACCACGATCTACAACTCCGCAATAGCGGATATTCGCCAGCTCTTCGGCGCGTTCGACTTCATCGTCGCGAAAGCAAGGACAACTCATCCACCTTTGAGCGTGGCTGCACCAAGGTTTCATCGGTGGATGGAGGATCACGAGGATCACTCGAAGGACCACTCGATCTACCCTATCACAAACCAAGTAAGAACAAATAAGGGGCCAAATAATACAATGATAAAAAGGTCGAAGGCATTCAGGCACGGCAAAGTCTTGACAGGGATACTCCCACAAAAGCATGTTTTCAACACAAAAATAAACTACAACTATTACATATTAGCTACTAAGGAGCAGCCTACTTCTTCGACTTCGACTTGGACTTCAGGGGCCTCGTCGAATCTGTGGTGGTATGTGACGCCACAGACTTTCCGGTGCCAGCCCCTGATGTCGCAGCCTTCGCTGCGTTCTTCGCTCGCTGCAGCTCTTCGGAGTATTTGGCGACTGTATTGATGAGATGCGGCCCATACTTACCACAACTAGTAGTGAAGGGAGCAAACACTACCTGTTGGCCATCTGCGCTGACGGGCATCGCCTGGGAGATCGCGGCGGGGTCCACCTCAATGCCATGGGCTTGCACCATCGCGAGTGCCATAGTGGCGCTGACAGACCACTAGGAGTTCCTAAAGTCCATGGGAATACCCCCAGCAAGGGATTCGACCAGGTCCTCAAGGTTGTCAAGCAGCTCAGCCTTGGGGGTTAGATCCCTGCATATGCGACTGAGCACACCCTTGGCCTTCATCAGCGTCCCCTGAAGGGAAGCGCTGTGGTCTTCAACTGCGGCGATAGCACCAGCCAATGCATAATCGCGACGAAGGGCCTGGGCGTCAAAGCTTAGGCCGCTGGCATCTACATATAGCAAAGTGTTAGCACAATAAGATGATGTAGAAGTAGGAAACAATGAAAATTCAGCTGAAAGAGTACTTGAGAGGGACTTAGCAATCGAGATAAGTTGCTCCTCGAGCAACTTCTCCCTCTCGGCATTGGAGATGTGCAAGTCCTCCTCGCGTTTCCGCAAGTCTTCTTTGTGTTTTTGCGATTCCTCTAGGGCCGCGATTGCTTCGTCGCAACTCTTCGCCATCGTGGCAAGCGTCTTTTCAAGTGAAGCAGCATGACACAGACAAAGCCCAAACTAACCTTCAACAACGCCATGGCGATTGTCCAGCCGCGCATGTTGTCGACCCATGCAAGGACTTGCTCCGCCAGGCGAGAAGCTTCCTTCACGATGAGCTGCATCAGAAGAAAACAATGTTCATCAACAACACCAAGTATATATTCGACTGCCAAAAGTGCAAAATAATGCTTACATGGTCCTCCAGAGACTCCGAAGATGACTTTTGTGCAGTCATCCGGGTAACCACCTATTGTCCCCCAGCGTGCGGGGAACTCGACGAGTTGTGCCCAGAGTAGGCCGCCAATGGAGGAGAGGAAGCTCGTTCGACCACTTCCTAGGCCTTGGAGTCTGTGACTCCGGATTCCTTCACAAATTGGACGTCGTTAGAAGACGACGATGCTGCTTGACTACCAAACACATCCAGCAAAAACTTCAGGAAAAGAAGCTCCAAAAGAGAAACCAGTACAAAGTCGTGAACGCAGAACTCACCAGTCAAATCTATCAAGGTCGAAGGATTGCTCCTCCGACTTTGACGACTCCTTCGGTAGTCACAGCTTCTTCCGGGTAGGAGGAGCCATGGAGCACACAGGAACAGCGGGGATTGGCTCCTCTGCAACAACAGAAGGGCCTTCTGGCGTCGTCGGCGACGAGGCATCTGAGTCCTTGCTGCAGGAATGCTTGCGAGTGCCTTGGTCGCTGGACTCAGGGGCTCCCTCTTCCTCTTTGATTGGGACGGTCGACTCCGACTCGTCCTCTTCATCCACCTCGCGAGGGATAACCCCTTCACAACAAGGAGGCAAATTGGGAGACACCTTCTAGTCCTGCATTCAGAAGATACAACATTATATATCAAGTAACCAGTGGCAATCGACAAAGGAAGCTACTTCGTAGTACAAT
Source organism: Avena insularis (assembly GCA_023614405.1). Taxonomy (NCBI): domain Eukaryota; kingdom Viridiplantae; phylum Streptophyta; class Magnoliopsida; order Poales; family Poaceae; genus Avena; species Avena insularis. Next base: position 88,090,122 of record CM042688.1, read on the forward strand.
TCTACCTCAGGAGGAGGGTTTGAGGCGTCGAAAGGAGGCACGACTGGCTCGCCTAGGAGAACCTCCTTGGTGGTGTATTTGGTCACCAGACGCACCCTCTTATCAACCTCACCCGCAGAAATGCCACCGGTAGATACGCGAGTGGCATCGTTCGCAGCAGCCCAGCGGAACATGGGATGGACTCTAGCCTGCAGAGGCTGGACACGGCAGTGCAACCATGTGCGAATGAGGGCAGTGCCTCCCTCTTCTTTGTCTATGCGACTCTCGAGGTCATATACGCGCTTATACAACACCTCTGTTTCCTCGAACTCGCTAGGCATCATGATATTCTTCCAAGAGCGCCTCCTCTTGCACGGTGTCGCGGGATCAAAGGGCGCGAGTCCGTAGTGCTCTCCGTCGGCCTTCTGGTGGTGGATGTTGAACCACTTGTCTCTCCACCCTTGGAGGGATGCATTGAGCTTGATATCAAAGTAGGTGGCAGAGGAGTCGACGTGGATTCCGCAACCTCCTACGTCGTAGACTACCGAACCGGACGCCGACTGGCGTTTCATCTTAAAAAGCCTCTTGAAGAGGCCAAAGTGCGGCTCGACTTCGAGCCAGCACTCGCAAAGAGTAATGAAGCAGGAGATGTGGAGAATAGAATTTGGGGACAACTGATGCAGCTGGAGCCCGTAGAAACAAAGGAGACCCCTGAAGAATGGATGCAGGGGGAGAGAAAGACCTCGGATGATGAACGCAAGGAACATCACCCGGAAACCAGGAGGAGGACAAGGGATTACCTCCTTGCCGAGCACTCGCGAGTCGTCCTCCACGGATGGGAGAACTCTATCTCGACGATGAAGATGTAGCTCGGCAGGCTTGATGATGGACGCATGCCAAGCGCCGTTGGTGACGCGGGTGCCCGCACCCTTCTTCCTAGTGCCGGTGGCGCTGGTGCCCACGGTGGCGGTATCACCCTTCTTCTTGGTGGCGGCAATGGCGGCCGCGGACCCAGCTGCGGCGCCTCCCTTCTTCTTGCCCATCTTCCGATGGCGGTGAGAACGAAGGAAGTAACTGGGGAAGACACGAAGTTGGTCCAATGCCGCAAAGAGAAAGTGCGCAAGGGAGCAGATATCAGCAACAATGGCGATGGAGGCACGAGCAAAGAAGACAGATGGGGAAATTACCGCAGCTGCGCTGCTACTTAACCTCCTCGCAAACACCATCCAACGGCCAGCAGAAACCCTACCACACGCGTGGCACATCACCATCAACACGTGGAGAAGTTGAAGCATGAACCATCCCCCCACTATTCAAATTACACGCGGAAATCGAGGAGACACAGTTAAAACAGAAGATTATGCATGCCCGGTCAAATCGAAGTCAGAAAGTGGGCTCACGCACGTCCCATCAAAACCGCTCACGCGGGCAACCGAGGTTATCACATCATCAGCACTGACGTCATTGATTTCAGCAGCAGAAGATTTCGACTACTTTAGTCCTCGCTCGAGTCTTCGACTCCACCGAGCACTCGGGGGCTACTCCCATAGGGAGCGCTGGTCGTGCACCCTACAATTATCTTTATGCAGGTATATGAACATTCAGGACATACCCACCACTCGATTGTGGACTATGGGTTACTCCCATAGGGAGCACCGGAAGCAAATTCGACTGAAACAAGCAGCAAAAGACGACAGCAGTCACAAAAGATCTTTTGTCCCTTCTTGAGTCTTCGACTCAACCAGGCACTCGGGGGATACTCCCATAGGGAGCGCTGGTCGCACACCCTATGATTATTTTGTTGGTACATCGTACTCCGCTTCATATTTTCCCTACAAAGAGAGTACATCTCCTAGGCCACCAGAATCATCTCCGTGATGACAAAAAATTTGGATGTCGCGCTTATAGCATGAAGATAAGACCTGAACAAGGCCTGGCAACGCATCTACTACGCACTACCAGAAATATATCCGTGCCTGCAGGTGCGATGAACATGCCTTCACGGACGCGTCGAGTGCTCACACTTATACACTGGAATTCAACTCCTGTAAGACCTCCGTGGCCTGAGTCAAATTATGCCAGCACTTTTCCGAATTCGAGTCCGGGGACTCGAGTTTGAGTAGATTACGTTGTTTTTCCCTAAGGCAGTTAACTGATACCGATACATCGGATAAACCAGGCACGTATATCAACAATCCCTATGACATAAACAGAACACTCGAAAAATGTTCAGTCATGCACTCGAAAGACTTCATAAAGTCCCCAGTCGAATCTGCGATTCCACTAGACACTCGGGGGCTACTGAGATGGGTATACCCTACAGGTACTCAAGTTTGGTATATATGGTCCAGATACGGCAGAAGCCCATGGCGTTGCCAAGGCCCAGTGGAGAATTCGAGTGGCCCACGGCCTCTCGATTGCTTGCGAGACAAGAAGAAGCTTAAGATAGAAAGTTCAAAGGGAAAACCCTAATCTATAACCGACTCGACCTGCTACCCGAGACCTAGCCTATCTATATAAAGGCTAGGAGGGGGCAGCGAGGAGGACGATCACCACCCTAGTTTCCACAACTGTCACCAGATTGCATCTACGCGCCCCTGTAATCTTCGATTCCTTTGTTAATTCCAAGAGCAGACAAGCAGGAGTAGGGACCTCTACAAGGCCTAAACCTGGGTAAAACTTGCATCCCTATGTGCTTGTTTGCTAGCCGACTGATGCCTCCAGCGCTCCCTCCTTCTCCAAAATCCAAGTCCATAACAATGGGCATTGACGAGTTAAACCCTCGTCAGGAATCATTGTGTAAAGCTTTGCTTACAATGAAAGGTCCTTCCCATGGAGGGGGTAACTTATGCATGCCGGCAGTGTGCTGCACCAGCCAAAGTACGAGATCACCTTCCCGGAAAACTCGGGGATTTACTTTCCGACTATGGTAGCATTGGAGATTTTGCTAATATATGGCGGGTCTGGACAAGGCAAGTTCTCTCACTTCTTCCAGCAGATCAACATCATTTTGCTGGGCTTCACACACTTCGGCTTCTATGTATTAGCTGACCCTTGGTGAATCATGCTCTATGTCGGCTGGTAACACAGCTTCTGCCCCATATACCAGAAAAAATGGCGTATAGCATGTTGATCGATTCGAAGTTGTCCTAAAACTCCATAGTACCGCTGGTAGTTCTTCTATCCAGCACCACGCCGATCTTTGCAGCGGCTCAATGAGTCGGGGTTTTATCCCAGACAAAACATGTCCGTTGGATCTTTCCACTTGCCCGTTCGATGCGGGGTGGGATACTGAAGCAATATCTAGCCGGATATTCTTCTCTCGGTAGAACCTCACAAATGCTCCTTCAGCAAAGTTTGTGCCATTATCAGTTATGATACTATGGGGATAGCCATATCTCAAGATTATATCTTTGAGGAATGTTATCGCTGTTGCCCCATCACATTTCCTGATTGGATTTACTTCAATCCATTTGGTAAACTTGACCACCATAACCAAGATGTGGGTCATACCTCCCTTAGCCGACTTAAATGGTCCTACCATGTCTAGGCACCACACAACAAATGGCCAAGTAATTGGTATGGTCTTGAGTTCCAACATTGGCACATGGGTCTTGGTGGTGTACCTTTGACATCCATTGCATTTTTTCACAAGATCCTCTACCTGCTCCAAGGCACTTGGCCAATAAAATCCATGCCGAAATGCTTTTTCCACTAATGCTCTTGAAGATGCATGATGACCACATTCTCCTTGGTGAATGTATCAGAGTATGTCAAGCCCTTCTTCTGGGTCTACGCATCGTTGCAAAACGCTCGTGAAACTCCTTTTGTATAATTCGGCGTTGACTATGGTATATGCCTTGGCTCTTCTCTGAATTTTCCTTGAGCATATCTCATCATCCGGCAAAGTTCCTTCTTTTAGGAAATCAAATATCTGTTTATCCCACGCAGGTATAGGCTGAACAGGGAAGATCTCTTCATCAATTTCCATTGCATCTACCAACATAACTCCCGCCGGGTCTAGCTGAACAGTCCCCAGGTTCTGCGAGGCAGTCCCGGGTTTGCCGTAGTAGGCCCTGGGTTTGCTGAGGTGCTTCCCGAGTCTATTTCCATTTGTGTAGCTTCTGATCCAGAAATTGCCGGGACATAAATTGAGTCAGATTCTAGTGATGGTATAATTGATGGTTTTCTTAGCTGCTCCAAATGGCGAGATTGGTTGCCAGGATGACCCCAACTTAGACAATACATCGGCTGCCTCATTTTCAATCTGGGGTACGTGATGAAATTCACACCCCTCGAAGGACCCACTTATCTTTTGAACATGGAATCTGTAAAGGTCCATGTTGGCATCCAGGGAATCCAAATTGCCATATACTTGTTGCAATTCCAAATCCGACTCTCCAAAGCATTGTATCCAACGTATTCCTACTTCCTTTGCTACTTTAAGCCCATGCACAAGTGCTTCGTATTCTGCAATGTTGTTCGACGCGCTGAAATGGATTTGGAGGACATATTTCAACTGATCTTTCATGGGCGAGGTAAGCACTACCCCGGCCCCCAGTCCTTCTTTTACCTTTGACCCGTCAAACTGCATTCGCCACTAATTGGAGTCTGGAAAAGGTGGTTCATATTGCGTCTCAACCTAGTCCACAAAGAAATCCGCCACATCTTGTGACTTGATCGCATCTCTTCTATCAAATTATGGCGCATAAGGGGCCAGCTCAATTGCCCATTTTGCGATTCAGCTTCTAGCGTCCTTGTTGCTCATAATCTCTGATATGGGTGCCTCACATATCACCTTGATGGGGTTTTCCTCAAAGTAATGTTTGAGTTTCTTGGCCGCCATATATACTCCATATGCCATCTTTTGGTAGTGAGGGTAATTCTGTTTTGAGGTCGATAATACCTCGCTCAAGTAATATGGCCTTTGCACTGCGCTCCACCACTACCACTGCACTTACAACTCGGTTGGTTGTGGCTATATAGAGTAGCATTGGCTCTTTAGGTAGTGGGGTGGCGAATATTGGTGCGGAAGACAACATCTTTTTTAACTCTCAAAACACGCTATCTGCTTGCGGTGTCCATGTAAATTTATCTGCCTTTTTCATTAACTGGTAGAGGGGTAATGCTTTCTCTCCCAACCGACTTACAAATCGGCTTAACGATGCCAGGCAACCACTGAACTTCTGTACATTGTTAAGGGACTTTGGCAGCTCCATTCTCTCTATAGCCCGGATTTTTGTCGGGTTAGCTTTGATACCTCGGCTGGACACGAGAAAACCGAGTAATTTCCCTGCCGGCACACCAAAGGTACATTTTTCCAGGTTAAGCTTCATCTAGAACCGCCTTAGGTTCGCGAACGTCTGCCGGATATCATCAAGGAGCGTATTGCTTTCTTATTTTTTATCACAACATCATCCACATAAACTTGCACATTTTGACCTATCTGGTCATGTAAACATTTCATGCATTGCTGATACATTTCTCCTGCATTACATAATCCAAACAGATAGTGCGATAGCAATAAGCCCCGTAAGGGGTGATAAATGCAGTCTTTATTTGATCATTCAGATTCAGAGGTATCTGGTGGAAACCAAAATATGCATCTATGAACGACAACAGTTCACATCTGGCAGTAGAGTCTATGACTTGGTCTATCATGGGCAGTGGGAATGGATCTTTTGGACACACCTTATACAGGTTGGTGTAATCAATGCACATATGCCACACCACAGCCACATTTGGATCATCCTTCTTCTTTACCACAAGCACCGAATTATAGAGCCAATCTGGGTAAAGTACCCCCATGATAAATCTGGCTGCAAGGACCCTAGCTATCTTATCTCCAATGACTTTTCTCCTATCTTCGGTGAAGCGGTGGAGAGGTTGCTTCACCGGCTTAGCTCCGGGTCTCACGTTCAAAGAGTGCTCGGTCAACTCCCTCGGTACACCTTGCAGATCCTGTGTGGACCAAGCAAAGATATCCCGATTCTCATGGAGGAAGTTGACGGGCTCGCTTTCCTATTTGTCGCCTAACACGGCACCAATGGTTACGGTGCGCTCTAGGAACTAATCATCAATCGGCACCTCCTTAGTATCCTTTATCGCTTGAAACGACACACTCCCATGCGGGTTGGTCAGAGCCGACATATTCTATTGCGCGGACTGAGCCAAAGCCGCCATCTCCTGAATTCTCCTTTTCTCTTGAGCTATCACAAGTGACTCAGCCAGGTTAGATCGGGCAAAAGCGCACTCAATCGAATGCCTAAAGTCCCCTGATACAGTAATCACTCCTCTTGGTCCGGGTAGTTTCATCTTCAGGTAACTGATGTGAGTACTTGCCATGAACTTGCTCAGAGCAGGCCTGCCAAGTAATGCGTGATATGCGCTTTCCAAGTTCACTACCTCGAATTCCAAGTTTTTAGTCTGGCAGGTATCCCTCGTACCGAACAATACATCCACCCGGACCTTACCAATGGGCTCACAGGAGATACTTGGCATAATACCATGGAAGGTGGTTCTTGTTGCTTGGAGCATGTTCTCCGAGATTCCTAACTTGTGCATAGTATCCTTGTACATGATGTTAATGCTAGTACCATTGTCTATCAGCACCTTGGAAAATCTCACGTTGATTTTCGGACCAATGAACATCGGATCCAGCACCAGTGCATACGATCCAGGACTTGGCATGAGCCTGGGATGATCCTTGACAGTCCACGTAATATCCTGATCTGACCAAGGCATGTACCTTATCGCAGCTGGCATTACTGCATTACCTCTATATGCCAGCATTGCAAGCTCTTCCTATCAGTCTCTTCCGTGGTAAACACACGGTAGCTTTGGTGGTGCTCCCTGTATTCATTTTGTCCTTCATGACCATGGTAACCTTGGTCCTGCTATTGCTAGTTATTCACCTGATGCACTGCATCTCTTCTTTCTTGATTTTCTTACCTCGGTGGAGGTGGTGGAAACATTAGTTGTTGTCCATTCCCTCCTGTGAGCAATTGCTGCCGAGGTGCTTCATTCCGAGGTACATCGTGCTAAGGTGCTTCATTTCGAGGTGTCTGAGCATTCCCCGAGCTACCCTGTTCTAGCTTCCTCATCCACTCACATTGTCGGGTCGTATGATTGGCCGGACTATTTGGACTTGGCGTATAGAATTTGCAAGGCTGGTCCAACATAGAATCGAATGTATACCTCGGACGATCTTTTCTTTCCTGCCACTGTTTCTTTTGCTCCAGAGTCCAAGGATTCTTGCACTCACCCTTTTGCTGCCAGTGTTGTCCTCCAGTTTTCTGGCTCTGGCTAGCGCCGACATTAGGCTGATCTCGGTCTACAGCCGCCACCTACTGCGAACTGTACCTGTAATCTGGACGATCATCCCTTCTTTTACCCTAGAACTCATTTCTCCTGGACGACCCAGAGCCGTCCCTGTTGTTGTACTCCTCATTTGACTCGCTCGACATTAGCCAGGGTTGGGTCGGATCCCCCAAAGCATATGAATCCACGATCCGGATTGTCTCAGCCAAGGTGGTTGGCATATCTCGCTGCAATCTTTGCCACAGCATACTCCCATATCCATGCAATTGCTTGTGATTCAATTACCCCTTCAGATGAGTTGCGTACGTTGCACCACCAAGTCAGAAAATCTCGGTCCGGCTCATTCGGTCTTTGCCTGCATAACGCCAAAGTCTATGGTCTGTTTGGCCTCTTATAGGTGCTTGAGAAGTTGTTGACGAACATCTCCTCAAAATCCAGCCAATAGTTGATGCTTCCTGGTGGTAAGTTGTTCAGCCAAACCCTTGCAGGCCCTTCCAACATCTGGGGCACATATCTCACTGCCCGTCTCATATTACCTATTGTGATTTTAACTATTGTTGCATAGTCAATGAGCCAATCCTTTGGCTTGGTGCTACCATCATAGGTCTTTGTTCCTCCAGCTAGCTGGAAGTTCAGTACTGGTGGTTCCCTCATGATCCGAGGTCCAAAGCAGGCCGAACCTGTAGGGCCTTGCACCTCGATCATCTCTGACCTATAAATCCAGTCCAGCTTCAGCCTTGCATCATCTAGCTGCAAGTTTCTGTTCCCCAGCCTTGATCCAATCACATGATGCTCTGGTCTAGGGAACCCGTCATTGACCATAGCTGAGTAACCATCATTGTACCTGTCTTGATTCGGGCAAGCATATTGCTGCTGCACCGCTGGGCCTACACTTCTCTCCTGCCAAGGTGCGTGATACATTGCAAATGTATCTATAATTTTTGATGTTCCATGCATGGTTTTATCCACTTTCTTGTGTTTTGTGCACACTTTGGAGTACTTTTCATATAATTTCTTGGACTAACCTATTAACAAGAGCCACAGTGCCATCTGCCTATTTTCTGCTGTTTTTGGTTCCAGGAAAGTCAGAAAATGAATATTCTCGGAATTGGATGGGACAAAAGCCAAAGTGCATATTTTTCCGGAACTAATCAGATGCCATAATACGATACGGAGCGGAGCCAGAGGGCTACCACACCACCTGGCCGTGCGGGCTAGGCCTGGCCGTGCCAGGGGGTGGTGTGGCCGACCCCAGCACCCCCTCGGCCTCTCCTTTCGCCTATAAGATGCCCTCAGAACGAAAACCCTAAGTACCCGATCAAAAATCCACGACAGAGTCTATAGCCGCTGTCATCTCCATCCCTAGATCGGGAGGGATCTGAAGCTCTTCCTAACACCCTGCCGGAGAGGGGAATTCACCCTGGAGGCCTTCTTCATCATCATGCAAGCCTCCGGTGTGATGCGTGAGTAGTTCATCTCTGGACTACGGGTCCATGTAGTAGCTAGATGGCTGGTTCTCCTCCTTTGTGATTTCATGTCTAGATCTTGTGAGCTCTGTTCATGATCAAGATCATCTATTTGTAATTCTGCATGTTGTGTTTGCGGGGATCCGATGGATATTGAGATGCTATTTCAGATTGATTATTGATTCTATCATGTCTTTGTTATTTGTGATCTTGCATGCTTTCCGTTGTTAGTAGCTATCTTGGCCAAGTAGATGCTACCAACTCCAAGAGTTAGTATTTATGCTCGATAGTGGGTTCATGCCTCTAGTAATTTAGGGAAGTGACAGAAATCTCTAAGGTACTAGATGTGCTGTTGGTACTAGGGAGAAAACAACAATCCTATGTTCATAGAACAATCGTATTGTTTACTTTACACGCAATTCGTAAAGCAATAATCTGTTGCTTGCAACTTAATACTGGAGGGGGTTCGGATGATAACCTGAAGGTGGATTATTAGTCATAGATGCAGTTGGATGGCGATCTATGTATAATGTTGTAATGCCCAATCAAGTTCCAAAGTAGTTATGATGATTAGTATATGCATGTATTGCTTTCTCGATGTTTGTCAATTGCCCCGCTATAATTTGTTCACCCAGCATGTTATCTATCTTAGGGAGAGCCACCTCTAGTGAACTATGGATCCTGGTCCTTTCTTTTACATACAATCTACAAACTGTTTACTGCTTTGTGTTTACTTTCTGCAAACTATTACTTCCTTCCATTCGATATGTTTAATCCTTTGTTTTCAACAAAACCAGTGAGATTGACAACCTCATCACAAGTTGAGGGCAAAGTTCTGTGGTTCTGTTGTGCAGGTCTCCATGTTGCTACTAGCACCGGTAGTGCACCCTGCCAACGCTCAGCTAGCAACACCTTTGGGGTGTTTCCTTGCTCCTACTGGATTGATAACCTTGATTTCTTACTGAGGGAAACTTGCTGTTGTGCTCATCATACCTTCCTCTTGGGGTTCCCCAACGAGCTCGATATATTTTGGGCCATCAAGCAACTTTTTCTAGCACCGTTGCCGGGGAGTCAAGGACATCTTCACAAGGGGAGTCCCTCATAACCAATCTCTTTACTTTGTTATTTTTGTTTTTCTTAGTTTCTTTTTGCTTTGTTTGCTTGTTTCTTTATCAAAAACACAAAAATATTAGTTTTACTAGTTTGCTTTCTTTGTTAAAAACACAAAAAATGACAACTCTTGAAAACACTAAGTTGTGTGACTTCACTAGCACCAACAACAATGATTTTATGAGCACACCTATTGCTCCACCTCTGCCTGAAGATACTTTCTTTGAGATAAAACCTTCTTTACTCAATCTTGTTATGAGAGAACAAATTTCTGGTATTGGTAATGAAGATGTTGCTACCCATCTAAATAACTTTGTTGAAGTTTGTGAGATGCAAAAGCATAGGGATGTAGATGGTGATATTATTAAGCTGAAATTGTTTCCTTTCTCTTTGAGAGGAAAAGCTAAACAATGGTTGAATTCCTTAACTAGGAATAGTATTGATTCTTGGACTAAATGCAAAGATACTTTCATTGGAAAATACTATCCTCCTACTAAGATTATATCTATGAGAATTGAAATAATGAAGTTTAAACAATCTAATAATGAACATGTTGCTCAAGCTTGGGAAAGAATGAAATCTTCGGTTAAGAATTGTCCCACTCATGGACTGACAGCTTGGATGATCATCTAAACTTTTTATGCAGGATTGAACTATTCTTCAAGGAACCTATTGGACTCTGCTGTCGGAGGTACCTTTATGACCATTACTTTGGGTGCTGCAACAAAACTTCTAGATAATATGATGGTTAATTACTCTGAATGGCATACTGAAAGAGCTCCACAAGGTAAGAAGGTAAATTCTGTTGAGGAAACCTCCTCCTTGAGTGATAAGATTGATATTATTATGTCTATGCTTGTTAATGGGAAAACCCATGTTGATCCAAATAATGTTCCTTTAGCCTCTTTGGTTGCTCAAGAAGAGCAAGTTGATGTGAACTTCATAATAAATAACAATTTTGGCAATAATGCTTATAGGAACAATTTTGGTAACAACAATTATAAGCCATATCCTCCTAACAATGGTAATGCTTATGGAAATTCCTACAACAATAATAGGAGTGCACCCTCTGAACTTGAAGTTATGCTTAAAGACTTTATTAGTAAACAAACTGCTTTGAATAAAACTATTGAGGAAAAACTCTCTAATGCTAAAAGAAATATAGCATCTTTGGTTGAAGCTCAATATTCTTTGAATAAAATGGCTGCTAAACCTAAAACTAATGATAATCCATTTGCATCCACTAATGCTATACAAGTAAGAATTGATGAAAATGTTAGACTATTAGCTGAATTACATGCTAAGTGGGAAAGAGAAGATGAAATTGCTAGAAACATTAGTGTTTCTACTATTACCACCACTAGTCTTGAGGCTAGTAATAGTTCTACTACTCTAGATGATAAATTTGATTTTGATCTTGATGGTTGCAATATCTCTGAAGTTATTAAGTTCCTACAAAAGCTTGCTAAAAGTCCTAATGCTAGTGCTATGCACATGGCCTTTACAAAACACATTACTGATGCTCTCATAAAGATTAAAGAAAAAAAGATGAAACATAAAGCTTCTAATCCTATAAAACAAGAAGATGGTTGGGAACCCATCATTAATATGAAAGTGAATGACTTTGATTTCAAAGCTTTATGTGATCTTGATAGTAGTGTTTCTATTATGCCTAGAAGGATTTATGATATGCTTAATTTGCATCCACTTAAAGATTGTTATTTGAATGTCCCACTTGATGATAACGCTAAAATAAACTCATGGGGAGTCTTAATAATGGTTAACAATTCCTATGTCTCTGTTGATTTCTATGTTTTGGATGTTGAATGCAATGCTTCTTGTCCTATTACTTTGGGAAGACCTTTTCTTAGAACTATTGGTGCCATTATTGATATGAAAGAAGGCACCATTAAATATCAACTCCTACTCAAGAAAGTTATAGAACACTTCCCTAAGAAGAGAGAGAAGATTTCTTTTGCCTCTCCTATGAAAACAAAATTTGGTCTTAATGCTTCTTCATTTGAGAACACTTGATTCTTTCTTGCTTCTTCTGCCTAACTTAAAGGCGTTAAAGAAAAGTACTTATTGGGAGGTAACCCAAAAGTTTTAGATGAGTCTTGGAAGTTATTACTTAAGTAATAACCGGTCCTTATACTTTTTATTTGCTTTTTGTGCCAAGAGTAACCTCTAATGAGAGAGAAGTAATGATTGGGAAAGTTGCTGTCCTGAAACAGATTTCTGTGCTTCACCATAAAAATTCGTGTAAAATCTCTGAACTTTTTTTTGAGGCGTGAATTTTTGTGCTTCTGACCCAGGTTGTTATCTAACTTTAGTTAGTTCAGCACGTTTTGATTTGAGCAATAGAAGGTCTTCGAAAAAATTCGTCTTTACCTGCTGGTCTGTTTTGACAGATTTCTGCCATTTTCTGCATTTGCTTCTTGTTGGTTCCTTTTTGAGTTCCTTTGGGGAATTGAGCTTTTTGAGGGAAGTGCTACAGTATCTAGTGTTCTAATGGAAGTTTATTTGGTGTTAGAACTGAACATAAAGACCTATTATCTTGAGTGCACTAATGTTGCTAATAAAGATTGTGTGAAGTTTTGTATGAAGGAAAAATTTCAGGTGTATGGAAGGAATAAGTAATGAGATGAAGGATGGACTAAAGCTCAAGCTTGGGGATACCACGCATGTCACCCCAAGAAATATCCAGGAAGTACAAGCGTCAAAGCTTGGGGATGCCCAAGGCATCCCCTTCTTCATCAATAAAAATCCCAGGTTTCTTCCAAACGCTTCATTTTTATTATTTCCTGCACAGTTGTGTTGTTCTTGGAGCGCCTTCTTTTTTGTTTTCATTTTGGTTTTTTGTTTGCTTTGTTCGCTTAGTTTGCTGAATAAATTGGTTGGACCCCCTCTTTCATACATTGGTTTTCAAATAGTTTGGTTTGGATTTGAAAAGAGTAGGAAAGTTCATGCTTATGTGGTAAAAAGAGCTTGTTTTTGACTGTGGCCTATGCTTTGTCATGCCATGCTTGATATTGTTTTGGCTTTATGCTTAGTATTCTTTGCTGTAGCATGACTTGTTATAAACAATTGAGATTTCTTAATGTGCCTTGGAGGAATCATGCGTTGTTTTAGCATATTAAAGCATAGTATTGTGGCATTCTCCTTTGATGCTTTATTTGGGTTGACTTGGCGCATGCTCACACCATGTTATGACTATCCTAAGTCACCATAGCCTTTATGATCCTTTAGTTTTCAACTTGTAGTATCACTTTATGCTTTAATCAATGATGTTTTGTCGCTCTGCATGATTATGGCCATTATTGCTCTCTTAGTTTGTCGCTCCCAGTCTTTTGCTAGCCTCCATAACCAAGTATGAGTTCCACTCATGCATCCAACTCCTTAAACCAAGTTATTCCAAAGAGTCCACCATACCTACTTACTAGCATATGTTATTCCAAGTATATTCATGTTTTTATCTACCTTCCGAATTAAACTTGTTATGAGAAAACTAGTGATTAAAGCTCTCACGAACTTGATGGCACACTTTACTTTTCCTGCCCTTAATAAACTTGAAACATTGTGTCGTCTATGTTGTATATGCTTGCATTTATTTGTTGGGGATTAGCAGAACCATGCTGTCATGGGGAACGCTTTCAACATTGCACTTGTACTTTGTACCTAGTTGATATCATGCTTTTTTGTCTATGGATGTCGTCGGTGTGAAATGAAAGGGGAGCTTGTATGTCCATGGAGTTATGTATATGTGTTAGAGAAACGCCTAGGCCGCTGGTCTAATCCATGCTGACATGATGGAAACCTGCAGCGAACCATAATGAACTGTCTATGAAGCATTCTTCTTATAAAAAAGAGTCAGATTTTCAGAAAAAAGAGAAAAAGAAAAAAGAGATATATGAAAAGAGGAAAGAGAGAAAAAAGCACCATATTCCCATGGTAAATAAGAAGATTCCTGATATGCTCGTTGTCTGCTTGCCTTGTCATTTTGATATGGGGATTCTTCCGTATCATCGGGCAAGGGGTACCCCATTGGCGGTTCTCTATGATACATATGTACTTAAGAGGACAAGAACTTACGGGTGACTAAACTTGAGTAGCATGAGGAGCGGCCCTCGTATTCAAGGGAGATGAGATTTCCAACTTATACTTCATCAAGCATATACACCATAGTTTGTTCACTTTAACCTTAATCACTTCAAGATGCTTATGATAGGGGCAATGAGAGCTGAAAGCTATTAAGTACCATAATTTTTGGAAGCTCTTTATGAAACTTGAATCTCTGCTTCCTTCTATGAAGGCCTTTATTCCACTTTTATGTTGAGTCTCCACCTTCTATCTTTATGCACCTACTTTGAGAGCATAGTGGCCATTCTTAGTTCTATGTGCATTGTCCCAAGACTTGTTGATTGATGCATAGCTTTGATATTGCTTGTTTTAAACTATTTGTATCTAGTCACTCTTATGAACTTTGAAGGTGTCCTATGCATTTATGTTTGCTACTCTATGAGGGACAAGCTTAATGCCACTATGCTATGTTTTCTTTATGTGAAACAAACAAACGTCTTGCAAAGCATTGTTATTCATTAATCTTTTGTTTATGCATTTTCATGTTGCAACATAGTTTCTTAGTCTTATTGCTAGAACTTTGTCTTTCATGTTATGATTGCAGTACTATGATCCCAGCTTTGAATGTTTTACAAATACTTTGATCAGGTTTATGATGGTGCATGTCACCTCAAAAATTATTCTTTCTTTTTATCACTTACCTACTCGAGTACAAGCAGGAGTTAAGCTTAGGGATGTTGATACGTTGCAAACGTATCCATAATTTTTGATGTTCCATGCTTGGTTTTATCTACTTTCTTGTGTTTTGTCCACACTTTGGAGTACTTTTCATATGATGTCTTGGACTAACCTATTAACAAGAGCCATAGTGCCAGCTGCCTGTTTTCTGCTGTTTTGGTTCCAAGAAAGTCAGAAAATGAATATTCTCGGAATTGGATGGGACAAAAGCCAAATCAGTTTTTCACCGAGGGACACCTGGAGCCAGAATACGAGACGAAGAGGGGTTGGGGCCCGACCGCACCACCTGGCCGTGCGGCCAGGCCTGGCCCGTGCCAGGGGGTGTCTGGCCGCCCCAGGCACCCCCTAGGCCTCTCCTTCCGCCTATATATTGCCTCTGGTACGGAAACCCTAAGTACCCAATCAAAATTCCATGAAAGAGTCTGTAGTCGCCGTCATCTCCATCCCTAGATCAGGAGGGATCTGAAGCTCTTCCCGGCACCCTGTCGGAGAGGGGAATTCACCCTGGAGGCCTTCTTCATCACCATGCAAGCCTTCGGTGTGATGCGTGAGTAGTTCATCTCTGGACTTCGGGTCCATGTAGTAGCTAGATGGCTGGTTCACCTCCTTTGTGCTATCATGTTTAGATCTTGTGAGCTCCGTTCATAATCAAGATCATCTATTTGTAATTCTGCATGTTGTGTTTACGGGGATCCGATGGATATTGAGATGCTATTTCAGATTGATTATTGATTCTATCATGTCTTTGTTATTTGTGATCTTGCATGCTTTCCGTTGTTAGTAGCTATCTTGGCCAAGTAGATGCTAGTAACTCCAAGAGTTAGTATTTATGCTCGATAGTGGGTTCATGCCTCTGGTAATCTGGGGAAGTGACAGAAATATCTAAGGTACTAGATGTGATGTTGCTACTAGGGAGAAAACAACAATCCTTTGTTCATAGAACAATCGTATTGTTTACTTTACACGCAATTCGTAATGCAATTATCCATTGCTTGCAACTTAATACTGGAGGGGGTTCGGATGATAACCTGAAGGTGGATTATCCATTTCTTTTTAGCATTATCATTAAGTGGGACATTCAAATAACAATCTTCAAGTGGTGGCAAATCAAGCATATCATAAATCCTTCTAGGCATAATTGAAACACTACTATCAAGATCACATAAATCTTTGAAATCAAAATCATTCACTTTCATACTAATGATGGGTTCCAACCATCTTCTTGTTTTATAGGAATAGAAGCTTTATGTTTCACCTTTTATTCTTTAATCTTTATGAGAGCATCAGTAATGTGTTTTGTAAAGGCCATATTCATAGCACTAGCATTAGGACTTTTAGCAAGCTTTTGTAGGAACTTAATAACTTCAGAGATATTGCAACCATCAAGATCAAAATTTTAATTATCATCTAAAGTAGTAGATCTATTACTAGCCTCAACACTAGTGGTAGTGATAGTAGAAACACTAATGTTTCTAGCAATTTCATCTTCTCTTTCCCACTTAGCATGCAATTCAGCTAATAGTCTAACATTTTCATCAATTCTTACTTGTATGGCATTAGTAGCTGCAAAGGGATTCTCAATAGTTTCAGGTTTAGCAGCCATTTTATTCAAATAAGATTGAGCTTCAGCCAAAGATGCTATATTTCTTTCAGCATTAGAGAGTTTTTCCTCAATAGTTTTATTGAAGGCAGTTTGTTTACTAATAAAATCTTTAAGCATAACTTCAAGTTCAGAGGGTGCACTCCTATTATTGTTGTAGGAATTTCCATAAGCATTACCATTGTTGGGAGGATATGGCTTATAATTGTTGTTACCAAAATTATTCATGTAGGAATTATTGCTAAAATTGTTATTTCTTATAAAGTTCACATCAACTTTCTCTTCTTGAGCAACCAAAGAGGCTAAGGGAACATTATTTGGATCAATATGGGCTTTCCCACTAACAAGCATAGACATAATAACATCAATCTTATCACTCAAGGAGGAGGTTTCCTCAACAGAATTTACCTTCTTACCTTGTGGAGCTCTTTCAGTATGCCATTCAGAGTAGTTAACCATCATACTATCCAGAAGCTTTGTTGCAGCACCCAAAGTAATGGTCATAAAGGTACCTCCAGCAGCAGAATCCAATAGATTTCTTGAAGAATAGTTCAATCCTGAATAAAAGATTTGGATAATCATCCAAGCAGTCAGTCCATGAGTGGGACATTTCTTTACCAAAGATTTTATTCTTTCCCAAGCTTGAGCAACATGTTCATTATCAGATTGTTTAAACTTCATTATTTCACTTCTCATAGATATAATCTTTGGAGGAGGATAGTATTTTCCAATAAAAGCATCTTTGCATTTAGTCCAAGAATCAATACTATTCCTGGTTAGGGAATTTAACCATTCTTTAGCTTTTCCTCTCAAAGAGAAAGGAAACAATTTAAGCTTAATGATATCTCCGTCTATATTCCTATGCTTTTGCATCTCACAAAGTTCAACAAAGTTATTTAGATGAGCAGCAGCATCTTCATTACCAATACCAGAAAATTGTTCTCTCATAGAAAAGATTGAGTAAAGCAGGTTATATTTCAAAGAAACTAGCTTCAGGAACAGGTGGAGCAATAGGTGTGCTCATAAAATCATTGTTGTTGGTGCTAGTGAAGTCACACAACTTAGTATTTTCAAGAGTAGTCATTTTTTGTATTTTTAATAAAGAAAGCAAACTTGTAAAACTATTTTTTTTGTGTTTTTGATAAAGAAACAAGCAAATAAAGCAAAAGAAACTGAGCAAAACAAAAATAACAAAGTAAAGAGATTGGTTATGAGGGACTCCCCTTGTGAAGATGTACTTGACTCCTCGGCAACGGCACCAGAAAAAGTACTTGCTGACTCGT
This sequence comes from Avena insularis, assembly GCA_023614405.1. Lineage (NCBI taxonomy): Eukaryota > Viridiplantae > Streptophyta > Magnoliopsida > Poales > Poaceae > Avena > Avena insularis. The sequence goes on from CM042688.1 coordinate 88,107,698, forward strand.
GTATTAACGATCTCGTTGGGGAACCCCAAGAGGAAGGTATGATGAGCACAGCAGTAAGTTTTCCCTCAGGTATGAAACCAAGGTTATCAATCTAGTAGGAGCAAGGAAACACCCCACATGTGTTTCTAGCTGAACTTTGGCAGGGCACACTACCGGTGCCAGTAGCAATGTGGAGACCTGCACAACACAACCACAGAACTATGTCCCAAACTTGCGACGAGGTTGTCAATCTCATCGGTTTTTCTGAAAACAAAGGATTAAATGTATCGAGTGGAAGAAAGTAATAGTTTGCAGAAAGTAAACACAAAGCAATAAACAATTGATTGTAGATTGATGGTAAAAGAAAGGACCGGGGTCCATAGTTCACTAGAGGTGGCTCTCCTTAAGATAGATAACATGTTGGGTGAACAAATTACAGCGGGGCAATTGACAAACATCGAGAAAGCATACAAGCATATACTACTCATCTTGACTCCTTTGAGATTCGATTCGGCATTACAACATTATACATAGACCGCCATCCAACTGCATCTATGACTAATAATACACCTTCAGGTTATCATCCGAACCCCCTCCAGTATTAAGTTGCAAGCAACGGATAATTGCATTACGAATTGCGTGTAAAGTAAACAATACGATTGTTCTATGAACAAAGGATTGTTGTTTTCTCCCTAGTAGCAACAGCACATCTAGTACCTTAGCGATTTACATCACTTCCCAGATTACCAGAGGCATGAACCCACTATCGAGCATAAATACTAACTCTTGGAGTTGCTAGCATCTACTTGGCCAAGATAGCTACTAACAACGAAAAGCATGCAAGATCACAAATAACAAAGACATGATAGAATCAATAATCAATCTGAAATAGCATCTCAATATCCATCGGATCCCCGCAAACACAACATGCAGAATTACAAATAGATGATCTTGATCATGAACGGAGCTCACAAGATCTAGACATGAAAGTACAAAGGAGGAGAACCAGCCATCTAGCTACTACATGGACCTGAAGTACAGAGATGAACTACTCACGCATCACATCGGAGGCTTGCTTGGTGATGAAGAAGGCCTCCAGGGTGAATTCCTCTCTCCGGCAGGGTGCCGAGAAGAGCTTCAGATCCCTCCCGATCTAGGGATGGACATGATGGCGGCTACAGACTCTTTCGTGGAATTTTGATCGGGTACTTAGGGTTTCCGTGTCAGAGGCAATATATAGGCAGAAGGAGAGGTCGAGGGGGTGCCTGGGGCGGCCAGACCACCCCCTGGCGCGGGCCAGGCCTAGCCACATGGCCAGGTGGTGTGGCCGGGCCCCGGCCCCTCTGCATCTCGTATTCTGGCTCTAGGTGTCTCTCGGTGAAAAACTGACTTTGGCTTTTGTCCCATCCAATTCCGAGAATATTCATTTTCTAACTTTCCTGGAACCAAAAATAGCAGAAAACAGGCAGCTGGCACTGTGGCTCTTGTTAATAGGTTAGTCCAAGAAATCATATGAAAAGTACTCCAAAGTGTGGACAAAACACAACAAAGTAGATAAAACCAAGCATGGAACATCAAAAATTATGGATATGTTTGCAACGTATCAGGCCCCTATATAAAGAAGCCTCAGGCGACGGGAAAACAGAGCTCGCCCCATCCCGAAGAAGCCAGACCTTGCCAAAAAGCCGCCTCAGATCTCCAAACCCTTATCCATCTCCATAGCCATATTCCACCACTTGTAATAGTAGATCTCTTCTCCGATTGGTGACATTGTAAGACTATTGCTATCAATCTTATGATTTTCATTACAATGTTTGTGATTGTTGATCTCATCTCTATATGTGAGTAATTCTCCTTGGGCTAAGGGCTTTGGCCTAGCCATGTAGCAATTGTGCATGTGATTTATCATAGATGGGATCGTGTATTAGTTTGTATGACATGATGATTATTGTATCCTCTCTTGCCTCAATCCAAGGACTTGTAAGGTACCCTAGACCCTGAGGGTTGATCCAGGTATAGGAAGTATGAGTGATGACTAATTTGCAGGTTGAGAACCCTAGTGACAGAAGGGGTAGTATGACTGTATGTGAGGGATTTTCTTGGGATTAACGGTGACATCACTATGCATATCATTAGTTCTCTTTCTTCTATGGATGACACTAGTAGGTTATTGCTATAAGCGGTTGCAGAGGCAATAGAAATTATGGATGCACTACCCATATATAATTTATCTTGCTCTAACAAGTACACATATACTTTATTTCTATCTTTTATTTTCATCAGATATTTTGCACAGCTACAGGTGAAACCGAACGCCCTAGGCCCTCTCTCTCTATCATCGACAACAACAAAAAGACACAAGCTATTGGTCCGGTAAAAACACAAAAGGAATTCTAAAACTCCTGAAGGTCCGTTAAATAACTTCACTATGCATTCGCTTCCTGAGGATTCGATAACCTAGGTCTACTAGGGAAAAGAAGCTATACTACATCCGTAATCCGGATAGAAGGTATCATCCATATCAACATAGAATCCACCTTTAGTCGCAACTAAATCATTTGTAGGAAAAATAAAAATGGCGCAAGGCTGAGTACGAGAATATACTCTGCAAGACTTAGATAACCTAGTATCTACATGCTCTAGCTAGAAAAGCTTTCTCTAAACTTACTTTTGCATAAAGCGATCTTTGTTTGTAAACAGGAGAGAGTAGAGGATCGACTACATAGAATAATTTAAAAGGGGTAAGAGAGCAACAACTCCATCTTGAGCATCAGATCTTGTTAACCAAGAACAACAGAACTTCTTATCTAGGATCACCCCCTCGAACCCCGAGGAAGCATCCTTAAGCACACGTGGATCACCAGGTTTTACATTTATTTAAAGTTCTCTATGATTTAACCATGCAGGGGTGTACAAATTTACCCACACGTACCAACCGACTCTTAATGCCAAATATTTTTATCCCTTTTCCTTCGAAGGCCAGCAGAGGGTGGTTGACCACTACGTTTACCTTGATTTCACCTCGACCATGAGTCACACCCTAAGGATGGTTCCGCTGTAATGGGTCAAAACTCGAAGCCGATCCCTAGAGATGTGAGTCGAGGTTGGTTTACCAGGGGCTCTATCCACCCCAAGAAACCCCGGCCACACTCCCCTACCTGTTATGATGCGCCTCCTTCTCCTCCTCTTTTCAAAACATTTTCAATGTGTATGCCAAATGTAAAGCCCGAACTATGTCTCATGGAATATACTAGGCAAGTTAGTTAGTTGAGGGGTTCTCAGGCTCCGTGTGGCTGTACGCTCTTCTCGGTTCCAAAGGAAAGAACTCGGTTTCTAGTGGTGGCGAGCATAGGACTACAAAAAAACACCTAGCGTGGCCTCCCATACAAGCCTTAGCATGTGCAGCTGTCACCTCCGATCATATCTCCATCTCCTACCTTCTTAGATTATTTGGCATCTCCGATTCATCATTTGGATGGATAAGGCGTAACTACTAAGCATGGCTAAGCTTGGCGGTCGCATAAGCTCTAGCAACACTCACATGCCACACCTAGGTATGCTAGAAGCAGTGGATCAAGTGTATACGGCTACCAAGGGAAACTATGCAACAAATAGGTAACTCTAGCTACTGACAAAATACCACATTGCAATCGTATGCATCATAGAGATAAAGTAGATACTTTGTAAAACATAAGTTCATAATGAGAGGTTACACTTGCCTTGTCCTTCAGTATACATATATGGAACTTCGGTGTCGTAGACTTCGGCCTCAGGCTCAAATCCTATCGCGATGAAGCAATACCGAAAAGAAAGACAACATTCAAGACATGGTACAATGCAATGCTCAAACAATATGTCTGGCATTTCATGTTAGAGATCCTACATCAACCCTAGGTGCAACATCGATTTAAGAGGGTTCGGGATGCCCTGGTAAAGGCACACCATCAAACCCACGTGTACTTAAGGAGGTTCAGTGTTCCTCTACATAAACTAGGGTTTTAGGTTGCTTTACAATGTATGATGATAGGTTTAATAGGTAGGTCTCATTTTTATGAACATTTTGATATATTATACATATTTTTTAATAAACAAATTAAAATTTATTAATTTTATAAGTTCAAAACAATTTCTGCAATTTCTAAAAATGTTTAAAGCCTTTATGATGTCAGCACGACGTCATCAACATGGTGTGAGACCCTGGCACATGGTTTAATAGGATTGATAGGATGCCCATACCAACAAGTTGCAACTTCTTTTCCGAAAGCTTATCTATGGTTAATAAAATTGCCAACTCTGTGAGTGCCTCCAGTATTGTTCCCTAGTGGTTATGTGACAAGGGTATTGCTTTGGCTGGGTTATGTTTGGTGTTAGTATGAAGTTCGTTCCGAATAGGTCTCTCTTATCCCTCTCTAATAGACAAAAGATGTATCATGTCTCTATTGGTTTTAGTGCATTCTTTGCTGCCGCTTAAGTCCACCATACCCATGTAGGCGAGAGCATCCAAATTTTAAGTCTCGCTAAGTACTTGCCTCATTACTTAACCTCATTCGCTTTTCCCTCCTTTGTGTCGGCAACCAATTACCTCACTTTGATAGGTATGAGAGCAACAACGTTAGCAAGGTTACCTTTCCGGCTTGGCCTGGGCAGGGTTATGGATACCATTGGTTATTCTTCAGGACTCTTTGTCTCATTTGTATTATTATCCGCACTCAGATGTTGTATTGCTTTCAATGTAGTTTTGATCTTTGTAATGTATATTTGTATTCTTGACTCGATGAAGTCGTTGTTGTATTTATATTTTTCCTATGGGTTCCATTTTGAAATATTGTGTAATGGTATTACTTTGTTTTTCACCCACACGCAAGTGCTTGGTGGGTGTCTTTGAATCGTTTCTACACGGGTTTGGTGGGAATCACTTAAATATGTACAGGGCCGATACGAGTGTGTTACACCTGACGACTTCAGAACAACTTCTACGACTTGGGTTATGTCAATTCTGATTCCTCTCTGAAGTGACTCCGCGAATCCAAAAACTATTCTGGTGTGTCCGGATACCATTCCAGAAAACTCTTTCAACTACCTACCATGTAGATGACTAGCATAACTTAATCATTAAACCTTATGCGTGTGACCCGTTTGATTTTGATAGTAAGTAGACATGATAGCGAGCACCTTCAAATCAATAACCAACAGTGGAGCCTGAACACCCATGATGGTTCGCACTTCACTATGCGAATATCACATCGAGTGAACCCATTCATTATACATATACTGTTCCTTTCGCTTCGTAATATCTATGTGACAATTCAAGGCGAGATATTGGTATCCTCGTGAATCAACTCTTGATCACTATATCGGTTATCCTCATTATGATTTCACTCTCTTTAACTCGTAGCCGTATTTCGATGTACTTTATGATCTCATCATAACTGTGTCTACACATACAATTGGGTGACATCAGAATACTGAGTGGACCCATATAATATTTCTCAATCGTTAGGAGGAGCGAAATCCCACTTGTTGAACTATCCAAGTCCCCGGACATACTTTTCGTGCTCATCTCAGAATCGCCGGTATGGCCACCTTTGCAGGTGGGGTTGGTACAAGACCAAGGACAAGCCTTCTAGCATGAGGATACTTGATGTTCTCATGGTCTTAAGATTTTATGCATAATATAATGATACGATGATTTGACTATTGACTTCATGATTCTATCTCATAGTAAATCATCATTTGTATATGTTATGTACCCTTGTCTCTCTAGAAATATACTCTCATTGTTGGTGGAATACTCTATATCATGACCAGGAAAAAGTGATCAACACTCAACACATGAGCTAGTCATAGAGTCTGGACTAGAAACATCTTGGTTAGTTCATCTTTACTACATCTTCATGTGATGTTTTCTTTGATTATCACAATCAAGATTCACAACACTTATCGCATAGCTCGATGAACCTATATATTAAACACGGGATTATATAATAATCATCATCATTATTGCCTTTAGAGCAGTAATCCAACATATTCTGCACGAGGACTCCATACACATTGTATAACTCAATATGACTCAATATGTAGATAATTTTGTATGTGTTACCGACCAAATTCACTGTATCATTGACGGGTGCAGCTGGCAGGCAGTGGCTTGCTTTTTTATTATGCATGACCTTCAAAGGAAATGATTAAAAGTATCGTTGCTTATGGAGCTGTTCACATCAGCCACCTAATTTTCGACATGTACCGTTTTCGCATTGCCATAGGGGCTTTGGACCCGTGTCCATAGTAGTCCAGTATACTAGTGTGGTTGACTCTAGCAGTGGATTGACAGTGCCATCGACTCGTCCGGAAGGAAGAACAAGTTTGGCCCTCATGATCTCGATTTATTTTCTTTATTTTTTCAAGGTGTGGCAATGCCATTGACCCGTTCGAAAGGAAAAAAGACGTTTGGCCCCACAGGATCTCGATATATTTTCTGTATTTTCCAGCGTGTCCGTTTCGCTGGTCTGATCAATAGATATACTTTGAATGGAATATATGCATACTCATCAGAGTAAATAACAGAGATAGATTGTTTCGGCTCAAACTGATATTCACGTCGTCCTAATTTTTTTGGATCACAACGGATGCCTCATCACTAAAGTGGACGAGCTCTAAGCAAGTTCGATCCGAAGCTTTTTGATCAAACTAGAGACTTATTATGATCTCTTGGCGGGTGGGGGTTTCTCTTTTTCATCATCCTCGGAGTTTTCCAGGGATTGTCGATTGAAGCTCCGGAAAGTGGAAATTTTCCAGCTCACCTTAGGCGAAATGATACTTGTTTTGCATTCCGCTTTTAAGAGATAGCTTTCAGTGGCATGCTATCCCTAGTTGTCTAGATGATTATTTAGTAGAGATTGCTAGGGAGGATAAGTAATACATATAGATCATGGTCTTAGCAGCAGCTTGCTGGGGTTTTTTCATGGTATGGACGTCGAGGAGGACACACGGCGACATCGCAAGGAGCCCTGCTATCCCGTGAGGTGGGTCCCGCTACGGGCCATGGCGAAAGATTTCATACTGCGAACGGGTGTACCGCACTCCGTCGTACCCCGCGTCGTTGTATGGTGGGCCGCGCGCGCGACATGGACCCGCCGTCAGCGTAGGCGAGTTCGAACAGGCGTTGTGAAAGGCGTCCCCTGCACGGCAACGCTCCACACCCGCCGGGTTGCGGGGCATGCTTGGTGCCGACGTGGCGCTGTGAGCCCGTGCCGCGGACATGGGCTCGCTTAGCACGGGCGTGGCGCTATGAACCTCTGCCGACCACAGTTTCTAGCGGACGTAGGTCCGCCCAGCAACGACATGGCCCCGTAGCCTCTACCGGTACGCCGGTTCTCGCGTTCGGAGCCCGTATGGCACTGTAGACGGTAGACATCCGCGGTTTCACGCGTATGTCTATGGTCTACCTGGCAGCGCCATCCCTTGCTGTCCGACCTTTCTCGCGGACGCAGACGACCTAGCATCGTTATCTTTCAGGGCACACGACGGTGGGGCCCATGTACGCGGAAACTCCTACTGTTTAGTCTATAAAAGACTTCTTTGCCTTCGTGCTTCTTCGCATCGATTTAGCTTGTTCGTCTTACCTTCACGGCAGGTCGTGCTAGAAGAGACCCCTCTTGCGACCCCAAACGATGTATTTGCCGTATCCAATGCGTTTGGCGTGGTGGCGTGGTTCTCTGTAGCACGACAGGCGGCAGAAAAGTAGGTTTGTTCCACCGTAGTTACAACATAGCGATAGCCAACCAAGCACTTCTATGGACTCGAGTCGGGGGTATGTACTCTCGCCAGATGTAAGCGTGAACCCCATCAACGGGTACAAGATGGAGGCACAATGATCGGTGCACGATGTCGATGCGGAGCACGAATACATGAGACGCCTTCATGGCAGAGCTATGTCCTCCACATTGCCGTGCGCGAGAATTGTGTACGCGAGGAGAAGCGGCCATCGTGATGACGAGGAGGAGGCCTAGCATCGGCATCACTCTGTGACATCCGAGAGTGCCACATCGACATCCGGCGGGAATCGCGAGCCTGGGGCATGGCGTGAACAACGTGATCGTACACGTCAGGAGAGTCAACAAGGCGCCATGGAGGAGCGACGTCCTCCCACCATGATGTACACCCGAGCCGCGTACATTGGAAGAAGCATCTCCCATGCCAACGACGAAGCCCGCACCATCACTGGTGGTGAACACGATGACGTGGACGCCATGATGTAGCCCAACACATGGCATTCACCATTGGTCCACATCATATCACGCCAACCGTTCCTACAAAGGTGAATTCCTTCCTGATGGGGATATGCCGAATGGGGTATGCCCAGCAGGACGTTCCGATTAGGCCAAAGGTCTCATGAGTGGGCCTGCAGGACGGCGACTGGTATGCGACTAAGGAGAAGGCCCAGTGACTGGAGACTGGAGGCCCAGAAGCATACTCGAAGCCCAGTCGGATTAGGTCAAAGCCTCTGAATCCATATCCTGTTCGGTTGTAAACTGTAAACCCTAGCGAGGTGCCTCATATATAAACCTCCCTAGGGTATCCTGAGGACTTGTGTTCCATCATACACCCCTTCAAGCGACTCGCTGCTTAGACGCCGAGCTCGCCACCCCTGTAACTCGCTTTCCATCAATCCATTCTAGCAGGAGTAGGTCTTTACCCTCCGGGGGGCCGAACCTGGATAAATCTATGTGCATCCGCCCCCATCTCGCACCGCAGATGGCCGCCAGCTCTCGCCCCTGATTCAATCAATCGCTGCCTACTGCAGCGACTGCCGTGGCCATTTCCACAACAGTGGCGCCCACCATGGGGCCTAGCCGGACTAGCCTGAGTTCTGCGGCGAGACCCTACTCGTCGATCGATCGGCCGATCGACACCGGCCGCATGATTGCCATCGGCGGGATCTTACACATCCTTCCCAGCAGCAACGTCCCGGTGTCGCGCTCGATCACCCACAGCGCGATAATGCCGGTCGGCTCCATCAACCTCTCCGTCGGCTTCACCGGCGTGGTCTACCCAACGGCGACGGTGATCGTTGGCGGATCGCCGCCGCACCGTGATCTGCTCTCGGAGGAGCAGGTCCGCTCCATCAGGAGCCTCGTCACCGTCGACTTCGGCGCGCCAAAGAACGGCCGAGACCAACACCGCCGCAGACGACGAGGCCCTAAATGACGATGCCGACTCTGCGACCCCTGCCTCAGTCGATGGATCTATCACCGCGACATCACGAGAAGACTCCATCACGCGGGTCTCGAATCCTAAGAATTTCGAGGACTCCTCCATCCTCGGGATCTTCGATTCCGATTCTGGCTCGGAGTCGCTCGAGGACTTCTGCGCCAGATCCAATCGCTTCAATGCGATCTACATGGTGGGCAGCACGGCCGCCCCGCCAGATCCGTTCTCCACACCGATCCCACCGACTGCCATGGCCACAGAGGTGGAGGAGGCCCGCCTGCTACTCGCGGAGGCGCAACGCAATGAGATCGCCGAGCGCGAAAGATACCGCCTCGAGCGGGGAACGGCGCGGGAGCTATCGCTCTATCACCAGCGCCGCATCAGGACCTGTCTGAAGTCCAACGTCCAGGGCCGCGTCCTAAACTTCAACGACAAAAGCGACCCCGCACGTGCGGCCGAGCGCGAGTACTGCGAGAACGCGCCACCAGGTGGAAGCAACCGACCACCACCCAGTGCACCGGTGACCAGAGCCCCTCCACCACCCATTGGTCGTGCGCCCCTACCGGACCAGCCACGGATCATCATCTCGCCACAGGCCCACGACGCCAACGGACTCCCACTCTACTCCACCCTGATTGACAATGTCATCGCGGCTGATGTCGCGGTCACCAACCTCGACGTCCAGGGAGATGGCACGCTGTAGATCCAGTACGCTAAGGCCCTACTCGCCAGGGCCGTCGAGCAACAAGCCGCGGGAGTCGACCCGCGGGGTCGAATGTATTCCCGCTCCTCGGCAAGCAGGGCGGCCTCAAGCGGCCACCCCACCATCGCCAACGTTGTAACCTGCCCACCACCGCAACCCCTGGCGAACCAGCCACGGGCCGCCAACCCCGCACTCTCCACCAATGAACTGTGACCGGTGAACAACACGGTCGCCGCCAACGGGCAGCCCATCGACGCGTGCACGCACATCGTCAACAACTAGGCTTGGCGGGCGCGCCAGCCCAACAACTTGAGGCACACCCTCAGTAACCGTGGCGACCCCGAACCTAGGGGCTCGCTCTGCCGAGTCGGCCCCCAATGCTTCGGGTATATGATCAGAGGGGAAAAAATACCCCGCCAACTTCAAGGCACCCAAGGAGATCGAAAAGTACGACCCAACGTACGATCCAGCAGTGTGGCTGGACACATACCTCATAGCGATGGGAATCGCCGGCCACACCGACCTGCTCGCCGCTCGCTACCTCCCCCTGATGATGGAGGGTGCGACCCGACAATGGATCAACACCCTCTCCGCCGACAGCATCGACTTCTGGGAGGAAATGCGAGATGCCTTTGTTAGGCACTTCGAGGGCTCCTACACCCGCGCCACCACCATCGAAGACTTGGAGCAGTGCATCCAGGGACAATGCGAGTCGACCCGCCACTGGATTCAAAGGTGGCAAGAACTGTGGATCAATGCTTCCGGTATCCACCCGGACACGGTGATACATTGCTTCAAGAACGTGTGCCGGTATGAACCCCTGGTCGCTAAAATCAAACGGGTCTACCGAACGCTCGACAACATACCCGACCTCCTCGAGATCGCCAAGCGCTACGTGGCGGAAGACCCAAACCAGGACTCTAACGATGAGTCGGGAGGAAGACGCCGCACCAACGGCCACGACAGCGGATGACATGACGACATGCACTACATCAACACCCGCATCACCGGCAAGCGCCGTACGGATAGGAGAGTCGACTTCGTCGCCAACGCTGGCTACGGCCAACACGACTCCAAGAACTACCGCCGCGACGGAGGAAACTACCGCGACAGCGGAAATTACCGTGCCAACAACGTAGCAAGGCTGAAATTCGACCCTGCTGCCCTGCTCAACCAGCCCTGCATCTACCATAGCAGGGAGGGGAAACCCGCCACCCCACAATCATGGACTGCCACTCTCTCAAAGAGATTAAAAAGGCAAGGCGATCAAGGGAGGACCCCAACAACAACCCACCTCAGGACAACAAAAATGTCGGCGGCTTCGGCAACGTCGTCGGCTCGCTACACACCTTCACCGGGCTCGGCACCAAGCGCGAGAGGAAGGTGCTCGCTCGCACAGTCACCATCAATGCGGTGACACAGGTCGATATCCCACGCTTCCTCAACTAGTCCGAGCAGAGCATCACCTGGAGTCGCTAGGACCACGCACCAAAAATTGAGTACCCAGGGCGAGTTGCCCTGGTGGTCAGGCCCAAAGTGGCCGACTATTGGCTGCCCAAGACACTGATGGACGGTGGGAGCTCCATCAACATCATGTATCTGGACACGTTCAAAAGGCTCTACCTCTCAGAATCGGGCGATCCAGCCGACCCTGACAACCTTCCATGGTATCGTCCTTGGTCGGAAGGCATACCCGATCAGAAAAGTGACATTGCTGGTCACCTTTGGCACACCAGCAAACTACCGCACCGAGCGGATCGAGTTCGAGTTGGTGAACTTCCACAACCCCTACCACTGCGTCTTGGGACGCCAAACGTTTGCCAAATTTATGGCGACCCCCCACTACGCATACAAAATGATGAAGCTCCCAGGGCCGAGCGGCATCATCACCGTCCACGGCGACCCCGATATGGCCGTGGAATGCAAGGACAAAGGCGCCAAGATCGCTGATGCCGTCATCACCGTGGAGACTGATCACGCGGAGGAACTCGCGAAATACGTGGGCAACATCAAAAAGGACGACCCACCATCCTGAAGAAGCCAACCGTCGTGAACTCCACGTTCGAGGTGACCACACATACCCGCACCATCGAGCTCGTCCCGGGCGACTCCAGTCAGACGGTCACCATCAGGACGCACATGAGCCCCGCACAGGAAAGCACGCTCATCGGGTTCCTCCGTGAGAACCGCGACATCTTCACATGGAAACCTTCTGACATGCCAGGTGTCCCGAGGGAACTCGCTGAGCACAAACTAAACGCCGACCCTAAAGTGCGACCAGTAAAGCAGCCGCTGTGGCCCTTCAATGAAGAGCGCTGCCGAGCAATCTCTGAAGAAGTGAAACGCCTGTTAGCCGCAGGTTTCATCCGGCCAATAAAATACTCCAAGTGGCTAGCAAACCTAGTCCTGGTTCTGAAAAAGAACAACACATGGAGAATGTGTATCGACTACACCAACCTCAACAGCGCCTGCCCGAAGGAGGAGTTTGTCCTACCACGCATCGATCAGATCATCGACTCGACCGCGGGATCGGAGTCGCTGTGCTTCCTCGATGCATACTCTGGTTACAACCAGATCAAAATGGCGGTCGAGGATGAAGAGAAGACAGTGTTCATCACGCCATTCGGTGCCTTCTGCTACACGGCCATGACGTTCGGCCTCAAGAACGCCGCCGCCACATACCAAAGGTGCCTCGCGAGCCAAGTTGGCTGCAACATTCATGTCTACATCGACGACGTGGTTGTAAAATCCACTCGCCAGGACGACCTGCTCGCCGACCTGGCCGAGACCTTCGCAAATCTGCGGAGGTACAACATCAAGCTGAACCCAGGAAAATGCACCTTCGGCGTCCCCACCGGACAGCTACTGGGATATGTAGTCTCCAAGCGAAGTATCAAAGCCAACCCCACCAAGATCGACACCATTGCACGACCCGGGAAGCCAGAGTGCCTGCGCGACGTCCAGAAGTTGGCCGGGCGAGTCGCGGCTCTCAATCGCTTCATCCCCCGACTAGGCGAGAAGGCAATGCCCCTCTATCGCCTGATGCGCAAGAACCCCATGTTCCAATGGGACGCGGAGGCGGACAATGCACTCAAAGCACTCAAATAGGTGCTACTCACGGCTCTACTCCTTGCCGCCCCAATCGTCAAAGAGCCCATGCTCGTTTACGTGGCGGCCTCCACTCGAGTCATCAGCGCCGTGATGGTCGTCGAACGGCCAGAGGAGGGCAAGGAGCGCCCCATACAGCGCCTTGTCTACTACATCAGCGAAGTCCTGACGGACTCACGACAACGCTACCCGCAGTACCATAAACTGGTGTATGCGGCATTCCAAGCGCAGCGGTGACTCCCCCATTATTTCCAGGAGCACCCAATCACGGTGGTCTCCTCTACACCCCTACAGGACATAATACGCAATCGCGAGGCGACTGGGCGAGTCGCCAAGTGGGCTGTCGAAATCGGCGTCCGCAACATCAAATACGAGCCCCACAGAGCAATCAAGTCACAAGCCCTAGCTGATTTCCTCACAGATTGGGAAGAAGCGGAGCAGCCAGAGAAGCTACCATACCTCCACTACTGGTCGCTCCACTTTGACGGATCCAAGAACGCCGATGGCATAGGAGCCGGGGTCATATTGACCTCCCCCAAAGGAGACAAGCTCCGCTACGTGCTCCACCTCAACTTCAAGCCCTGCACCAACAACATGGCAGAATACGAGGCCCTCCTCCACGGCATGCGGGCCACCAAGGAGATGAACATCAACCGCCTACGGTGCTACGACGACTCCGATCTGGTCACCGGAACTTGCGACGCCGTCTCTCCAACAATGATCATGTACCGCCAAGCGGTAGACTAGTTGGGAGGACACTTCAATGGCTACTCCGTCGAGTGGATCGACGGGCGAAATAACGAGGAGGCAGATGCCCTATCCCGCATCGGATCGGCTTGGCAAACGCCACCTGCAGGCGTCTTCCTCGACATCATCCACAAACCTTCGGTCTGCCCACCGAAGGAGATAGACATCAGGATACCACTACAACCCGAGCCGGCCCTAGTCACCATGATCGTGGAGCCCAGCGACTGGACGGCACCATATGTCGCCTTCCTTGAGCACAAGATCCTTCCAAGCAATGAGACGGAGGCGCGAATGATCGTGCACCGCTGCATGTCCTTCGTCATCATCAACAGCGAGCTCCACAAACGCAGCGTGACTGGTGTGTTCCAGCGTTGCGTACAGCCAAAAGAAGGCCGCAAGATCCTCCAGGATATCCACGCCGGCGACTGCGGCCATCACGCCGGCGCCAAGTCGCTGGTCGCCAAGGCCATGCGGCATGGCTTCTACTGGCTCACCACGCACGCCGACGCCACCAACATCTTCCAACAATGCATCGGGTGCCAGAAGTACGCCAACCAGACGCACCTCCCTGGTTTGGCACTCAAGACCATCCCCATCACATGGCCATTCGCCGTATGGGGCATGGACATGGTCGGCCCGTTCAAGAAGGCCCCATTCGGCTTCACCCACCTCCTGGTCATAGTCGACAAGTTCACCAAATGGGTCGAGGCCAAACCGATCAAAAAATGCGACGGCAAAACGGCCACCAAATTCCTACGTGAGCTCATCTACCGGTATGGCTACCCGCACAGCATCATAACGGACAATGGCACAAACTTCGCCAAGGGGGCCATGGCAGAATTCTACGAAGAACACGGCATACGACTTGACCTGGCCTCAGTCGCCCACCCGGAGTCGAACGGCCAAGCAGAACGCGCCAATCAGAGCGTTCTCCATGGGCTCAAGCCGCAACTCTAGGTGCCCCTCGAGCGCACCCCAGGATGCTGGGTTGAAGAACTCCCCTCTATCATATGGGGGATCCGTACCTCCGTCAATCGCTCCACCGGGTTCACACCCTTCTTCATGGTGTACAGCGCCGAAGCCGTAATGCCAACCGACTTGGAGCACTATTCACCTCGAGTCGCCAATTATGTCGAGGCGACAAACGAGATTGCCTGCCAAGACAGCATCGACCAAATCGACGAGGCACATGACCTGGCTCGCTCTCGCACAGCCATCTACCAGTAGGGACTCCGCCGCTACCATAGCCGCCGAGTCCAGACTCGCACCTTCCAGGAGGGCGATATGGTCCTGCGACTGGCTCAGGACAAGAAGGGCATGCACAAACTCTCCCCCCATGGGAGGGGCCATTCGCTATAGGGAGAGTCCTCGGCAACGACGCCTACTACCTCATCGACATACGAGGTGACGGCCAACTCGAGGTCGGAAGGCCATGGAATGTAAACCTCCTCCAAAAGTTCTATACATAGAACTCCAATTTGTACTCAGCTGACATATATAATGAAATTCATTCGGATCACACAAATTGTGTCTACTCGCCATATTCTTGTGCCACTCGCACTCGTACAATTAGCAATACGCTACCCACGGAAGTCAACCCTTGGTCGAGCGACCAGCACGGCTAAGTAGTGCGCCCTAAGGGCACCAAAAATATTCGGGCCTTAGGACGTCCACGAATACACCAACCCGGAGCCGCCATCGAAGTCGCCTAGCTCGACTGGGCCATCTAGCCAAGACGACTGGTATACGCTTCTCACAGCGACCTGTCCCTCCCATCCTCGCGCAAAGCGACTCGAACGGTTAAGTACCACGCACGGGGACTCCGCAAAATAGAAACCCTCACGCCGCTCGAGAACACACCAAGTAAGAGAGCTGCCTTGGACTCGCCTAGCGACTGGTTCTCCGAGCCAGGGGAGGAGACGCGTTACAAACAACGCACCAGTAACTTGCAACAGGCACTCGCGCTCGGGGACTCGGCTACAAAACAATCCCACTCGCGCTCGGGGACTCGCCCCTTTAGAAGATGCAAGGGACAAACAATTCACAACCCAAAGGAAACAGATATGTATACAATCGAGTTATACCCCATTAAAGGACGGACGCACTCGGGGACTCGCTCAAACAAAAAAAACACCACACGATCACGCTCGCATTGCGAGTCGATTGACTCCTCTTACTCAAAATATTGTTCATATTACAAAAGTCACCACTTGGCATATATTACAAACTGCCTAGAGATGCTATCTATTTCCCAGGCCCTGATGAAGAACCATCCCCACCACCCTTGACACGGACGAAAGGTTGCCATGGGTTCGTCGGGTAGGTCGTCAGCGACTTCGACAGCACCGACCGGAAGGGTTGCTTTGACTTCAGGTTGCGATGCTTCTGCTCGGGGTCGCCAGGCGCCACCACCGTCTCCTGGTATGGCAGAAGGTCCCCCATCGTCAACACCCGATCAGCAAAGGGGGCGGCCTTGGCGGTCAGCTTTAGCACCTCCAACACCTCTACCATACCAATCGCCGAAGGGTAGCCGCTGGTGACGTCGTCGAGGTCGAAATCGTCGGGGAAGTGGGCAAGACCTAGGCTCAATGACGTGGTGGCCCCGCTCCTGAAAGCCGAGCATGCCATCCACTCCACGATGCTGGGAACCTCCTCCAGATAGCGCCACACTTCCGTCAGTCCCCCAGGAATAACCTCGGTGGGGGACATCCCTTGAAGGACTGCTTGGACGCACAACACCGAGGCAGTAGCCGCGTTCACCACGACAGTCACGCACTACGAGGCCTTGAAGGTCTGCACCACCGAGTCGCTTTGCCCTATCACAGCTGCAACATCAGACGTTAGTGACACTATGGATTCCCCCACTCGGGGACTTGCCACACATGTTAAGCAAAGAACAGAGACTCACCAAGGAGTTTCCGGCAGTTCTCAGTGACGTGCTTCTCCAGGGCGGCGTGATTGTTCTGCAGCCCCAGGATGATCGAGTCTGCGGCCTTCCGCTCCTCTTAAGCCGCAGCGACCGCAGCCTTCGCTCGATCCTCAGAAGAAATCGAGGCTGCTTTCGCCTCCTCCAACTCCTTGACCAGCGAGTCAATTCGCCCATTCGCCACGTCTAGCTCGGCAATTGGGACGTACCCCTCATGGGCCTCGGCAATTGCAGCCGGAAGACCATCTGAACAGAAAAGAAACAAATCGTTAACACGCCAGAACACCAACAGTTCACAGCTGAAAAACGAATCAAGTACTTACCAACAGTCTCCTGGAGTCACCAGTTTACTTCCTGCACCACGCGTAGATCCCGCTCCAGACGCTCCTTCGCGGCCTGTCGATCTATCGACTCCCTCTGCAAGCCCTGCAAGAATAACAAAAAATTAGCACTTACAAAAGAAGAAATTCGGTTCCTAGCCGCTGAAATTCAGTGACCAGGAACTCGGGGACTGGCGACTAGGAACTCGGGGACTGGAGATTGGAAGCAACTTAGTGTCTAGCCGCTGATATTCAGCAACTAGACACTCGGGGACTGGATGTACCCGAATAGCGGCGCCCAGCATCTTGTGAAGCTCTCCGGCGTCCATCGACGGAACCGTGAACAAGGTACGCCTGCGATGAGACCCAACGTCTTCATCAACGATCTTCGGGCTCTGTGGAGACTGGTTGTCCGCCACGCCTGGAAACCCCTTCCCCATGAAGCGCGGAAACGTCGATGATGCTCTAGCCGAGGCACTGGTCGTCGGAGCCGACGGTCCCGTCGCTGGAGCGCCCATGACTAGCTCTGACCGCGTAGCCGCCACTTCTTTGATGACTGCAACCGGATCACTTTCCTTGGTGGTATCCACCGCCACAGCATCGTCGGCTCCGTCTTTCCGCTTCTTCGCGCCTTCCACGATCGTGGTGCCTTTAGCATGCTTCCTCTTCTTGGGGAGGTCGCCCTCTCCTATGGTGGCGACTAGCGGAATCTTCGCCACTGAAGGATAACCAATCTGCTTGACCCCAGACCTGCCAAACCTCCAAAGTCAGCACAGAGATAGCACAAAAACGGAATACGACTTGGAATGGAGAATTCGAAGCTTACTTGGCAACTGGGAGAACGCGCATGCCGGTGCTGATGTGGGCGGGCTTGTCTAATTCCGGCCCAGCTTGCGCGTGAGACCTCTCTCGAAGACATCTGAAGCCCACAACACCGCGGGCTTCCTTGATGACGAAGCCACGGTCGCCGGAATTTCTGGCTCCGAAGACACGGCCGCTCCTGAAGGTTGCGGCGACTTCGACGCCGCGGCCTCAGCCGCCTCCTGGCCTGGTGCCCTCGAAGCCTTTGGTGCAATCACCACCAGAGGAACTTCTACCGCCGCCTCGGTGTCCTTGTCCTCCAATCCCTTCATCGGAATCGCATCCTCCAGGATCTTGTGCGAAGTTTTGGGGGTGTGATCATCATCAGAGTCGTCATCTGACTCAAACACCACCACCGACCTGGGCGGTGACGCTAGCTTCTTCGCTGGCGACTTCGGTTTGCGTGCGGGCTTCACCGGTGTGGTCGTGCACCGAAAGGTGTGCTCATGCACGATCTTGTCGCCCCCTTCGTGTTTATCAAGGCTGCGACTTGCCTCGAACTCGCGCCGCTTCTGCATGCGAGTCTTGCGAGCCGTAGGCGCTGGGGGAGGAACCTCCTCTTCTTCCTCGTCGCTTTTGGAGGAATCTCCTTCGAAGGCCTCTTCGAGCTCCCGGGGGACCTCTTCGTCAAGCGGAGGGAGCCAACCCTCCAACACCTGGAACAACTGAGAACAATCACAAATAAGTATCGAACGATGCGACTGCGAATTATGTTGCAGAAATTGCGACTAGAAGGTGAACTTACTGTGGGGGCTTCATTCTTCATGGGAGTGTACGACGCGAGCCCGACCGATGTGGTTGTAAATTCCACATCGGTGATCTTCTTCAGGGCGGCCTTGTAGTCTTCGATTTCCCATGACTCTTTGCTGGTTCAGGAGGGATCGTGTTTCCCGCTGTACTCATACATCCAATGCGGCCGAGCCGCTAGCGGAACCAGACATCGCCCGAGCCAGCAGTTGTAGAGGTTGATCAAGGACAGCCCCTGGTCCTTCAACCTCTAGATCTGGTCCATCATCTCCGTGACGACCATCCTCTGGTCTTCAGGGAGTTTCTTCGGCGCTAGCCGGCGAGGTTCACTCCTTTCTGCGATGAACTCGGGAAGTGCTACTTCACCAGAGGTAGTGGACTCTTTCACGTAGAACCAGCTCTTCTTCCACTCGCTCGCGGCCTTCTTCGGCAATAGAAGCTTGATAAAGTTGGAATTCGGCTTCAATTGGAACGTGACACCGTCAGCCGCCAACATCAAGCCACCGGACGCCTCGCGCCCGATGCGGCCGTGGAAGAGCTCTAGCCACAGTGGGAAGTATGGCCTTTAACCAAGATAGCATTCGCAGAAGACGACAAAGATCGCCAGCTGCTCGATGCTGTGCGGACCAAGATCCGACGGCTTGATTGCGTAATACGCATAGAAACGCCGGAATAACAGTGAGGTGGGGAACCCCCAAACCCCTCTCTAGGTGTCTGGGGAAGCAAATGAACTCACCGGACCGCGGCTTCGGCTCGATCTCGGAGGGAGCGAGGACCTGCCAGTTCCCCTTGTGGAGGACTCCGGCGTCCTCGAAGGATTTGAGTTGGGCCGTGGTGCACTTGGATTTCCCCCATGAACCTTTTGGAGGCGCCATTAGGAAGGACGTGGGGTCGCTCGATGTGAAGGGATCGAATCAAAGGAAGACAGGAGAAATGGATGCGCGAGAATGAAGAACGCAGGGAAGGATCTGCAAGGCTGATTTGTTACTCCCCTTATAAGGAGGCGCTACCTGCCAAATTCGGGGTAGCCGTTACCTGCGGTAATTACGCCGAAGTTACCGTTGGAATATCCAACGGATAGTTTGACCAGGTTGACGGTCCAACTCCTCTATTCCACTCGCTGGCAACTAGCCCTGTCCACTCGCCGAAGCAGCGACTTGGCAGCCATGGCGTTCGCCGGAGCAGCGATTGGGATCCTGGGGAAATTTTCCTTGGTTTCAATGGAGTCCTTCGCCGATTCGACTGGGCGTCCAAATTGGACTTGCCTACTCCGACTGCCAAATGACCACCTGCGTCTGAATCAATGATGGCCTCGGGGACTACTGATAGGGATATGCCGAATGGGGTATGCCCAGCAGGATGTTCCGATTGGGCGAAAGGTCTCACGAGTGGGCCTGCAGGACGGCGGCTGGAATGCGACTAAGGAGAAGGCCCGGCGACTATAGACTAGAGGCCCAGAAGCATACTCGAAGCCTAGTCAGATTAGGTCAAAGCCTCCGAATCCATATCCTGTTCGGTTGTAAACTGTAAACCCTAGCAAGGTGCCTCATATATAAACCTCCCTAGGGTATCCTGAGGACATACGTTCCATGATACACCCCTTCAACCGACTCGCTGCTTAGACACCGAGCTCGCCACCCCTGTAACTCGCTTTCCATCAATCCAATCTAGCAGCAGTAGGTCTTTACCCTCCGGGGGGCCGAACCTGGATAAATCCATGTGCATCTGCCCCCATCTCGCACCGCACATGGCCGCCAGCTCTCGCCCCCGATTCAATCAATCGCTACCTACTGCAGCGACTGCCGTGGCCATTTCCACGACACTTCCATCTCTTGCCTTCCTTTCGTTATCATGTGAATGGGATCCTACTTGAGACTAATGCCTATTGTATGGCTAGGTCCATGACCATCACACCAAGAGGAGGAGGCAATGATGCCCTAGGAGCTAGGACCCCCAAGCAAGAGGTTTGGAACAGGAGAAGGGAGACGCAGCTGAAGCAGCACCGGAATCTCCTCCACCGCGAACCCAGAGTCTCCTCTACTGCAAATCCAAAGTCTCCGCCATCGCGAACCCGGAATCTCTGCACCTAGATTCTCCACTCCTATGCACCCGGAGACTCCGCCCGCACCCTGACCCGCTTACGGCTGTAAGGTTCTAGAGTCCGTCCAGAGTTTCTGCCCCCAAACCGAAGTCTCCGCCCTAACCCGGAGTCTCCGCCCTCATGATGTTGGAGACACCGCCCAAGTGAACAGGCATGCGAGCCTTGAAGTGGGCTTCTCCCATGTAACCGCCAGAACTTCATTTTTATGCCTAAACTACCCCTAACTCGTGGCTAGCCTATATATATGCCCCACTCCCTCCTTGAAACCCTAGATATGATGATGAATTGAGGCATGTGCCTACCCCTAGATGGGAACTCCCTCTCTATAGTAAATATGTGAGTTGTATGAGGCCTATATCTTGCGAGTGCATGAGTGTAGTCGTCAAGACCCTCATCAAGTGTTTGGTATATCCTTGTCAAGGATTCTAGTAGTGCTTGGTCTCTCCCCTTTGGGATTCTACTTGGTTGCTACTCTCTCCTTAATTTGGATTCAATCATCCGCTTGCTGATCTCTCCTTTGGTGATTCTACCACAAGGTCTCTCATTGAGGATTCTATTGGATTGGTTGTTTGAACCAACAGGAGCAAATCAAATAGTATGTGTTTTGGCGTGCATTTGTATCTTTACCTTGCATTAGAGTTGAGTTCATCGTGTTCATTGGTTTTTCCCTCACTCCTCGCCTCAAATCCGTGAAGATCAGGCCACCCAAGGGTCAATCCCACAAGGGCCCCATAACAAACTGGTATCAAGAGCTTTTGGTTGCCACGGATTTGACTTTGTTCACCAAATTCCACCATAAATTCGAAAATACCAAAAATATTGCCCCAAATTTTTTTGGATCGATCTCTCGTTTTGGTGAGTTGATTGTGGTTTTGATCAATAAGAAACTTGTATTTGTAGTTGGTCAACCATTTTCCTGTGTTGCCCAGCCCAATTGGTCAAAAATTTCTGGATTTGAGGTTTGAGGGGTCGAATTTCCGCTCAAGAATAAGGGCAGTCCATCATTCTGCCAGACATCGAAGTCTCTGCCTCCTAGAGTCTCCGTAGGGGTCTCTAGCCCTAACCAAAATTTTCACCTCTTTTCCTTTTTGACTGATTTACATTGTGTGTTTGTGTTTCATGTGCGTGTCTATCATCTAACAAAGCTTCCACAAAAACTCCTCGCGCTCAACATAGACACCATGGAACTCGGACCATCCCTCCACCAACGGTTGCAAGTACGACATCAACAAAATGTATAACTTGCACCACCCTTGTTAACCCCATTATTCCTTTGTGTGTTACCTAACCAACAAGAGTAGCTCATCTTTTGTTTGCTGAAGCATTACACGCTTTCTCTTGCAAAGTGATAGTGCATAGGCAATAACAAAAGTTGACTCCATAGCATAGAAAAAAGAGCTATATCAAAAAAAAGAGAAAAAAGCAAAAGAAAAAGAAATATACCAGTACAAAGAGAGTCTAAAGATTCTAAGCAAGAGTGCGAGCAAGAGCAAGGCAAGCGTGCAAATCCGTTGCTTCTCAATCTTTGTGAAAATGGGCTACAGTCTCTCCTAGCGTTAGCACGACACTGAGCATTAGTCTTTGTTAGGACCATTTTTGTTCGTTGCTCTTTTTCCATAGTTGTGGTAGCCACATTAGTCTCCACCGTGTGTGTATAGTCGTAGGTTGTCATCACCCTTTGTGACATTTTCCTTTGACTTTGTTTTTGTTTGATTTGACCCACATTTGACAATAACCTTTTCATTTGGTTGTTCTATTTGCTATCCACCTTCCTAACCTTCCACCACAGGCCTTTGTGTGTGTGTGTCTTGTGTATCACTACTTGCTTTGCTCTCGGTAAGAATAACCTTTTCAATTTTTTATTCGGTGAGGCAAGGTAGCAATTACCATTCCACCATGATACCTTTGGCCTTGTGAGTACCATGTATAGGGCAACCAAACATAGTAGAGATGGCCGCAACAACTTCCACAACCAAGAAGGCTTTGCCATTATGGAGGCACCGCAAATCAATCACTGAGAAATTGGATCAGTTTGAGAACCATCTCGATGACAAAATTTGAGAGTTTGATGACCGTGACAAGCAATGTCAAGCGGAGCACAATGCCAACTTCCAAGCTCTTCATCAAGCTATCGCCAATACCGACAAATGTCATGGACATCACTCAAGCTCATCACGCCCGTGTCCCTTAAGTAGGCATGGCAAGCCTTCAAGCCCACACTCCCTTCATGGAGAACCCTACCACCACAATGGTGAAAGACAAGCTCGTCATCGACATAAACAATTGGAAGCCCCACAAGCTCGCCAACCACAACAAGCAAAACATCATCGGCGCCACCGACTACACCAACAACCCCAAGACCATTGTCAACCTCGTCAAGAACACAAGCCGCCTACAAATCAAGATATCGACAACCTCAATGCAAGACATGACTTCGAAGGTGCACCTGCAACAAAGATGAAGAAGATCCCCATGACCGGAGACACACCCACTTGGCTCAACCACACCATCAGCACCACCATGATGAGTTGAGAGATCCACCTATCTCATGTGAGGTAGAGAGAAACATATACCACTTGAGTGAGAGTGAGTTGTGTGCATTCACCATACATGAGGATGGGTGCATCCATCTTGAGAGCATGACTGATATGCCACATGAGTTGAGTGAGGACATTTTGATTTCTAACAACTTCACCTCTACTCCTCTTGTGTTGTATTCCTCTTTGCTAGGTCGCACGGATGACAACACGACAAGAACGAACATGAACATTCCCATGGATGAAGAAGAGGATCCTATGAAGGCCACAACAACCACAACACCTACTCCGCATGAGTGGAACTACAAAGGTAATGATATAGGTGTTGGTGATGCCATGCTCCCACTAGTGGACATTATGGATTTTGAATGCTTGCATGATATGCATACTCCTATTGCCATGTCACATGCTATTTTGATTTCATCATGTGATACTTTACCATCAAACATTGTTGATCATGTAACATCATATAGTTGTGATGATCTTGATGTAGACATGCCATGTTATAGTCGCTTCATATTTCCACCGATCATTGAATCGAACATGTTGAACAATTTCTCTTTCCAATGTTGTGATTACAAAGATGCTAATTTAATTGCAGACAAGAATTCCCCCATAGCCTTCTCACCTACTGGAAATTATGATGCACCGCATATTAAACTTGCCACATCACCTTGTTTGTGCGTAAGCTATCTTTCCCATGATATATTGCTTGATGCTAATGGTTACGTGCAAACAAGAAGATGCATTATGATGGATGATGTGTTCATATATCACGCAGATATGGTGTGTGTAGGTATATGCATTCCAATGTCAATGTCGATTGAACAAGAGTTGGCAAAATGAGCTCTAGGGAGCATCCTGATGCATGTAAAATGCATACATGAACTTTGTAGTTTGTTAATATGTTTATCCATATATTTGCATCATATATAATGTTATATCCATGTTTTACATTGCTTTTGGGGGACTTATCAATGATTCCCTTTATTTTGGTTATAACTCGGTAGGGCAGAAAAACCATGTTTACAATGTTTCAGGACCTATATGGAGTCAAATGGATCCAAGCTTTTGGGGATGTCAATATTTATCCACAAGAAGTATATAGAGCACAAGAACCTCACCTGGAGGGCCAGGAGGCCCAAAAGAGCCTGGGTGGTGAACCCATCCTAGGTGGGGCCATACGATCACCTTGATTCTTTCACCCACGGAGTTCTCTTGACCTAAAAACCCCTATATAAGGACTCCCCCAGGGATTCCTCGACGGAGAAGACACCAGAGACAAAAACACCACCAAACAGAGTCAGATCCAGCGAAGATTAGAGGGGGAAACTCTGTCGGAGCCGCCTCCGAGGGGATCTCCACCCTCTCCAACATCTCCAGCATCATCACCATGATGAAGAGGGAGTAGTCTACCTCCGGACTATGGGTTTGTGGCAGTAGCTTGATCTATTTTTCTTTTTTTCTTCATAAATCTAGTACCATATGAGCTGCCCAACATGATTATGGTCATATATGTAATTCCTATGTGGTGGATCTTTATTCTATGATTTGATATATGAGATTGGAACCTATTTTGTATAAGATGTATTGGTAGATGCATATCATGTACCCCGTTCTTAATTGCTTGTTTTGATCCAACTTGTATGCAAGAACTTGTATGGGGAGAAGTGTGTATTAGATGGAGTAGCATGGTGGTGGTGATTGAATTATGACAAACAATATTCAAGATCTACTTTGGTTTTTACCTTTTTTTGCTACCCCACTAGGGATAAAGTGAAATCATGTCCTATAATTATCATGTGATAGTGAGATAATCTTGTTAGATCAAGGTAGCATATTTGTATTTCAACCATCATGCCATATTACTTAAAGCTATACTCTAATTTGTTCTTAATTCAAGATTGCATGGAGTTTCCCTTTCTTGAGGAGTATAAGAGAGATGTGTGATACGTCCATTTTGCATCACTATTCTATATCATAATTTACTGTTATTCATTGATATATTTCATATTAAGAGATGATACTTATGTAATTTCATCTGTTTTTGCATGGTTAATGACTTTTGGAGTATGGACCGCTGTAGTCAGGATTCTGATGGAAAAGGGGCTGTTTGGAGGCGAAATTCGTGAAGATCAGAAAATCCGGGAAATACATGGAAAATCCTATTTTTCCAGAAGACGAAAAGCCAGAAGGGGAGGCTGAGATGGGCCACAGGGGGCCCACACAACCCCCTGGCGCGGGCTAGCCTAGGCCGCGCCACTAGGTGGTGTGGCCGCCCTGGTCCACCCCTGGCTCTCCCCTCTGGCGTATATTATCCTCCAAAATCCTAATACTCGGGGAGTGACCATAGAAAGATTTTGCCGCCTCTGCGTGGCAGAAAACACCGAGAGAGAAAGATCTCTCCAACAGACAGATTTCTACCGGGGGAATTCCTTCCCGGAGAGGGGAGATCGTCGCCATCAACACCACCATCAAGCTGGACTTCATCGGGATCATCATCATCATCACCACCACCATCACCATCATCACCATCTCCATATTGCTGTAATAATTGGGTTGAATCTTGCATAGTTCTTAGGGGGAAACTTTCCTGGTGTTGATTACTCTTTGTAGTTGATGCTATTGAGTAGAACCATTGAATTATTGTTTATGTTCAGATTGTTATACATCATTATTCCATCTCTGATCATGATCCATATGATGTCTTGTGAGTAGTTCGTTTTGTTCTTGAGGACATGGGAGAAGTCATGTTGTTAGTAGTGGAATTGTGTTGAGAAAGATTCAATAGTTTGATATTTAAGTTGTGGTGTACTTCTTCTAGTGGTGTCATGTGAACGTCGACTACATGACACTTCACCTATATGGGCCTAGGGGAATGTAATGTGTATTTGGCTACTAATCGTAGGGGTTGCCAGAGTGACAGAAACCTGAACCCCCATTAGGAAACCATTGCACAAGGGACATCAGGGTCTTAGAGTTTAAAGTTGTGGTTAGGTTTCTACATTAATTACTTTCTTGTACTTACGGATGTTTGCAAGGGGTATAATCACAAGTATATATTAGTCCTAGGAAGGTCGGTACATTAGCACAGGTTCACCAACACAACACTTAGCGAGCTAAAGAAGATTAATCAACTATATGAAGCGAAAGCACTTGACAGTCTTCCTGTGTGTCCTCGAGAATGTTTGGTCATCTTAAGTAATAAAACCGGCTTGTCCTTTTCTGAATAAAGGGTTGGGCCACTTGCTGCATTTATTCTTATTGTCTTTTATTTACTCGTACTTTATTTACTTGCATTATCAAAAACCCCTAAAAATCCGTTTGCTAAGTATTTGCAGAGAATTCCTGATCCATACCACTAGCCAGCACCTTTTGCTCCTCGTTGGGTTCGACACTCTTAGTTATCGAAAATACTGCGATACACCCCCTATACTTGTGGGTCATCAAGACTATTTTCTGGCGCTATTGCCGGGGAGTGAAGCGCTATTGGAGAGTGGAACTTGTAAAGGAAACTTCTACTATGAGTATTGTTTATTTCTGTTAGTTGCTTTATTTTCAATATGGATAATTCGCTAAGTTTCTTATTTCATAATGCTACTACCACTGCTAAGGTAGTAGATGAACCACCACCTGCTGAGAATGATACTTTTAAAATACCTACAAGAATTATTGATCGTGTTACGGATAACTACTATGTTGGGGATGGAACTGTCCACCCTGGTGATCATTTGCTCTTTATACACGAATTATTTGGGTTGTTCAAGTGTGTAGGTATTACTACAGATCAAGTTAAGAAGAAGTTATTCTCATTATCACTGAAAGGAAGAGCTGAGGAATGGTATAAGCTGCTGAAGAATGGTCAAGATCTTGAGTGGGAGGAAATAGTGCCTCTCTTTTATTCAAAATTTTATCCTCCTAGTGAGATTCATAGAGATCGGAATCAAATATACAACTTTTCGCCTCTAGATGGAGAGAGTACAGCTCAAGCTTGGGGGAGATTGAAGTTAATAATGCTAAAATGTCCCATTCATGAGCTCCCCAACAATATTATTATCAATAACTTTTATGCAAGGCTTTCTCTTCATGATAAGGATTTATTGGATGCCTCTTGTGCTGGATCATTCACTCGCATGGAAGAAGAAGCTAAATGGGATCTTCTGGACCGTATTAAATACAATGCTGAAGCTTGGGAGAATGACAAAGGTAGAAAGTCAGGTAAAAATTATGATTATGAATGCATTGAATCTTTTATGGGAACTGGTGACTTTCAAAATATTAAAAATGCTTATGGTCTAGACTCTCAAGCTATTGCAACTTATTTTAAGGCTTTTGCTTCCTACATTAAAGTGCCTAAAAAGAAGTGGAATAAGTATCATGAACCTTATAAAGATGTTGCTAAGTGTGTTCCTGCAAGAAATACTAAAGTTTATACTACTAATCATGTTTTACCTGAACCTTACATTGAGAAAATGCCTTTCCCAGTTAAGATAAAGGAACATTCTATGATAGCTAGTATGGTTAGTGAAAGTATAAATAAAGCTGTTGAACCTGATAAACGAATGAATGATGAACCTATAATAGCAAATGTGAAAGACTTTGTCACTAAATATGTAGAAGAGTGACACACTATCCTTTGTAAGGATACCTCTAATATTGTTTCACAAGGTAGTGTTATGAGAGCTAGTATTCCTGTGTTTTCTGTTAGAATAAGTGATCATTGTTACGATGGTCCTTGTGATAGTAATATTGTTAAGTTTATGCATGATAATGAAATTTACTATGAGAGAGGGAAACGTGTTCTTATGTATGTCAATAATATCAAGTTTCCTTGTTTTATGCTGAAAGTTTTCATATTGCACTTGTTTTGCCTTCCTATGCTTGTAGCCTCTGGTTTTAACAACTTGTTTGTTTACAAAATCCCCTTGCATAGGAAGTGGTTTAGACTTAAACATGTGTATTTTTGCTTCTTAATGCTCTCTTTCACTTCAATTCATATTCCTTTGTGAGCATCTTCAAAATTATCATGCCCATCTTAATGGCTATAAAGAAAGAGCTTTTTGGGAGACAACCCAATTTATTTTTGTTTTCGGTTTCTTTTTCTTTTTCTTTGAGTCTTGGAAGTTATTACTTCGGTAATAACCTCTTCTTATCCGTTTGTTTGGTTTTTGTGTCAATATCAACCTCTAATGAGAGAGAAGTAAGATTTGGGGAAGTTGTTGTCCCGAAACAGATTTTTGTGCTTCACCGTAAAAATTCGTGAGAGATCTCTGTATGTCGGATTGAGCTGTAATTTTTTGTGCTTCTTCCCCAGGTTGTTATTTAACTTTTGTTAGTTTTGCACTTTTTGATTTGAGCAACAGAAGATTTTCGAAAAAAATTATCTTTACCTGCTGGTCTGTTTTGACAGATTTTCCCACTTTTGCATTTGCTTCTTTAATCAATTTCCTTTTTGAATTATTTTTGGGT
Source organism: Avena insularis (assembly GCA_023614405.1). Taxonomy (NCBI): domain Eukaryota; kingdom Viridiplantae; phylum Streptophyta; class Magnoliopsida; order Poales; family Poaceae; genus Avena; species Avena insularis. The sequence goes on from CM042688.1 coordinate 88,136,406, forward strand.
TTTCGGAAGGAGTTGATACAGTAGCTTATGTTTTGATGGTTTTCAGTTGAAATTGGACTCAAAAGGTTTTATCACTTCACTTATACTAATGTTGCTAATGAGAACCGTGTGAAGTTTTGTGTGAAAGAAATTTCCAGGTTAGTGGAGATAATGGTGTAATAGGGAAGTGAAAGGTTTCATGACTCAAGTAATAAGTGTATGAAGATGAATATATTGATGTTATTCAAGTGGTGACTCCTGAAGAATCTACTAAATACCAAATTCAGAGACCTGCAGAGTCCGCTTTCGAATAGGTAACGGTTCTGGTAAGAAAAGTTCCACGAAAGATTTGTCCAGTTATATTTTTGTAGTTTTTATCCAATTAGGAAAGCTATGAAGCGAAAGAGTGATGGAAACGGAGCCAGGGTGGTTCACACCACCCTGTGGCGCGGGCCCACCCCTGGTCGCGCCACCAGGTGGTGAGGCCACCTCGGACTCCGTCTCCGACCTGTTTTCTTCCAGTACCTTCCTTTTGTTGTGAAACTTCGTAATATATAATCCCCCGGATCCCCCGAGGTTCGTATATCATGTTCTCGTTGTGTTTTTGTTTCGATCTGTTTCTACCAGGAACTATTCTTGAAAATTTAGAAGCACGATGGTGTCCGCCAAGGATAAGGGAAAGGAGCCTATGGAGGAAGATCTCCAAGACCCCGGGCATGAGAAGGAGATAAAGAGTGAAGATGAAGAGGAGGAAAAGCACAATGGCATAACCATTGCAAGCATTGGCATGTTGACAATATCTACCATGGGTCACGAGGACTGCATGGATGTCAACTGGAGTGAAACCTCCGCGTCATTGTTTGGCTCCACGATCACTTCCTCCACGCGCCAAGAATCCTTTCCACACCCTTATACATAAGCATCAACACCAGAATATGCCCAAGGAGAAATTGCCCTCCAATTGGGATTTGCCTCGTTCTAGACATGCAGGAAAAGAAGACTTCAAGGAGGAAGAGTGGGAAAAGAATTGCAAGAGCTGGGATCCACAACCTGACATGATCATGCACCACATCGAGCACGACTCAGAGTTAATTCGTACTCTCACCTTCGAGATCGAGGACTTGGGGAAACTGATCAAAGAGCTCATCGAGAGAATACCACCACCACCACCAAAGGAGTAATTTGTCATCAGGTTTGGCATCCCCTTGGTTTGTTCCAAGCTTGGGGGAGTGCCGCGGTATCACATCACTATCTTCTATCTTTTTACCTTTTTAGTAGAGTCATATCATGAATAGAGAAGTTATCATGTAGGATGGTTTGCATTATGGAAGTGTCCCTTCTCTCGTTAGATATGTATCCCTTGGTGTGATTAGCCGTTATGGAAAATTAATGAGAAGTTCTATCATTTACTCTTTGCATATCTTATATTAGTTTTCAATTCGCGGTTATATGATTGATCTTGTTGTTAGTATTGGTATCACTTTGGGAACATTGAGTTAATGTAGTTGGTTTTGGCAAACCTGGCTCGGTCAGTAGCGACACTATTTTGAGAATTGAATGAAAAAGATAAAAGTACTCTTAAAGAAATATAATTTCATCATCTTTCTTTCTTGATTTGCTCATAAGTTTAGTATTCTCTGGTTAAGATCTTTTGTGCTTCCAAGGAAGATTGCATGTTTGTTTTTTATCACTTGTATGTTTGTTTGTTTCCTTCAACTCTTATGCTTGTTACCCAGCCTTTCTAGCCAAAAACCTGTACTGAGAGGGAATTCTTCTCGTGCATCCATTCCTTAAACCAAAACCTTTGCCATTTGTATCCACCATACCTACCTATTAGCACTATTGCTATTCCAAGTAAATTCATATTTTTATCTACCTTCCAAATTAAACTTGTTATGTGAAAATTAGTAATTAAAGCTCTCACGAACTTGATGGCACACCTTATTTTCTTGCATTTAATAAACTTGAACCATTGGGTCCTTCTTTGTTGCGTATATGCTTTCGCTTTATGAGTTGAAGTTAGCAGAACCATGTATCATGGGGAAAGCTTTCAACACTGCACTGGTACTTTGTACCTAGTTGATATCATGATTCTTTTGCCTATGGATCCCGGCGGTGTGAAATAAAAGGGGAACTTGTAAGATCATGGAGTTTATATGTGTGTTAGAGAAACGCCTGGGCCGCTAGACTAAGCCATGCCTAATCATGGTGGAAACTTGCAGCATAACTATAGTGAGCATTCTATGAAGCATCCTCAATAAAAACCTATGCAAATAGCAAATAAAAAGATCACTGTAGATGCTCATTGTCTGCTTGCCTTGTCATTTTGATTATGGGATAGCTCATGTATCATGTGCAAGGGGTACCCCGTTGGCGGTTCTCTATGATACATATGTATTTACAATCACAAGAGCTTACTTGTGACTGAAGTTGAGTAGCATGAGGTTCGGTACTCATAAGTAAGGGGCATGAGATTTCAACTTATAACTTGTCAAGCATATCCTCTTAGTTGTGTCACTTTAACCTTAATCACCTAAATATGCTTATGATAGGGGCAATGAGAGCTGAAAGCTAATAAGTACCATAATTTTTGGGAGATCTTTATGAAACTTGAAATCCCTGCTTCCCTCTGTGAAGGGCCTTTCTTTTACTTTTCAATTGAGTCAGTAAAACCTATTTCCCTTCTATCTCAGCAAGTATTTTGAGTTGTTGTGTTTCATTCATTCATATGGTGATTTATTCAATCATGTTTCTTATGTTCCTTGTTTTGCACTTTGCTCTTATCTTAGTGTCTACTACTTTGAAAGCTATCATTGAAAATCAGTTATTTGTGAACTCCAGCAAATTGTCAACTATTCTTCGACCAAGAGCTAAGTTTGCCATTACCAATTATGATTCACTTTATGTATCTTTATTGTGTTTCCTTTACTTATTGCAAGTTAAGTTATATAATAGTGAGTTGTCTTCTATTATGATCTATGTATTGATGAATGTGATGCTTCCTGTCTGTATTCTTTTATCGACTCCTCACTCCATAAACCTGAGGCCATGTTTATTGAGCTCAGTTTCGCTTGGGGACAAGCGAAGTCTAAGCTTGGGGGGAGTTGATACGTCCATTTTGCATCACTATTCTATATCATAATTTACTGTTATTCATTGATATATTTCATATTAAGAGATGATACTTATGTAATTTCATCTGTTTTTGCATGGTTGATGACTTTTGGAGTATGGACCGCTGCAGTCAGGATTCTGATGGAAAAGGGGCTGTTTGGAGGCGAAATTCACGAAGATCAGAAAATCCGGGAAAATACATGGAAAATCTTATTTTTCCAGAAGACGAAGGAAGCCAGAAGGGGAGGCTGAGATGGGCCACAGGGGGTCCACACCACCCCCTGGCGCGGGCCAGCCTAGGCCGCGCGACCAGGTGGTGTGGCCGCCCTGGTCCACCCCTGGCTCTCCCCTCTGGCGTATATTATCCTCCCGAAACCCTAATACTCGGGGAGCGACCACAGAAAGATTCTGCCGCCTCTGTGGGGCGCGAAAACACCGAGAGAGAAAGATCTCTCCGATAGACAGATTTCTGCTGGGGGTATTCCTTCCCGGAGAGGGGAGATCGTCGCCATCAACACCACCATCAAGCTGGACTTCATCGGGATCATCATCATCATCATCACCACCATTATCACCATCAGCACCATCATCACCATCTCCATATTGCTGTAACAATTGGGTTGAATCTTGCATAGTTCTTAGGGGAAATTTTCCCGGTGTTGATTACTCTTTGTAGTTGATGCTATTGAGTGGAACCATTGAATTATTGTTTATGTTCAGATTGTTATACATCATTATTCCATCTCTGATCATGATCCATATGATGTCTTGTGAGTAGTTCGTTTTGTTCTTGAGGACATGGGAGAAGTCATGTTGTTAGTAGTGAAATTGTGTTGAGAATGATTTAATAGTTTGATATTTAAGTTGTGGTGTACTTCTTCTAGTGGTGTCATGTGAACGTAGACTACATGACACTTCACCTATATGGGCCTAGGGGAATGCATTGTGTATTTGGCTACTAATCGTAGGGGTTGCCGGAGTGATAGAAACCTGAACCCCCGTTAGGAAACCATTGCACAAGGGACGTTAGGGTCTTAGAGTTTAAAGCTGTGGTTAGGTTTCTACCTTAATTACTTTCTTGTACTTACGCATGTTTGCAAGGGGTATAATCACAAGTATGTATTAGTCCTAGGAAGGTCGGTACATTAGCACAGGTTCACCCACACAACACTTAGCGAGCTAAAGAAGATTAATCAACTATATGAAGCGAAAGCACTTGATAGTCTTCCCGTGTGTCCTCGAGAATGTTTGGTCATCTTAAGTAATACAACTGGCTTGTCCTTTGCTGAATAAAGGATTGGGACACTTGCTGCATTTATTCTTATTGTCTTTTATTTACTCGTACTTTATTTACTTGCATTATCAAAAAACCCTAAAAATTTGTTTGCTAAGTATTTGCAGAGAATTCCTCGTCCATACCACTAGCCAGCACCTTCTGCTCCTCGTTGGGTTCGACACTCTTACTTATCGAAAATACTGCGATACACCCCCTATACTTGTGGGTCATAGATGTGTTTCATCTCTATGTTAGGACCTTATGCCCATATGAATGCTTATCATACACATATAGAAGTTCCATGAATATTTATTATTGATGAATTGTTTTAACCCATGAACCCCGGTCCAATTTTAATCATAAGAAACACCTTTCCATCACAATTACTACCTTTTATATTTTCTTCAATTTATTATTTCGAAAATACAAAAATACTTTTCCTGCTTGCAATCATCCATAAAAACCCAAAAAAACTCTATTATCTTCCATATCATATAGTTCGCATTATTTTACTTTATTTACTTTATATTATTTCATTTTACTTTATATTACATTTCATATTACTAATACGAAGCCTTGTGCTTGACAACCACTTGGTGGAGTTGGGGATACTAGACAAATTATTTTACTTTACAGGTTCCTTGACAAGGAGAAGATGAATAAAACTTCCATAACCCATTCCCCGAGAGTTCGATATAAACCCTTGAGTCGCCCTTGTGGGAAAAATAAGCTTGATACAACACTCTGCCTTGTGCTTGACAACCAATTGGTGGAGTTGGGGATACTAGACAAATTATTTTACTTTACAGGTTCCTTGACAAGGAGAAGATGAATAAAACTTCCATAACCCATTCCCCGAGAGTTCGATATAAACCCTTGAGTCACCCTTGTGGGAAAAATAAGCTTGATACAACACTCTGCACTTGGAGTCCCAATGAAAAGTGGCCACGATTGTTGCCATCACATCCCATGAGACATAACCGACACATCTTCTTCTTTACAAGATGATGACAAAACATCATTGACATGGGTATGATTACCCGGGTTATTATGATTAGTACCTTGGTTATATAAAGGTTTACAACCCGCAAGGCCCAATAAGAACCAAGGAAGGCTCAAGAAGCATCTGAAGAAAGGTATGTCTTCCTAGATAAGGAAAGAATAGGAACCAATGTCGTATTAGTGTTGTAATTGTAACCTATCCATATATAGCCTCGGGACCTAGCCTATTATATAAAGGCTGGGAGGAGCCAACTGAGAGGTACCGAAAAAGCCCTGAGCGATTTGTAATCATATTCTTCATAAGCAATCATAGGACTTCGACTCCCTTGTTTGTCTGACCAGTCGACGAAATCCCCAACATTCTCTTTTCCATGAAACCCTAAGTCCATCAAAATGGGAATTGCCGAGGTTACCCCTCGTCAATTCGTGCCGTCTATGGGAAATTTGAATGCTAGAGTCATGGATTCGGTGGCCCCTTCTTCACCAAGCAAAAGCTCAACAATAGCGGATCCATGCCCACCCACCCTTATTTCAGTTCCCGTCAGCTTCAACAGTGTCAGGGGGACTGTCCCCGGGTACCCCAAAGAAGCACTCAAGACGGTTAAAAAAAAGACAAAAACAGATAAAAGATAAAGAGAAAACAGTAGTCAGGACGCCCTGGGCCGACTAGGAGCTCCCAGCCGGCCTGCAGCACCATTCCCGGCTGGGCCCTCCTCTCCTTCCGCCGCCTGGGCTGGCCGGCCCGATCCGGCTACCCCTCATGCGGCTCCACCTCTCCCTTCCGGCTGGGCCGCCCTAGCCGGCCCATCCGGTCTCCCCCTTGACGCCACCTCCTCCGCTCGCCTGGCTGGAGCGCCTCGCGCCGCGTGGGCCGGCTCCCCCGCAGAGCCCGCTCCGCGCCTCCCCGGCTAGGTCAGCCTCGCGTCGTCCCTGGCTAGGCTGATTCGGCTCCCGCCCGGGCCGATTCCCTCCTCGCCCGGGCTGGGCCTTGGCGCCCCTTGGCCGCCTGGCCGGTTCGCTCCTTCCCCAGCGAGGGGGTCGCCCCTAGTCGGTTGGGCCTCCTCCATTCGGCAGCTGCCAGCCGGTTCGCCCTGGCACCTTCAGAACAGATCAATTCATCTGGTTCCAACTGCCCAGGTCCCTATCGATCAGACCAAGGTCACCAGGTACCAGACCGATCACATACGAGAAGATAAGAAGAAGGACAACGAGAAGACAACGGACAAGACTGAGAAGACAAAGCCCATACTACTTTATCTGATGATGTATGCACTAGTATACACTATGCACTACTTCACCCATGACACCATGTATAGTACTAGTTAGGCTGAGTGGGTCCCACCATGTCCCCTTGGCCACCTTTATAAGGCAAGGGAAGGACTAACTCACAGGAGACTCATTCAGGCATGGATAGATCGATCACTCCTAGGGAGCTAGCTCTCCCTGCTAGCTCTCTCACCTAGAGCACACGCATTAGCTCAGTTAGACAGTCGATTAGTCTCACAGCATTTAAGGCAGTAGCTAGCGAATACAGCTCAAGGAGCACTTGTAGTTCATTTATCCCACATAGTCAGATCCGGCAGGAGTAGGGGCTTTACCTCCTCATGAGGGCCCCGGACCTGGGTACTTCCTGCGTCATGCTACGCTCGCTTGTATCCAATCCCGCCTGCGGACGCCGTCGATAGCTTCCCTGCTAGTCCCCACACCTCTATCTAACCTCTTCAGGTACTACCGTTCCCAATACAACGACAAACAGCGGATCCGATCTCATCATCGGAAACTTCCACTTTCAGGTGGAGGAACCCGAAAATCTCTGACCATGGGCCCTCATCTCTTCGGGCCCATCGGTCATAATAGCAGTGCCTACGACGATACCTGCATCTTCCGTCAGCTCATCTGAAGAAGCCGCACCCCAGCCGACAAACAACGAAGAAAACTCCGGGAACTCCGCAGGTCTAGGGGATTTGGCTAATCTATATGACAGTCTCTCCTTCGGGTCAGACTCCCAACTAATTCCACCACGTGGCTCAAGTCCAGAAAACACCGAACCTGAGGAAAGCAACGAAAACATCGACTTCGGAATCAGGATGGCTGAGATCTACTCAGAACAGAGCCCACAGGATTTCACTGGCTTTCAAGAGAGTGTCTTGTGGATCCAATGACAACGGCATTAGCACGTACATGACGCATCATCAAGTATGTGTGATCATTGGCGAACCGACAACACCGCACGACTCCAACGGTAATCTATTCCTTGATCCCAATGATATTTTATCGTATGATAATGCAGAAAACCGCAAAAACGAAGGAGATCCACCCAACAATTGGGTTATACAAGGAAGAGAAGGAACACATGAAAGGGAACGGCGAACTCTTCCGCTGTCAGCGGAAACATGGCAAAGAGCCAGGGACGCAGTCTCGGGCACAGTCCCCATGATGGCGGAAGCCACGCGCGAGGATTTGATGGCATACCAGTCATGGGCGGGCACATGATATTTCTAATGGGTATTCAAGGTCCAAAAAAATCCAATGCAACACTAGACAGTTCTGGTGTAGAGGAGGAACCATTATGTTCTGTCTTTGAAGCTCTCTCTCTCCCACAATCAACAAATATGTAATCTAACCAGAGGAGCAAGAAATTTGCTAGTTCATAAATTAGAAAAGAAATTGCCTCGCCTAGGCAACTGAACTAATCGCTCGACAACTCAAATACTCATGTGTGTGGCTGAAGAGGTACCGAGCAAGCCTGGAGCTAGACTGCTGGAGACTCATGACTAGTACTAGAGCCAAGGTACTAGTGTTGCTGTTGTTAGCTACAAATTTCATGGAGATGCTATGGACCAAGAGGCCAGCTAGATTAGTTATACTGAATACTACTACATGATTCTTTTTGCCAAAAATAAATGGGTATTCAGCTGAATACCCATGAATGCATGTGTGCCTGCCAATGATACTAGTACTTTATCCACCACAAAAAGAGGGACTTGCTAAGGATGTAGAGACAACTCGATGAAAGAAAAAGGTTAGCCGATGAATCTAGCATACGACAGGCACAACTGAACTCCACCCGTAGATTCGGCAGTGTAACCGGAGGCGCACCATGGAGAGGAACCTCACGGCTCCAAAATATCCCGGAGGCTGAAAGAAATGAATTAACTCGAGATCTGGATATGTCCTTCATGTCAGTAGATCCAGCAGGGCACATCAAATCAAAAACAGGGCATGCTGCAATTGTCGCCGCCCAGACTTACCTACCCACAACTCAACCCGCACTCGACGATCCCTTGGCGGCTCTCCATCGCTCTTCTCTCATGAACCACAGCATGGTTGGAGCATCCCTTGCATAGGGAGAATAGGTAACTTCAAGCCAACTCGATAAATCGCCACGCCGCCGCAACATCCCTCGGCATGTGGGACACACCAAACGATCATGGTCGCTACATCAGGTACACTTTCCAAACTCTGAACCATGAGATGATGCAAGAAACGACATCACACGACGCAGAGTTGATAGATCAAGGGAAGAGCATAGCAGCCAAAGATACTAAGATGGCGAAAGCGAGGATGAGTACGAATTATGCAGGGCTAGTTGCTTTACCCAGCAGGTTCATAAGACCCTAGTACCCAAGTACTTCAAACTTCCTCATGATCGCCAAAATTATGACGGTCTCCAGGAACCCGAGGCTTGGTCGGAAGATTACCTGGCAACCGTTAAACTTCAGGGTGGCTCCAAGGCTACTTCAATGCAAAGCTTGCAGTTACACCTAAGCCGCGCTACCTGCTCGTGGCTCAGATAGCTATACGAAGAATCCATTAGTAGCTGGAACAATCTTCAAGATAAGTTCATTTGAAACTTTACATCCACATTCAAGTGACCCGCATCCCTGGAGCAGTTACGGGCGTGCAAACAAAAATCTAGAAAACTGATACAAGCATTTATCCAGCGGTGGAACATCATCAAGAACTCAGCCAAAGCTATATCTAATGAAAGGGCAATCGACGCATTAAACAACGACCTCCACCAAAGAGAATTCATTGAGGATCTAGGGCAAGTCAAGCCCAAAACAATCTCGTAGTTGATGGACATGGTAAATCGCTGGGCAGATGGTCAAGACGCAGTAAACAACAAGCAAGGGCACTCACCCAAAGAAGATCGGGATAGGCGCAATAATGACAGGAGAAGACGTAGCAATGACGGATACGGTGGACCGAGCTATGTTGCGGCTGACTTTTTAGGAGATGAGAACCGAAGAAATGACGATCATAGCGGTGAATACCGCATCAACAGAGATGACGCTAGCGAAAGCCAATCTGCACAGCGGTACCAGCCAAGGGCTCGGGAGCCCCTAATGTCTCCACTATAGATGTTGGAAGGACCCTGCAATATGTAGTTTTACATCGACTCCACGGGAAGGAGGCGATCAAACCATCTCATGAAGGATTACCGCACTTTCCTAAAAATGCAGGAGGTATGCAATGCAAAGGTAGCCGAAGCATCAAACCAAGGATACGCCACCGTACCTGGAACCCTAGATCTTGGTGCGCCGCCACCACCTCCAGTACAGCCACCCATAGGGAACCACAACCCACAATAAACAGAAACCAGGAGGACAAATATCCAAAGTCCAAGGGTGCAATGTCAATGATCTAGAAAGGGTGCATGTCCAATAGGATCTAGAAGCTGATCACACGACAAGTTAATATGGTGGAAACGGCGCCACCACCCACACCCTAATATCTTCATTAGTCAGAGCAAAAAATCACATTCAGCAGGGCCGATCATCTACTTCGAGTCCCACGACCGGGTCATTCGGCTCTGATTGTGGAAGCCCAAATTGGCGGATTTGACATGAGCAAAGTTTTCTTGGATGCAGGAAGCAGCATCAATCTAATCTATTCCAAAACCTTGCATGCAACGAATTGGTCCTTGACAAACCTAGAACCAACGAACACAACCTTCCGTGGCATAGTCCCAAGAAAATCTGAGACTCCTCTGGGCAAACTTTATCTCGATGTAGTCTTCAGATCAAGGAACAATTTTAGGAGTGAAAAGCTCGAGATTGAAGTCATGGACTGACCATCACAATACCACGTGATCCTGGGATGCCCAGCTTTCGCAAGATTTATGGCGTTACCTAACTATGCATATTTGGTATTAAAAATGCCAGCACGCAACGAAATTATAACAGTGAGAGGCAGCTTCACTCGCTCTAACAACTGTGACCAGGAATTGAACAAAATATCTGAACCTTTCGGGATGGAAACAGAATTCGCCAGCTCAAAATAGTAGATACAGAGCAACTACCCGAAGGACACGTCTTTACCAACCAAACTCCAGACACTGCAAGAGAAATTCAGGTCTACCCTACAAACCCAAAGAAGATGACCTATCCGACCTCCAATATTGGTACGGCGTAGGAAAGCATACTCGTCAGTTCCCCTGATGTCTACGCACTTCTATTCTTGTAGACAGTTGTTGGGCCTCCAAGTGTAGAGGTTTGTTAAACAACAGCAAGTTTCCCTTAAGTGGATCACCCCAAGGTTTATCGAACTCAGGGAGGAAGTGGTCAAAGGTATCCCTCTCAAGCAACCCTGCAATCAAGATACAAGAAGTCTCTTGTGTCCCCAACACACCCAATACACTTGTCAGGTGTATAGGTGCACTAGTTCGGCGAAGATATAGTGAAATACAAGTGGTAACAACGGTGCCAGAAAAGAGCTTGACGGGAGGAAAAGACTAAATGTCAACACCCGGATTTTTTAATCCTAGATGCCTGTTATGCCATACATCATAATCCCAGGATTACCATTTTTGCGAGACATAATAGATTGGATATCACAGTACATCATCCATTACAAACCATATAAGGTCTTACACAAATAAAGGATCTCACGATCCTGCCTTAGTACAATCAAGCAGCAGAATAAATAGCGTAGCGGTGGGGTCCATCTTTAGAGTCACAGGCAGTGCTGACGATGGGAGATGATCCTAGTTGTCGTAGCCGTCCTGCTGTCCTCCTTCAGGGTAGTCATCCTCATAGTCTGGCCATAGGAAAAGCCAGGGACAAAAGCCATGAGTACTCTTTAAGTACTCGCAACTACCACTAATAAGTAAGATAGTTCTAGTAGGAATGCTAAGTTCTAAGTCTATTTGTAAAGTTAAGTTTGAAACTTAAGCTGAGTTCAGAAACAAAGAAAGATAAAATAAAGTTTGAAATACCTAAGTGGGAACTTAGTGTCATAGTCACAACTCTGTTGTGGTCAAGTCATGTCACAATTCATTTCATAAGTCGTTTTGAAAACATCTGACAACGGAACAGTATGGCCACTCCAACTATCCATAACCGCGGATGTGGCTATTCGAATAGTTTGACACTCTGCAAAGGTGGTACACTTTCACCACAAGATTCGATACATCTGTCAGGGATAACCCTGAATCATCATACTTGGTATGCAGATAATCAAACACAACCTTTCCTTTACACACTCTAGTATAAGCACCTCTCCTATGAGTATGGCCTCCTAGCCATGAACATCTGTCATCCTGGGCACTGCATAGGTGGACAACATTGAGAGGTAGCCTCATCTCAAACCTCTCCCGCGAGGGAACTAATACTAATGCATATAAACTTCCGGGTAAGCCTTACCCAATTCAGGTATTGTGGTTGTACGGTAAAATTTAGAATGGTATCGCATCCGAACCCAACCATCAGTTTTGTAAAAGGGCTAAGGCTCATGCCTCAACATTTTTCATCATCATCATAAACCATTTTTGTTTCTCAACACATGTCAAAACATCTCAATAGAATGACTCATCATTCCAAGGTTTTCACAAATCCTTTTCACCAAGTATTCCCATCTAAAGTGAATCAAGTTTTGGTTTAGCTCCAACTACTAAGTTAAGAGTGTTCACTAAGGTGGGATGCTAATCTCAAGCTCATGCCATAGAATGACATCTAAGTCTAACTAGATAGGTCAAGTTTTATACTCTTTATGCTACCTTTAAACAAGTAAAGGACTTTGGTAAAGTAAAGAAGGTAAAGCTTGTAAGTAAAACTTGGAGTAGGTATAAGTCAAAATGGTATAACCAAAGCATGCCTAATGCATTTGCTTAGGTTATCTAGCTTAATTCTAACTTGATAACAATAGATTGCAAGGGTTATCTTGCATTGTTAATGATGGCTTGCCTTGTGCAGTGCAGTGGTTGAAATTCTCTTCCTCCTCTTCTTGGTAGAACTCCTCCTCCTCGAAAGCTTGGTCGGTACTATCGTCTATAAATACATACGGGATACACAATCACCAAACAATACTTAAATAGTCTACTTAGCACACTAAGGCACACATTTGATGATCTAGTATCATCACCAACATCACAAGGTCTAATGAACTAGCTTCATTCTTTTTATTTGAGAAAAGTAATTTCTACTCATTGAAAATAACTAAGATTTAATATTCTCCAATTAAAATATGGGATCATGTGGACACATGTCATCACCACATATTCTAATATATGGGAATGTGATTTAAAGGTTGTATCACATTTTAATAAGTTTAAGTTTAATATTTAATGATTTAAAGTGACTAGAAATGCCTATATAGCATTATTTTGGTACTAGTCCAAAGTCACTGCATGCAAACCTTAATATTATTACATATTCAGATAGGTATGGTTAAATGTTATTTTTGAGAGTTGGAATCAACTCAAAAGCTAATATGCTTGATTTTATAAAAATGTTTGAATGTGCAAAAGCTTCTGTCTTGTTATTTTAGCTAGGAGAGATATATAACTCTAAATGATTTAAATCCAACGGTCTTGGATAGATATTTTCATTAGCTTTCCAACAAAATTGGAATCACTCAATTTGGATTTGTAAAACTCTCTGAGTTGATTTTTAAACTAAGGGACAGAATCTAGTTTAAGTCTAAAAAGAAAAATCCTAATTTGAATTAACTAGGTCGCACGGGAAACTAATTGGGCTGGCCCAGATTCACTCCACGGCGCTGAGGACTGCTGACAGGGGGGTCCGCCTGTTAGTGGCTAATTACACACGAAGAAGTACGGGGCGAGCTGGACCGTAGGATTAGAACTAGATCTAACGGCTCACGGTCGTCGTCGACGACGGACTCGTCGCCGGGGAGACTGAACCCTAGCGGCTCGATGGGGGTGCAGTGGGGATGTACCGGGGCTCCAGCTAGTGCGGCGAGGCGGGCAAATGAACGAGACAATGACGGCGAGCTTAGGAAAAGTCGTGGCAGAGGATGAGGTGGACGAAATCAATGGCAACGTCTCCTCTCTGCTGCGGCGATCTCCGGCTCAATTCTGGCGAGAGGCTGCTCGAGCGGCTCCGGCGAGAGGTGGGGAAGGACTGGTGGAGAGAGGAGAGTCAAATGGTGTGGCGATTGAGGCTGGGGAAGACCTCCTTATATAGGCTCGAGGAGGGGACCGAAGGGGCGACGGCAAGCTTGTCGGTGACGAAGATACAGCGAGCTACCGGCATAGGCGAGATAGGTGGACGGTGGCTTGCCTCCTGGTGGTCCTCTATGGATTTATGGCGCAGCTAGGGGCGGTGGTAATCGGTCGGGAGCGTCGTGCGCTCTAGGGGACAGAGGTGGTGCTCGACGTGGTTCTCGGCGATCATGGGTCGTGCGGCGGTGTACATCCGTGTCTGGCAGGTTGAGGTGGTCAAGGCGGAGCGGCGTGTGTGGTCTACGGTCGAGGCGCGGTCTGTGGCATGCTGGTGGTGAGGGTGCTCCGGCGTGCTCTAGCACGGCGCAGAGACTTAGTGCGACGCGGCTATGGGGTGGTCCAGGGGCTAGAAGGGGTCGTGGGGTGGACCGTGGGCGGCGGTGGAGTGGCGCCTTGATTCCTAGAGCGGCGGAGAGGGGCTGGTGGTCTGCTGTGTCTTGGGCACGATCGACCGGCGATCATGGCCTCGGTGCGGCGTTGCACTAACACCAGGGGCTAGGGGATGGGCTGGTTTTGGTCTGGTTGGGTCTGGGGAGACCAATGTGATTAATGTGGCTCAAATGGTTTGACAATTTTTGATCCAAAATAGTATTAGTTAGGCCAGTTTGATTCTGCTCACAAGGTGCTCGACACAATGGCCGCATGAAGGAAACTTTTAAATTTTTGAAAGATTTTTGGTGGAGTGGTTTGTGACATGCTTAAGCATCTGTGGTTGCTTGGGATTTTGAAATGGAGTTCATTTGGATGGTTTTTGAAATAGTGGGATCTAGACATAAGAACTAGATTCCATTTTCAAATGTCATTTAAAATTAGAGTTTGAATGTTTTTGGGAGATCACAAAGTGGGCCTTGGCACATCACTACTTGTACTAGCAAGGGGTGCAAAGATCCACAATTGATTCTGTTGGAAATTGAGTGCTAGGGACACCCAAAGTGGGCTAGGTGATTAAAATGTCAAAAGTGACCATTTCCTTTATTTACTTCTTTTTTATTTCTTTTTCTTTGGTTTTTGCTTGGGAATGATCTAGATGATGTGACATTCATCATAGAACCATTTTACAACCATTAGAACAAACAATAATGGCCTTTCAAACAACTCCTATTTTAAATGCACACACATATGCATGCTTATAGATTTTAAATGGAAAAAGGTTTTGTTAACCCTAAATTGGGTAGATTTGATCTTGATTAACCTTAATTAAAGTTTTGAGATGTTACACTAAAGGCAAAAAGATGGAATCAAGAAAACATGTAACAGATCTAGTTGCAAATGGTGTTTCAATGTTTAGAAACAAGGCTTAGGGATCATACTTTCGCTAGTGAACACTCTCATATAAATATCTTCTCTTCATGATACTACTCTGAACTACTCTTCGGTTGGACACTCTAATCCATGGTAGGGCTATAACAGCACTCCTCAAAGTCCGCATTCCCCATCTAGATAACCCCACACTGTCACCTTGAGCACTAGATGGTTCCAACAAACACCACAATTTCATAAAGACATCCAACTCCAAATATAACTCATAACAAGTATTTGTAATCTCTAGCCTAAGTGCCACCACGGTGTGCACGCTATCACTTTCACACACGTGGGGAGAGCCAGAGATCTATTAAAGCACTTGAGTATCAAGGTAGATCTACTTGATTACAAAGCTCATGATCACAATATGATCATGCATAGAGAGAGATGAACACATAGCTACCGGTAGAACCCTTAGCATCGAGGAAGAACTACCTCATCATCATGGGAATCAGCAACGGCGATGGAGATGGTGGTGGAGATCGATGGATATGGCACCGGGGGCACTTCCCCGCCCCGGCAGGGTGCCGGAACAGAGACTTTCTGTCCCCCGAATCTCCCCTTCGATGGTGGCGGCACTGCGGAACTTCTCATGGATGGAGGCTAGATGATTTAGGGTTTTCTCATCGGGAGGCTTCTTATAGGCGAAGGGGAGATGTCAGAGGGCGGACCATGGGCCCACACCACCTGGTGGCATGGCCAGGGGGACCTACACCACCACATGGTGTGGCCATCCCCTGGCCCCTCTCTGTCTCGTCTTCTGGCTCCGTGAGTCTTTCGGTAAAATATCGACTTTGGCTTTTGTCCGGTCCAATTACAAGAATATTCATTTGATGGCTTTTCTGGAACCAAAAACAGAAGAAAACAAGCAACTGGCACTGTGGCATCTTGTTAATAGGTTAGTTCCAGAAAATGTGTAAAAGTACTCCAAAGTGTGGACAAAACATAAGAAAGTAGATATAAAACAAGCATGGAACATCAAAAATTATAGATACGTTTGCAACGCATCGACATCCCCAAGCTTAACTCCTGCTCGTCCTCGAGTAGGTAAGTGATAAAAAGAATAATTTTTGAGGTGACATGCACCATCACAATCAAGATCAAACCATTTGCAAGCATTGAAAGCTGGGATCAAAGTACTCTAAGCATGAGCATGAAAGACATAGTTCTAATAATAAGTCATAGCAACTATGTTGTAACATGAAAAGGTACAAACAAAAGATTCATGAATAACAATGCTTTGAAAGACGTTTGTTTGTTTCACATATACAAAACATAATGAGAATGGTATTCAGCTTGTCCCTCATAGTGTAGCAAAACATAAATGCATAGGACACCTTCAAAGTTCATAAGGATGACTAGATACAAATAGTTTAAGAACAAGCAATATCAAAGTTATGAATCAATCAACAAGTTTTGGGACAATGCACATTAAACTAAGAATGACAACTATGCTCTCTTAATTGGTGCCTAAGGATAGAAGGTGGAGACTCAATATAAAAGTGGAAGAAAGGCCCTTCATAAAGGAAGCAGGGATTCAAGTCTCATAAAGAGCTTCCAAAAATTATGGTACTTATTAGCTTTTAGCTCTCATTGCCCCTATCATAAGCATCTTGAAGTGATTAAGGTTAAAGTGAACAAACTATGGAGTATATGCTTGACAAAGTATAAGTTGGCAATCTCATGTCCCTTTAATACGAGGGTCGCTCCTCATGCTACTCAAGT
This sequence comes from Avena insularis, assembly GCA_023614405.1. NCBI lineage: Eukaryota > Viridiplantae > Streptophyta > Magnoliopsida > Poales > Poaceae > Avena > Avena insularis. The sequence goes on from CM042688.1 coordinate 88,153,271, forward strand.
TTAGTTACCGGTAAGTTCTTGTCATAGTAAGTACATGTGTATCATAGAGAACCGCCAATGGGGTACCCCTTGCCCGATGATACGGAAGAATCCCCATATCAAAATGACAAGGCAAGCAGACAATAAGCATCTCAGCATCTTCTTATTTACCACGGGAAAATGGTGCTTTTTTCTCTCTTTCCTCTTTTCTTATCCCTTTTTTTCTCAATCTCTATCTTTTTTTTATAAGAAGAATGCTTCATAGATTGCTCATTATGGTTGCAGGTTTCCACCATGATTAGGCATGGATTAGACCAGCCGCCCAGGAGTTTCTCTAACACACATACATAACTCCATGGACTTACAAGCTCCCCTTTCATTTCACACCGACGACATCCATAAACAAAAGAGCATGATATCAACTGGGTATAATGTACAAGTGCAATGTTGAAAGCGTTCCCCATGACAGCATGGTTCTGCTAATCCCCAACGTATAAGTGCAAGCATATACAACATAGATGACACAATGGTTCAAGTTTATTAGGGGCAAGAAAATTAAAGTGTGCCATCTAGTTCGTGAGAGCTTTAATCACCAATTTTCACATAACAAGTTTCATTCGCAAGGTAGATAAAAACATGAAGATACTTGGAATAGAAAATGCTAATAGGTAGGTATGGTGGACTCTTTGGAATAATTTGGTTTTATTTGGAGTTGGATACATGAGTGGAACTCATACTTGGTATGGAGGCTAGCAAAAGACTGGGAGTGACCAACTAAGAGAGCAATAATGGCCATAATCATGCAAAGCGACAAAACATCATTGATAAAGCATAAAGTGATACTACAAGTTGAAAACTAAAGGATCACAAAGGCTTATGGTGACTTGAGATAGTCATAACATGGTGTGAGCATGCGCCAAGTCAACCCAAATAAAGCATCAAAGGAGAATACCACTATACTATGCTTTAATATGCTAAAACAACGCATGATTCATCCAAGGCACATTAAGAAATCTCAATTGTTTATAACAAGTCATGCTAAAGCAAAGAATACTAAGCATAAATCCAAAACAATATTAAGCATGGCATGACCAAGCAGCCACAAATAAAACAAGCTCTTTTTACCACATAAGTATGAACTTTCCTACACTTTTCCAAACTATTTGAAAACCAATGTATGAAAGAGGGGGTCCAACCAATTTATTCAGCAAACTAAGCAAACAAAAGCAAATGAAAACCAAAACAAAAACAAAAAATAAGACGCTCCAAGAACACCACAACTGTGCATGAAACAATAAAAATGAAGCGTTTGGAAGAAACCTGAGATTTTTATTGATGAAGAGGGGGATGCTTTGGGTATCCCCAAGCTTTGACGCTTGTACTTCTTGGATATTTCTTGGGGTGACACACGTGGAATCTCCAAGCTTTCACAGAAGTCATCGTTGAATGTGTAGGAGTCAGTATGGATCTCCAGGTCCTGCTTCTGATTATTGATCTGAGAAGGGTCTCGATCATGTCTGCATTTTTCGCGAACCGTAGGGTGACACACTTAAGGGATACCGACACCATTTGGAGCAAATATGTTTCAGATAAAGATTTAAGAAAGCGCTGGAATTATTTCAATAGACACCAAAACTGTTTCGGGTGAAATTGCTGAAATTGGTTCTGCATGTAATATTGAAATTTTGTAGGGGGTTTTATGTGAATGTTTTAACAAAATTCTGAATAAAAATAATAAAAGAGTTTTATTAAATGATAGACCATTAAATTTGGAGAAATTTAATGCATTTAAAGTGGAGACTTTAAAAGAGAATGTGAAGGGGCAAATTTATGTGGAGGGAGTTACCACCACATGAATGAGGAGGTGAAGGGTCACCCCTTGAGGCGCCGGCCATGGGGAGGGGTACCCTCCCATCCTCCTATAAAAGGCCCCCCTCACACCCCTTCTTCCTCACACCTCCTTGTGAAGGATCTCTCTCCCCCTCTAGTATTATTTCCCCATGGTCTCGGATTAGCGAGATACATGTTCCCGGTGGCTTTATCTAGAAAGGAGTTACTGCTTCCACTGCTTTGTTGGAGCGAGGGATGGAGGTTGTCAGGGTACCGGACGTGTGTACGATCATGGATGCACCGCTGCTTTGTGGTGCTGGACTTGGTGGTGCTGGAGCTGGATCTGAAGGACGTGCTGGAGTCGGACCTGCTCAGACTTCCTCACGATCTTGAGATCGGCAAGTGTACGACTACATCAACCACGAGTTCCTACTCGTTAACAAAACTCGTTGTCTTCGAGGGTAAGTTCTCGATGGATGTATGTCCACCCGTTGCTTTGTACCTAGTAGATAGATCTTGGCTTGTAGTTCTCATCGTAGGAAATTTTTTGTTTTCTATGTTGTGGACCCAACAGTGGTATCAGAGCCTGATCTATGCGTAGGTGCTTTGCACGGGTAGTACACATATGTTTATATGTGGGCGATGATGATCATGTTATTGCATCTTTCATGTATTTTGGATATTGGTGGCATAGTGGGATGAAGCGGCCCGGACCAACCTTACATGTCATCGTACATGAGACCAGTTCCACGACTGACATGCAACTAGTTTTGCATAAGTGGCTGGCGGGTGTCTGTCTCTCCTACTATAGTCAATATCTGATTTACAACGAGTTGCTAATAACTTGGTTATCCTCGTTGTGTATCCATGTTCGTAGGTAAGAACGGTTCTATCTCCGAAAGCCCTAAGCCACGTAAAACTTGCAATTGATAAATTAGAGGCGTCTAGTTTAGATCGTTGCTGGTCTAGTGTCTTGATATGGTATTGTTGTAAGTAGATGTATGATAGATACTCTTACAACACACTCAACATGTAAGTTCCATAGACCTTGGCCTTACACACAAAGGAATGATAGAGATCATACCATGATGCAAATGATAGAGATCAAATGCATGGACCATATCATCTCACTTTACACATATGATGTTTGCATCTTATATTGCTAGTTTGGCGTTTTAGTAGCATTTTAAGATGATCCCTCATTTAGATATCAAGATAAAAATGTGTTCTTCCTTAAGTATTCACCGTTATATGGATCGTGTTTCGAGACATCACATGATGATCGGGTGTACTCGACTCTACGCTTTCATACATCGGATGTAAGACAGTTTTACACACGCGAGTACTAAGGTTCTTACTTGGCGAGCCTAGCATGTACAGACATGGCCTCGGAACATGGACCGAAAGGTTAAGCATGAGTCATATAGTTGATATGATGCCCATATTGATGCTCGCCTTTGAAGCTACACCGACTCACATGATGATCGGACATGGTGTAGTGGATTTGTTTCATGTAGTCACCAAAAAGGCACGAGGGATGTCGTTTTTGAGTGGGAGTTCATTTCTAATTTGGATTAGTTGAACTAAATTTGTCATAAATTAAATCAAAGTGAATTTTCATAATTTGTTGTAGTCATTGGTGTCTGTTCACTACCTTATGCTTAGTTTTAATTGAGATAATAGAACTATAGAATTCTGGATATTTAATTTACGAACTGGTATCGTATTGTTTTGAATGTCAGTTTAAAGTTTATAAGTCCTATTGCAAACTTTCAGCAAACTTTATTTACTCCATAAAGTTTAATAAGTAGTATTAAATCAAGAGTAAGAATTCCAATGTTAGTATCTAAAGTATCATGTTTGCCTCCATGATTATTGATATTCAAAAGTTGTTTTAATATCAAGATTATATAGGAGCTGAAAATTGTTTCAGAAACCATCACGTGTGGAAGATATTGTGATATATGAAACAATGTTTATGGTTGCAATATGATAGAGTATAATTTAACAAAATACACGTTCTCATATTGTATGAGAATTTGTGAAGGTTGGAGACGCTAGGCGTCCTAATCTACCAAAAAGGTTTTGGGAACTGATATTACACTCGCGATTCTTCCTTATAGGCTATAGTAGCTTGATCATGAAAGTTGTCATGATAAGGATGAATAGAAGATGTAAGTAAAATGTTTACTACACTAATAGATTGCTAAAGAATGGATTTTTTGAAAGAATACCAAACATTTGATGATGGTGACTCACTTCAAAGTGCAAGTCCAAAGGTATTAGTATTTGACTATATACGCTTTGTACTATGTGTCATGTGAATGACACCAAAATTGATGTTGATAGATTCTTTTAAAAGGAAAAGGAATTGCTGAAAGAGAATCTATAAAATATTTGGCAGAAAAGAAAAGGTTGGAGATGTCCAACTTAGGTATATAGAAGATATACATGTTATGGCTGTATTCCTTGCTTGTTAAACAATGTGGTTCTGAGGTATTGGATACCGGTATTTGATACCGAATTGGTTGGCATGAAGTGTCATACAGGACAACGCAATTCATGAACTTCAATGGCCTAAGTAACTAGCAAGAGAATAAGTGATGATGTTCATCGAAAACAAATAAAGTGTTATTGTGTTTTTCGTTGTCGTAAAACCTAGCCTTCAAGATTTGTTTTAATAATTATTATTCTGTTCCGGTATTACGAGAATAATGGTTGTTCAAATAATTACCGTATTCCATAAAGGATGGATGAACTTTTACAAGTCTAGTGGGAGAAATCATATCCATAAACACTATTGCTAAAATGTCGCAAGACAAATGATTGAAAGATCACTTATGAAGTGACATCGCTGTTTGAATTATATTGGAAAGAAAACATGAAGAAACTCCATGTTGATGGATTTTTAGAGTCTTTGATTTTGATCAATGACGCTTGTGAGACTTTCCTCGAGATAATTGAAACTCCGTTCATAGGCCAAAGAGGAACGGATGACTAGCTTATTGGAAATTGTGCATGCTGATGTGCATAGTCCATTATGTGTAGCCATATGCGATCGATCTTTTTGCTTCATATGCTTTCTCTAGAAATTTGAGTGAATATATCTATATATTTTCTTAATAAGGAAGAAGTATGAAACATTTGAACATTGTTCAAAGTCTTTCAAGATGAAGTGAAAAAATCATTGTAACAAGAAAATAAAAGAGTTTATGATTTGATCATAAAGGAAGATATTTGAGTTACATGTTTAGCAAAACACCTAAGGTTTGAGGAATTGTTCCATGATTTGTGTTTCCCGATAAACCATAGGAGTATGGCATATTGGAGAGATGAAATCAAACCATGTTTGACATGGTAAGATCAAAGGTGTCATTTATAAAATCGCCATTATGTTTTAAGGATTAAAACTTTAGAGACTACCGCTTTTACACTGAAAAGAGCACCATCGTGATCCGTTGAAATGACACCATATGAGTTATGGTTTGGGATAAAACCCGAATTGTATTTTCTTAAATTTTGGTATGCTATGCATAAGTAAAATGTTTACAACCAAAGTCGGATAAGCACGTCTTTGTAGGTTATCCTAAATAATTTGTTGGGAATTTCTCCATAACACCGAGTACAAAAGAGTTTGTCGCTTGGAACGTCAAGTTTCTTGAAGAGGAATTTTTCGTGAAAGGTTAAGTGGGAGGACAATAGAACTTTGATAAGGTTGTTGAACCTTGGCTATATGTGCTAAGTAGCGCAGCACCGGAAAGTGTCCCAGAGGTGGCTAAAATGCTCATGGCTCCCATGATTACAAAGGTTGTGATCTCAGAGATTAGAGTTCCTATTGAACCGTGTGGGTCGGTCAGAATCAAATAGTGTGGGTCGTTATTGTTTTGACAATGATGAACTGACTACATGCAAAGAAGCGATGATGGGCCCTGACTCCATAAAATGACTAGAAGTCAAAGAATCCGTGATAGTATCCATACACGAGAAATCAAGTTTCTGAACTTGGAAGACCCTCCGGAAAGGCGTGAAGCCTATCGGTCATGTTTAGATCTATAAAGATATAGACATGGATGTTTAACATCTATGAAATAGTCGATATGTCGGAAAGAAGTTTACAGCAATGTTCAAGGAGTTTACTATGACAAGATTTGATCTTTCATAGCGATATTTAGTCTTGACGGATTAATGTAGCAACCACTACATATAATTTGGTATATGGTAGTTGAATAAACAAAACAAGGTTCTTCTAATAAAATGGTTACCTAGGACGTGTACATTACACGGTCCGGAGGGTTTTGTTAATTCAAAGGATTCTAAAAGGGCATGCAAACTTCAATAGTTGAAGTAAGCATAGCGGAGTTGGAATCTTCACCATGATGAAACTGTTAAAAGAGTTTAAATTCATCGGAGATGATGAAGATGCTTACATTTGCAAGAAATTAAGTGGGAGCGCTGAGACATATTTCTAATACATTATGTAGAAGACATATTGTTGATTGGAAAGGATGTATCTTGTATTGACACAAGTTAAGAATTTCATTAAAATAAGATTTCGATGAAAGACTTGGGCAAAACCGGAATATTAGGCATCAATATCTATATGGATAGATTGAGGCGCTAATATGGTTGTGCCAGACATACATATATGAGATATTGAAAGGGTTAAATATGGAAACAACAAGAAAGGTTCTTGCTGCATGGAAAGGATTGTATCAAGATTCAAGTGTTCCAACACTTGGTGAGTAAAATCACATGAATATTTTGATCGATTATACCGTGATATGTATATATCCAGAATGTCCTATGCTCTAAAAGTTATGAGCACATACCAGAATGATCCATAAGATGATCATTGGACAATAGTAAAGATATTCTTATGAGCTTTGGAAGAACTAAGAATATATCATGTATAAGTGACAAATAGTTAAAGGTAGTTCATTGTAAAGTGTTACATTGATACTAGTTTTGTCACAAGATACAAATTAAATTTATCTCAATTTAGACTATGGGTGGCACAATATAATGTAAAGGATGTTACATGATGGATTTGGATGAGTTCCAAAGTTGAGACATTGTGACGGATACTACAACAAAAAGGCTAAGTATATGACTGCTATAGTAGCAGCATAGGAGGGCATTTGTGTTAAGTAGTTTGTTATCAAACTAGGTGTGGTTCAAAGTGGGCTAATACTATGAAGATATATAGTGTGACAATAATATCAACATATTTTAACCCGAACGAACTAAAGGTCTCACCAAAGGACCAAATTTATATAATGCCATCTCATTTAAGAATGAGTGATGCGTAGAGACGCAAAGACATGCAAATACACACGGACCTAAAATTGTCAGATCCAGAGATTATGTTAACCACTAGCAATCGCATATATGCAACACCAGAAAGCCATAGGTGTTCAATACGCAAAGTTTTCAAACTAGATTATTGACTCTAGTGCAAGTGGGAGACTGAAGGGAATATGCCCGAGAGGCAATAATAAAGTGGTTATTATCTTATTCCATGTTTATGATAAATGTTTATTTTGCATGCTATAATTGTATTGATCGGAAACATCAATACATGTGTGTTTAATAAACAAAAAGGGTTCCTAGTTATGCCTCTCTTATAGACTAGCTTATTGATTAACAAGATGATCAAGGTTTCCTGATCATGGACATTGGATGTTGTTAATAACGAGGTCACAACATTGGTGGAATGATGTGATGAACATTCATCCGAAGTATAGCATTACGATCAAGTCATTATGTTTATATTGCTATAACATCATACGAAGTAATCTTTATCCTTAGACCATGAGATCATGTTAATTGCTAACACCGGAAGAGTATCTTGATAACATCAAACGTCACACCGTAACAGGGTGACTATAAAGATGGGTTCAGTGCTATGAAAGTGTTATGTTGAGGCTCATGGATCAAGAGTGGAATTTGTCAATCCCGATGACGGATAGATATACTTTGGGCCCTCTCGGTGATATCACATTAAGATAGCTTGCAAGCAAGTGATGTGATCACTAGAATGTTATATCACAAGAACGAGAAAAGAGTGCATGTCGGTAACGAGATCAAACTAGGTATGGAGATACCGATGATCGAATCTCGGACATGTAATATATCGCGAGACAAAGGGATTTAGTTACTAGCATTAAAGGTTCTCATGATCACAGAAGTCATCGTTGAATGTGTAGGAGTCAGTATGGATCTCCAGGTCCCGCTTCTGATTATGGATCTGAGAAGGGTCTCGATCATGTCTACATTATTCGTGAACCGTAGGGTGACACACTTAAGGGATACCGACACCATTTGGAGCAAATATGTTTCAGATAAAGATTTAAGAAAGCGCTGGAATTATTTAATAGACACCAAAATTGTTTCGGGTGAAATTGCTGAGATTGGTTCTGCATGTAATATTGAAATGTTGTAGGGGGTTTTATGTGAATGTTTTTTAATTAAAGTAATTAACAAAATTCTGAATAAAAATAATAAAAGAGTTTTATTAAATGAGAGAGCATTAAATTTGGAGAAATTTAATGCATTTAAAGTGGAGACTTTAAAAGAGAATGTGAAGGGGCAAATTTATGTGGAGGGAGTTACCACCACATGAATGAGGAGGTGAAGGGTCACCCCTTGAGGCGTTGGCCATGGGGAGGGGTACCCTCCCCTCCTCCTATAAAAGGCCCCCCTCACACCTCCTTGTGAAGGATCTCTCTCCCCCTCTAGTATTATTTCCACATGGTTTTGGATTAGCGAGATACATGTTCCCGGTGGCTTTATCTGGAAAGGAGTTGTTGCTTCTGTTGCTTTGCTAGAGCGAGGGACGGAGGTTGTCGGGGTACCGGACATGTGTGCGATCACGGATGCATCGCTGCTTTGCGGTGCTGGACTTGGTGGTGCTGGAGCAGGATCTGAAGGACGTGCTGGAGCCGGACCTGCTCGGACTTCCTCACGATCTTGAGATCGGCAAGTGTACGACTACATCAACCACGAGTTCCTACTCCTTAACAAAACTCGTTGTCTTCGAGGGTAAGTTCTTGATGGATGTATGTCCACCCGTTGCTTTGTACCTAGTAGATAGATCTTGGCGTGTAGTTCTCATCGTAGGAAATTTTTTGTTTTTTATGCTGTGGACCCAACAGTTCATAGTCATAACATGGTGTGAGCATGTGCCAAGTCAACCCAAACAAAGCATCAAAGGAGAATACCACAATATTATGCTTTTGTATGCTAAAACAATGCATGATTCTTTCAAGGCACATTAAGAAATCTCAATTGTTTATAACATGTCATGCTGCAACAATAATCACTAAGCATAAAGTCAAAACAATATCAAGCATGACATGACAAAGCCTAGGCCACAGTCAAAAACAAGCTCCTTTTATACCACTTATAAGCATAAACTTTCCTACTCTTTTCCAATACAAATCAACTTTATTTGAAAACTAATACATGAATGAGGGGGTCCAACCAATTTATTTAAGCAAACTAAGCAAACAAAAACTAAAAACAAAAATAAAGATGCTCCAAGAATAACACAATTGTGCATGAAACAATAAAAATGAAGTGTTTGGAAGAAACCTAAGATTTTTATTGATGAAGAAGGGGATGCCTTGTACCTCTTGAATATTTCTTGGGGTTACACGGGGTGGCATCCCCAAGCTTGAGATTTTGTCCATTCTTCATCTCATTACATCATTCTTTTCCTACAACTGAAAATTTCCTTCATACAAAACTTCACACAATCTTCAATGGCAACATTAGTGCATTCAAAAGATAATAAACCTTTGGGTTTTAGTTTTAAAATAGAAAAACTTTTATTAAAACCACAAGATATTGTAGCAATTACCTCAAAAAGCTCAATTCACTAGAAAGAACCCAAAAAAAATCGATAAAGACGCAAATGCAAATAATGGCAGAAATATGTCAAAACAGACCAGCAGGTGAAAACCAAATTTTTCGAAGACCTTATGTTGCTCCAATCGAAAAGTGTTGAACTAATGAAAGTTAGCTAACAACCTAGGGGATTTATTCAGAAAATTACAGCTCAATCCGCTATATAGAGATTTTTCACGAATTTTTACAGTGAAGCACAAAAATCTGTTTCGGGACAGCACTTCCCCAAATCTTACTTCCCTCTCATTAGAGGTTATTCTTGGCACAAAAATCAAATAAAAAAGGATAAGGAGAGGATATTACAGAAGTAATAACTTCCAAGACTCAATAAAACTATTGGGTTCTCTCCCAAGAAGTACCTTTCTTTAACGCCTTTGAGCTAGGCACGATAATTTCGATGATGCTCACATAAGAAATATGAATCAAAGTAAAAGAGAGAATCAAGAAGCAAAGATGGAACAAATTTAAGTCTAACCCACTTTCTATAAAAAAAAATCTTGTAAAGAAACAAGTCATGAAAGCACAAAGCAACAAGCATAGGAAAGCAAAACAAGTGTAACTTCAAAAAAATTAACATAAAGAGGGGAAACTTAATATTGTTGAGATACATAAAACCATGTTTCCCTCTCTCATAATAACTTTCAGTAGCATCATGAATAAAATTAACAATATAACTATTACATAAAACATTCTTATCATGAGCCACATGCATAAAAGAATTAATACTCTCCACATAAACATAGTCATTCTTATTAATTGTAGTGGGAGCAAATTCAACAAAATAGCTGTCATTATTATTATCATCACCATAATCATCAAATATAGGAGGCATATTGTAATCATAATTAATTTTCTCCTAAATAGTAGGTGGACTGAAAATATCATATTCATCATTGTAATCATCATATATTGGAGGCATAGTATCATCAAAGTAAATATCTCCTCCGTGCTTGGGGGACTAAAAATATCATGCTCATCAAAACCAGCTTTCCCAAGCTTAGACTTTCCCATAGCATTAGCAATAATGGTGTTCAAAGGATTCATACTAATAACATTGCTATTAGCATGCAAAGAAAGTTCCTCGGGTTTTTTAATTTTCTTTTCAAACCATTTATAATCTACCTTAGGAAAAATACTAAAAATCTCTTTAATTTTGTTGTTGTTTTCCATTAAACCTAACTAGTGAAAATAAAAACAAGAAACAAAAATATATAATTGCAGAATCTAAAGGAAATAACTTCGAGCACTCACACACCAGCTATAGTACTAGAAGATAACTTAGTAGCCAGAGGATGTGAGTACCTTTTACCTTACCTCCCTAGCAATGGCGCCAGAAAAATAGCTTGATATCTACGCACTTCTATTCTTGTAGACAGTTGTTGGGCCTCCAAGTGTAGAGGTTTGTAGAACAGCAGCAAGTTTCCCTTAAGTGGATCACCCAAGGTTTATCGAACTCAGGGAGGAAGTGGTCAAAGGTATCCCTCTCAAGCAACCCTGCAATCAAGATACAAGAAGTCTCTTGTGTCCCCAACACACCCAATACACTTGTCAGGTGTATAGGTGCACTAGTTCGGCAAAGAGATAGTGAAATACAAGTGGTATGGATATAAGACAACAGTGCTAGAAAAGAGCTTGACGGGAGGAAAAGACTAAAGGCAAAAATATGGAAGCAAGCAAACATGTAATAGATCTAGTTGCAAATGGTGTTTTAATGTTTAGAAACAAGGCCTAGGGATCATACTTTCGCTAGTGAACACTCTCATATAAATATCTTCTCTTCATGATAATACTCTGAACTACTCTCCAGTTGGTCACCCTAATCCATGGTAGGGCTATAACAGCACTCCTCAAAGTCCACCTTCCCCATCTAGATAACCCCACACCGTCACCTTGAGCGCTAGATGGTTCCAACAAACACCACAATTTCATAGAGACATCCAACTCCAAATATTACTCATAACAAGTATTTGTAATCTCTAGCCTAAGTGCCACCATGGTATGCATGATATCTGATACATTGCAAATGTATCTATAATGTTTTATGTTCCATGCTTAGTTTTATCCACTTTCTTGTGTTTTGCCCACACTTTGGAGTACTTTCCATATGATTTCTTGGACTAACCTATTAACAAGAGCCACAGTGCCAGCTGCCTGTCTTCTGCTGTTTTTGGTTCCAGGAAAGTCAAAAAATGAATATTCTCAGAATTGGACGGGACAAAAGCCAAAGTGCCTATTTTTTCAGAAGTCATCAAGTGCCAGAATACGAGACGGAGAGGGGCCAGAGGCAGCCACACCACTGGCCGCGGCCAGACAGGCCCACCAGGGGTGGTGTGGTGGGCCTGCACCCCTCGGCCTCCCTTCCAACTATAAGATGCCCTCGACGTAAACCCTAAGTACCGATCAAAATCCACGAAGAGTCGTAGCCGCCGTCATCTCCATCCCTAGATCGTGAGTGATCTGAAGCTCTTCCCGACACCCTGCCGGAGAGGGGAATTCACCCTGGAGGCCTTCTTCATCACCATGCAAGCCTCCGGTGTGATGCGTGAGTAGTTCATCCTTGGACTACGGATCCATGTAGTAGCTAGATGGCTGGTTCTCCTCCTTTGTGCTTTCACGTCTAGATCTTGTGAGCTCCGTTCATGATCAAGATCATCTATTTGTAATTCTGCATGTTGTGTTTGCGGGGATCCGATGGATATTGAGATGCTATTTCAGATTGATTATTGATTCTATCATGTCTTTGTTATTTGTGATATTGCATGCTTTCCGTTGTTAGTAGCTATCTTGGCCAAGTAGATGCTAGCAACTCCAAGAGTTAGTATTTATGCTCGATAGTGGGTTCATGCCTCTGGTAATCTGGGGAAGTGACAGAAATCTCTAAGGTACTATATGTGATGTTGCTACTAGGGAGAAAACAACAATCCTTTGTTCATAGAACAATCGTATTGTTTACTTTACACGTAGTTTGTAAAGCAATAATCTGTTGCTTGCAACTTAATACTGGAGGGGGTTCAGATGATAACCTGAAGGTGGATTATTAGTCATAGATGTAGTTGGATGGCGGTCTATGTATAATGTTGTAATGCCCAATCAAGTTCCAAAGGAGTTAAGATGATTAGTATATGCATGTATTGCTTTCTTGATGTTTGTCAATTGCCCCGCTGTAATTTGTTCACCCATCATGTTATCTATCTTAAGGAGAGCCACCTCTAGTGAACTATGGATCCCGTCCTTTCTTTTACATACAATCTACAATCTTTTACTGCTTTGTGTTTACTTTCTGCAAACTTTTACTTCTTTCCATTCGATACGCTTAATCCTTTGTTTTCAGCAAAACACGGTGAGATTGACAACCTCATCGCAAGTTGGGGACAAAGTTCTGTGGTTGTGTTGTGCAGGTCTCCACGTTGCTACTAGCACCGGTAGTGCGCCCTACCAAAGCTCAGCTAGTAACACCTTTGGGGTGTTTCCTTGCTCCTACTGGTTTGATTAAACCTTGGTTTCATAACTGAGGGAAACTTGCTGTTGTGCTCATCATACCTTCCTCTTGGGGTTCCCAACGAGCTCTACATCAACCATGCACCAGCACTTTTCTGGCGCCATACACAGAGTCATCAAGCATTTTTCTAGCGCCGTTGCCGGGGAGTCAAGGACATCTTCACAAGGGGAGTCCCTCATAACCAATCTCTTTACTTTGTTGTTTTTGTTTTGCTTTGTTTGCTTGTTTTCTTTTCAAAAACACAAAAAAATTAGTTTTAATAGTTTGCTTTCTTATTTGAAAACCCAAAAAAATGACTAGTCTTGAAAACACTAAGTTGTGTGACTTCACTAGCACCAACAACAATGATTTTATGAGCACACCTATTGCTCCACCTGTGCCTAAAGATACTTTCTTTGAGATAAAACCTGCTTTACTCAATCTTGTTATGAGAGAACAATTTTCTAGTATTGGTAATGAAGATGTTGCTTCCCATCTAAATAACTTTGTTGAACTTTGTGAGATGCAAAAGCATAGGGATGTAGATGGTGATATTACTAAACTGAAATTGTTTCCTTTCTCTTTGAGAGGAAAAGCTAAAGAATGGTTGAATTCCTTAATTAGGAATAGTATTGATTCTTGGACTAAATGCAAAGATGCTTTCATTGGAAAATACTATCCTCCTGCTCAGATTATATCTATGAGAAGTGAAATAATGAAGTTTAAACAACTTGATAATGAGCATGTTGCTCAAGCTTGGGAAAGAATGAAATCTTTGGTAAAGAATTGTCCCACTCATGGACTGACTGCTTGGATGATCATCCAAACCTTTTATGCAGGACTGAACTATTCTTCAAGGAACCTATTGGATTCTGCTGCTAGAGGTACCTTTATGACCATCACTTTGGGTGCTGCAACAAAACTTTTGGACAATATGATGGTTAATTATTCTGAATGGCATACTAAGAGAGCTCCACAAGGTAAGAAGGTAAATTCTGTTGAGGAAACCTCCTCCTTGAGTGATAAGATTGATATTATTATGTCAATGCTTGTTAATGGGAAAGCCCATATTGATCCAAATAATGTTCCTTTAGCCTCCTTGGTTGCTCAAGAAGAGCAAGTTGATGTGAACTTCATAAGAAATAACAATTTTGGCAACAATGCTTATGGTAATAACAATTATAGGCCCTACCCTCCTAATAATACTTATGGCTATAATGGTAAACCTGGATTACCTAGTGAAGGAAGAATTTTAGAAGTTGAAAGAGCCACTAAAAACTTCATGCAAATGCAATATGAGCAAAATAAACTATTCACTAAAACTATGGAGGAACAATCTATCATCTTGAAGAACATTAGCCATCAACTTGAGAGTCTAAATAGGGAAATTCCTAGTTTACAATTGAAACTCTCTAATGCTGAAAGAAATATATCATCTTTGTCTGAAGCTCAATCTTCATTGATTAATAAAATGGCTGCTAAACCTGAAACTAATGACAATCCCTTTGCATCTACAAATGCTATACAAGTAAGAATTGATGAAAATGTTAGACTATTAGCTGAATTACATGCTAAGTGGGAAAGAGAACATGAAATTTCTAGAAACATTAGTGTTTCTACTATCACCACCACTAGTGTTGAGGCTAGTAATAGTTCTACTACTTTAGATGATAAATTTGACTTTGATCTTGATGGTTGTAATATCTCTGAAGTTATTAAGTTCCTATAAAAGCTTGCTAAAAGTCCTAATGCTAGTGCTATGAACATGGCCTTTACAAAACACATTACTAATGCTCTCATAAAGATTAAAGAAGAAAAGATGAAACATAAAGCTTCTATTCCTATTAATTAAGAAGATGGTTGGGAACCCATCATTAATATGAAATTGAATGACTTTGATTTCAAAGCTTTATGTGAACTTGATAGTAGTGTTTCTATTATGCCTAGAAGGATTTATGATATGCTTGATTTGCCTCCTCTTGAAGATTGTTATTTGAATGTCCCACTTGATGATAATGCTAAAAAAGAAACTCATGGGGAGTCTTAATGATGTTCTTATTATGGTTAACAATGCCTATGTCCCCGTTGATTTCTATGTTTTGGATGTTGAATACAATGCTTCTTGTCCTATTACTTTGAGAAGACCTTTTCTTATAACTGTTGGTGCCATCATTGATATGAAAGAAGGCACCATTAAATACCAACTCCCACTCAAGAAAGGTATAGAACACTTAAAGATTTCTTTTGCTTCTCCTATGAAAACAAAATTTGGTCTTAATGCTTCTTTATTTGAGAACACTTGATTCTTTCTTTGCTTCTTATGCCTAACTTAAAGGCGTTAAAGAAAAGTACTTATTGGGAGATAACCCAAAAGTTTTAGATGAGTCTTGGAAGTTATTATTTCAGTAATAACCTCTCCTTATCCTTTTTATTTGCTTTTTGTGCCAAGAGTAACCTCTAATGAGAGAGAAGTAATGATTGGGAAAGTTGCTGTCCCGAAACAGATTTCTGTGCTTCACCGTAAATATTCGTGTAATATCTCTAAACATCTTTTTGAGGCGTGAATTTTTGTGATTCTTCCTCAGGTTGTTATCTAACTTTCGTTAGTTCAACACTTTTTGATTTGAGAAACAGAAGGTCTTCAAAAAAATCGTCTTTACCTGCTGGTCTGTTTTGACAGATTTCTGCCATTTTCTGCATTTGCTTCTTGTCGGTTCCTTTTTGAGTTCTTTTGGGGAATTGAGATTTTTGAGGGAAGTTCTAAAGTAGCTAGTGTTCTAATGGAATTTTATTTGGTGTTAGAACTTAACCTTAAGACTTATTTATCTTGAGTGCACTAATGTTGCTAATAAAGATTGTGTGAAGTTTAGTATGAAGGAAAAATTTCAGGTGTATGGAAGGAATGAGTAATGAGATGAAGGATGGACTAAAGCTCAAGCTTGGGGATGCCACGCATGTCACCCCAAGAAATATCCAAGAAGTACAAGCGTCCAAGCTTGGGGATGCCCAAGGCATCCCCTTCTTCATCAATAAAAATCCCTGGTTTCTTCCAAACGCTTCATTTTTATTGTTTCATGCATAGTTGTGTTGTTCTTGTAGCGTCTTCTTTTTCGTTTTCGTTTTGGTTTTTCGTTTTCTCTGGTTTGCTTAGTTTGCTGAATAAATTGGTTGGACCCCCTCTTTCATACATTGTTTTGCAAATAGTTTGGTTTGGTTTGGAAAAGAGTAGGAAAGTTCATGCTTATGTGGTAAAAAGAGCTCGTTTTTGACTGTGGCCTATGCTTTGTCATGCCATGCTTGATATTGTTTTGGCTTTATGCTTAGTATTCTTTGCTGTA
The DNA here is from genome assembly GCA_023614405.1 of Avena insularis. Classification (NCBI taxonomy): domain Eukaryota; kingdom Viridiplantae; phylum Streptophyta; class Magnoliopsida; order Poales; family Poaceae; genus Avena; species Avena insularis. The sequence continues at coordinate 88,169,804 of CM042688.1, forward strand.
GCTTGACTTGTTATAAACAATTGAGATTGCTTAATGTGCCTTGGATGAATCATGCGTTGTTTTAGCATATTAAAGCATAGTACAGTGGTATTCTCCTTTGATGCTTTATTTGGGTTGACTTGGCGCATGCTCACACCATGTTATGACTATCTCAAGTCACCATAGCCTTTATGATCCTTTAGGTTTCAACTTGTACTATCACTTTATGCTTTGATCAATGATGTTTTGTCGCTCTACATGATTATGGCCATTATTGCTCTCTTAGTTTGTCGCTCCCAGTCTTTTGTTAGCCTCCACAACCAAGTATGAGTTCCACTCATGCATCCAACTCCCTAAACCAAGTTATTCCAAAGAGTCCACCATACCTACCTACTAGCTTATGCTATTCCAAGTATATTCATGCTTTTGTTTACCTTCCAAATTAAACTTGTTATGAGAAAACTAGTGATTAAAGCTCTCACGAACTTGATGGCACACTTTACTTTTCTTGCCCTTAATAAACTTGAACCATTGTGTCGTCTATGTTCTATATGCTTGCACTTATTTGTTGGGAATTAGCAGAACCATGCTTTCATGGGGAACGCTTTCAACATTGCACTTGGTACTTGTACCTAGTTGATATCATGCTCTTTTGTATATGGATGTCGATTGTGAAATGAAAGGGGAGCTTGTAAGTACATGGAGTTATGTATATGTGTTAGAGAAACGCCTGGGCCGCTGGTCTAATCCATGCTGACATGGTGGAAACCTGCAGCGTAACCATAATGAGCTGTCTATGAAGCATTCTTCTTATAAAGAAAGAGTCCTATATTGAGAAAGAAAAAAAAAGAAAAGAGAAAAAAAGAGAGATACTGTGAAAAGAGGAAAGAGAGAAAAAAGCACCATATTCCCATCGTAAATAAGAAGAATGGTGAGATGCTCGTTGTCTGCTTGCCTTGTCATTTTGATATGAGGATTCTTCCGTATCATCGGGCAAGGGGTACCCCGTTGGCGGTTCTCTATGATACACATGTACTTACAATGACAAGAACTTACCAGTGACTAAACTTGAGTAGTATGAGGAGCGACCCTCGTATACAAGGGACATGAGATTTCTGACTTATACTTCATCAAGCATGTACACCATAGTTTGTTCACTTTAACCTTAATCACTTCAAGATTCTTATGATAGGGGCAATGAGAGCTGAAAGCTATAAGTACCATAATTTTTGGAAGCTCTTTATGAGACTTGAATCCCTACTTCCTTTTATAAAAAGGCCTTTCTTCCACCATTATATTGAGTCTCCATCTTCTACCTTTATGCACCTACTTTGAGAGCATAGTGGCCATTCCTAGTTCTATGTGCATTGTCCCAAGACTAGTTGATTAATGCATAACTTGTTATTGCTTGTTTTAAACTATTGTATCTAGTCACTCTTATGAACTTTGAAGGTGTCCTATGCATTTATATTTGCTACTCTATTGAGGGACAAGCTGAATACTAGTATGCTATGTTTTCTTTATGTGAAACAAACAAACGTCTTGCAAAGCATTGTTATTCATGAATCTTTTGTTTGTGCCTTTTCATGTTGCATCATAGTTTCTTTGTCTTATTGCTAGAACTTTGTCTTTCATGTTATGATTGAATTACTATGATCCCAGCCTTGAATGTTTTACAAATACTTTGATCAAGTCTTTGATGGTGCATGTCACCTCAAAAATTATTCTTTCTTTTTATCAATTACCTACTCCAGGACGAGCAGGAGTTAAGCTTGGGGATGTTGATACATTGCAAATGTATCTATAATTTTTTATGTTCCATGCTTGGTTTTATCCACTTTCTTGTGTTTTTCCCACACTTTGGAGTACTTTTCATATGATTTCTTGGACTAACCTATTAACAAGAGCCACAGTGCCAGCTGCCTGTCTTCTGCTGTTTTTGGTTCTAGGAAAGTCAGAAAATTCATATTCTCGGAATTGGATGGGACAAAAGCCAAAGTGCCTATTTTTCGGGAAGTCATCAAGTGCAAGAATACGAGACAGAGAGGGGCTAGAGGCCAGCCACACCACCTGGCCGCACGGCCAGGCTGGGCCCGCGCCAGAGGGTGGTGTGGTGGCCCCTGGCACCCCCTCGGCCTCCCCTTCCAACTATAAGATGCCCTCGGGACGTAAACCCTAAGTACCCGATCAAAAATCCACGAAAGAGTCTGTAGCCGCCGTCATCTCCATACCTAGATCGGGAGGGATCTGAAGCTCTTCACGGCACCCTGCCGGAGAGGGGAATTCACCCTGGAGGCCTTCTTCATCACCATGCAAGCCTCCGGTGTGATGCGTGAGTAGTTCATCCTTGGACTACGGATCCGTGTAGTAGCTATATGGCTAGTTCTCCTCCTTTGTGCTTTCATGTCTAGATCTTGTGAGCTCCGTTCATGATCAAGATCATCTATTTGTAATTCTACATGTTGTGTTTGCGGGGATCCGATGGATATTGAGATGCTATTTCAGATTGATTATTGATTCTATCATGTCTTTGCTATTTGTGATCTTGCATGCTTTCCGTTGTTAGTAGCTATCTTGGCCAAGTAGATGCTAGCAACTCCAAGATTTAGTATTTATGCTCGATAGTGGGTTCATGCCTCTAGTAATCTTGGGAAGTGACAGAAATCTCTAAGGTACTAGATGTGATGTTGCTACTAGGGAGAAAACAACAATCATTTGTTCATAGAACAATCGTATTGTTTACTTTACACGCAATTCGTAAAGCAAAAATCTGTTGCTTGCAACTTAATACTGGAGGGGGTTCGGATGATAACCTGAAGGTGGATTATTAGTCATAGATTCAATTAGATGGCGGTCTATGTATAATGTTGTAATGCCCAGTCAAGTTCCAAAGGAGTTAAGATGATTAGTATATGCATGTATTGCTTTCTCGATGTTTGTCAATTGTCGCGCTGTAATTTGTTCGCCCAGCATGTTATCTATCTTAAGGAGAGCCACCTCTAGTAAACTATGGATCCCGATCCTTGCTTTTACATACAATCTACAATCTTTTACTGCTTTGTGTTTACTTTCTGCAAACTTTTACTTCTTTCCATTCGATACGCTTAATCCTTTGTTTTCAGCAAAACACGGTGAGATTGACAACCTCATCGCAAGTTGGGGACAAAGTTCTGTGGTTGTGTTGTGCAGGTCTCCACGTTGCTACTAGCACCAGTGCATAGCGCCAAAGCTTCGACTAGTAACACCTTTGGGGTGTTTGCTTGATCCTACTGGTTCGATTAAACCTTGGTTTCATAACTGAGGGAAACGTGTTGCTGTGCTCATCATACCTTCCTCTTGGGGTTCCCAACAAGCTCTACGTCAACCACGCACCAACACTTTTCTAGGCGCCATACACAGAGCCATCACTATCACTTTCACACACGTGGGGAGAGCCAGAGATCTATTAAAGCACTTGAGTAGCAAGGTAGATCTACTTGATTACATATAGCATATGATCACAATATGATCATGCATAGAGAGAGAGATGAACACATAGCTACCGGTAGAACCCTTAGCCTCGAGGAAGAACTACTCCCTCATCATCATGGGAATCAGCAACGGCGATGGAGATGGTGGTGGAGATCGATGGAGATGGCTCTGGGGGCACTTCCCATCCCCGGCAGGGTGCCGGAACAGAGACTTTATATCCCCCGAATCTCGCCTTAGGTGGCGGCAGCACTGCGGAACTTTTCGTGGCTAGAGGCTGGATGATTTAGGATTTTCTCATCAGGAGGCTTCTTATATGCGAAGGGGCGATGTCAGAGGGTGGACCAGGGGCCCACACCACCTGGTGTCGTGGCCAGGTGACCCACGCCACCACATGGTGTGGCCAGCCCCTGGCCCCTCTCCGACTTGTCTTCTGGCTCCGTGAGTATTCCGGTAAAATATCGATTTTGGCTTTTATCCGGTCCAATTCCGAGAATATTCATTTTCTGGCTTTTCTGGAACCAAAAACAGAAGAAAATAGGCAACTGGCACTGT